>CM038141.1:252587045-253228686 GCA_021437245.1 Aegilops speltoides | reverse complement strand
CTCAACTCTCCTCCTGATTTGGCTGTGGTGGAAGAAAGGATTGAGTGGAAAGCAACGGAAGGTTAGAGATCAAGCTTCATATGGTGGGAGTGGAGCAACGATCTCAACACAAGGGTAGGTAGTTCTCTTCTCGAAATGTAAGGTAGGAGTGGTAGTTCTTTCGATGGCTCTCTCCACGAATGAAGAGGGGGTGGAGGGTATTTATAGCCTCCACACAAAATCCAACCATTACACATTTGACCAATCTCGGTGGGACGAGTTGACAACTCGGTGAGACCGAAGTTCAAATCATGTGAGCGTTGGGATTTTCGGTGGGACCGAAAATACAATCTCGGTTAGTCCGATTCGTGCAAAGACAAGAGCTTGCCAATCTCGGTGGGACCGACTTCATCATCTCGGTGACACCGATTTGATGAAGAAGGATTCTGAAGCTTGGCAACTCAAGTTTGGTGAGACCGAGTTGAATCGGAAAATCCGGGAGTTTCTAGGGTTTGGCTTTATGGTGAGGTGGTTCATCTCGGTGTGGTGAGTTTGGAATATCGGTGGGACCGAGATTACTTATGAGTGTATATGGCGGTGGGAGTTCTTGATAGTTTAGGAGATGTATCACTAAGCACTTTGAGCAACGGATCATTATCATAACCTCATCCCTTTTAATAGTATTGGCTTTCCTATGGACTCAATGTGATCTTGGATCACTAAACCAAAAATGGAGTCTTGAGCTTTTGCCAATGCTTGCCTTAGCATTTTGAGGGTCCACCTCTTGATCCTTTTGCCATGCCAATGTGATTGAATTTCTGAAACATACTTGATAAAAGCATTAGTCCAACCACAAAGTATGTTGTCATTAATTACCAAAACCACCCGAGGAGCAAATGTGCTTTCACGGCATGTCCGATGGGTGCGGCGAAAATGTCCCAATTCTCCACTGGGAAGTCTCGCCTTCTGGCGTCCATTATAATGGCTCAAGCTGTGTCCCGATGGAAGCTGTGTTAGTGAGTCCGTTGGATGGACACGGAATTTGACTATCTCATCGTGGGTTTGAATGAGGTGGACTTGGGTCGCTTGTCAAGTATCCGTCGTCCCTGTCCATGGTGTAGCCTGGCGTTGTTAGTTCTTGGCTGCTAGGGCTTGGATAATGCTTCGAGGGCTAGTGCTGCGGTTTTGTTTTTCGGTGAAGTCGCGACGTCGGATCAGCTGAAGTGATGATTCCATTGGGTCGGGCATTTTAAGCTTCATGTACCCATAATGGGGTATAGCTTGAAAGCTTATGGCGTCCGTCCTAAAAGGCGTGGTATCGCTCTGAAAGAGCCACTTGGAATGTAATTTCTTGGATCTGTAATTCTCGGGTGCGAATACCACTCGAGTGTGATTTTTCCCTTTTGCGCTTCGGCGGATAATTCCCTGAAGGTTGTGCCCTTTGTTCAATCGGCTTTTATCAATTTCCATCTTGTTGAGTGTTTCTTCATAGATCAAGTTTAATCCGCTTCCGCCGTACATGAGTACTTTAGTGAGCGAAAGTCGTCCATGATTGGGCTAAGGACGAGCGGCTGGTGCGGACGATCTGGAATCGAGGTTAAATCCGGCATTGAAAGTTATAGCGATATCGTTCCACGGGTTTATTTTGCCACATGGCATATTTGATGGAGCTTGATGAGCTGCTTGCGCCTATTGTTTGATGAAAGTCACGAAGCGATTAATACCGTATTGTGTTCGTTGGCGGGATGTTGTTACGCTTTATGGCTTCAAGAAGATCCTAGCCACTTTTGCAACTGCTGGAGTATCAACATGCCCTAAGGCTATGAGTTGGTGTTGTATAAGCTTCTTGTGGGTTTACATGGCCCATTGAGCCATTCTTCCAATAAGGTTCCCATCAGGGTGGGCTTTGGTTTCTTGGGGATTGGATCGGCGACTTCGAGTTCGCCCGTTTAGCTCGGACAAAGGTTTTCGTGAGGCGGATGTCCCAAAATTATGTTTGGGTTTTCGAGGCGCTTTCCATCATAGATACTTACGTACTATGGTTGCCAAGTCGCAAAGTGTATTATGTCCGGAGACTTATAGCATTAAGTTCCTTTGTTCATGTAGTTTTTGCAGAAAAGTGAGACTCGTCCTCCTCACGACAGTCCTTGACCTTATTTAGCACAAGAGGAATCGGCCCGATGGCGATGTCTTGTCTCACAGGGCTCTTATGCGATATGGGAGTGTTGGGGAGCGTAGTAATTTCAAAAATTTCCCTCGCTGCCAAGATCATGGTGATGGCATAGCAGAGAGGGAAGTGTATGTCCACGTACCCTCGTAGACCATAAGCGAGCGTTATGACAACTGGTTGATGTAGTCGTCGTCTTCACGATCCGACCGATCCAAGTACCGAGCGTCGGCACCTCCGAGTTCAGCTACGTTCAGCTCGATGGCGATCCCGGGCTCGATCCAGCAAAGCGTCGGGGATGAGTTCGTCGGCCGCGGCGTGATGACAATGATGATGTTCTACGGCAGGGTTTACGCCTAAACTCCTGACGATATGACCGAGTAGAATATGGTGGAAGGGGCACGCACACGGCTAAAGGCGATCCGTAGATCAACTTGTGTGTCTATGGGGTGCCCCCTGCCCGTATATAAAGGAGGGAGGGAGGAGGCCGGCCCTTGGAGGGCGTGCCATGGGGAGTCCTACTCCACAGGGAGTAGGATTCCCCTTTCTAGTCAACTAGGGGCCCTTCCATGTAGTAGGAGTAGGAGACTAGGAGGAAGAGAGGGAAGGAAGGAGGGTGCGGCCCCTCCCTTGATCAATTCGGACTAGGCCTTGGGGGCAGCGGCCTGCCCTAGGCAGCCCCTCTCTCTTTCCCGAGGCCCAATAAGGCCCAATACTTCTCCCGCGAATTCCGTAACTCTCGGTACTCCGAAAAATACCGAATCACTCGGAACATTTCGAACTCCGAATATAGTCGTCCAATATATCGATCTTTCGTCTCGACCATTTGAGACTCCTCGTCATGTCCCCGATCTCATCAGGACTCGAACTCCTTCGGTACATCAAAACTCATAAACTCATAATATAACTACCATTGAAACCTTAAGCGTGCGGACCCTACAGGTTGAGAACTATGTAGACCACGACCTAGAACTATTCTTGGTCAATAACCAATAAGCGGGACCTGGATGCCCATATTGGCTCCTACATATTCTCGAAGATCTTTATCGGTCAACCGCATAACAACATCTGTTGTTCCCTTTGTCATCGGTATGTTACTTGCGAGATTCGATCGTCGGTATCAATACCTAGTTCAATCTTGTTACGGCAAGTCTCTTTACTCGTTCCGTAATACATCATCTCATAACTAACTCATTAGTTACATGCTTGCAAGGCTTAGGTGATGAGTATTACCGAGAGGGCCGAGATACCTCTCCGAGCAATCGGAGTGACAAAACCTAATCTCAAAATCGCCAACCCAACATGTACCTTCGGAGACACTGTAGATCACCTTTATAATCACCCGATTCGTTGTGGCGTTTGGTAGCACACAAAGTGTTCCTCCGATGGCAGGAGTTGCATAATCTCATAGTTGTAGGAACATTGTATAAGTCATGAAGAAAGCAATAGCAACATACTAAGCGATCAAGTGCTAAGCTAACGGAATGGGTCAAGTCAATCACATCATTCTCCTAATGATGTGATTCCGTTAATCAAATGACAACTCTTTTGTCCATGCCTAGGAAACATAACCATCTCGATAAGCGAGCTAGTCAAGTAGAGGCATACTAGTGACACTATGTTTGTCTATGTATTCACACATGTATTATGTTTCGGTTAATACAATTCTAGCATGAATAATAAACATTTATCATGAAATAAGAAATAAATAATAACTTTATTATTGCCTTTAGGGCATATTTCCTTGATCTCTCACTTGCACTAGAGTCAATAATCTAGTTCACATCGCCATGTGATTTAACACCAATATTCATATCGTATATGATTAACACCCATAGTTCACATCATCATGTGACCAACATCAAAGGGTTTACTAGAGTCAATAATCTAGTTCACATCGCTATGTGATTAACCCAAAAGTACTAAGGTGTGATCATGTTTTGCTCGTGAGAGAAGCTTAGTCAGCAGATTCATCACATTGAGCCATATGTATTTTGCAAATATGTTATGTCCACAATGCTCTGCGGAGCTACTCTAGCTAATTGCTCCCACTTTCAATATGTATCGAGGTTGAGACTTAGAGTCTTACGGATTAGTGTAAAGTTTGCTGATGTAACTTTACAACAAACTCTTTATCACCTCCATAATCGAGAAACATCTCCTTAGTCCTTACTAAGGATATTCTTGACCAATGTCGATGATCTACTCCTAGATCACTATTGTACTCCTTGCCAAATTGAGCAAGGTATACAATAGAGTGCAGGTACATAGCATATCACACTTTATAGAACCTATGGTGAGGCATAGGTAATGACTTTCATTCTCTTTCTATTTTATCTTTGTGGTGGGTTTGAGTCTTACTCAATTTCATACCTTTGCAACCGAGGCAAGAATTCTTTCTTTGACTATTCCATTTTGAACTATCTCAAAATCTTGCCAAGGTATGTACTCATTGAAAATCTTATCAAGCGTCTTGATCTATCTCAATAGATCTTGATGCTCAATATAAGTAGCTTTTCTTGAGGTCTTTTCTTTTAAAGAATTCCTTTAAAACACTCCTTTATGCTTTGCGAAAAATTCTAAATCCTTTACGATCAACAATATGTCACTAATCGAGAAAGGCTGTAGTCTCCACTCACTTTATTCTAAATATAGGCTTCATCGTAAGTCCATATAAAACTATATGCTTTGATCAACTTATCAAGCGTATATTCTAACTCGAGATGCTTGCATCGAGTCCATAGATGGATCATTGGAGCTTGCACATTTTGTTAGCACCTTTAGGATTGACAAAACCTTACGGTTGCATCATATACAACTCTTCTTTAATAAATCCATTAAGGAATGCAGTTTTGACATCCATTTGCAGATTTCATAAAATGTGGCAATTGCTAACATGATTGAGACAGGACTTAAGCATCGATCTGGTGAGAAAATCTCATCGTATTCAACACCTTGAACTTGTTGAAAACCTTTACGCAACAAGTCGAGCTTGGTAGATAGTAATACTACTATCGATGTCCGTCTTCCCTTGAAGATCCATTCATTTAACATGGCTTGCGATCATCGAGCAAGTCGATCAAATCCATACTTTGTTCTCATACATGGATCATATCTCAGATTTTATGGCCTCGAGCCATTTCGCGGAATCTGGGCTCATCATCCCTTCCTCATAGTTCATAGTTTCATCATGGTCTAGTAACATGACTTCCAGAACATGATTACTACACCACTCTGGTGCGGATCTTACTCTGGAAGACCTACGAGGTTACTGTAGTAACTTGATCGAAGTTTCATGATCATCATCATTAGCTTCCTCACTAATTGGTGTAGGAATCACTTGGAACTGATTTCCGTGATGAACTACTTTCCAATTCTGGAGAAGGTACAAATTACCTTATCAAGCTCTACTTTCCTCCCTCACTTCTTTCGATAGAAACTCCTTCTCTAGAAAGGATCTATTTTACAGCGAATATCTTGCCTTGAATTTGTGATAGAAGGTGTACCCAACTATTTCCTTTGGTATTCTATGAAGGCGCACTTCTCCGATTTGGGTTTGAGCTTATCGGGATGAAACTTTTTCACATAAGCATCGCAACTCAAATTTTAGAAAAACGACTTAGGTTTATTGCTAAACCATAGTTCATACGGATGTCGTCTCAGCGTTTAGATGGTGCCCTATTAATGTGAATGCAGTGTCTCTAATGCATAACCCCAAAACAATATTGGTAAGTCGATAAGAGACATCATAGATCGCACCATATCGAATAAAGTCTTGATTCTGACGTTCGGACACACCATAACGTTGTGGTGTTCGGTGGCGTGAGCTATGAAACTATTCCACATTGTTTTAATTGAAGACCAAACTCGTAACTCAAATATTCATCTCTACAATCAGATCATAGAAACTTTATTTTCTTGTTATGATGATTTTCCACTTCACTCGAAATTCTTTGAACCTTTCAACTATTTAGGACTTATGTTTCATCAAGTAGATATACCCATATCTGCTCAAATCATCTTGTGAAGGTCGGAAAATAGCGATACTTGCCACGAGCATCAACACTCATTGGATCGTATACATCGGTATGTATTATTTCCAAAAAGTCGATAGCTTGTTCCATTGTTCGGAGAGCGGAGTTTTAGTCATCTTGCCCAAAAGGCACGGTTCGCAAACATCAAATGATTCATAACCAAGTGATTCGAAAATCCATCTTTATGGAGTTTCTTCATCGCTTTACACGATATGACCTAAGCGGCGATGCCACAAATAAGTTGCACTATCATTATTAACTTTGCATCTTTTGGCTTCAATATTACGAATATGTGTATCACCGATCGAGATCAACAAACCATTTTCATTGGGTGTATGACCATAGAAGGTTTTATTCATGTAAGCAGAACAACAATTATTCTCTAACTACATGAATAACCGTATTCAATAAACATGATCAAATCATATTCATGCTCAGCATAAACACCAAATAACACTTATTTAGGTTTAACACTAATCCGAAAGTATAGGGGTGTGCGATGATGATCATATCAATCTTGGAACTACTTCCAACACTCATCGTCACTTTCCCTTCAACTAGTCTCTGTTTATACGTAACTCCTGTTTGAGTTACTAATCTTAAACGAACAAGTATCAAATACTCGGGGCTACTATAAACACTAGTAAGGCACACATCAATAATCGTATATCAAATATACCCTTGTTCACTTTGCCATCCTTCTTATCCACCAAATATTGAGGGCATTTCCGCTTCGGTGACCATTTCCTTTGCGATGTAAACACTTTCGGTTTCAGGCTATTGTCCAGCTTTGGGCTTCTTTGCGGAGTGACAACTTGCTTGTCTTTCCACTTGAAGTTCCTTTCTTTCCTTTGCCCTTCTCTTGAAACTAGTGGTCTTGTCAATCATCAACACTTGATGGTCTTTTCTTGATTTCTACCTTCGTCGATTTCAACATCACGAAGAGCTCAGAATCGTTTTCGCCATCCCTTGCATACTATAGTTCATCACGAAGTTCTAGTAACTTAGTGATGGTGACTAGAAAATTTTGTCAATCACTATCTTATCGGAAGATTAACTCCCATTTGATTCAAGCGATTGAAGTACCGAGACAATCGAGCACATGCTCACTAGTTGAGCGATTCTCCTCCATCTTTTAGCTTTAGAACTTGTTGGAGACTTCATATCTCTCAACTCGGGTACTTGCTTGAAATATCAACTTCAATTTGGAACATCTCATATGGTCCATGCGTTCAACGTCTTTGAAGTCGATTCTAAGCCGTTAAGCATGGTGCACTAAACTATCAAGTAGCCATCATATTGAGCTAATAGCGTTCATAGCGTCGCATCTGCTCCTGCAATAGGTTTGTCACCTAGCGGTGCATCAAGGACATAATTCTTACGTGCGACAATGAGGATAAACCTCGGATCGCGGATCCAATCCGCATCATTGCTACTAACATTTTCAACATAATTTTCTCTAGGAACATATCAAAATAAACATATGAAAGCAACAGCAAGCTATTGATCTTACAACATAATTTTCAAAATACTACGGGACTAAGTTCATGATAAATTTAAGTTCAATTAATCATATTACTTAAGAACTCCCCTTAGACAAACATCTCTCTAGTCATCTAAGTGATTCGTGATCCAAATCAACTAAACCATAACCGATCATCCGTGAGATGGAGTAGTTTTCAATGGTGAACATCACTATGTTGATCATATCTATTATATGATTCACGATCGACCTTCGGTCTCCGTGTTCCAAGGCCATATCTGCATATGCTAGGCTCGTCAAGTTTAACTTTGAGTATTCGGCGTGTGCAAAACTGGCTTGCACCGTTGTAGATGGACGTAGAGCTTATCACACCCGATCATCATGTGGTGTGCAGGCACGACGAACTTTAGCAGCGGTGCATACTCAGGGCCCCTTTTTTCCCCCAAAAAAAAAAAAAAAACCCCCCCCCCCTTTTTTAAATTTTTTTTTTTAAAACCCAAAAATTTTGGGAATTTTTAAAAAAAAACCTTTTAGGTTTAAAAATTAAATTTTGTTTTAAAAAAAAACCCGGGGAATTTTGGAAATTTTTTTCCCCAAAAATTTTTTTTTTAAATTCCCCCAAAAAGGGGGCCCAATTCCCCCCGGGGGGAAAAAAAAGGGCCCCCTTTCCCCAAAAAAATTTTTTTTTTTTAAAATTTTGGTTAACCCCTTTGGGGTTTCCCAAGGGACCCCCTTTTGGGCCCCCAAAAAAGGGGGGGGGTTTTTTTTTTTTAAAAATTTTTCCCCAAACTTAAATTTCCGTTTCCCTTGGGTTGGGGGGGAAAAATTTAAAGGGGAAAAATTTTTTTTGGGGTGGGAAAAAAAGGTGTGTCTATGGGGTGCCCCTGCCCCGTATATAAAGGAGGGACGGAGGAGGAGGCCGGCCCTAGGAGGGGCGCCATGGGGAGTCCTACTCCCATCGGGAGTAGGATTCCCCTTCCTAGTCAACTAGGGGTCCTTCCATGTAGTAGGAGTAGGAGACTAGGAAGGGGAACAGAGAGAGGAAGGAAGGAGGGGTGCGCCCCTCCCTTAGTCAATTCGGACTAGGCCTTGGGCGCGCCTGCCCTAGGCAGCCCTCTCTCTTTCCTTGAGGGCCCAATAAGGCCCAATACTTCTCCCGGCGAATTCTCATAACTCCCCGGTACTCCAAAAAATACCCGAATCACTCGGAACCTTTCCAAACTCCGAATATAGTCGTCCAATATATCGATCTTTACGTCTCGACCATTTCGAGACTCCTCGTCATGTCCGCGATCTCATCCAGGACTCCGAACTCCTTCGGTACATCAAAACTCATAAACTCATAATATAACTGTCATTGAAACCTTAAGCGTGCGGACCCTGCGGGTTCGAGAACTATGTAGACATGACCTAGAACTATTCTTGGTCAATAACCAATAGCGGGACCTGGATGCCCATATTGGCTCCTACATATTCTCTGAAGATCTTTATCGGTCAAACCGCATAACAACATCGTTGTTCCTTTGTCATCGGTATGTTACTTGCCCGAGATTGATCGTCGGTATCCAATACCTAGTTCAATCTCGTTACGGCAAGTCTCTTTACTTGTTCGTAATACATCATCTCATAACTAACTCATTAGTTACATGCTTGCAAGGCTTAGGTGATGAGTATTACCGAGAGGGCCCAGAGATACCTCTCCGACAATTGGAGTGACAAAACCTAATCTCGAAATCGCCAACCCAACATGTACCTTGGAGACACTGTAGATCACCTTTATAATCACCCGATTCGTTGTGACGTTTGGTAGCACACAAAGTGTTCCTCCGGTAAACGGGAGTTGCATAATCTCATAGTTGTAGGAACATTGTATAAGTCATGAAGAAAGCAATAGCAACATACTAAATGATCAAGTGCTAAGCTAACGGAATGGGTCAAGTCAATCACATCATTCTCCTAATGATGTGATCCCGTTAATCAAATGACAACTCTTTTGTCCATGCCTAGGAAACATAACCATCTCTGATAAACGAGCTAGTCAAGTAGAGGCATACTAGTGACACTATGTTTGTCTATGTATTCACACATGTATTATGTTTCCGGTTAATACAATTCTAGCATGAATAATAAACATTTATCATGAAATAAGGAAATAAATAATAACTTTATTATTGCCTCTAGGGCATATTCCCTTCGGGGAGAGATGGTTTAAGTCCGGGTGGGTGGGCATAGCTAAATCCGGATTCTGATCCGATCTAGCACCCAGGGGCATGGGAGCTTCCGAGTTTGACAGCTCGGGATCCGGAGTGCTGCCCAATTTTTCCAGCCCAACACCCGATTCTAAGTCTGGGACCTGGGTCATGTCTTCCCTTGAGCGGGTGTCCGGCTCAGGGAGCTCGGTGATCCGGACATAATTCGTCCTCAAAATAGAGGGGTAATCCATGTGTGGTTCCTCCACTACCGCTATCACATGGGTGGCCGGTGGGGATTTAATGTCCCTTTGGTCGGGTTTAAGCCCGATCTGGTCATAGTCTGTAGCGACTCCCAAAGCGGCGATGCGATCCAAGAGCTCATTAAGGGAAGAGAGCTCTGTCAGATCCATCTGTTCGGCGAGTTCCGAATTGACGCGAAGGTTATGCGTGATGACCCAAGAGGTCATCATCGGCGCGACAGCCGAAGGGGAAGCCATGATGAAGCCGCCAAGTCAATGAGTTTGGCCTACAGCCAGTGCTCCCCCAGAGGTAATGCTGTCCCTGACAATGAGACGAGTCATAGAGCCTTGCGGCAACGACATAGAGGAACTCTCAATGAAAGCACCAATGTCGGTGTCAAAACCGGCGGATCTCCGGTAGGGGGTCCCGATCTGTGCATCTTAGGCTGATGGTAACAGAAAGTAAGGGACACAATGTTTACCCAGGTTTGGGCCCTCTCGATGGAGGTAAAACCCTACTCCCTGCTTGATTGATATTGATGATGTGAGTAGTACAAGAGTAAATCTACCACAAGATCGTAGAGGTTAAGCCCTAGAAGCTAGCATGTGATGATTATGGTTGTGATCGTCATCGGCCTTCTAAGGACCAACCTCTCCGATTTATATAAACATCGAAGAGGGCTAGGGTTTACATGGAGTCGGTTACAAGGAAGGAAACACAATATCCGGATCGCCAAGCTTGTCTTCCACGCAAAGGAGAGTCCCATCCGGACACGGGACGGAGTCTTGCGTCTTGTATCTTCACGCTCCAACAGTCCGGACGAAGTATAGAGTCTGGCTGTCCGGATACCCCCTAATCCAGGACTCCCTCAATGACCTCCCTCACCATGCTCATCTCATGGACCGTTTGGAATAAGCGAAAGGCTAGAGTGTTTCGTCAAAAATTTGCTCCACCACTTGTTCTTCTTAGATCCATTCTTGAAGAAGCAAAGTTATGGGTTTCTGCCGCCGCAAAGAAACTTGGGATTGTAATTTTGTGTGAGTAACTTCCATGTCGCTTGTATGTGTTGGGTTATGTAAAACTCTAAACTCTATTCTCTCCTTATTTAATAGATGAGGCAAATCGTATGCCTCCATTTCAAAAAAAGAAACATCAGACGATTTTTTTATGGCATGAAGGCCCTCCACCGCAGCGACTATGGCGAACACCCAGCAGCAGCTGCAGCCACCCTGCATCGTGACATTAGTGACAATTTTTGCATACCTCTGATCCATTCGACTCTGCTGGGGAGAGCTAATGGGTGATTGTTGCGCGTGGCGGCGACAAGGTCGAGATCGATGACGGGCAACCACTCAGGCTGGTTCACTCCAAGCACGACGTGGTTGCCATCACCTTGTCGTAGGACTTATCGTCGATGATGTTGAGGGCCATCAGTGTTGCTAGATGTGGAGCATGTGGACCACCTCGTGGTGGTCGTACAACTCCCATAAATCCTCGTCGGACTCGAGGTCGTCCGCTATGAAGTAGATGCTGGCCTACACCGTGGCCACCAGGGCCAAGGCAGACACGAGGAGAGGCGGTTGGGTGGGCCAGGGCAGAAGGGGTGAAATGGAAGGGAATAAGACCGGGAGAGGGGATTGGGTGGCCCGAGGGTGTCGGAGTCCTATGTTTCGGGTGTCCGGACTCCCACAAACCTTCCCCCACTTTGTCTCCAATTTGCAGGAGAAATCACGTGTGGACCGCCCCGCGGACCGATACAGGTCGGCGTTGGGTGGTTTCCGGGGTCAGGACATCACGGTCTGAAAGGTTGCGGGAGGTTTGTGGGTCTGCCTTGAAGATACCTTTAGTCTCTTTTAGTTTACGCATTGAGGCTCCAATCATTAATTGTTGCCTAGCCTAGCTTCATTGGGATAGTAGTACTGAAAATACAGTATAGTAGTACTGAAAACACCTTACATGTAGCAAACCGAGCAGCAAAGTTTGAGAATTGGTGCTTGATCGTCTCCACCGTATCTATATTTTTTATTGTTCCATGCTATTATATTATCTGTTTTGGATGTTTAATGGGCTTTATTATGCACTTTTATATTATTTTTGGGACTAACCTATTAACGAAGGCCCAGTGCAAATTGCTGTTTTTTGCCTATTTTAGTGTTCCTTGAGAAAAGGAATATCAAACGGAATCCAAACGGAATGAAACCTTAGCGAGGATCATTTTTGGAACAAACGCAATCCAGGAGACTTTGGAGTGGAATCCAAGGAAGCAACGAGGTGGCCACGAGGCAGGGAGTGATGTCTACTACACAACCTTCTTCTTGTAGACGTTGTTGGGCCTCCAAGTGCAGAGGTTTGTAGGACAGTAGCAAATTTCCCTCAAGTGGATGACCTAAGGTTTATCAATCCGTGGGAGGCGTAGGATGAATATTGTCTCTCTCAAGCAACCCTGCAACCAAATAACAAAGAGCCTCTTGTGTTCCCAACACACCCAATACAATGGTGAATTGTATAGGTGCACTAGTTCGGCGAAGAGATGGTGATACAAGTGCAATACGGATGGTAGATATAGGTTTTTGTAATCTGAAAATATGAAAACAGCAAGGTAACTAATGATAAAAGTGAGCGTAAATGGTATTACAATGGTAGGAAACAAGGACTAAGGTTCATACTTTCACTAGTGCAAGTTCTCCCAACAATAATAACATAATTGAATCATATAACTATCCCTCAACATGCAACAAAGAGTCACTCCAAAGCCGCTAATAGCGGAGAACAAACGAAGAGATTATGGTAGGGTACGAAACCACCTCAAAGTTATCCTTTCTGCTCGATCTATTCAAGAGTCCATAGTAAAATAACACGAAGCTATTCTTTCCGTTCAATCTATCATAGAGTTCATACTAGAATAACACCTTAAGACACAAATCAACCAAAACCCTAATGTCACCTAGATACTCCATTGTCACCTCAAGTATCCGTGGGCATGATTATACGATATGCATCACATAATCTCAGATTCATCTATTCAACCAACACAAAGTACTTCAAAGAGTGCCCCAAAGTTTCTACGGAGAGTCAAGGCAAAACGTGCCAACCCCTATGCATAGGTTCATGGGCGGAACCCGCGAGTTGATCACCAAAACATACATCAAGTGGATCACGTGAATATATAACGCAAATCACGAGCAGGAAGTGACATTTCTTTTACACAACCACGTTAACATGGCCACGTAAATCACTAGCTAAAGTAAATACCATTATACTTATATCCCAATGCAAAAGGTTGAGTACGTGTTCGAATAGTAGTCGCACACACGCACTCTGTCTCTCAGAATCTCACACACACACACACACACCAATTACGTGACACCCACTTAAGCAGACACGTATGTTACAATTTGTGCACCCGCGGGTACACGTGATGTTGCGCATTTATTTAAGCCGGACGGTGAACCAAAACAGTAGCTGCATTCATTTCCTCCCACCGCCTCTTCTCTAGTCGCCGTCACCTGGTAGCCATGGCCCGGCTGAAGGTGACAACATACGCCATACTCCCGCTGGAGCGGCGCTTTAATCTGGAAATTTTAGTGGTCATGCATGCATCTTTTTGTGCTAGCAATCCTATATAAGGGTTGATCGGTCGCTTCCCACGGACATGCGCGGGCGGTGGAAGAGGAAGGAGAAGGGAAGGGGGCTATGGAGTAACATTTTTTACCACAATTTTTTAGGAAACTGAGTGCAATAATTGAGTAGTTTTGCAAACTACCAGTACTACACCTGAAACGGTTCAAAACCTATACTCCCTTGCGAGCGCGCGCTTCCCGCGTGAAACGGTCAGCGTCGCCCTGGAGCGTCAGTGCCGCATTAATGCCAGCCAGAGCGGAGGCGACCTCTCACTGGCACCGGCTTTGAAGCGGCACGACGGCCGAGAGAGCGCCGCTTCCCGATGCACGCGGCTGCTCCGCGTCGAGGCTGGCCATAGGCCCTGTTTGGATCCATGGGTTAGAGTTAGTTTGAGTTAGTTGGGGCTCAAATAGCCCTAAAGTATCCAAGCATGAGGGCTTAAATTGGAGCAAGTTGCACTGAACCCACCGAAAAACTATCCCACCCAAGAGGTGCTAGCGGAGATAGTTCTCATTGGGACCATTTGAAAAACACTTTTCTCTCTCCATCAAGTGCATTTATTGTCAATCTAACCTGTCACCCAAACACCTCTTTGGCTACTGAGTTAGTTCACGGTTAGTCATGAGTTAGTCTAACCTCTAGCTAAGTTAAAGTATCCAAACAGAGGCGAGGATAGGGCGTGCAAGTTGGTCAAAGCATCAGTCAAATTCGTACATGAAAGAATTTTTTCTTTTGAAAACAGAGCGTGAAAGGAATTTTCTTTAGAATGCTCTTGGCATGTCGCTAACATGTGATGAGTTAACCGACCTCAATAGACGGCAAAAACGCTAGCCCGCCGCACTTTGAGAGAGACGAGGAGGGAGAAGCGATACGGGCTGCTGGATTACTAGAGATATGTGTCACACGGAAGCCAAGGAATATGGTGATAGCGTGGGTTAGCCATGTACTAGTATGATGTAACTACACTGGGCTGCCGTGTTTCGTACTCTTCCAGTCCATTGTGGAGATCATTGGTTGATTTTATATTGCTGAATAATATAAAATATTATGAGTGTAGACGCTCCACCCCGAGGTTCCTTGCTCCTTGGTCATTGGGAATCTATGTTCTTCCACTCTATTTTTTTGCGTGAGCTTTGTTCATCCTTTTGCCAACACACGACACATCTAGCATCAAGGTGTATGTGTCATGCAAGGATCGTTCCATCTATATGAAGAACATGTGGGACTGGAACTACAAGACAGACATGTACCCAGGAGTGGACGTGCAAACCTGTGTAATGTAGCGCAGTAAGTGAAGTAGAAAGGCACAAATAGTATGAACATGCATGGCATATAGGCATTTGTCTCTTACTACCACTAAATGTTGTACATGCAATGGCCGGTGATGTTATGGAGTACGTGACTAAGTACTCTACTACTACTATATTAATTGGAGGCACATATTAGGTTTTATGTTTGTTTATGTGTATGCCCCGAGACCTTCCAACTAGACCTGTCTTTCTCTCCGAGTCGCACTTTGTATCGTTCATACCACTAGTACAATAGTACTACTACGTGTGGTCTCTGACCAAGAAGTGGAGACGCTCTACCACGCTGTTCATGTCCCACTCCTTCCGCTGATGTGTGGGACATCCAGCAAGTGCCGTGTGTTTGGCACTCCTTTGTCGTAAGAGTTGAAACGCTAGCATTCATTAGAAATAAAAAATAAATATAAATCACCAGTGATACTATACCACACAGTTTCCTTGCTCCTATATATCGGAAAGAATACTTCCGCTCGCCGACATGTGGGACATCGACCATCCTGGTCCACTTGCCATGCACGTAGAACTCCAACGGAGAGTTGTAGGATCGAAAGTATGTCTAGAGGGGGGGTGATTAGACTACTTGACAATATAAAATTCTTCCTTTTGACAAAGAACAGTTTTTGGCAGATTCACAATTATGATCAAGTCAAGCATCACCCTACACATGCAATTCTAGAGTATAGGCAGCGGAAAGTAAATTGCACATGTAGTAAAGAGAGGTGGAGAAGAGCAAACGCAATTTTGGAGCGCGTGATTTTTCTCGTGGTTCCGATAGGTGGTGCTATCGTACTTCCATGTTGATGGAGACTTCAACCCACGGAGGGTAACAGCGAGAGTCCACGGAGGCTCCACCCACGAAGGGTCCACGAAGAAGCAACCTTGTCTATTCCATCATGGCCTACGCCCACGGAGGCTAGCCTTACTCGGGGTAGATCTTCACGAAGTAGGCGATCTCCTTGCCCTTACAAACTTCTTGGTTCAACTCCACATCTCGACGGAGGCTCCCAAGCGACACCTAACCAATCTAGGAGGCACCACCCTCCAAAAGGTAATAAATGTTGTTGATGATGATGAACTCCTTGCTCTTGTGCTTCAAATGATAATCTCCCCAACACTCAACTCTCCTCACTGATTTGGCTGTGGTGGAAGAAAGGATTGAGTGGAAAGCAACTTGGGAAGGCTAGAGATCAAGCTTCATATGGTGGGAGTGGAGCAACTTGATCTCAACACAAGGGTAGGTAGTTCTCTTCTCAGAAATGTAAGGTAGGAGTGGTAGTTCTTTCTGATAGCTCTCTCCACGAGTGAAGAGGGGGTGGAGGGGTATTTATAGCCTCTACACAAAATCCAACCGTTACACACATTTGAGCAATCTCGGTGGGACCGAAGTTGACAACTCGGTGAGACCGAAAGTTCAAATAATGTGAACGTTGGGATTTTCGGTGGGACCGAAAATACAATCTCGGTGAGTCCGATTCGTGCAATGACAAGAGCATGCCAATTTCGGTGGGACCGACTTCATCATCTCGGTGACACCGATTTGATGACAGAAGGTTACAGAAGCTTGGCAACTCAAGTTTCGGTGAGACCGAGTTCAGAATCGGAAAATCCGAGTTTTCTAGGGTTTGGCTTTATGGCTGAGGTGGTTCATCTCGGTGTGGTGAGTTTGGAATATCGGTGGGACCAAGACTACTTATGAGTGTATATGGCGGTGAAAGTTCTTGATAGTTTAGGAGATGTATCACTAAGCACTTGAGCAACCAGATCATCATCATAACCTCATCCCTTTTAATAGTATTGGCTTTCCTATGGACTCAATGTGATCTTGGATCACTAAACCAAAAATGGAGTCTTGAGCTTTTGCCAATGCTTGCCTTAGCATTTTGAGGGTTCCACTTCTTGAGTCCTTGCCATACCCATATCACTGAACTTTCTCAAATAATTCTCAAGTAACTATTAGTTCAATGATATATATGTTGTTATTAATTACCAAAACCACCGGGGATTAGTTGCACTTTCAATCTCCCCTTTTGGTAATTGATGACAACATATAGATCAAAGCTTCGACAAAGGATATAATCAATGAATAATATAAATCGCTTTGAGAAGTATGTGATAAGCAAGAGCTCCCCCTAAATTTGTGCATTATTTAAGATTTGTGTTTGAATGCAAATGCACAATCGATTAGGATCATGGGTCACTCTTCCATGTCACATACATCTTGGTGGAGCGCACAAAATGATAAGAATGAACAGCATGCACCCAATCACCAAGACATGAGTAAATGGTCATACAAGATAGGAATGGCATATGATAAGCATTAAGCACACATTAAAGCATAGTACGACCAAGCACTCATTAAGGTAGAATCAAACATAGTATCAAACACACTGAATGTCTCGAAAACCAAAAGTATCTCAAAGAAACCGCAAAAGAATGAAAGAGCAAAAGCGCAAAGACAACAGCACTCTCTCTCGAAGTCCTATGATCTATACAATTTCTCCCCCTTTGGCAACAAGTTACCAAAAAGTTCGAAAAAGCATAGAGCTAAGCGTCACTGGGGACTCTGCTGGCGGCTCCCGTCTGGGTTGATGTCGGAGTGGATATGACAGCATCGGCGAAGACTTCAGCTGATGTCTGTCTTTGGAGGAGTGCTCACTTGGAGCTGGAGCTGTAGCAACCGATGGAACTGTGGGAGGTCTTTGAAGCTGTAGTCTGGTTCATCCATCGAATAGCAGCTGATCGGGGTCTGTGGGAACCGGAGCGATCTGTTGATAAGCATCTGGACTAAGTCATCCTGCATCTCACGCATAAGCTCTTCCTTCTCCCGCTTTTCTTCTTCAATATCGCCTCAAGCTTGTTGACAAATACTTGCACTTGATCGACTTCACGTCCAGGCGTGTATCTTGTCTTCAACAATCCTCTCTAGGCTCTCCGAGACTGTACAATGCTGGCAGCGTTGTTCAATCCTTTGGGTAGCTTCAAGAATCTGCTCTCCAAACTCTTTGGTTTAGCTGCATTGCCTTTGCTTCCTTGTCGACTTTGGCTTTCTTGGCAGCTTCGATCTTGGCTTGACCTTCAACAGATGTTGGATCCTCCTCATCATCACAACAACATTGTCTTCATGCTCGGCTGTAACGGTAAATGTTCTCTATCCAACAAGAATGTGCCCGTGCCAAACTTGGCATTGATAAGCATCTGAATCTGGGGGCAAATCCACATGACCTTTTACGGTCACCGCAGTCCTCTTAATGGTTTCTACCATCAAGTCCATCACCTTGAAAGGTGCTTTCTCATCAAGTATGTGCAGCATGTTGATAGAGTATCCTCGATCATGCGGTGATCTCGGACTTGGGCATCAAGGTATGCCTCGAGAATAGTATTAGTGGTAGGTAGACCTGCTCGGAGATAGTAGATCGAGCCGAGCTTCCATTCCCAAATCCTTTCTTTGGAACCTCTTTGTACATGTTCTTCATGGATTCATGATTCTTCTTTGGAATCCCATATACATCAATATCATCATCTCGTTGCACTGGAGCATTCAGAATTTCTGCCCATTCTTCAACAGAAGAAGAAAATCTTTAACCTTCAGTCATCCATACAATCTTTCCATCAGGGTAGAAGTGAGCTGTGGCATAGAATTGCATAATCATCTCATCGTTCCAACTGGTCAATTTCTGACCTACAAAGTCTGCAACACCACATGCAGTGAAACTTTCATGCACATGTGGAAAGAAATCTCTGTGCTCTTCGCTGTCAATGTATTTCCAGTCGACATATCTGGTGTCTGCGACTATGGGCTTCTTATCCATCAGCACGGTCTCATAGAAGTCCTGCTGCTCTCTGGTGTGAAATCTGGGATCTACAGCAGTTCTTCTCCTCACGGCATATGGGTCAGTTTGTCTCCATAGCCTGAGACCTCTATCTTTCCTTGCCTTCATATCCTCGGCTTGAGGATGAGCATCATTATGTAGTGGCAGTTTCTTTAAAGTTTCAAAGAAACTGCTCCTTCATCATCGACTCACTGGTGGCACATCATCCTTGTTCTTTTCAGACGCTGGAATGTTCCTGACGGTCTTCTTGGGCTTGGCAGCAGGCTTTGCTGGAGCTGCCTTAGCTGGAGCAGATTGCTTGGGCTTTGATGTGGCTCCAGCTTAATGGCATCACCCATGAGCTTAGGCTTCTGAGGAGGCTGGGGTGCTTCCTCATCCTCATCCTCTTCTGCTGCATCATGCACTATCCTCTTTCTCTTGGAGGTTTTCTTCACTTTGCTTGCAGTTGCCTCTCCCAAATTCAGCTTCTTAGCAACAGTTGACTGCTTGACTTTGCTGGTGCCCTTCTTAGTTTGTTGACTTTGTTGCTCTTTGGCAACAACCTTCCTTTTGGGCTTTGAGGTCACCTCTTCCTCAACAACAAAATCTGAGTCTTCATCATCTGAATTCCTCTTCTTTCTAGCTCTCGTGGCTGCAGGAGGTAAGCCACTTGGTGTACTCCTCTCACCATCATCTGATGAGCTGCTAGGATCAGGACTAGTGCCTGCCTCTGGAATGTCTGCAATGGGTGTCTCTGACCTGTTCTGACTGTCACTAGCATCTGACATGGCTGACAACCTATGAATAGATAAGGTGTAGGCAGAGAAGAAGAGTCATCACAAATGCAGAAGTTTTTGCAAAAAAATGAGTTCAAATTCTAGTATTAGGTTTTCACAGAAGACATTTCGGTCAGACCGAGTTTAAGATTCGGTGAATTCGAAGTGTTTAACCAGGAGCTTTCACACCACTTTCGGTTTGACGAAGTGGGTTTCGATCTGCCGAAAACACTAGGGTTTCACAGAATTTTCATTTCGTCACACCGATTTGCACAACTTCGGTTGGACCGAAGGGTGCGATGCAATGGCCATAGGCCAAATCGGTCATATACGAAACTATAAAATCGGTCTCACCGAGATATGTTCGGCGAAACCTAACCTAAAACTTTTACTCGAATCTAGTTCAAACGAACTAATCTGGTGTACAAGAGGATTTCAATCGTGGCAAGATTCTAGGCAATCCAAACGTGCATTGAATCGGAGATGGGAGCACGAGTGGGATCAAAACTCACCCTAACTTGGTGGAGTTTCTCTCGGGTGCAACGGCGCGGAGAAGATGTCCGTTGACGGCGGAGGAGACTCATGGAGAGGCGCTGGCGGCAACGGCGACGATCCGGAGACCAAAGCGGCAACGGCAAGGGGTGTGGGCTAAACGTTTGAAGAAGGAATCAGCGCGGCCCTTGGAGTATATATACCCCTTCGCTGTCGGTGGGACCGAGTTGTAAAACTTCGGTGGCACCGAGATGGATAATTGCTAAGCGTTATGCACTTGATCACGCCGAAAATCACAACTTCGGTTTCACCGAGGTGAAAACCTAGATCAGTCTAAATGCTTTCGGTTCAACCGAGTTTGAGTGAGTTAGTCGACCGAAATCAATTAGAAGGTTTTGGAAGTTAGCCTTTGACGGATCGGTGGCTCCGAGTGCTCCTCACCCGGAGGGTCCGAAAATGACTTGTTCAAAATTTGTGATGTAAGCATGAATAGAATTTGAGACAAGAAAGCATAGATAGCTAGGGGAGGTACTTAGGCATTCTTGTCCATCCATTTGGTCAGAAAAATCAAAACGACCAAAACAACAAATGGATGTCCTTGAATGGATAAAATTATGCATCCAACATGCTCACACAATAAGATAGCAAATGAAATATGTGTCAAACATGCACAATCAAAACTCTAGCTACTATCACACAATTTGTCGATGACTAGGTCATCTTTATATGAGTATATTGACTTAGGAGCCAAATGAGAACATTTGATCATAGGTCATACTCATCGTTTAAGCACAAGTGGGGTTACCACTTTTACATAAAGCATTGATGTGTTCACATCATTTGAAGATGCTTTAGCTCAATTTTTAGAGCAAAGCTCCCCCTAGATGTGAGAACCCCTTTTAAAGGGTCAAACTAACCTTGGGTTGTCGTAGAAGACTTCATGTAGATGTTGAAGATGTGGATGCTCAATGTTGATGAAGATCATCAAGAGTTGGGAGCAATCCTTTGGATTCGGGCACTTTCAATACCTACATGGGTTAGTCCCACAAGGAACAAACAAGGATATCCATGGACATAGATTGAAGTTCACAATAGATGATGTCCATGAAAGCAATGATTACCTTGTCCCTTGACTTACCAACAAGAGGGTTTGTGACTCCATGAACTAGTGCACAATGTGGAAGTTGATTGCACAAGTTTTTGCCAAAATGAATGTGAGTGAAGTATGTTGGCGGAGTCACCCTCAAGAACTTTCTAGTTCTTCTCCTTCGGGATCCACATCATCTTGATGGGAATCCTTGGGGTTGTAGTTGAGCTTGACGAAGTAGAACTTGACGTTTCCTTGGGAACCCACATGACCTTGACTTGAGGTGCTTCAACAAATGCATCAATCTCCTCTTGAAGCTTGTTCTTGCCTTTTAGCTTGTGGTCTTGTGGTGGAAGGTCATCTTGTGCTTGTTCCACATTGGAAGAAGTAGGATCATACTTCTCCTTTTGAAGAACAAACTGTGGAGTAGGATATTGACCTTCTTCCCATTCAACACCTTCGGCGTTGAACTTTCGCTCAAAACCAATTCCTTGATTCTTCCGGTGCCTTCCTTGCTTGCGAACAATTTCCTCAAAGTTCTTGCTTCCGGCAAGGCTCTTGTAGACACCTTTCTCTATGATACCTTTCAATAAACTATTTTCTTGCTCAAGTGTAACTTGGCTTGAAACATTGTTAGTGGAATCAAGAGAACTACTAGAAGCAACAATATTGGATTTAGCATGGTTATTGTTACTACTAGAGGAGAATTTTTCTTATGCTTGTCATGCTTAGTCTTAATGGGTGGCAAGAAATTAGACAAGAGAAGTCGTTTGGCAAGATATGAAGAACTCTTCTTTCAAGATCGTCATTGATTGCTTTTAGAAACTCATGTTCTTGCTCTAGAGTGAGCTTCTCGAAGCGTAGCTTCTCATGAGATCTTAGGAGCTCTCTATGATCTTCTTGAGTTGTTTCATGAGCTAACTTAAGAGTGTTTAGTTCTTTAGTTAGACGCTCAATCTCCTTCATAGCATTGTCATTCGACTCTTCTCGACTATAAAGACTACTAGCATGTTCATCGTTACTGGGTTCATTGGATTTACCATGTAAGAGCTCATCTTCACCAAGCAAGTCATCCTCATCACTATCAAAGTCAATGAATTCAGGGTGTGATACCTTGGGGTCTTTAGCCATGAAGCATCTTCCAATTCCCTCATTTGGTGAATCAAATAAGTCGTAGGAGTTGGAGTTGGAGGATCGAGAGCAAGACCGCAACACCTTCATCTTGATCGTAGTCGGAGTTGGAGTGATAGCTTCCTTCGGATTGATTGTCGGAGTCGGGCCGAGACCCATTCACCTACATGAGCTTGATGTTTTCTTCTTGTGTAGCTCCTTGATGACTTGTCTTTCCTCTCCGAATCCTTGCTTCTCCGAGAGGATCTTCGTTCATAACGATCATCTCTACTCCTTCTCTCTTTCCGAGGTGACTCATCTCTTGAGCTTCTTCGTCTTGGAGATTCTTCTCTTCTCTTGTGGGGAGCCGTACACTCATTTGAGTAGTGTCCGGGTCTTCCACAATTGTAGCAGTTTTGATCACAACTAGAAGATCTCTTTTCATCATATGATCTTGACTTTGAGCTTCTCTCTTTGCCTCTATTCTTGTAGAATTTGTTGAAGTTCTTGACCATTAGGCTTATCTCTTCATTGGAAACTAACTTGTCACTTGAGGTTGTGGGAGCATCACTTGTAGCTTTGTAAGCACCACTTGACTTGTTGTGAAGCTCTTCCTTATCCTTAAGTGTCATCTCATGAGCAACAATTCTTCCAATGACTTCGGTTGGCTTGAGATTCTTGTAGTTTGGCATCATTTGGATCAAAGTGCACACGGTGTCATACTTTCCATCCAAAGCTCGAGAATCTTCTTGATGATGAATCGATCGGTCATTTCTTCGCTTCCTAAGCCGCAATCTCATTTGTGATGAGAGCAAGCCTAGAGTACATTTCAGCGACTCCTTCACCTTCCTTCATCTTGAACTTGTCAAGTTGACCTTGAAGAACATCTAGCTTTGACTCCTTCACGGACTCGGTACCTTCGTGCATTTCAACCAAAGTATCCCAAATCTCTTTTGCATTCTCAAGACGGCTGATTTTGTTGAACTCCTCGGGACACAAGGCATTGAAGAGAATGTCACAAGCTTGAGCATTGTTTTGCAACATCCGCAATTCTTCCGTTGTAGCTTCGTGATCTGGAACTTTTCCTTCCTCGAAGAATTCACCTTGCATACCAACACAAATAATGCCCTATGCGGCTGGGTTATGGCCAAGAATATGCATTTTCATTTTATGCTTCCAACTAGCAAAATTTGTACCATCAAAGTAAGGACCTCTACGAAAATTACCCTCACTAGACGCCATACTCTCCTAGGTTGTGAAACCAAGCTTATGGAGTCAATGCAATGGAAACCAATACAATGGAGACCAAAGCTCGATACCACTTGTAGGATCGAAAGTATGTCTAGAGGGGGTGATTAGACTACTTGACAATATAAAATTCTGCCTTTTGACAAAGAACAGTTTTTGGCAGATTCACAATTATGATCAAGTCAAGCATCACCCTACACATGCAATTCTAGAGTATAGGCAGCGGAAAGTAAATTGCACATGTAGTAAAGAGAGGTGGAGAAGAGCAAACGCAATTTTGGAGATGCGGTGATTTTTCTCGTGGTTCCGATAGGTGGTGCTATCGTACTTCCACGTTGATGGAGACTTCAACCCACGGAGGGTAACGGCTGCGAGAGTCCACGGAGGGCTCCACCCACGAAGGGTCCACGAAGAAGCAACCTTGTCTATTCCATCATGGCCTCGCCCACGGAGGGCTAGCCTTACTCGGGTAGATCTTCACAAGTAGGCGATCTCCTTGCCCTTACAAACTTCTTGGTTCAACTCCACATCTCGACGGAGGCTCCCAAGCGACACCTAACCAATCTAGGAGGCACCACCCTCCAAAAGGTAATAGATGTTGTTGATGATGATGAACTCCTTGCTCTTGTTCTTCAAATGATAATCTCCCCAACACTCAACTCTCCTCACTGATTTGGCTGTGGTGGAAGAAAGGATTGAGTGGAAAGCAACTTGGGAAGGCTAGAGATCAAGCTTCATATGGTGGGAGTGGAGCAACTTGATCTCAACACAAGGGTAGGTAGTTCTCTTCTCAGAAATGTAAGGTAGGAGTGGTAGTTCTTTCTGATAGCTCTCTCCACGAGTGAAGAGGGGGTGGAGGGGTATTTATAGCCTCCACACAAAATCCAACCGTTACACACATTTGAGCAATCTCGGTGGGACCGAAGTTGACAACTCGGTGAGACCGAAAGTTCAAATAATGTGAACGTTGGGATTTTCGGTGGGACCGAAAATACAATCTCGGTGAGTCCGATTCGTGCAATGACAAGACCATGCCAATTTCGGTGGGACCGACTTCATCATCTCGGTGACACCGATTTGATGACGTATCTGAAGCTTGGCAACTCAAGTTTCGGTGAGACCGAGTTCGAATCGGAAAATCCGAGTTTTCTAGGGTTTGGCTTTATGGTGAGGTGGTTCATCTCGGTGTGGTGAGTTTGGAATATCGGTGGGACCGAGACTACTTATGAGTGTATATGGCGGTGAAAGTTGCCGATAGTTTAGGAGATGTATCACTAAGCACTTGAGCAACCAGATCATCATCATAACCTCATCCCCTTTTAATAGTATTGGCTTTCCTATGGACTCAATGTGATCTTGGATCACTAAACCAAAAATGGAGTCTTGAGCTTTTGCCAATGCTTGCCTTAGCATTTTGAGGGTCCACTTCTTGATCCTTGCCATACCCATATCACTGAACTTTCTGAAATAATTCTCAAGTAACTATTAGTTCAATGATATATATGTTGTTATTAATTACCAAAACCACCCGGGGATTAGTTGCACTTTCAAGAGTCACCCTGGTCGTTGCGCCGCAATAATTACTAATGAGCCGTCAAATCACAGGCCCAACCTTACCCACTGTGAAGTTGCTCGGACGAAGGAACCATCGTGACTTCATTGAATTCCGTTTCTTCAAGAAAACTACTGTACCAGCAGTACTGCTAGCTACAGTAGTTACTCCAGCAGAGGCCTCCTTTTGTTCATAGGATAGGAATTTTATAGGAATATGAAAATCATAAGAAGTGAGATGACATGCATCTCAATTCCTATAGAGAAAGAGATGCCATTTGATGCATAGGATAGGAATTTTTCCATTGAGTCTAGGCTAATGTACTGGTAATTTGCTCTAAAAACTATAGTAGTAACTAGTAGTACTGTTACATGCTCATAATTAATTAAACAAATGTACGGGCGACACAGACACACACACTAACTACTAGTACTACTACTTCTCACATGTTGGCCAGACGCCGTCGTTCTCCTTCCCGGCTTTGTCAGCGACACCCCGCGGTGCTTGGATCTCCGTCGACCTCTCCGCAGCAGCGCGTGCGTCCTCTTCTTTCTTGCGGCGGCGGGCCTCTCTTTTCTTGAGTGCTTTCTGACTTCTCCGCTCCCTCTGTGCGGCTTTGGCCACCTCTTGCTCTACCGCCCATTCGGCCTTAGCAGCTTCAAATTCCTCCCACATAGGTGTGAGGTCGCGAGCGGCGATGAACTCGGCACGGCGGGATGCCACTGCTTCCCTACCATTCTGTGTGTGGTCGTGGGCAGCGAGGAACTCGGCGCGGCGAGATGCCATCGCTTCCTTACCGATTAGTGTGCGGCGTGGTGGCATGAACAACGCTTGGTGACAACACTGGGGTGGAGTGGCCGGACAACCGTAAAGTGCATTGGTTTGTCAAGAGCTCAAGGACAGAAGACAAAGGAAATTTGGATTCCCCTTCAATCCTGGTCATTTATTACCGAGTAAAATGCATTGGCGGTCATTGAACTTGTCTTGATAGCTCACTTTGATCATTGTATACGAGATATGGTGATTATACGGTCACTAGCTCAGCATATAGCTCCGTATTTGTCTGGTTGACCAATCAAACAGTCCGCACGCGCCTCATCAGCTCATGTTCTTTATCTATCTATCTATGCGGGCCTACCTGTCCGTGGAGAAAGAAATAATAACCAAAATTATGCATATGTGACATTACTGTTTAGACGTTTGCTGGAGGCCTCCGCGAACACTGAGCATGTATTCACCTGGCTCAACACCAACGGTCATACTCGCGACTCGGCACCTTGCTCATGTATATCGTCCATCACAATGACAATCTATAAAACAGCCTACGCACACGAGTATGTACTATCGTGAGCAACCGATCATAGTGCTACTGCACACGAGTGTGTGTGTGATCGATTCGTCCATTATTCATAAGTTATGTATGGTTGTGTGGTGTCTAACGGTGGTCATCGAATGCTAGCTGGCGACAAGAGCGGTTGCATGGATACCTGGTTCTCAATACGTGCCGCATACGCTTCAAAGCCTCGTCATCCATGAGTTCACATTTTACCACCACGCCAGCGTCTAACCGCCCTGGCCTACCGAAACCCCTTCCATCGCTAGCGTGCGCTTCCCACCTGAAACTATCACCGTCTCTCCAGAACGTCAATGTCGCATTCACCGGCCTTAACTGCAGGTGCAGTTGGTGTGTCACTGACATGCGGGCCAGATGCCCATTGGGCCCACATGTTAGTGAGACAACACACCTGCGATTAAGTCACTGAAGCAGCGTCCGCATTCACGCCCGACGCGACCTCTCACTAGCACCGGCATTGCAGCAGTGCGACGGCCGAGAGAGCGCCACCTGCGCGGCATCCCGGTGCAAGCGACTGCTCCGCGTTAATGACACCACGGCCATCGTTCCTTCCGCCGCCAACATTAATGACACGCGGCTACCGACGAACCTACTCCGGTGCCAGCCGTCCATTCGTCTGCCGCGGCTCATTGCCATTCGCTCGCTATATTAACTTGAGCCCCAGCTCCCAGCCATAGCTAAAGACCCACACTCATTCTCCTGCGGTCCCTTCCTTCTGTTGGCACCACTCCAACCATGGCCTCCGGGCACTCCAAAAATCTCTCTTGGACGTACTGTCGCAGGAGCAGATGAAGGACATTGATGGCTTCGCTCCGGGTGCGCTCCAAAGCTCTCTTGGACGTACTCTCGCAGGAGCAGACGAAGGAGATCGCCGGCTCCCCCGCCGCCCTCCGCCGCCACGACCACGAAGCCGGCACGCGTGCACGGGCGCAGCCGGCAGCGAGGAAGAGTAGTACACGGTAGGTCGCCATCGCTCTGGTCCCAGGAAGGCCACCGCTCCCTCACTCAGTCGACGCCAAGCTTGGTGGGATAAAAATCGGCGGCCGATGAGCCGCTTGAGGGCGACGTGGAGGTGGAAATCTTCATAACCTTGTGCTCCAAAGGAGGAGGTAATCGAGGCAGATAAGGAGGAGGTAAAGGCAATGGCTGGCTTTCTCGGGTTCATGGCCGGACATGGTGGTCGGGGCCCGGCGATCGTTTAGATTAGGTTTACAGTAGGTTTTAGTACGGTTTGTGTGAAATATGTAATGAATTTCATCCAGTTTATAGGAAAAGTTCTCGAAATGTAATGAATTTCATCCGGTCAATTTGAAATTTGCTTTGTTTGCACGAATTTTGTCCGGTTAGTTCATATAGTTGTCGAAAGGTATGCGGGCAGCATTGGATGGCATCCATCAGTGTCCTCGGATAGATGCCGGTGTAAATTTGAGGGCCAACGCTGGAGATGCCCTAACTATCATGCTATAATCGCTAACAGTGCTCCATTATTTCGCAGGGAATAGTTATCCCTCAATCAAAATCAGATCCGCCATGTTTCGCACTCCTCCCATGTAAGAGTGTAGACTCTTGCTTACATAAGAATGGAGCAAGTGGACGGCACTGTAGCACGTCATATCACTCAAACTAGCCCACCTAACACGTGGGAAAGCACCACCCTCGTCATTTTGTTCTGGATTTCTATCAATCGATCGCACGAAAATGTTACGCCTTGCAAGTTCAAAAGGAAAAGGCGGCACACTTACAACTCGTACGTGTCACGTTCACATCGCACCCCCGACAGTTCGGCTCGCACGCCGCTCACCAGAGGGGACACGCGTTGTCTTGCATTTTCACTGACATGTGGGACTACAATTGAATAAACCGTCGATAGCCGAAATCTAATCGCTCGGCGGGCGTCGGCTGAGAGGAGAGAGACGGGGGAGGGAGAAGAGATTGCCCGCCCGCCATGCATGGACTCCAAGAAATATGTGGTGATAATGTGAGGTGGGCCATGCAGGAGTCTGCACCGCTTCCAAGCCCGCTTCTTACCGCCCTGGCCCACCAAAACCCCTCCCCACCCCACCACCTCCCCGCGCGCGCTCCCCCCTCAGAAGCTAGCTGCCCGCATTCATAGCAAGTAGTACCAGTAAAATTCTGGTCTATAAAGGGCATGTACAATGGTTGATAAGATAGTCTTATCATAAGTCTTGCATATAATTTAGAGATGACAAAAAAACATGTGTACAATGGATCATCTCTTAGCCTTATCTTCAATAACTAGTTATTCCTAAAAACATGGTGAAACATATTGTGCTAAGAGATCATCTCTTGTCTTCTCTTAAATAAGAGAAGACAAACCCGCTTATATGGAGGAGAGAGAGGCATTGACCGTCAGCGAGTGGGATCTGCAGGAGCCCGTCCCTACACATGCTCCTAGGTATAAAAAAACTAATTCTAAAAAAAGAGGCATAAAAAACAATTGTGTCTAAAAAAGAAAGGGAAAAAACATTTGAGAGGAAATAGATAGAGAGAAAGTGAGAAAAAGTTGTAACCTTATAGCCAACCTTATAGTCAACACTATGGTAGTATTACATGAGAAAGGAGGGAGTGGTGCACATGCCAAGTTCACTGGGCTGCCGTGTTTCACACTCCTCCATCGTAACAATGGAGACAATAGGTTTCATCAAAAGAAAACAATGAATACTCATTGCTCGTCCACTATATTGGAAAGAATACTTTCATTCGCCGACATGTGGGACGTCAACCATCCGGTCCCCCTGCAATGCACAAAATCATCCTGGTCCACCCTAGTCATAGTGCAGACTCAACCTTTCCCACTGTAAGTTAGTCGGACAAAGGAACCATCATGACTTCATTGAATTCCGCTTCTTCATGAAAACTGACTCTACCCGCAGTACTGCTACCACACGCGAAGACTGGACGGCACTGTACCACGTCATATCACTAAACCCCACTAGGCCAAACTAGCCCGCCTAGGATTTGTACTCCCTCTGTTTCAAAGTTAGTAGTACATAGTTGACTCATCTATTTTGGAACGGAGGGACGTCTTTGTACCGCTATTATTTTGTGTTGTACGTCTCTGTACTTTTCCTACCCTATGAACCAAATGAGGCCTGAATGTATCCGTGTCGACTATTGTCTGATCAATCGCTAAGCCTACAATTTTAGGAGCTTGGGCTATTGGCCGATCGACGACGGATCAGTATAAGTGTACTTCGAGCTCATCAGCCCCAACATTTCTCTTTGGTGAGTGTTTTGCAAGTACTATAGCTCGCACAGTAGCTAGCCTACTAACACCAAGAATCATCAAATAAGCCCTGCTGATATGATAAACAGTTCAAACTTACATCTAAGCATGCCATATTACATAAAAAGTTGGTGAGGATACATCTGTTTCCATAACTCGGAGAGGGTTCGCATGATTCACTATCAAACAAAAGTAGCAAGTATCGCCCACACAACACAGTTCACTAGCCCTAAGATGGTTTGATAACACACATCGTTCTAGTAATTAAACACAGGGCAATGCAAACTACCCTGAAGGATTAGCGCGACCAACTATTTCTTGTCATCGATCTCTCAGGCAATGACCACAACACAGACAACGGCATGGGGATCGATCTCTGGGGCGATGTCCACAGGACTGACCGCGACATCGAAATCGATCTCTGGGGCGATGTCCACAGGATGGACAACGGCATCGGATCGATCTCCGGGGCGATGCCAACCATACAGACTGCAACATCGAAAACGATCCCTGGGGCGTTGTCCACAGGACAGGCCGCGACATCGGAATCATCAAGGACGCCCACCGACACCTGCACAACCCTAACATATTAGCAAGCACATTGCAAATAATCAAAAACCACAACTATGGTAATAAGCCATTATGTTTTACCTTGTGCAGCTAACCGGGGGATCCCATCCCTCCGGGGGCCATCTCCTCGTCCTTGATGGGAGCCATCACCTTGCCATGGGAATACTGCTTCTCAACGGCGACTCTCTCCTCAAACTCGGCCTTGAGCCTCGCATAGGTGGCCATCAGAGTTTCTGGGGTAGGCACGATGGGGCCCTTGCTGTTCCTCCAACTTTCTTTGAGGAGTTTGTCCGCCAACATCGTCAACTCTTTGGCCAGTGCTTGTTTCTTGGAGTTCTTCGTCTCCATGGGTTGGCCCGCCAACATGGTCAACTTGTTGGTCGGTGCTCGCTTCTTGGAGATCGCTATCTCAAGTGGGTTGTCCACCGGCAACTCTTTGCCTAGTGCTCCAGGATCCATCAATCAACTGACAAACAAAAAGCAATCGAAAGGAAACCACAATCGCAATGAAAACGAGAAAAGAATAGGATGTGAGAATCGGTCGGTTCTTTGCAAAAAGAAGATTCTTGGAATGAAAATATAGCAGCATCACTGATTCGCCCACCTTTCCTTCGTCGGTACAGAATAAAAATGGCAGAAGTGAGTAGCATGGAGTGAGATATTCTTCAAGAAAGGGGAGAAAGGGCTTCAACGAGCGTTCCAGTGAAATGATGGTTGCTTCGTCCAGTCCAACTTCGAGGCCACTTTACCACTGCTGGTAAAGGTGTGGGTTTTGTGATTTGACGGGTCATTACGGCCACACCGGGGTGACCGGTGAGTTTCGACTGTAGCACCTCGCTGTGATTTGGTGGATGGCACGCGGGCCCGGATGCTTTGATGTCCCGCATGTAGATAGAGTGGCTAGTCATATAGGAGTGCTCAATATTATGCACCGTGACCAAGGTGGAGAGGAAAACGAGAGACCTACGTATTTAATGCATGAGTTTAATTAGGGTAGTTTTGTAAAGTACGAGATACATTCCTCCAATCGCAAAATGCCTTGGTTGATGAGATTTGAGATTTGAGACCTATAAAATGGAAGGGAGATTTGAGATTTGAGATACTGCACGCGGTGTAGTCTAGTCACTTGTTGGAATCTCTAGAAAGACTTATACCGCATGATTATTTGCTCCTTCTTACTACTACATACTACTTCACCGACATGCGGGACAGCCAGCAGCATCGGGTCGATGTAATACGTGTCATGCACTAGATTAGAGTGCGGAACGGAAGGGGGGCGTCACCCCAGTCGTACCGCCTGGCCCTGTATGGATACTCTAACTCAGTTAATGGTTAGAGTTAGATTCTAATCCTGAAGTAACCCTGAAGTAACTCTAGCGAAAGAGGTGTTTGGATGATAGGGTTAGATGGAGTGCGGGGCGAGGTGCCTTCATGGGCGGTGCAATAGGGAGGGAGGGAGAGGACGAGAAGCTTCGAGGAAGTGGGGAGGGATCTGCTGCGGGGAGAGCGAGAGAAAAATGTGTTTTTTAGTGTCCCGAGAAGAACTAACCCAAATAAGCACCTCTTGGGTGGGTTAGATTTTTTTGGGTTAGTTGAGTTCATACTAACCCAAACTAACTCTAACACATGGATCCAAATAGTAACCCAAACTAACCCTCCTGTTTGGATATTTTTGGGTTAGTTGAGTTCCAACTAACCCAAACTAACTCTAACACATGGATCCAAACAGTAATGCGCCATCAAATCGCACAACCCGACCTTTCCAGCAGTAAGTAAGTTGAATCCTCTACTCCCTCACCCTCCACGCCTCTCTGTCAAACCACCTACGTGAAAATTGCCGCGCGTACTGCCCGGGAAAAGCCCCGCCCACAACTTTTAACTAAGCGAAAATAGTTCGAGCTTGTTCGTTCTATATAAATACTAGTAATGGATGTTTATTCACCCATGGGTTGTTCAATGAATGGAGGTCCGGGGAGCACAAGTGAACAATACTACTAGTAGTAGTAGTAAGTAGGAGTTGTACAGGTAGTCACCTTAAATAGAGAGTTTCTTTTCTTTAATGCCACGTACACAAATTGAAACGCTATTTGTGGAGAGAAAAAGATAACCGCTCCGCTATATATGTATGCAGGGGCCTGAGCGCTTGCTTTACTAGGGTTGCTCTCTTCATTCTCTCATCCTCTCCAGATATAAACAGGACAGCGGTAGCGACGTTTTCTCTCTGCTCACCGCTGGTCACAGATCCGGCCGGATCCCTTCGGCTGGTGTGTGTAGAGGACTTGGTGCATCGTTCACGCGGTCATCACTGGCGAGGGAGGAAACCCATAGCTGCCAGAGGGGCCCGATCCTCTGCCCGTGTCGTTCTCTCTGACACAGCACCGGCTCGGGAGGTCCTCCGACCGTTCTTCCTCCCTGCCGTATTGTCCGCAGATCCGACCTGCCGCTGCCGACATCCTGACGACCCTCAGGTATAAGTTCTTCGAAAGCGGCCTTGCTCTACTGCCCCAGCTCCCTATGTGTCTGCATGTGCATCTTTTCTACTCCCATCAACTCTTCCAAAGCCACCTAAATTTTTAGTATTATTAGAGGTAAAGCTACTTCATGCATTCGAATCTAGGACTTTGTTCAAACAACAAAGAAAGGGGGGAAAGTTGTAGCATGAATCTAGGACTTGATTCAAAGAGGAAATAATATGGTGAAAGTAGTAGAGACCAGATACCCAACCAGTCTCTTGGTTGAAAAGGGAAATAATGGGAAAACGCAGTACAAACTGGATAAGGAACACATCTATTATTGGTTGAAAAAAGGATAGAAAGTGGTGGCTGGTGGACAAGTCAACAGAGTATGTCCAGGATTAGATTTGTTGCCCTCACATAGTAAAAGGTCTCCAGGATTAGAATTGCTACCGTCACATAGTAAAAGGTCTCAGGATTAGATTTGTCCCTCACATAGTAAAAGGTCTCGAGTGATTAGATTTGTGCCTCACATAGTAAAAGGTCTCCAGGATTAGATTTGCTGCCCTCACATAGTAAAAGGTCTCCAGGATTAGGTTTGCTGCCCTCACATAGTAAAAGGTCTCCAAGATTAGATTTGCTGCCCTCACATAGCATGAACAAACTCGGCATCACCACTTTATGCCTCCTTGTAGGTATATTGTGCTGATGTGTCCATTGTCACATGTCCTTATACCAACCTTTTGATGTTGTTAATGTAATGGCACATGTAAAATGAAGCGATCACACTGTTACCTTAGGGACCTGTCTAACCAGTGTTATTGTTAATCTAATGCCTCTAGTGATAAGATGCAATTAAACTGTGTTACAAATGGTACTTCTCCTGTTTTCCCCAATATGATAAGTAAGTTGCTCCTTTACGCTGCTGAGTGTCCTGGTGTCCCCACGGTCCCATGCCCTTAAACCAACTCTTTAGCTACTGTTGATTTATTGTATCTGGTAAACAATCAATGCCACCATTAAAGTAATCCCATATTTGAGGAATCTCATTGTTGATCGTAATGCTTCTGGTAACATGAAGCATTGCTGATGTTTTAAAATTTCTACTATCCTTGCGTGATTGCCATGAACATAATTAAGATGCTTCTTTTCCTTTCGTATATGTTTCGTATATTCTTATTGACTAGCAACTGTTTACTTTCTATCTTTTTGTGCAGATAGGGATATCCATTTCACCTTGTTGCTATTGTGACCTTTTGGTGAACTACACAAAACACTTTTTTTGGAATGAGTGTCTTGTGCAGTTCAACTAAAATGTCACGTGGTAAACATCTCTCAATTTTGGTGGAACTGCACAAAATGGTGATTGGAGTTTCCAAAATCTCCGTCAAGTTCTGCTGGTAATCTCGTGCAACATTTTATTATCCTTTGCAAGATGAGCCGTCACTGTCACCACAATGGTACTTTATTTTAGTGGAACTACACAAAAGGATAAGAAAATTATAGTTGCACCTTACATGAGCCGAACAACCAACCTTAATATTCCTCTATTTTAGTGCAACTACTAAAGAAGAACCTGCCAGCTCACGAGAGCAAGTACTTCTTGCTAGCTGAATGATGCAATCTTTGCTTCATTTCAGGTGAACTGCAGAAAAAGGTGCATGAATTGAATCATGGAACTCCAAGCAGGCCTCATCCGAGTGGAGCTGCAGGTTGAGTTCAAGGAGTGCCACTATTAAAGTGAAATCATGCTCTTCTTGTTTGGGCTATGCAAACAGGAATACTCAACTACAGATGTTGTGACGGTCAAGAGCATTCACCAAGTTCTTCGATTGTATGACATGGCTAGCCAAGATGGATTTAATACCAATATTCACTTTATCAAAAGGCTCTAATGGGTTGGTTCTGAATCTTGCAAGCAGGGAATCAATGAGATGTGTAGGCATGTTTGTTGTACTTATTATTTGAATCTTATTTGTTGGTTCTGAATCTTGCAAGCTGGGAATCAATGGGATGTGTAGGCATCTTTGTTATACTTATTATTTGGAACTTATTTGTTGGTTCTGAATCTTGCAAGCTGGGAATCAATGAGACGTGTAGGCATCTTTGTTGTACTTATTATTTGGATCTTATTTGTTTGTTCTGAATCTTGCAAGCTGGGAAACACGACATGATGATGCAGAGGATAACAACCATAACAAATAGTTCAAACTTGGTAGTATTATCTTTGTGAAAGTGCGACAAATATGCTGATCGTGTGCGTCCTGAGAATAATAATTCTAATTGTTGTGCATGTTGATCCTATGGCACTGATAGAACGAGCCAATGCATTGCTTGTTTTAAGTATAAATTTCTATTAAAGATAACTAAATTTAAGTAAAGTGACCACTAACTCCTGTTATTACAGTACCAATACAGACCCGCTCGTGAACCGACGTGTGGACGGAGTAGGTTTCTTAATGGAGGCGTTTGAATGCGCCGAGGGTGCATCTTCTGCCGGGCGTGCAGTGGACGAGGGAGGGGTAGTAACTATTGTCGCCTGTACACACTCAGTTTACTGTTGAATCCAGTTCCCCAAGAGCTGAAAAACAAACTACTGCCGCCGCCTACACACTCATTCACTTGAAGAGACTCCAATGGCGATCCGAGGGGTGAGCCTGCTGGATATGGACTTCAGCAAGGAGTTCCCCTTTGAGTTCGCCGTTCAGTCCTATGGCTGCACCAAGTTGAATGTGATGTACACCAAAGATCCGGACTCGGTGAAGCTCTGCCTCGCCGAGTTCAAGCAGTACCTACAGGACGAGAAAGCACAAGGTTGCAGGACTAGAACGTGTGCCCATCCATTCGTCTCCTGACAGGGACCAGTGGATCGCCGTCGCCCAGGTATGTGTGTGAGACGAGGTTATCATCTACCACTTCTGTAGGGCCATCAGAGGTTCTGGAGCATTTGCCCGTTTCATCGGCAGCGCCGACTGCACCTTCGCTACGGTGGAGAGAAGGAAGAACACGACGATTCGGCCATCTGGTGCAACAAGCTTGTCGACATCCAGAAGCAATTACAAGATCATCAGCAACAGGCAGGAGAAGGACTCCATGGTTGACCTCGCCGAGACCATCATTGACCCTTGATACACCAACATGAAAGATGACAACGATACCAAGGACCTGAACACGTGGGAGGTACCTCTGAATTTAGCCTGCATAACCTACGCGGCCAAGGACGCATACGCATGCTACAACATGTACATGCAAATCTTGGACATGAGGGCGTGTCTGCTTCCCGTAACCGACAAGTACACGGACAACCGCAGCGTCATGATCAAGCGTGCCAGGAAGGTATAGATGTTGTACTTTATCTGTTTATAAGCACTTTTATCATCTAAGTGTTTCATGCATTAGCGTATGTGTTGTAATTATCTGTTTTGTCCGAAATATTTCTTTTAGGAACGCATTAACATGTTTGCTTTTTTTAGTGGCTATTTGCTTATGTATGTAACTAGTTGACTTGTCCGTTAAAAAAACTAGTTCACTTAGCTGTCGTGCTTTTTTTAGAGAGTACGCCAATGGCGTACCATAACTTTATAGAAGAGAGCAAAAGTATTTACAAGAATCTTGAGGGTATGCGAACATAACCCAGGCGATACAACACACCCAAGTCCACCCACCAAAAGCCCTAGGCTACTCTCTCACAAACCGTTGCAACCCTACCAACCCTACCCCGGCCCTCCTCCATTCCTCTATCTCTTGCATGATTTTCGGAATGATGTTACTTGCCGCTAGCACTTCATTTGCACGATTAAAGACTCTAGCGTTGCGCTGTTTCCACAGATTCCATGCCACCAAAATTACCAATATATCAAACCCTCTTTTCTGCGCCTTTTGGTAGTGCTTTCTGCCTGTCAGCCACCATTGTAGATAGCTATCATGGATGCTGGGCCGAGGGACTTGCAGTTCCAGTGCAGAATCTCCTTCCTCCCAACATATTCCCCTCCTCAGGTGGACCCAGCAGGTCTCGTACACAGACATATGGGACCAACCACCTATCCATTTGTATTTCTTTATTTTGTTCAATCTTTCGTCCTCTTCCTATATAGCGGCTGGCCATCATAGCCTATGGTGTTGGCCAGTCCATCCCTCTACTACCACACATTGTCCGGCGGCGGCAGCTCCACCGCCCACCTCAGACCAACAAGTCAACCTCGATTCTCCGCTCGCTGCGTCTTCCCCCGCTCCGGTTCGTTCGGTCCATGGTCTCGACGTCATCCTTCGCCTTGGTGCTCTAGCCGCGGCGCCGTCGTCTGTCGTTCCCAACAATGTCAGCAAAACAAGACGAATAGGGAGACAACTGTTCGTCGAGAGGCTGACAGTCCCGGGCCCACCAGGTCCATGGCCTAGGTTTTGTTGTTTAACATGGGCAGCCCACGACATGTTTCAACATTTTTTGGATCCAGCAGGTATCAAGCGGCCTCTGGGCCTCCCAACCTAGCTTGTCTATAACATCAGCAGCTCAAGTTATGTTTGTTTTTTCAAGACGACACACAGCTCAGTTCTATTTTTCTATAAGAATGCAAAACTGAACCTATATTTACATCTTATTTTACTATACATATATATATATATAGACGGTATATTCTGCTAATATTAGCAGAATAACTATTCTGCACACCACTTCCGTACTACACGCTGAACGCAAGTGCACTGCATCTTCTTGACGACGAGCACTACAATATAGACTAGTGAACTTCGCGTCGGGAAAAACTGCACCCAGTGTTTTCGGTACTGTTTTCACTCTAACTTTTTGATTGTTTATCGGAACGGGGCGTATAATATAGCGTTGAAAAGCTATGGATTAGGCGCAACTTTGCTATGTTGAACACTTTTCGAGATTCCTCGCGGTTTAAGAGCAGTTTCAAAAACGGCGCGACGGATGACGAGTGGCAGCGAGCGTATTTTCGTGATTTTTTCTAAACCGCTCATCGGAATAAAGAAAATGATACGCCGTTGGAAAGATATCGTCAAGGCGCATCTTTTTCATATCTATTATGTTTTCTAATTCGTTACGGTTTAATAGCAGATTCAAATTTACTAAATCGCGGAATTACTTTTTTTGAAATTTTTGCAATTTTCAGTACTGTTTTCACTCTAGTTTTTGAACCGTTTGTCGAAGCGAGGCATGTAATACGTCGTTGGAAAGCTATGGACAAGCCGTAACTTTCATACGTAGAAATGGTTTTGAGATTCCTTACGGTTTTTAGTTAATTTTGAAAATCGTGCGGCTGACTACGAGAGGCAGCGGCCGTTTTTCGAGAAATTTTTACAAACCGCCGGTCGAAATGATTCAAATTGTACGCTGTTGGAAAGATATCGTCGAGACACAACTTTTTCATGTAGAATGCTCTCTCTAATTCTTTACGGTTTAGAAGGAATTTCGAATTTACCGAAATGCGGACACTCTGTTTTTCGCGACACCCAAATCGACGTGCATACTTCATCCGACTGAAAACCGCACTGCATCGGACGAAAAACCGTACTTCATCAGACTGACAAGTGCACTGCATGGTTCCTTTTTTGTGGAACGTATTTTTTTCCAAAGAAGGTGAAGTGCACTTCATGCTGAGTGTTGGTGAGCCGCAATACTATGAAAAGTGAACCTCAAGACTACCGTAAACGGGCTGCAACACTACCGAAAATGAACCGCTTGAGTTTTTTCCAAACTCAATTTTTTTACGTGCGTAGACAGAGCGAGTGGACCGCAGGAACTGAACGAGTGAACTACATATAATGAAAAGCGAGCTTCTTTGAGATATATATTTTTCCTTTTTACAAGCAAACCACGGAGGAGTATTATAACTAACTGCATGAGACAACAAAGTGAGCTTCAAAGCCACATCTAAAGTGCTGCACCATTGTCGTCGGTGAGCAAAAACAAAATAATTTGATGAGTACTGCACCACTTTTTCCTAGTGCACTGCATGACTAAGTATAAAACTATCAACGATTTTCCGAGTATTGCACCACTTTTTATGAGTGCACTGCATGACTAAATATAAAACTAACGACCAGATAGCGTCATGCAATTTTTCTGAAAATGGAAAAACAATCAACTTCACAACAGCCACCGGCAACCCACGCGCAGTGTGCTGCATACACACACGCGCTGTACTGCATGGACGTGCCAACGGACTGCACGGAGGGAGGCTCGCTATTCAAACTACACGATAAACAGAAAAAAAATGCAACGCTGCATCAAGCCGCACATCACCAGTTTTCTTCCTGCAAGAACAAGTAAATTGAACCTCAAGAGAAACAACAGTGGACTACATTCTACACTTTATAATAAAAACTCCAAAACAACGATCTGCACCAGGACCAGAGTGCACTGCACCAACAATCTGCGATCCTCCCTCCATGTAGTTTCTGTCAGCAGTCTGCATGCAACAGTGTGGTTTCTTGTCAGATGACATGAGTGGGAGAAGCAAAAGCATGGAGAGGATGCAGGGGGAGAGGGCGACTACCCATGTATGATGCAGCCACGAGCGGTGGGGCGACCAGAGGTTCTTCTCGGCGGCCTCTCGCCGGAGCCAATGATACGCCAATCCATGGCGAGCGCAGGTAAACACTTGGTGGCCAAGGTACCACAGGGTCGTCGACGGGGCAACGCTGGTCGAGCGTGGCCCACAGGCTCACGCTCCTTTCGAGGTGGATTGCAGAGTGGAGGTCGTCGGAGAGGACCGCGGACTGGCCGGAATCCGGAGTAGAAGGTCGGCCGGCTGGCACGGGATCCATGGGTCCGTGGCCGGGGTCACCGGATCCAGCAGTGTGGGTCGGGGGCGGCGCGCCATGGAGGCACCTGCGCCAGCTTGGTGCGGGAGCAGGGCCTCGGTGATGTGGCGGTGGTGGCGGAAGGAGGAGGGGATGCCGGAGGTGGAGGTGCTGCTCGATTTGGAGACGGGGAGAAGGTAGGGGAAGGGTGGAGATGCGGCGGATGGGGGTAGGGCAGCGCTCGAGCGGCGAGGGCGTGGCAGCTCGGATCCATCAGCGAGAGTCCACACCCGGCGCTGGCGGATCTGGGACGCGGTGTCCGGAAGCTGTGGGCGGCGAGCAGCGCCGGGCCGGGAATCGGCGTCCGTGGGGCAGAGGTGGTTGTGGGCGGCGCTCTAGTAGGTGGTGGCCGAACGGCGCGATGGGTGCGGGACGGCGTCGGGGAGGACGCCGTGCGGCCGGTGAGATGAAGGTGACGCCGGTGGGGAAGTAGTGGGGCGTGGCTCCTTTGAGGAAGGAGGAGGAGGGCGGGGGGTCGCGGGGTCTCCGGCCCTTCCCATCAGGGCGGCGCAGGAGGAGGCTGGCGGGGTGCGGCGCTGGATGGAGGCTGGGCGGTGGATCGTGGATTCGTGGGGTTGTGGGGGTCATGGCCATGAAGAAGATGGGGTTGGAGCGGGGTTTGACTAGTGGAACAGGTGAGGTAGGCATGCAGCTCAGTCCGTCTGTCGTGGGATGCGGCGCCGGTGTTAGCAGAATAAGCGATTCGGTGTGCAGAATAAGGTCTTAAGGGGTGTTATTAGAATAGACTCACCATATATATATATATATATATATATATATATATATATATATATATATATATATATATATATATATATACACCTTCGCTCATTCAACCATTAAACTCCGCTGCTCATCCAACCATTTTATATACCTTCCCACTTCCTTTATTTTTCGTTTTCATTAATCCTATATCTGAATTTTCTCCCACTTTTTTTTCCGATGTAAACTGAGTTTTCTCCCAGTACTTTTCCCTAGAACCAACTCAACTGTCCCACGTCTAGCCTAAAAAATAATAATTCCCCACATACTATTAACTCATCAAATTTAAATGATATTTTATTTCGTAAGTTGAAAATTCTTACAAAATAATAATAATATTGTTTATATATAACTTGGCAAGTTAACTCCTAGTGATTGCATACATAAGCTTGCAAAGATTTTACTGACCAATGCAGTAATAGACGTGGAATCATGTGTTTATGTTTTTATAACATTTATCCGTCTAGCCCAACATGATATTTTCACCTAGCCCAGCAAGTTCACGGATTTCGAGAAAAATGCAAATGGGCTTTAAATTCTACCATATATATAAACGGGCTACATAGATGCTACAGCATTGTTTCACCCAACCCACCAAATGGACTAAAAAACAACTGGATTGGCTGACATGTGGGCCAGTAGGTCGAAGCCTAAGAATGCGTTGGATTTACATCCAACGGCCGGCATTCTTCTTCAATCTCTCGTCTTCTTCCCCCAGCGCTGCCGGGACCGCCTGCTCCAGCCTCCAGCGTCCAGCGGTGTTGTTTTGCGCTCCTCAGTGAAACGCTTCACCGTCGACGGCCAGGCCATCCCTCCACGCCGCACCTCCTATTATTCTCTGTCGAGTGTAGGCCCACCCCGCACCCAAACCAAACAAGTTTCCCACTCCTCTCGTCTCATGACTCCATCGCGCCTTCCTCATCTCCGGTCGTTCGATGCTGGGCCTCGCTGCCGCCCACCGCCTCGGTGCGCTCGGCGCGGCATGGTCAACATACGAGAGTCATCGGAAGAGGACTGTACGTGGAGAGCCTGACGGCTGGAACCCATGAGGTCCATGATCGCACGCAAGGAAAGTTCCTCCTTATTACACACTGTACGTTGACTGTACGTGGGAAGGGCTTCTGTATTTCGCGAAAAAATGTTCCCCCCGTTGATAGGTTGGACCCACCAGCTATATCTTCGCACGCAAGGAAGCGCCTCCTTATTACGCACAAAAAAATGAATACCCCCCTGCTAGCTGGGACCCACCATAGTGGGTGGCTGACTTGTGGGCCTACTAACTAGACGGGGATGGAGGGCTTTGTCAACTTAGTCAATATGAACGATTCTAGCTCCAGTGACCGTGCGATGTCCATCCAGCGGCCATAGTGCTTCTTCAACCTCTGGTCTTCTTGCTCCACCGCCAAAGCAGCGCCGGTCATGCCGCCGCTTCCTCGCCTCCGTGTGCTCGCTGTGTTACCGCGGAGGCCTCACCGCCCCCATACTACTCTCACCGCTGGCCAGGCCATCCTTCCACTCACCCACACCCCCTGTTATTCTGTGGCGATGGCAGCCTCACACCACAGCCGAACCAGTGAACCCTCGTACTCCTGTCCGTGTGGGCATCCACTGTCATGTCTTCCTGGGCTCCGCGTCGTCCCCTTCCTAGTCCTCACCGTCGTCCACCGCCTTGGTGCTCTCGGCGTGGCATGGTCAATGTGGTCAGCAGTACTGTACGTGGAGAGGCTGACAGCTGGGTCCACGGCCACAGCCCAGTTTTTTTGTGATTTGCCAAGTAAGTCGCTTTGTCAGGCCTGTTGGGTTGCAAATCTTTCAAGACAAGGAGAGCTTCATTCGGCTGGCCGAGAAAATGGCCTATCAGTAATGAGAAATGGGTTGCACATTTTTAAAACACATCAAACCGGCAATTAGTTTCAAATTTATTTTTTCATTTTGAGATTTTAAATTGCATTGATTTTTATGCGTGGACAATCCGTTCGATTTTATATTGATATACATTTATTTTTAAAATCAGTTTGAATGTGACTAGAAATTTCGGGATTAAAAACAGTTCGCACCGCACCGAAATATGCAAAATTTCCTACAATTTTTTAACTGTGGCCACAATATGGGTTGTAATGCTAACAAAAAGAATATGGGCTCCAAAAAAAACCTTAAGAATTAGCAAATGGGCTGTAAATTATTAGAAATAATGGCAGATGGGTTGTATGTTGTTTTCCACAGATTTGAGGCTTTCCTAAAAAAATGGTTGACGCACAAGCAGTGACTGTTGGATGTCCATACCACGGCCGTCGTGCTTCTTCAATCTCTGCTCTTCCTGCTCCAAATGCCAAACAAGCGCCAAGGGACTACTCTACTCCCTCCTCCTCAAGCGGGCCAGGTGCTGCCGCAGCAGCCTCACCGCCCCATCAGATTCCCATCGCTGCCTAGCCATCCTCTACTCACCCACACTTTGTTATTCTCCGCGATGGCAGATTTAACCAAGAACCCTCAGACAACAGATTCCCCGCGGCGGGAAACAACTGCCGAGTCTTCCCTAGCTCTGTGTCGTTCCCTTTCTAGGCCTCGTCGTCGTCCACCGCCCTGGTACTCTCGGCGCGGCCTGGTCAACATGGTTAATGACCGACATGCATCTGAAGTGGACTGTACGTGGAGAGGCTGATAGTTGGGTCCATGGCCGCATGCAAGGAAATGCCTCCTTATTACGCGTAAAATAATGATTCCTCCACCTGACATCTGGGACCCACCGAAAGGGCCTCTGTATTTTGCGAAAAAAACGTTCCTCCCGCTGACAGGTCGGACCCACCAGCTATATCTTCGCACGCAACGAAGTGCATCCTTATTACGCAAAAAAAATGAATACTCCCCCAGCTAGTTGGGACCCACCTTGGTGGGAGGCTGGCTTGTGGGCCTACTAAGTTGACGGGGATGGAGTGCTTTGTCAACTTAGTCAATATGAACGATTCTAGCTCTAGCGACCGTACGATGTCGATCCAACGGCCGTAGTGCTTCTTCAACCTCTGGTCTTCTTGCTCCAGCCGCCCAAAGCAGCGTTGGTCGCGCCGCATGCTCCTGCCTCCCGTGGCCGGCTATGCTGCCACGGAGGCCCCACCGTCCCCCTACTATTCCCACCGCTGGCCAGGCCCTGTGGCAACGGCAGCCTCACACCGCAGTTGAACCAGTGAACCCTCGTACTCCTCTCCGCGTGGGCTTCAACTATCACGTCTTCCCCGGCTCCGCGTCGTCCCCTTCCTAGGCCTCGTCGTCGTCCACCGCCCTGGTGCTCTTGGCGCAGCGTGGTCAACATGGTCAAGGAACGACTTCCATCGAAAGAGCACCGTACATGGAGAGGCTGACAGCTGGGTCCACGGCGGCAGCAAGGAAGTGCCTCCTTATTACATGCAAAATAATTATTCCTCGACCTGACAGCAGGAACCCACCAGACGGGCCACCGCATTTCATGAAAAAACATTTCCCCTTGACTGCTGGGACCCACCAACTACATCTTCACACGCAAGGAAGTGTGTCCGGGCAAAATAAAGATTCGCCCCCTGACTGCTGGGACCCACCAGCTACATCTTTACACGCAAGGAAGTGCCTGACAGTCGGGACCCACCTGGTCGAAGCGTACGTAGTGTTGTCATTCTGGCCGCGAACGTGTACGTACATACTGGTCGATGCAGAGGCGTGCACGTGTCGTAGTAGAGGCGCGCACGTAGCATGTACATGTACGTACAACAGCCAGTGTGCAAGAAAGAAAATACAGCCACGTACGTACATATGGGCAGGGTCGCGAACACCTACTCGCGCAGACGTACGGCCAGGGCTCGTGTACATGGCTGGGTCGAAACGGAGAAACATCGTTTGTTGTCGTGTTCATGGGGATCCAACCGGCTAGGTCGGAACGGAATGCGTCGTCGTGTTCATCGGGAGGGCTTGGACGACACAGCCGATGGAAACGAGGCCTGGCGTACCGCAGAACGGAGGAAACCGCCTTATGTTCGACCGGCCATGGTCGAAACGGAATCCTGTTCATCGGGAGCGGTCTGGCGTACCGCAAAACGGAGGAAACGGACCTCCTATGGTCGAAACGGGGGTCCTGTTGATCGGGAGGGGTGTGGCGTACCGCAAAACGGAGGAAACGGACTTGTGTTGGAGCGATACGGTCGAAACAGGGGTCCTGTTCATCGGGAGGGGTGTGGCGTATCGCTAAACGGGACTCCACGGGATACTGATCGTCTCCACCGTCAACCCCCTCCATCCTCCACGGGCTACTATTCATCCACGGTCGACCTCCTCCAGCCTCCACCTGCGACTGTTCATCCACGGACTCCTGTTCATCCAGCCTCCACCGCGCGCTACTCCACCGGCTACTGTTCAACTAGCCCTCTCCATGGGCTCCTGTTCAACCACCCCTCCATGGGCTACTATTCATCCAGCCCTCCACCTTCTACTATTCATCCAGCCCTCCACGGGGTCCTGTTCATCCAGCCCCAACCGGCTCGATCGATCCGGGTCCTGTTCATCCACCCCCACCGGGAACTGTTCATCCAAACCCCCCCAGCAACGCTCACTGTTCATCCAGAGGCATCATTGATCGGCTTCAATTAGCAGCATGAGCGGCGAATCGCCGATCGAGTTCGCCACGACCATTGATTGATCTCGGTTCAAGAACGCGTAGCTCGCAGCTAATCGCCGGGTTCAATTAGAGCCCAACGCCTTTCTCGGGTTCAGTTAGAGCCCAACGCCTCGCACCCACGCATGTGCATGTACGAGAGAAATGCGCATCGCTCGGCCCCGACCACCCACCGTAACCGGGAACACCCCAATATTTTCCTCGCTCTCGCTTCTACCATGGTTTTTTCCGTCATGAACGGCCCAAAGAATGTCATGCAGCTGTGTCTCCGGCCCGCCTAGGAAGAAAAGCCCATTTTCTGTCATGATTTTTTGTCATAGAAGTAGGATCCCACCACATATATGATGATACCTGGTTTTGTCACAATTATCTTCATAGAAGTGTCATAAGTATGACAGAATTTTTTTTCGTTCGGCCCAAAATGTCACGGATGTGTCTTTTTTTTGTAGTGACATCAACACCATAGCCTCTCCGATGATGTGTGAGTAGTTTACCACAGACCTTCGGGTCCATAGTTATTAGCTAGATGGCTTCTTCTCTCTCTTTGGATCTCAATACAAAGTTCTCCTCGATCTTCTTGGAGATCTATTCGATGTAATACTTTTTGCGGTGTGTTTATCGAGATCTGATGAATTGTGGGTTTATGATCAAGATTATCTATGAACAATATTTGATTTTCTCTGAATTCTTTTATGCATGATTTGATATCTTTGCAAGTCTCTTCGAATTATCAGTTCGGTTTGGCCTACTAGATTGATCTTTCTTGCAATGGGAGAAGTGCTTAGCTTTGGGTTTAATCTTGCGGTGTCCTTTCCCAGTGACAGCAGGGGCAGCAAGGCACGTATTGTATTGTTGCCATCAAGGATAAAAAGATGGGGTTTATGTCATATTGCTTGAGTTTATCCCTCTACATCATGTCATCTTGCCTAATGCATTACTATGTTTTTATGAACTTAATACTCTAGATGCATGCTGGATAGCGGTCGATGTGTGGAGTAATACTAGTAGATGCAGAATCGTTTCGGTCTACTTGTCACGGACGTGATGCCTATATACATGATCATGCCTAGATATTCTCATAATTACGCGCTTTTCTATGAATTGCTCGACAGTAATTTGTTCACCCACCATAATATTTGCTATCTTGAGAGAAGCCACTAGTGAAACCTATGGGCCCCGGGTCTATTTTCCATCATATTAATCTCCCGTCAACTAGCTATTTCTGTCGCCGTTTACTTTGCAATCTTTACTTTTCAATCTATACAACAAAATACCAAAAATATTTATCTTATTATCTCTATCAGATCTCACTTTTGCAAGTGTCCATGAAGGGATTGACAACCCCTTTATCGCGTTGGTTGCAAGGTTCTTGGTTCTCAAAAACTGAGGGAAATACTTACGCTACTTTGCTGCATCACCCTTTCCTCTTCAAGGGAAAACTAACGCATGCTCAAGAGGTAGCAGTGCTTCAATAAAGAGGCTTCTAGAGCATCTACAACTGAGCATCCCAAATCCGCCTCAAACGCTCGGGAGAGCTGCCCGGTAACTGATCGATCATGAAAATTTGATCTAGACGGGTGCCTCAAATGGGCCTCAAACGCCTAGGCTAACTGGCACCTCTCATATCAATCCCAAATATGGGGCGGCGCAGTGGATCTCGGTCCTTGCCGACAGGGAGGTCTCCCACTCCATTTTTAGGTGCTTTCTTGTGTTCGTTTAGGGTTTGTGTTCTGCCCAGGAAGACGAGACGACAACGGGGGCTTCCTGAACATGGACTAAGTTTCTCCCCGCCTAGCCGCCATTTTGACGATGCCTCTAGTGCCATCAGAGGGTGTGTGGAGATGTGTTTCCGATGGATCTCAAGGGATTCGGTCGGTGTTTGTATTCGGTGGATCCACTTGGATCAAGTCTTCATTCGTCTTTGTTCATGTTCCTACAGATTATATCCTTCCGATCTTCGCTTCTCTTCATCAGTGGTGGTTGTTGTTCTGGTGCGCTGGTCCTATTGGGCCTTAACACGACAACGACTTCCCGACTGTCTACTACAACAAAGTTTGCCTGGCTCCGGTGAGGGAGGGCGATGACGGCGGTGCACCTTCGGCTCGTTTTAGTGCTTGTACTCGTCGATAGGTGGTCTACGGACCTGGATGTAATTTTTACTTCTAGTGTTCTTTGTACTACCTTGATAGTTGATGAATAGATCAAAAAAATCTCGCAAAAAATAGTTGGGATATCAGGAAGAAATCAGCACATCAAGGCCTCAAGATCAAGATCTGGTTTCTTATCACTACCGTTGGGAGTTAACGTGCCAGGACGACCCGCTGCCATACCCCTCCCGCCCACACGACCAAGGAACCCATCCATTGCCGCCATCGCAAGCGGGCAGCCTGCCTGTCGGGTTGCCGCCCCGACATCCCTGATTAAACATTGCGCCACTAGAAGAACAACTGCCACCGCCCCATCATATATGGTCGGCGCCTCCAGCCACGAGCAACTGCAACCTCTAGACCTTAGCCAGGCCTGCGTTAGAAGAAAATAGCCCATTTGGTTACCCGCATTCACTGTTGGGTCTACATAGCACAAAGATTAAAGCACCTCTAGACCTGCATCCAGAGGAATGCTCAAATCGGCTGTTCTTGTGGAGCCAGACCCGCGCGATGCAACCCTAGGCACGTGGGCGTGGGCGGTTGCATGCGTGGGTACGGTCCTGAGATGTCATGTTGTTTCTAGATGCGTCGTCATAAATTACCCTCACCACTCTTTCCCCTCTTCCCCACTCACACCGACGGCGGCAACGGTGGCAACTACCTGAGCTCTGGTGCAAATAGATCCAAGACGGCGGTGGCAACCACCGGAGCGCATGGCCATGGCGGTAAGACCTCATCCTCACTGTACATCCACTGCTTTTGGCTCGGGCTAGATTAGATTAGAGCACACGATCGAAGAGTTATGGAGGGGATTGAACACGTCGGGGGTGGAGGATTGCCATCAATCCATTCTTCATCAACGACTACTAGGGTTCATAGGTTATTTTTCGATTACATCAAGGGTGGGAATTGGGGCACAAACTTTCTTGTCTAGCTGCGGCGACCCTGGAGTCGCGTTGAGCGGCGGTGGGGGGTAGCCATCTTGTTTTCCTCCTCACCGTCTTTGTCCTCATTGTCTTCATGAAGAATGATGGGTCTTGCACGATCGCCTGTTGCCGGCGCCCTGGCCACCATCTGCACCTCGTCGTTGTCGGCCTCCTGCGGCCCGAACATGCTACTCCAGTACACCACGGCACGCTAGTCTTGAGGCGTCTTGTACTAACTGTATTTGGCCCATCTTGCCCGCTGTCCAGGGTCGTCGGAGTCTGCCTGATTCATGGCCCAACGCAGGATGTCCACTGACATCGCGCCCTTGGCTGGGTCCGGAATCAGTGTCTCCAGCTCGTCCGGCGTAGCCTTCTTCATAGCATCGGCCTGCTTGTGCATGTCATCGATGTTGCTGAAGTTCGAGAACACTTCTATGGTGTGCTTGAACTTCTTGCAGTCACTAAGCGAGCACCCAAGGAAGAAGGCCCTCCATCCAATGCCCCAGGGGAAAGGGTTGGGGTTGGAGTTGGAGTTGGAGTTCATGGCGAGTGGGAGGTGGTGAAACAGAGAGGTGGAAGAGGAGAGGTGGTGAAATAGAGGGGGTTTGAGTGTGGTGCTGGGTTAGTGGGGTGGTTTAATATAGGAGCGTTAGGCCAATATGAATGAATACTGACCATTGAACTGTGTGTTATTCACAATGCAGATGGGCAAGGGCAAGGAGGTGGTGCCTGTCGGTGTCAAAACCGGCAGATCTCGGGTAGGGGGTCCCGAACTGTGCGTCTAAGGCTAATGGTAACAGGAGGTAGGGGACACGATGTTTACCCAGGTTCGGGCCCTCTCGATGGAGGTAATACCCTACTTCCTACTTGACTGATCTTGATGATATGAGTATTACAAGAGTTGATCTACCACGAGATCGTAGAGGCTAAACCCTAGAACCTAGCCTATGATTATGATTTTTCTTGTCCTACGGACTAAACCCTCCGGCTTATATAGACACCGGAGGGGGCTAGGGTTACACAGAGTCGGTTACAAAGAAGGAGATCTATATATCCGAATTGCCAAGCTTGCCTTCCACGCAAAGAAGAGTCCCATCCAGACACGGGACGAAGTCTTCAATCTTGTATCTTCATAGTCCAACAGTCCGGCCTAAGTATATAGCCCGGCTGTCCGAGGACCCCTTAATCCCGGACTCCCTCAGTAGCCCCTGAACCAGGCTTCAATGACGATGAGTCCGACACGCAGTTTGTCTTCGGCATTGCAAGGCGGGTTCCTTCTCTGAATACTCCATAGAAGATTTTGAACACAAGGATCATGTCCGGCTCTGCAAAACAAATTCCACATACCACCGTAGAGAGTACAATATTCCACAAATCTAATCTGATGACAACTTTTCATAGCATGACATCACACCACGGCCCGGTCATTATTCGAACCGTTTTTCTCAACCAGCCACCGCACATATCGCGAGGCGGTTTTATTGGCACGTCTTGTCAAAGCAGAGATCGTGTACCCTTATCACGGGATTCTCATCAATATGAGTGTGGGTAACCCAACCGTGCCATCACTCGTGGCGCTTGGGAAATGAGCGAGTTTGTCGAGCAAGTGGGGGGGCGCAGGATCTCTTCTGCCTTTATAAGGGGATAAGAACTCCCTTTTCACCCACGCCTTCTTCTTCCTCCGCTCATCCATTCCTTCTTGGTCGAGCCCCAGCGCCCAAGCGTTTGTATTCTCCACCCCAAAAGGTTTCCCGAAAATGTCGAGATCTGGAGCAGGAGGCAAGTGGATGGCCTCTACCGTCTAGGAGAAGGATATCAAAAAGCTTCGAGGGGGGCAGTTATTTGGCCAAGAGAATCGGCCACCGTCTTCCGGTGGCGGGACAGATCGTCCCCACTCCGGAACCCTATGAGAGGGTGGTATTCCTCCCTCACTTTGTCCGCGGGCTAGGGTATCCCCTTCACCCATTCGTTCGCGGCATCATGTATTATTACGGGATTGATTTTCATGATCTATCCCCCAATTCCTTCCTCAACATCTCGACATTCATCGTCGTGTGCAAGGCCTTTCTACGCATCCCGCCACACTTTGGCTTATGGCTGAAGGTTTTTAATGTGAAGCCCAAGGTAGTGAGTGGCGAGCACGCCGAGTGCGGAGGCGCCATGGTGAGTGAGGGAGTCCTGGACTAGGGGGTGTCCGGATAGCCGGACTATCATCATCGGCCGGACTCCAAGACTATGAAGATACAAGATTGAAGACTTCGTCCCGTGTCCGGATGGGACTTTCCTTGGCGTGAAGGCAAGCTTGGCGATCTGGATATGTAGATCTCCTACCATTGTAACCGACTCGTAAACCTAGCCCTCTCTCGTGTCTATATAAACCGGAGGGTTTTAGTCCGTGAGGACTAACAACCATTACAACAATCATACCATAGGCTAGCTTCTAGGGTTTAGCCTCCTTGATCTCGTGGTAGATCCACTCTTGTACTACCCATATCATCAATATCAATCAAGAAGGAGTAGGGTTTTGCCTCCATCGAGAGGGCCAACTCGGTAAAACATCGTGTCCCTTGTCTCCTCGTTACCATCCGCCTAGACGCATTCGGGACCCCCTACCCAAGATCCGCCGGTTTTGACACCGACATTGGTGCTTTCATTGAGAGTTCCTCTGTCGTCAGCGATCAGAAGGATGCTTCTTCCGCCTTTAAAGACGGAACCATCACCGAAGAGCTTTGGCCGCCGCCAAACCGTCCGCTAGGTGGTTTTCTCATGACCGCCAGTAGCCTCCCCATCGACGATGACCTCTCGTCATCGAAGCAACCTTCACGCCAACTCGGAATTCGCCGAGCAGCTAGACCCAATGGAGCTCTCCTCCGTAAATGAGCTCTTGGATCGCATGGCCGCCCTGGGAGTCGCCACAGACTACAATCAGATCGGGCTTAAAACCGATCTGAGAGAGATTAACTCTCCCCAGGTTACCCACCACTCTGCGGTGGTAGAGGAACAAAGCGGCGACTCTTCTTTTGTACTAAAAACTAGTTATGTCTGGACTCCCGAACCCTCCATGCCGGATTCCCGCGGAGGGACGGACGTCGATCAAGCGCTGAACTTAAAGTCAGGTGTCGGACCAGACTCGTTGGACAACGTCCAGCAATCCAAGCTTCCAAATTCGGAAACTTTCCGGCCCTTGAGCCTCGAGATGGGTAGGGTTCCGGACTCAATTCCACCGACCCACCCAGACATACGCGATTTATCTCAAATCCGGCAAGAGCCCGCTGAAACAGTACATCATTACTGGGCCAGCTTCCTCCTGGTTATGGACAGGATAAAAGACTGCCGTGAGGAAAACGCAATTTCAATTTTCTGCAATCATTGCACGGATTTAGGAATCTTGAACGCCGCGACCGTCGTGGAAATTACACGCCGCCAACTTGGCGTCCATAGTACGAAAAGTATCGTGCGATGGAGAGTTTCCGGAAAACCAAAACTAAGTTTTGGGACAATCCGGCCCCGAATACAACCCCAGTCTGAAACAAAAGGGTGCATCACACTCAGGCACAAGGTACAAAAAACAAAAAGCAAAAACCACATAAAGGGCATGGAACCGCATCGAGGGATGGCTCAGCGGACCTGTAAAATTCACAAGATGTATATGCCACTCCAACACATAGCCTTCGAGCATGTTGATATCTTTAGTGGCCAAAAGTGGCGAAGAGCTTTAGCCCCGGAGAACCGCTCCAACAGTACCAAGACGGTGTCAACAGTCTTGAGACTTTCAGATCAAATAATATGCGGAAACGAACAATCCGCAGCCTCGCCAAGTCTACCAAGTAGCAACAACAAATCCATGGAGCGACACGGCCATCACCTTCAACGCCAGCGATTTAACCTAAATTCGAACAGCCCGAGCACCACCGCATTGGTCCTCATCCAATAGTGGACGGCTTTCGTCTTACCAAGGTACTCATGGATGGTGGCAGCGGATTAAACCTCATCTACGAGGAAACTCTTCAAAAATGGAAATAGGCCGAGCCGCATTGAGCGAAGCAGACAACCTTTAGAGGAATAATCCCTAGCCGGAAGCACGCTGCACAGAAAAATCACACTTGATGTGGTGTTCGCTCACCGGACAATTACAGGTCGAGGAGGTCACGCCCCAAGTGGCCCTGCTCAGCAGCGGATATCACGCTATATTAGGACGAGAGGCATTCACAATTTTTCAAGCCGCACCCCATTACGGGTACATGAAGCTTAAGATGCCCGCCCGGCGGAATAATCACTCTCGTCGATGATCCGACACAAAGACTCGCTACGAAAATAAGACAGCCGCATTAACCCTGGAGGCACTATCCAAAGCCCTAGCGGCGGAGGAACTCACTTCGCTGTGCTCTATAGTGAATAGGGATGATGTGATACTCGATAAGAGATCCAAGTCCACCTCCTTTAAACCAGCAGACGAAATAGTCAAATTCCAGGTCCATCCAATGGACCCAACAAAGACGGCCTCCATCGGGGCACAGTTGAACCCTGATGTAGACGCTGCACTACGAGAATTCCTTCGGGAAAATTGGGACATCTTTGCCTGGCACCCTTCAGATATGCCAGGAATCCCACGCAGATTAGCGTAACACAGCCTAAACATCCTAAAAGGATTCAAGCTACCAAACAAAGCTCTCCGCGATTTTCCAACCCAAAAGACAGGCAATGGGAGAAGAGCTAGCCAAACCATCGAAGTCGGATTCATCGAGACATCAAACATCCGGATGGCTAGCAAACCCGGTAATGGTACCAAAGAAGGACAAATCTCGGCGCCTATGTGTCGATTTTAAAGACCTCAACAAGGCCTGCCCAAAGGATCCTTTCCCCCTTCCCCGCATCGACCAAATAATCGATGCTACTGCAGGGCACGATTCATTGTGCTTCCTCGACGCATACTCCGGCTACCATCAAATCAAGATGGCGGAGGCGGACCAAGCTGCAACGGCATTCATTACTCCATACGGACCATTCTGCTTCAACACGATGCCCTTCGCACTCAAAAACACCGGCGCAACATATCAACGCATGATTCAGACATGTCTGGCTACCCAGATCGGCAAAATAGTAGAGGCATACGTAGACGACGTAGTCGTCAAAACCAAACACGTCTAAACTCTAGTAGACGATTTGAGGCTCACATTCGACAACCTCCGAGCATACGACATTGTCAATCCGAAAAATGCGTTTTCGCATCACCGGAAAGCTCCTGGGCTTCATTGTATCCGGTAGAGGAATTGAAGCAAACCCAGCCAAGATCCGAGCTCTATCACACTTGGATATTCCAAAAGACCTCAAACAAACGCAAAAATTGACTGGATGTGTGGCGGCTCTAAGCCGCTTCATCTCCCATTTGGGAGAAAAGGCATTGCCCCTCTATCGCCTCCTCAGGCGCACCAAACACTTTGAGTGGACAGATGCTGCCACTACCGGACTCGAAGAAATAAAAGCCATATTGGCAACAAATCCGGTCCTAGCTGCGCCTAACCTGGGCGAACCAATGTTGTTATATATCGCGGCAACACATCAAGTTGTAAGCGTGGTGCTCGTCATCGAACGAGAAACAGAAGGGCATAAATTCCCTCTTCAAAAACCAGTGTACTACGTATCCACTGTCTTAACTCCCTGCAAGTCCCGGTACCCGCATTATCAAAAAATAGCATACGTGGTGTTCATGGCATCCCGGAAGCTCCGACACTACTTTCAAGAGTGCTTGATAATAGTGGCCTCCGAAGTGCCCCTCAACGACATCATAAAAAACCGCGACGCGACGGGCAGGATTGCAAAATGGGCCATTGAGCTCTTACCATTTGATATAACTTATAAACCTCGGCGAGCTATAAAGTCGCAAGTCTTGGCTGACTTCATCGCTGAATGGACCGAAGCCGAACTCCCTAAAGAATACGGCGCATACTCCAATTGGATTATGCATTTCGACGGCTCCAAAATGTTGGTCGGCTTGGGGGCTGGCGTCGTACTGACGTCCCCAACCGGAGACACAGTCCAATACGTGCTTCAGATAATGTACACGGACTCCAACAATGCAGCCGAATACGAGGCCCTCCTACATGGTCTCTGGATGGCAATCTCCATGGGTATTCAACGCCTAGAGGTGCGCGGGGATTCAAACCTTGCAATGTCCCAAGTAAATGGAGACTTTGATGCCAAGGATCCGAAAATGGCAGCCTATCGTAATGCTGTCCTAAAAATGTCAGCTCGGTTCGAATGACTCGAATTCCACCACGTAGCCTGGGATAATAACCAAGCAGCCGACGTGTTGGCACGCATCGGCGCGAAACGCGACACTATCCCTCCAAACATCTTCCTGGAATGGTTCTTTAAGCCATCCGTACTATGGGAAGAGGAGTCGGGAAATAACAACCCGGAAATAGCCGTGCCACCCAACACCGAACAATCGGACATAATCGGCGGTTCAGCCGATGAAATAACACCTTCAGCCCATGAAATAATGGCAGTAATTGCCCCGTGGACAGAACCATTCCTAGCCTACTTAATTAGGCAGGAACTTCCCGAAGACCAAAATGAGGCCCGCTGCATAGTTCGGCGATCCAAAGCCTACAAGGTCCATGAGGGAGAACTTTATAAGAAAAGCACAACCGGAGTCCTTCAAAGGTGCATCTCCGAAGAGGAAGGGCGAAATCTGCTGGCTGAAATTCACGCCAGACTAGGCGGACACCACGCTGCAGCCCGGCCCTTGTAGGTAAGGCCTTCCGACAGGATTTTATTGGCCGACGCCCGGCTGATGCTCGGGACTTAGTCCAAAGATGCGCTCGGTTGTCGCCTCTTTGCTAATCGAGCCATATGCCACCCACCGCCTCAAAACTATACCCATTACCCGCCGTCATGTCTGGGGCTTGACATGGTTGGACCCCTTAAAGGGGCAACCCACAAGCAAAAGTACCTATTGGTCATGGTGAACAAATTCACCAAATGGATAGAGGCCAAGCCAGTTAAAACGGCAGAGTCCGGACCAGTGATAGACTTCATATCCGGGGTAGTACACCGTTATGGCGTCCCCCCATAGCATCATTACCGATAACGGCACGAACTTCATAGCCGACGAGGTCAAACTCTGGTGCATAAATATGGGCATTAAGCTCGATTACGCTTCAGTCTATCATCCTCAAACCGACGGTCAAGTTGAGCGGGCAAATGGTCTGATAATGAGCGGCATCAAACCCAGACTAGTGCGGTCCCGTACGGAATCTAACACGCACTGGGTAGGGGAGCTTGACTCCGTACTCTGGGGGCTACAGACCACGCCAAACCGTACTACCGGATTCACGCCATTCTTTATGGTGTACGGCGCAGAGGCAGTTTTGCCCTGCGACATAATTCATGACTCACCTCGAGTGCGCATGTACGAATAAAGAGAAGCCAAGCTGGATTGGCAGGACAGCTTGGACGCATTGGAGGAGGACGCGATGTGGCAAAGGCCCATTCCGCATTCTATCAGCAGCAGGCTCGAAGATATCAAAGCAGAGAAGTACGGGCTAAAGCTTACAATGTTGGCGAACTAGTTCTACGCCTGCCGGACAAGAAAAAGGACAAACTCAAGCCCAAATGGGAAGGCCCCTTCATCATTGACCAAGTCCTGACCGGCGCAGCATACCGTCTGGGAAATGCATCGGACAACCGACTCGAGCCAAACCCATGGAACGCAGCCTGCCTCCGAAGATTCTACGCCTAGCGCCGGACTAAGAGTTCGTTTCCTTCCTCCGTCCACATTTTCACACTTTAGCTGTCTTTTGTTTCTCTCTTTTCTCCCACCTTCTTCATAAAAGCCCTCGAGGGCCCATTTGCGCATTGTTCGCACACACTTGACGTGCTACCCGCACTCATTATACCTGGGGGCTTCTTTAACAGAAGCTTAATTACACGGGCTTCACGCCCAGCACATGTGTTAAACTTCCACATGTACCTTTTATTCACCATTATATGCATCGATATGACTTAAGTTTTGGCCAAGCTGGGTTGCTCGGCTCCCTGCTTACCCTATGTTCCCGATTGTTCGCTAGGAGGTAAAGGAGCACCTCGATATTGTTACTACCGGTCACCGGATGTGTACCTCAAACTGGGTGAAGCCGAAAGCTAGCGTTCTTAAGGAATATTCGATTGGTGACTTGAAAGATGATTTTTACATATTTATTTATCTGCCCCGGATGTTTTCTGCTCTTTTCGCAGTCCGACATGCACTTTAGGGCATGCCTCCCAGAAAGGAACCCTCAACGGAACTATTCTCCCTGGAAGATGTTTCTTACTAACCATGTAATATAACATAACTAGTTGGGGACTTGTTGGATAAAGCACTAGTGACCCCTACGCCTGGTCTCCACGCATGCCCCGGTTTTTTCATAACCGAGAGGGTATTCGGACACACTCCGGACTCTAGGGTCCCGAGGTTGAAGCGAAAAGGTCGGCAAAGACAAACGATCTACAATCCGGCTAGAAGGCATTTTACATGTCATTTTAAATACATCACAAATTGATCGATCACTCCTCTTCAATCCCGCCTAACAGTTGTCTAATTTACAGTCCGTTGGGAATACTTTAGCGCCAACTCTACTTGGCCGCACATTAAGCTCACAGGATCTCCTTCCCATCGGGCTCCACAGTCCGACCTCGGCCATGTGGTTTGGATCCGCCTTCTTGTACCGCCTTCACCATGGCCCGAGCCTCCTGCACACCTTGACGGCAAGCAGATATCTTCCATAAACGGAAGCGCTGCCGCGCTCCCTGAAGCTTCTCCGCAAGCTCTCCAAGACCCTCGGGTAGGGAGAAGGACGGCCATAAGGCTTGGACGACGCTGCTCATCGCCTGACGAACACGTTCGAGCAGTTGCACCAACACGGGTAGTTGGTCACCCATTGAACCGGGCGTTTCCTCCGCAGGGCGACCTGTGAGCACACCTACAGACATATTTCTGTCAATTGACTTCCTCGCCGAACTCTTCTTTTCAAAGGAGTTCGCTCAAGCACTTACTATAGATGTCGCGACGAAGCCGCTGATTCTCCTTCACGGAGCCAGACAGCTCGGCCCGAACACCCTTCAGCTCTTCTCCAAGCTGGGCGTGGACATCCTGGAGTTTGTTCCTCTCCTGCTGCACCTTCATAAGCACCTTCGTAAGCACCCTCTGGCGTAGTAGATGTTGCTTGTCCGGATCAAATTCGGCAACATCTGCAATATCATTGTCAGATTTATGTGCACGCCGCACACCGCTTATCTTTTTTGAAATAATGTGTTACCGGAAGGGGTCTCTATGCCTCCTTCTGCGGCGGCTAGTGCAGCCTCAAGTTGGGCTTTGCACTCTTTTAGCTCCTGGGACAATTGGGCATTCTTCTCCGTAAGATCCTGCATATCAAATGATCCTTAAATCAGTTACTTTAACTACTTTAAGTCTCGGGGGCTACTGGCATATACAGCTATTAAAATCTCTTACCTGTATGTGTTTTACATACTGCTCTGTGGCTCTGGTTAAACCATCTTGAGCGGCACGGAGGTGCTGCGTCTCTCGCTAAAGGCATTCAACGCCTCACGGGAGAAACACGCACACGCAGAACTGTCGCGCGACGCCTATGATTCATGGCGCTTTCCACCTCGCACACAGTGGCGGACAGCTGTCGGCATCCTCCGCCGGAGGAGTATCCGCTCGCGCCTCGCCGCCTCCCCCCTCCGGACCAGGTGTTGGAGCCTGGCGGGCGGAGGCTTGGTTGGCAACCTCTCCGGGCACAGTCCGGCGAGTGCTCTTTCTCCTGGAAAAGTCACGAGCTTTAATACACCATCAGGGAATCCTTTTCCTGAATAACGGTTGCGAGCTATACCGTTGCGGTGACGTTTCGATTCGCACCGCACTCCTCTTCCGCCTGCTGGGCCGGACTGACCCTTGTTGGTCAGCCGCCGTGGGTTCGGCTTCCTACCTTGAAGGCACCTCCTGCGAGACACCATTGTATACGGTGGTCAGAAATGTGCAAGGATGAAGTAATAATGTCAGGACTTCGGTCATAATTACCTGGGAAGCCGGTGATAAGCCGGGGTAGTCAGCCGTGATGGCCACTAGAGCATTGTCCATGCTGAGTTGGTAGAACACCCCGTCGATTAGCTCCACCTTTATGTCTGGATCCTCTTCGGAGGCCGGATCAAGGGATCTTCCCTGATCCTCGGGTTGTGGAGCCGGGCTATGTATGCCCTCCACATCCCGACGCAGCTCCTGCGTCGAAATTGTAAAGTAAGGTACTTAACTTTGAAAGCATGGGTCGGATAAATAAAACGTCCGCTTGTCGGGGCGAGTCTCTGTGTGGCCTCGAGCACCTATGGGGCACGGGGGCCCCTTCTAGTCCGGCAAGGGAGCGGAGGGCGTGCGCAGAGCAGATCGAGGTCGAGCGCGCGGGGAGACGGGCAATTTTTACCCAGCTTCAGGGCTCTCCGGAGAGATAACACCCCTACTGCTGCTTCGGTGATTGTATTTGATCTTGCTCGAGCGTGCGAGCGTATGGTGGTGTTGTGGGTGTCGAATGGACCGAACCCCTTCTACGTGTGCATGGGCCTCCCTCTTATACTCTGAAGGGGGGATCCACAGGTGGCAGCGTAAGAAGAGGGGGTAGAAAGGTAAAAACGCAGGATGGTACAACAGTGACCAACAGTGTCCCCTACCTAACTCTGACGGCAGGGGACAAGGGCATTTAATGCCCGTCCGGTCGCCCCAACAGTGCAGAGGAGTGACCGTTAAGTGAGCCACCGGTTGCCACGATGGCGTCTCTGTCAGCTCCGTTTGCCACCTCGCCCCGCATGGCTGCGTAGTGCCTCGCCATGTGCCCTTGAGATGGCCTTGTGATGACACGCCGCCGGATGCGCTGGAGTTTGGGTGCAGCCTTGCCGCGGCAAGCGCCTTGCCCCGGCCCTTCTCTTGCTGTGCCGGCAAGCTTGCCAGCCGTCGTGCCTTGCCGGGACGCGCGGGGCGCCGCGGCAAGTCTTCTGGTGATGCCTTGGTTGGCCTTCCCGCCAAGCTCTTCTTGCCGGGGCCTTCGTTTTCTTGGTTATTACTTTGTTCTTGAATGGCAGTAATAGGAAATGGTGGAGTGTCTTGGCGGCGCCTGCAAGCCTTGCTGCTGGGTCTGCGATCGCTCGTGACAAGGTCGGGGTACTAAGGTACCCCTACTTTAGTACACCGACAGGAGCCCCCGGGCCTGGGCCATACACGGTGCCGAGCGTTGTTGGGCCAGGCCCAAAACAGTGCACGGGCGTCCGCGGCCTAGGCCCACTCAAAATTGGACTCCGTGTCCACCGCGCTCTCCCGCAACGGCACGCATCGATTGCGGTGTCATGGGGGGCGTGGGTGGTGCGTGCGATCTTTAAGGCATCCACCCCCGTGATCGTGGGGCAGGGCGAGGTCATTTCGTCCGTCGCTCCGGCTCCGCTTTTTCGCCACGCGGCTCCCATGCGTGGGGGGGGTCGTGGGCGGCGAAGGTGGGAGACCGAGCCGTCACGGGCGAGGATGGCAAGTCGGCCCCGCTCCTCTGCCCTCCTCGTGCCCTGATTGGCTGAGCGGGGCGGCCGAGCCCCCATCTCGCCCTTTAAAAAGGGCGGAAGGGGAGCACAATAGTCCCGCACTTCCTCCGTCTTCAACTTCCGTTACTCTTCCTCCCATCTGCCATGGAGGGAGGGAACCCCGGTCCTTCATCTGTGGCGGCGAGGGTCGCCACCAGGCAGCGCACCTCTCCCTATCCTGCACCCGTGGCGGCGGAGCCAGCCACGAGGGGAAGAGGGAGGGGGCGAGGCCGCGGACGGGGTCGTGGACGTGGTCGGAGCGCTCGGGGGAGAGGCGGCCGGGGTGGTGCGCCACCCCCGTCTCCGCCGGCAGCTCCCCTCTTGAGGTGGTCCACACTGGGGACGACCCCTGGGAGTTCTTCGTCAAGCTGCGCCGAGCACCTCGTCGCCGCCTCCGGCTACCGGCCCCGTTCGCGAGCGCAATGGAACCGGATCCGCCCGAGATGTTGGAGTTGCGCATGAGGGGCTGCGGGATCAGCGGCACTCGAGTTAGTGTCGTATCCCCAGCCCTCGGCGTGATGTACTTCGATCGAGGGTGGAAGACATTCGCCCGCATCCACAGCTTGACGGCGGGGTTTACCCTCCATTTCAAGTTAATGGAGGGCGACCTTCTCGCCGTCAAGGTCTTCGGGGACTCCGGCACCCGGGCGAGATGCTGTGTGGACAGCTCCTCCGATAGCGAAGACTCCCCCTCGAGCGAGAGTGACGAGGAGGAGAGCGACAGCGACGACGACGGCGGCGGTGAGTCCGACTAGTCGTCGGCCGCCGCCTCGCCTGCCACCGGCGACCCCATCATCCGGGTCGCCGGCCTTCTGAACTCCCCGGGGCCATCTCCTTGGGCGGCTGGCGTAGGGAGGCTGCGGAAGATGAAGAGGGGTGACGGCAAGGTCGTCAAGTCGGAGTACGAGGGCGAGGTGCCCTCGACAGCGTACTGACGTCCCGCCGCCCCGTCTTCAAGCTCTGCCTCCGGCACCTCCGTCTCCGCCAAGCTCCTGGCCGGCCCCCGGGAAGTTCTCTTGGTGTCTTCTGGCACCCGTAGTTCACCTAGGCGCCCCTTTTACCCTCCCCAGCAAGCTTCTCTTGCCGGGGCCTCCTTGACCTACCTCCTGAAGAGAGAAACAGGAGAGGGATTACGGGCATCTTATCTTTTAATTTGTAAGCCTCCGGGCCTTAGTTGCATTTAAAATCTGTAATCCTCTCTATCATGTTTTTCATCCTCTATGGACTTGTACTAAATCGGGATGTTTTTTAATGAATGGAGGGGAATGCTTGCCGGATTATGTCCTTCACTGGATTTTGTGCCTTGTACGTTTTTACCCTACGCTTCTAGGGAACTTGCCGGTGCTAACACACTTGCCGAGTGCGGAACATCAGCAGCCTGCTGGCGGTGTTGTTTCCGGCAAGAAACCTTGTCGGGCCAGTTGCAGCGCGCTTGTATTGTTGAGCGGACTCGGAAACAAATCAAGGGCGCAACTTAGCCACGACTTGGCTCCTCCGCGTACAGGTTTTCCGTACAAGGTATGTCCGTTCGAGGACGCAGCTTCGCATTCCCCTGTCCATAAAGGATGCATGATGAGGGATGAAAAACTTATCTGATACCGCAACCCTCTGCGACTCTGGTCCATCGGGGATGAATCTTGGCGTTTGCAGCCCCCGGCAACTCTGGCTCCGCCGAGGCCTAGGTGCCGGTGCGCCCTTCCTTTCCCTTGTTGCTGACGCGGCGGCCTCCGGGGATCCTGGCCCGGTGCGAAGGAACTTTGGTACTTGCAGCCCCCAGCGGAACCGGTTTGTCGGGGCCCCTGTGCCAGTGCGCCCTTCTGGTTTTTTCTTGGCGCTGTTATCATGGTCAAGAAAACATCTGAGACAGCGCCGTAGTGAGTTACTCTTTCGTGGCGTGACAGTTGAGCAACGCAATGACATGCTTCATCCTTCGTATGTTTACACTCTACGCTTTTTAGGGGACTTGCCGGTGCATACACGCTTGCTGAGTGCGGAACGTCAGTAGCCTACTAGCGGTGTTGCCTCCGGCAAGAAACTTCGTCGGGCTAATTGCAATGCACTTTCATTGTCGAGCGGACTCGGGAGCAAATCAAGGGTGCAATTCAGCCGCGAGTTAGCTCCTCTGCGCACAAGTTTTTCATACGAAGGACGTCCCACGGCAAGGCTTGCTATGTTACGTCCTCTACTTCGATACATCCCTTGTATGTTGTTACCCTACGCTTCTAGGTAACTTGCCGGCGCTAACACTCTTGCTGAGTGCGGAACGTCAGCAGCCCGCTGGCGGTGTTGTTCCCGGCAAGAAACCTTCTCGGGCCAGTTGCAGCGCACTTGTATTGTTGAGCGGACTCGGAAACAAAGCAAGGACGCAACTTAACCACGAGCTGGTTCCTCCGCGCACAGGTTTTTCGTACAAGGGACGAACGCTTGAGGACTATAACATAAAAGCTTAGGACTAAAAAGTTCTCTGTACAAAAGCTTGGGTGACTTAGCTTTTCCGTCTTCAGCGGTCCGCCGAGGCCGTGCTTCTCCTTGACCTCCTCCCTTGTATGTTTTCTCCCTCATGCTTTCAGGGGACCCGCCGGTGCAAACACACTTGCTGAGTGCAGGACGTCAGCAGCCCGCTGGCGGTGTTGCTTCCGGCAGGAAAAACTCGTCGGGCTAGTTGCAGCGCGCTTTCATCGTCGAGCGGACTCGAAACAGATCAAAGGTGCAACTTAGCCACGATTCAACCCTTCTGCGCGTGGGTTCTTCATACAAGGTATGGATTCTCAAGGAATACAATTCAAAAGCTCGAAACTGGACGCCTTCTTCGCCCTACTGGCCGGTGGAGCTCGATAGCGCATTCTCGACGGCAGCGCGGCACTCCAAAAGGGCGTGCTTGCCGGAGCAGACACCAGAGTTATTCTTGCCGGGCTTAGTCTTTGGTATATCTGCCTTCGCTTTCTTGCACTTGCCGGCGGAGCTCGATGGTGCGTCCTCGACGGCAGCGCAGTACTCCGGAGAGGCGCGCTTGCCGGAGTGGACACCAGAGCTGCTCTTGCCGGATTCGGCTTTCTTCTTCCCCCGGGGAGCTTCAATGGCGAGTGGCTTGCTCTCTGCTGCGGCTGTCGCTTCCCGATAGATCTTGTCGGTGCAGATAAGTGCATCCTTCTTGTCGCCTTGGACAGAGATGACACTTAACGGACCAGGCATCTTGAGCACATTGTATGCATAGTGAGAGGCCACCATGAACTTGGCAAGCGCTGGTCGGCCGAGTATCCCATTGTAGGGTAATGGGATATCCACAACATCGAATGTGACTCTTTCTGTCCTGAAGTTCAGCTCGCAGCCAAACGTCATTGGTAACGTGATCTTCCCCTTTGGCTTGCTCCTTCCCGGATTTATCCCTTGAAAGGTACCAGTCTCTTCGAGCTCGCTGTCGGGAATCTGGAGCTTCTTGAGCACTACGGAGGAGATCAGGTTCAGGCCGGCCCCGTCTTCAACCAACATCTTCGTGACCTTGAGGTTGCGGATTGTTGGTGAGACCAACATTGGCAAGCACCCGATTGTAGTGATGCGGTCAGGGTGGTCCTCAACGTCGAAGACGATGGGCGTGCCGGACCACTTCAGAGGCTTGCGCGCCTCGACGGACGGCTCCGCGGCATTTACCTCTCGCACCCACTACTTGAGTTGGCGGTGTGAGGCGTGCAGAGAGGCGCCGCCGTCGATGCACAACACCTTTATGGCCTTCTGAAACTCCTGGTCATCAGTCTCATCTTCCTCCATCTCATCATCCTCATCTTCATCTTCGTCCTTGTCGCGGCCGCGGGGAGACCTGTCTCCTTGCCGTGGCTTGGCCTTGCCGCGGTGCCCTCCCCGGGCGGGAAGCTTCTTGCCGGATCCCCCGCCACCTCCCTGGGCTCTCTCCTTATCACGGCGCTCGTATTCGGCTTTCTGTAGCTCCGCCATCTGCTCCACTTTCTTGCAGGTTTGGAGATCGTGGCCCTTGGTGCGGTGGATCTTGCGATATCGCTTGCCGGAGCCATCATGCTTGTCGGCGGCTACGACGGCCTCGCCGGAGTCATTGGCTTTGGCCTTGTCGGAACTGCCTCCGTTGCCGGAATGCTCAACGGCCAGCACATCCTTAGCCTTTCTCTTCCTGTTGTTCCGCCTCCGGTTCTTCCTTGCCGGGGCGGCGTCCTCTCACCGCCGATCATTCGCTCTGCAACCTCTCCGGATTTTCCTCCTCCTCAGCCCGTGCACACTTGTCGGCGGAGCGTAGAGCTTCGCGGCGTCTCGATCTTGCACATCGCCATCTCCTCCCTCATCCTGCGGTTGCGCGCGTTACGATGAAACGCTACCGATAATCGCGGCAGGGTGGATGTGCGGAATGTTGCGCTGCACTGGCTGAATCTCAGTATGTACTTGCGCTAGGGCTCCCCTCCTACGGGCGAGCAAGTGGAGGTCACTCTCCGCCATGAGGCTTGTGGCCACCCGTGAAGGCGCCGACAACCGATGACACAGTCCGCCCATGAAGAGATGGAGCCGTCCGGTAAGTGCATGAGCCAAGATCTGGCGTTGGGCTTGAGTACCAGCTGGAAGTAGTTGGCGAGATCTTCTCGTCGCGCCCTCCGCAGCCTTTGCACCGCGATGGTGTAGATCTTGAGGAACTCCGACGGTGTATCCTGCCATCATACTTCTCGAACACGTCGGCTTGAAGTTCTTGGTTTTGGGCCATCGACTTGCTGCAGCTCACGGGTGAATCGCAGGCAACTGCCGCGTCTGCAAGTTGCCTGGTTCTCGAGTGCGTGCATGTCGACGGGCGGGCCCAGCCTGCTGGTCGATTGACGTCGCGCTTCTCTCGGCGCTGCGAAAAGTCTGGCGTCTTCGTGTTGCCGTTCTTGGAGGACGTGGCGTTGATCGCGGCGAGTTCGTGGGTCCGACGACGCGAAGGAGTCGGCGTTGGGGTTGGTCCGGCGAGCTGGCGATCTTGGCCTTCGGGGCTGGGAGTGCACGGAGGTGGCACCCCCAGCGGTCTTGTCGGCGTCGGCTTGCGCCTGGGCGCCTTGCCAGGGCCTCGATACACTCGGTCGCCGGGGTTTGTCGCCGTTGGCGAAGCCGATGAGGCTGTATATGGTCATCCTCCAGTCGTCGATCTTCTGCGGCGCCGGAGGGTAGTCTGGAAGCAGCTGGGCTCGGGCCATGGCTTCCTCTGCTGTCTTGGGTGGCGGTGGCGACGAGCGGCGCGAGGAACGGGATGTGCTTGGACACCCAACCGGATTGGGAGGTTGAAAGCACATTTGGTCCCTGGGTGGTTTTGGTAATTAATGACAACATACTTTGTGGTTGGACTAATGCCTTTATCAAGTATGTTTCAGGAAGCTCAATCACATTGGCATGGCAAAAGGACTGAAGAGGTGGACCCCTCAAAATGCTAAGGCAAGCATTGGCATTAGCTCAAGACTCCATTTTTGGTTTAGTGATCCAAGATCACATTGAGTCCATAGGAAAGCCAATACTATTAAAAGGGGATGAGGTTATGATGATGATCTGGTTGCTCAAAGTGCTTAGTGATACATCTCCTAAACTATCAGCAACTCTCACTGCCATATACACTCATAAGTAATCTCGGTCCCACCGATATTCCAAACTCAGTCACACCGAGATGAACCACCTCAGCCATAAAGCCAAACCCTAGAAATTTCGGATTTTCCGATTCTGAACTCGGTCTCACCGAAACTTGAGTTGCCAAGCTTCTGTAACCTTCTGTCATCAAATCGGTGTCACCGAGATGATGAAGTCGGTCCCACCGAGATTGGCAAGCTCTTGTCTTTGGACGAATCGGACTAACCGAGATTGTATTTTCGGTCCCACCGAAAATCCCAACGTTCACATGATTTGAACTTTCGGTCTCACCGAGTTGTCAACTTCGGTCCCACCGAGATTGGTCAAACGTGTGTAACGGTTGGATTTTGTGTGGAGGCTATAAATACCCCTCCACCCCCTCTTCACTCGTGGAGGGAGCCATCAGAAAGAACTACCACTCCTACCTTACATTTCTGAGCAGAAAACTACCTACCCTTGTGTTGAGATCAAGTTGCTCCACTCCCACCATATGAAGCTTGATCTCTAGCCTTCCCAAGTTGCTTTCCACTCAATTCTTTCTTCCACCACAGTCAAATCAGTGAGGAGAGTTGAGTGTTGGGGAGATTATCATTTGAAGCACAAGAGCAAGGAGTTCATCATCACCAACACCATCTATTACCTTTTGGAGGGTGGTGCCTCCTAGATTGGTTAGGTGTCGCTTGGGAGCCTCCGTCAAGATGTGGAGTTGAACCAAGAAGTTTGTAAGGGCAAGGAGATCGCCTACTTCGTGAAGATCTACCCCGAGTAAGGCTAGCCCTCCGTGGGCGAGGCCATGATGGCATAGACAAGGTTGCTTCTTCGTGGACCCTTCGTGGGTGGAGCCTCCGTGGACTCTCGCAGTTACCCTCCTCCGTGGGTTGAAGTCTCCATCAACGTGGATTGACGATAGCACCACCTATCGGAACCACGAGAAAAATCTCCGCGTCTCCAAATTGCGTTTGATCTTCTCCACTTCTCTTTACTACTTGTGCAATTTACTTTCCGCTACCCATACTCTAGAATTGCATGTGTAGTATGCTACTTGACTTGTGTGTTATGCAAAATCTGCCAAAAACTTGTCTTTGTCAAAAGGCATAATTTTTATCTTGTCGAGTAGTCTAATCACCCCCCCTCTAGACATACTTTCGATCCTACAATTGGTATTAGAGCATTGGTCTCCATTGCTTTGGTTTACACACCATTGGAGGAAGATGGACGTGTCTACGTTTGGGAGTGTTAGCCATAGAGTGCCTATTCTTGATGGAGTGTCCTATAACTCGTGGAGGATTGAAATGCTTATTATCTTTAAGATGTATAACTTGCACAAATATGTTGAATCCCCATATGTGCCTCCATTTGACCCCTTGCACCCTACCATGGATGAAGAGCTTGATTTGCTTCGTAACCTTAGAACTGTAAATCTTATCGTTAGAGGTTTGCCCGATAATTTGCTTAAGCTTGTCACAAACTTTGAGTGCGCCTATGCTATGTGGAAGTTCTTGGAAGAACTTTATCCGGACTACTCTTTGAGAGGTCTTGATGAAATTCTATACAAGACTATTGAATTTGATATGATGCGCCCCAATGATCCCAACTTTGATAAATGCTTCTTTGAGCTTCGTGATCTCATGAAAAAGAAGGGTGATCCTTGTCTTATCAATGATCTAATTAGAAATGCTCTTGTATTGCATTCCAATGATTATTGTCACATTGACAAAACTAATGCAAGTCGTTGTCAAATTGACCTAGGTGTTGATGATGAACAATATATGGGTCAATATGATGATGAGCATGAGCATGATGATGATTACTCCGATTCGGACACCGAGCTAGACAAGATCATGAAGAGTCTCAATCTTATGGCAAATCTGAGAGACTACATATCCGGTGGAAAAGAGTGGATTCTTGATAGTGGATGCACCGATCACATGACCGGAGACGAAGACATGTTTCGAGAGCTTGCAAAGAACGATGGTCCACGCAAGTATGTGACTTTTGGAGACAACTCCAAGGGTAAGGTACTTGGCCTTGGTAAGGTGGCCATATCTCATGATAGCTCTATTCAAAATGTCATGCTTGTTGAATCACTTGGATACAATTTACTTTCCGTGTCTAGATTAGCTGACTTTGGATTCAATGTGCTATTCATCAAGTAGATTGCCAAGTCTTTCATCGTGACAATCATAACATGGTATTTACCGTATCCGTAGAGGTGATCTATATATTGTTGATTTCACTAAGAAAGCTCAACCTAGAACTTGCTTCATTGCTAAATCCGCTAAAGGTTGGTTATGGCATAGAAGGCTTGGACATGTTGGTATGCGTAATCTAGACAAGCTAATCAAAGGTGATCATATTCTTGGTGTTAAAGATGTTCTCTTTGACAAAGATAGACTTTGTAGTGCTTGTCAGGCAGGAAAACAAGTTGGTGGAAGTCATCCCGTGAAGAACATCATGACCACAAGGAGACCGCTTGAGCTTCTTCATATGGATCTTTTCGGTCCCAATGCTTACAAAAGCCTTGGTGGTAACTCCTTTGGTCTAGTTATAGTTGATGATTATTCCAGATTTACGTGGGTATTTTTCCTTGATGACAAATCGCAGGTTCAAAGAATCTTCAAAACCTTTGCCAGAAAGGCCCAAAATCAATTTGAGGTGAAGATCAAGAAAGTTCGGAGTGACAATGGAACGGAGTTCAAGAACGCCCATGTAGACTCTTTTCTCGATGAGGAGGGGATTCTACATGAGTTCTCGGCTACGTACACTCCTCAACAAAATGGAGTTGTTGAGAGGAAGAACCGAACGCTCATAGAGATGGCGAGAACGATGCTCGATGAATACAAGACACCGAAGCACTTTTGGGGAGAAGCCGTCGAGACAGCTTGTCATGCTATCAACAGGCTTTATCTTCATAAGCTTCTCGGCAAGACATCATACGAGCTCCTCACCGGTAACAAACCCCAAGTGGGATACTTTCGTGTCTTTGGTTCAAAATGCTATATCCTTGATAAGCATCGTCGGTCTAAATTTGCTCCTAAAACTCATGAAGGCTTTTTCCTCGGTTATGGATCAAACTCCCACACCTACCGTGTCTACAATAATTTCACCCGAAAGGTTGAAGAGACGGTAGATGTGAAGTTTGATGAATCTAATGGCTCGCAAGTAGAGCAAATGCCTATTGATGTAGGAGACAAGGACCCATCGGAAGCCATCCAAGATTTATCTATTGGAAAGATCCGTCCCGTGGAAATGAAGGAGAGTACCTCATCTACATATGTGGAGCCCCCTACCTCACGACAAGATGAACCTCAAGGCAACATGGAGGCCTCCACAAGTGGAACTCACCAAGATGAGGAAGTGCAACAAGAAGATCCACCACAACCTCCTTCTCCACCGCCTCAAGACAACACCAACAACAATGAAGAAGAAGAGGAAGATGAGGATAATGAGGAAGCTCAGCCACAACCACAACAAAAGCTATCCCGAGTCCGAGCAAGAGTCAAGAAAAATCATCCCGTGGAACAAATGATGAACGACATCGACTCCGGGAGAATCACTCGCTCTAAAACTCGCTTAGCTAACTTTTGTGAGCATTACTCATTCATCTCTAGTATTGAACCTATGAAGGTAGAAGAAGCACTTGAAGACCCGGATTGGGTGAACGCTATGCACGAAGAGCTACACAACTTAGAGAGGAACAATGTATGGACTTTGGTAGAGAAGCCCAAGGATGATCAAAACATCATTGGAACCAAATGGGTGTTTCGGAACAAGCAAGATGAAGATGGACAAGTCATCTGCAACAAGGCTCATCTCGTAGCTCAAGGTTACACACAAGTCGAAGGTATGGACTATGGTGAGACCTATGCCCCCGTTGCTAGACTTGAGTCCATTCGCATTCTTCTTGCTTATGCCAATCACCATGATATTACTCTCTATCAAATGGACATTAAAAGTGCTTTCCTAAATGGTGAAATTGAGGAGGAAGTATTTGTGAAACAACCTCCCGGATTTGTGAATCCTAAAAAGCCTAATCATGTTTACAAGTTGCACAAAGCTCTTTATGGTCTTAAACAAGCTCCTAGAGCTTGGTACAAATGCTTGACTAGCTTTCTTCTTGAAAAAGGCTTTGAGATTGGAAAAATAGACTCAACGCTATTCACGAAAAGGGTTGATGGTGAACTGTTTGTGTGCCAAATATATGTTGATGATATTATCTTTGGTTCAACTAACCCTCATTTTAGCGAGAAGTTTGGAAAGCTCATGTCGGAGAAGTATGAGATGTCCATGATGAGTGAACTCAAATTCTTCCTTGGGTTGCAAATCAAGCAATCTAAGGAGGGTACCTTTGTCTCACAAACAAAGTACACCAAGGATCTCTTCAAGAAGTTCAACATGCAAGAAAGCAAAGGTATGAGAACCCCCATGCCTACTAGTGGACATAATGATTTGACAATAGATGGAGAACCCGTTGATCAAAAGGTTTACGGATCCATGATTGGTTCTCTACTATATCTCTGTGCTTCTCATCCTGACATAATGTTGAGTGTATGCATGTGTGCTCGATATCAAGCAGCCCCTAAAGAATGTCATCTTAAAGTTGTTAAAAGAATTGTGAGATATTTGATACACACACCAAACTTTGGCATTTGGTATCCTAAGAGGGCCTCTTTCGACCTTGTTGGCTATTCCGACTCGGACTATGCCGGTGACAGGGTTGATAGAAAGTCAACTTCGGGTACGTGTCAATTTCTTGGTCGATCCCTTGTATCTTGGTCCTCCAAGAAACAAAATTCGGTATCATTATCGACTGCCGAAGCAGAATATATAGCTGCTGGTTCATGTTGTGCTCAATTGCTATGGATGACACAAACGCTTAAGGATTATGGGATACATGTGAGACATGTTCCTTTGCTTTGTGACAATGAGAGTGCGATTAAGATTGGACACAATCCCGTGCAACACTCTCGAACGAAACATATTGAAGTTCGTCACCATTTTATTCGTGATCACATTGCCAAGGGTGACATCAATCTTAAGCATGTTCGATCGACAAACAACTCGCGATATCTTTACAAAACCGCTTGATGAGAAGGTGTTTTGTCGCTAAGGAGTGAGTTGAACATCATTGATGCTTCAAACTTGGAGTGAAAACTCCATTGATGCATGCAAGGCATGAGCCTACTTGACTAATCCTTGATATTTCTCTTATGATGATGATCATATGTCTTGGACACATTTGCCCCTTGTATTGCATCTAACTCCTTGCGGTACTTGGATGATCTACATTCCACAAGATTACCACACACTCAAATCTTGAGTAATCTTGTCATTGACCAAGTATCTACCTCTTTGGGATGTTGAGTTCAAGGAACAAAATTCCACATATCCTTTTTGACACCTTATACATCTAGTATTTCACTCTTGTCATCTTGGATATTCTTGAGTATTTCCTTGCTTGCCTAACCCATGTAGGAAGATGAACTACACAAGTGGAAATGGCGCTCTAATTTCACATTCAATGAGCACCTACATCAAGTTCACCTACATGAGCAAAGCAACAACAAGCCCAAGGTATGTTCTTCACATCTTTAAGGAGCTTTGCTCAAAGACATGAGTACAAGCAGCTTCATAAGATGTGATCACATCAAATGCTTAATCGAAAAATGGCAACCCCATTTTGAGCTTAAACGATGAGTATGACCTATGATCAAATGTTCTCATTTGACTCCTAAGTCAAAATACTCAAACATAGGTGACCTAGTCACGAATTCCTATCTAGATGAAGTACATAAGTTTTGGAGTGTTTTGTCTTTTTGTTCTCTCTTATGTTCTTTCATTGAGTTTTCTTAATTTAAAAAAAACTCCATCTAGCAATCTTTTTCATTTCTATTCTTCTGTCTTTGTGAATATCCTTTTGACTCTGATCAATTCCTTGAAAATCATTTACAAATTCATTGCAAATCCTTTGAAACATTCCTTGCAAAGTGAGCTGAATTATTTCTGTATTTCCTTGGAATTAAACTCAAGGCCACCGACTTAAAAATTTTGGTCTCGACCGAAAAGGATCTGCCCTAAGTCCCCGACTTTCGGACCCACCGATCCATCTAATTCGTGTCACCGATTTTCTTTCAGGATATCATCTTCTGCAGCTCCACTCAATGATTTTCTATGCATATTTCTTATTGCCCAGTTGTGATTCTTAAGGATCCCACTTCTTTCCCTCCATCTTCCCTGACCTTCCTAGTTTGCTGTCCTTTTCAGCACTTGATGTCAAAGGGGGAGAAGATTTAGGGGGAGATAAGGGGAGAAGAGAAGATTTAGGGGGAGAAGAAGAGCAATCTTACCTTAAGGGGGAGAGAATCACATCAAAGCTTTGCCGTGTTCCACATTGGATATTACATTTGGCATCATTCTTTTGATTTTGCTTTCACAATTGATATCTTATGGAAAGCAAAATCTCTCAGAGGTCATTGAAAAATCTTTTAGTTTCGGAGACATGTTTGCTGTTTCAAGTTTGTGCTCAATATGAGACACTCTTTATACATGTCATCCCTGGCTTGGTACTCTTGATGTTCTTGTAGTTGGTTGAGGAAATACTCTTGTGTTATCTAACCTTGTTTTCCCAAGTTTTATTTCTTCAGGTACAATGCCAAGGAACCTCAAGGTAAGTATATGCTCTTTGCAGAATGTGCATGATGGTGAATTGCTTGTGAATACTTGTTTGCAAGAAATCACCATGCACATATGCATTATCACTCTCTTCTTTTCATCTGCTCTGATGCATATAGCCAAACTGCATGTAGCACATCTTGTCTTCTCTCTTGTGTGCTTGTGGTAGTCCAAAACCATAATCTATGAAAATCTTGCACACTTGTAGGGGGAGCCTGTGCACTACATGTTTGTCAAAGCTTTCGTGATAATTCTGTCTTTCTTTCAGTAAGCTTTGATGTCTTGTTTTGTGTGTTGCCATCAATTACCAAAAAGGGGGAGATTGAAAGCACATTTGCTCCCTGGGTGGTTTTGGTGATTAATGACAACATACTTTGTGGTTGGACTAATGCTTTTATCAAGTATGTTTCAGGAAGCTCAATCACATTGGCATGGCAAAAGGACTGAAGAGGTGGACCCCTCAAAATGCTAAGGCAAGCATTGGCATTAGCTCAAGACTCCATTTTTGGTTTAGTGATCCAAGATCACATTGAGTCCATAGGAAAGCCAATACTATTAAAAGGGATGAGGTTATGATGATGATCTGTTGCTCAAAGTGCTTAGTGATACATCTCCTAAACTATCAAGAACTCTCATTGCCATATACACTCATAAGTAATCTCGGTCCCACCGATATTCCAAACTCACCACACCGAGATGAACCACCTCACCATAAAGCCAAACCCTAGAAATTTTGGATTTTCCGATTCTCAACTCGGTCTCACCGAAACTTGAGTTGCCAAGCTTCTGTAACCTTCTGTCATCAAATCGGTGTCACCGAGATGATGAAGTCGGTCCCACCGAGATTGGCAAGCTCTTGTCTTTGGACGAATCGGACTAACCGAGATTGTATTTTCGGTCCCACCGAAAATCCCAACGTTCACATGATTTGAACTTTCGGTCTCACCGAGTTGTCAACTTCGGTCCCACCGAGATTGGTCAAACGTGTGTAACGGTTGGATTTTGTGTGGAGGCTATAAATACCCTCCACCCCTCTTCACTCGTGGAGAGAGCCATCGAAAGAACTACCACTCCTACCTTACATTTCCGAGAGAAAACTACCTACCCTTGTGTTGAGATCAAGTTGCTCCACTCCCACCATATGAAGCTTGATCTCTAGCCTTCCCAAGTTGCTTTCCACTCAATTCTTTCTTCCACCACAGCCAAATCAGTGAGGAGAGTTGAGTGTTGGGGAGATTATCATTTGAAGCACAAGAGCAAGGAGTTCATCATCACCAACACCATCTATTACCTTTTGGAGGTGGTGCCTCCTAGATTGGTTAGGTGTCGCTTGGGAGCCTCCACAAGATGTGGAGTTGAACCAAGAAGTTTGTAAGGGCAAGGAGATCGCCTACTGTGAAGATCTACCCCGAGTAAGGCTAGCCCTCCGTGGGCGTGAGGCCATGATGGCATAGACAAGGTTGCTTCTTCGTGGACCCTTCGTGGGTGGAGCCTCCGTGGACTCTCGCAGCCGCTACCCTCCGTGGGTTGAAGTCTCCATCAACGTGGATTGACGATAGCACCACCTATCGGAACCACGAGAAAAACCTCCGTGTTCCAAATTGCGCTTGATCTTCTCCACTTCTCTTTACTACTTGTGCAATTTACTTTCCGCTGCCCATACTCTAGAATTGCATGTGTAGTATGCTACTTGACTTGTGTGTTATGCAAAATCTGCCAAAACTTGTCTTTGTCAAAAGGCATAATTTTTATCTTGTCGAGTAGTCTAATCACCCCCTCTAGACACTCTCACCTTCTTCGATCCTACAAAGGTGCAACACCCCGTCCGGCGACAGATTTCGCTCGCGCCAAAGATGCGGGCAGCATGTCGACCTCGAAGCGCCCCGCGACCCACCAGCTTGGCCTTGTTCCAACGCGAGCACGGTGCTAGGAGCACCGGGCGTTGTTGACCTTTGCACCTCCCCGGAAGGGTGCGGTGTCTCGCACGGTCGCCGACGCTATGGGCCTTGTTTTTGGATCTGTGACGACGCGAGTCCCACCGGCAGCGCCTGCTCCTCCACCGGTGTCCACTCCACCGCTCGTTTGCTCCGGCGGCGGTGGCGGATTCGATGTAGACGGAGCGGCCACCTCCGAAGGCTTCTTCTTCGGTGGCATGTTGACGATAACGTTGATGTAGCGCGTGGAGACCGGATCGATGCTCACGACTCGACGCCCCCTACCGGGCGCGCCAAAGATGTCGGGCGAAGTCTCCGTGGGCTCGAGCACCTATGGGGCACGGGGCCCTTCTAGTCCGCAAGGAGCGGAGGGCGTGCGCAGAGCAGATCGAGGTCGAGCGCGCGGGGGAGACGGGCAATTTTTACCCAGCTTCGGGGCTCTCCGGAGAGATAACACCCCTACTGCTGCTTCGGTGATTGTATTTGATCTTGCTCGAGCGTGCGAGCGTATGGTGGTGTTGTGGGTGTCGAATGGACCGAACCCCTTCTACGTGCGCATGGGCCTCCCTTTTATACTCTGAAGGGGGGATCCACAGGTGGCAACGTAAGAAGAGGGGGTAGAAAGGTAAAAACGCAGGATGGTACAATAGTGACCAACAGTGTCCCCTACCTAACTCTGACGGCAGGGGACAAGGGCATTTAATGCCCGTCCGGTCGCTAACAAAGGCAGAGGAGTGACTTAAGTGAGCCACCGGTTGCCACGATGGCGTCTCTGTCAGCTCCGTTTGCCACCTCGCCCCGCATGGCTGCGTAGTGCCTCGCCACGTGCCCTTGAGATGGCCTTGTGATGACACGCCGCCGAATGCGCTGGAGTTTGGGTGGCAGCCTTGCCGCGGCAAGCGCCTTGCCCCGGCCCTTCTCTTGCTGTGCCGGCAAGGTTGCCGGCCGTCGTGCCTTGCCGGACGCTGGGCGCCGCGGCAAGTCTTCCGGTGATGCCTTGTTACCTTCCCGCAAGCTCTTCTTGCCGGGGCCTTCGTTTTCTTGGTTATTACTTTGTTCTTGACTGGCAGTAATAGGAAATGGTGGAGTGTCTTGGCGGGCGCCCGGCAAGCCTTGCCACGGGGTGCTGCGACTGCCCGTGCACAAGTTCGGGGTACTAAGGTACCCCTACTTTAGTACATAGACACCGCTTACCCAGCGCTGAGGATTATTCATGGAGAACCCATTCAATGGGCTCGTTTGGAGGAAGTCCTCCTTCTCCCCCTTGTATAGGTTGGACAGGATCTTCACCAGATCCGCGGCCGATCCCGGCCCCTTGCGGCCATGGCGGGTGGCGTCATCCTCCCCATTGAAATCCCACATGGGGTGGCCCCTATATTGGAGCGGCTGCACCCCTCGCATGATGCACGTGGCCATGACTCCGATCATGGTCAATCCGGAGTGGGCCAGCAACCTAATCCGGCCCATCAAATAATGGACGCTCCTGTCTTCCTCCTGTTGAGGGCTCCGCGGGCGCCAACTCAGGCGCTTCTTCAGAGGAGCCTTGTTAAACTCCGGGAGGCCGATCCGAACTGGGTCCGGCAGTGGAGCGTCTTCCACATAAAACAATTCCGAAGGCCAGTCCTCGGACGCCTTCTTCGGGGTTCTGGATAGATATCCGGTCCCGGCGATGCGCCATATTTCGGCTCCGCCCACTTGATATATTGACCCCCCGTGAGAACGGGGTACGAGGCAAAACAATCTCTTCCACAGTGCAAAATGGGCTCGATGCCCAGGAACAGCTCGCAAAGAGCAACGTAACCCGCGATGTGCAGAATGGAGGCGGGCGTGAGGTGATGAAGCTGGAGTCCGTAGAACTCCAGAAGCCCCCGGAGAAACGGCTGGATGGGAAATCTGAGTCCCCTTATTAGATAAGGGACGAAGCACACCCGCTCCCCTTTGGAGGGACTAGGGGCGGCCTCCGCTTGCTTTCCGCCTTTGTAAGTGGCCAGCCCGGCTCGGACCGGGACCATAAAGGCCGAGGGAGGTATCCCTCCGCTTGAGCGCCACCAGCTCGTTGCGGAATGAACATCTCTCCAATCTCTGGCGGAGGGCTGGGAGCGCGAGAGGAGGAGCCGTCGACGGTCCATGATGGAATGGATTTTTTGGTCAGAAGCGCTCCGATGAGTACTCGCGGAAGGAAGATGGTGTGAATTGGATCTGGATTCTTGCCTCTCTTATAGGCAGATTATTTGCGCAGCTAGGGGGTAAAATATAAAAGTTACCCTGGCTTTTTGCATTCATGCGACGCGTGGAAGAGGGACGTTATTGGGCGTGGAAGCCAAGGAGCGCAACATCTGTAAGGGAGCCGAACACTATTCGGCAAGCACATGGAATTTGAAGGAGAACCCGCCTTGCAACGTCGAAGACAATATACGCGCTGGACTCGTCGTCATTGAAGCCTGGTTCGGGGGCTACTGAGGGAGTCCTAGACTAGGGGGTGTCCGGATAGCCGGACTATCATCATCGGCCGGACTCCAAGACTATGAAGATACAAGATTGAAGACTTCGTCCCGTGTCCGGATGGGACTTTCCTTGGCGTGGAAGGCAAGCTTGGCGATACGGATATGTAGATCTCCTACCATGTAACCGACTCTGTGTAACCCTAGCCCTCTCCGGTGTCTATATAAACCGGAGGGTTTTAGTCCATAGGACGAACAACCATTACAACGATCATACCATAGGCTAGCTTCTAGGGTTTAGCCTCCTTGATCTCGTGGTAGATCCACTCTTGTACTACCCATATCATCAATATCAATCAAGCAGGAGTAGGGTTTTACCTCCATCGAGAGGGCCCGAACCTGGGTAAAAACATCGTGTCCCTTGTCTCCTGTTACCATCCGCCTAGACGCACAGTTCGAGACCCCCTACCCGAGATCCGCCGGTTTTGACACCGACAGTGAGCAAGATGCCCAACGTTACATAGCCAACAGGTACTTTCAATGATTCCGTCAAGGAGTGGCAGCAACAGTGGTTTTACATCACTGAGCCGCGTGGCGAGGAATGGGCTGCTGCTCCGGAATTCAGATCTAGAGCCCCCCTGCGACTTACGTCCTGGCCCACGAAGGGCCTGAATTGGGCTTCGTCTGACGAACTATCAGTGCTCCAGACGCGCGTCCAGGACATGGAAGACAAGAACATCAAGCTCGTCAATGTGGTCCAGGTGATGTTAGTTTGCCGGATTCTACCTTGCCAACACCGAGCTTGCAATTTATGGGAGTTCGACCCGGCCAAGCACCTGACCCTGCTAGAGCTTTTTGGCTCCTTGCACAAGGACATCTGGAAGGTGCTTTTCAAGTCCGGCAAACCGTGGTCGGACTCCGCCGAGGACCGTGGGTACCAACTGTCCCACCCTGCAAGTTTGGTAAATCACTGTATGTTGACGATTCATATGTTTCATTTGCATATCCTTTAGGAAAAATGCTTAATGTGTTTCCCACAACTTTCCCAGGGCTGGGCAAAGAAGGCGGGGCAGATCTATTGTCCGGCCCCACTGCCAGAAGAACCGGCGGGCCCACTTCTGATGAAAATGCTGGTCCCGGCGCCTTACAAGGCGCCAAAGAAGAAGGCCGAGAAGGAGGTCAAGAACACCAGGGCGGCCTCCACCGCCGTGGTGCTTCAGACACAAAATCTGATGACTCCAATGCCCATTCTTCCTCTGAAGAGGACGAGGAGGAGGAGGAAGACGAATCCCCCGCGGGGGGGAGAAAGAAAAGGACAGACTCCACGACCTTGGAGGCCGAGTCGCCCAAAAGGTGAAAAACTCCCCTTCCAGAGGAGTCCAGTGCCGCCGCCGATAGCAGCCCGAAGTGGGATCCCAGGGCCCAGCCCCTGGTGAACTCGTGAGTATAAGATCTGAACATGCTTATGCGTCCAGACTTGTCATGGCATATTTTAATATGAGCCATACTTTTTATAGTCCTACGAGGCCTCGCGCTGAACAATCCTCGTCGGAGGATTTGCTGGGTTCGGATGCTATGGAGAGCAGGACACCCCAGAAGGCTCCCTCCCCCAAACATGTGGATGACACCGAGGTTTCGTCCCAGAAGGACCCAGACCACGGAGGGGGGGAGATCGCAAGGGCGGCACCAGGAGGCCAGATTTCATGGTCCAGACACATGGGCGAGAAGGCTCCCGCGGACATCGACGACGAGGATCGTCTTGAATCTGGCCCCCAGCGGGACACGATTCTGGCTACCAATAATGCCCCAGAATCAGGCAGGCGGCCTCCGTCGGCTGGAGGGGGTGTGTCTGTTCAGCCGGCAACCTCTGTCCAACCAGAGGTGCCAGATGCTTTATTGGTGGCGCTGAAGATCGCCTCCATCGTTGATGAACACCGTGCCCTTATGGGTGCAGTGATTAAAAAGATTCAGTCTGCTGAGAGTGGACTGAATGAATCCTATATCAGCCTCCTGAGAGGCTTTGAGGTATGTTTTATGAGGTTTGGAAGAGTGTCATGGTATAGATAGCAGCCCCTGATACACTGTTCGGTGAAAGAAAGAACCGGACAGAGGATCAAATTTACGTTCGCAGGAGACTCACTTGATGACATCAATCTCTTTTTAATAAGCAGGCGTCTGTAGCGTCCACCGCTTCTTATGCCGCGGAAGTATCCGACTAAGGCATAGTCTGGAGCGGGCCGAAGGAGAACTTGGCCGAGTGCAAAAACAGTTGGAGGATAGCCAAGGTATGCAGAAACCTTGTTTATTTAGCACAAATGAATAAGTGTGCATGATGAAAATATTTTTATGATTTGCTCTAGGAGCGACGGCCGAAATTGAGGCTCTTAAAAAGGCTGTGGCCGAAGCCGAGAAGAAGGCAGCCGCAGAGTAGGCTCTCCGTGAGAAGCACAAGGCCAGAGTTATTGAAGCTGAGCAAGAGCTTCAGGAGGCCGTGAAGAAATGCGAGACCTTGGAGCAGAGTTTATCAGGGAAAGAATCTGAACTCTCCCAGGCTCGCCAAGCCGCAAGTGATGCCCGGGGGGAAGCCCAAGATTCCCTAATGGAAATCCAGGAGGCGAGGAAGATTGCGGCTGGTAAGGCTTTTTCTATACAAAGCGGGTATTTGAAAGGAGAAAGTCAAGTTGATAGTTTGAATTCTGATTTCTCCAGGGGTATTTGCGGAGCTGCCGCGCAGCATATCTGATACCGCCCAATTCTACCAAGCCAAAGAAAGGAATACCGTGGATAAGCTCTTCTGGATGTAGTATCTGGCGCCAAATTATCCAGTGCCTTTTTCCGATCAATTGAAGCAGCTGATCGAACTGCATAAGGAGGCCGAGCTAGCCATGAAGGATTTAATTATCCGGCTATGGCCCGCCGAGCCGATTCCGAGCAGTTACTTCAGACTCGTGAAGCGGCTTGTGAGTGCCTGCCCTCGACTCGAAGTCATCAAGCGGTCGGTCTGTATAGAGGGTGCGCGAATGGCCTTCGCCCGTGCGAAGGTGCATTGGGGGAGATGGATGCGGAAAAGCTGATGACCGAGGGACCGCCGGAGGGGAAGGAGCACCGCAAGCCCGAACTGTATTATGAAGGTGTCTTGAAAGGAGCCCGCCTTGCAGCGGAGCAATGCACCAAGGACATTATATTTCCATGAATATGGTCATGTTTGTCCTTTGTAATGTTTGAACAATGTCATTTCTATTATTTATTGCTTGTCGTTTGAAAGTTTTTCCTCCAGTGCGGCTGTTTTATATACTAATCCTGAGAGTTGGCCAGTCGTCAGTTTCTGCCCCCACGTAGTAAGTACGGGCGTGTTCGGGATAAACCTGAGCACTCTTTATCCCAGTTTTGGGTCCTTGAAGGAGGTGTTCAGCACAGCGAACCAGGCAATCGGACTATAGGGCTTTATCACTCTCACTTAGCCATAGGAGTTTAAAAGGAAGGTAGGCGCAGCCCCTGGTGTTCGAAAGACCGCACGAGGGGCTCTATAAGCGCCTGATCAGACGAAAAGCTGATCCATCGCACGCTGCATTGGTTATGGCATTATGCGGAAGTAATCCTTAAAGATTTTAAAACCTCTCGAACAGCTGACCAGCTCTCGCTGTATCATGACAGTTAGTTTTCGGCTTTCTCTACTGACGTGCTCGTCCGGAAGAACCGGTACACAATCGCAGTAGTTCTCCCTGTGCTACCTTAGCCAATATAGCGCAACATAAGGTACCAAAACATAGGAGTCGGGAAAACCCAACTACTGACCCAAGACATGATTCGGAGCTGATACATATAATGCTATAAGTTCGGGGTGCCGAACTGCCGTGAAGGTGTTCGGACTTTTTTGTCGTAGTGTGGGTATAATGAAGCCCCTGGCATATTAAGGCATATCGCGATGTGCAGGTGCCTTTTGACAAAAGAGTCTTAATAAGAAATAGCAGTAGATGAGCATCATATAAATCCACATGTTGTATTTAAATAATATGTCAATGCGTATAAGTACACATAATGTGAGAAAAAGAAATATGACTGCGGAACCTGCTGAGACCAGGCGGGAGGAAGTTGTATGTGGGTCCGGAGTGTAGGCGGATGATCATAGAGGGGAATATCTAGATATTCCCTTACACGCTCGAACTATTTCCACGCCATACATCCTGGCCTATGCAAAGGTGAACCTGCAAAGAAAATGCGAGAAATGGTTTTGCCACAGAGCGGTTGAGCCGCAGTATGTGGCTTGTCTTAACTTTTGTCGGAGTGTTTTTAATTAAGCTCTGGACGAGCCGGGTTATCCTGCCGCGTAGTAGTTCGGACTCCTTTGGCGGTGTGCGGGAGCTTGGTCGTCCACTCGAGGTTCGATTGAAAGGTGCCATCCGTTGCTCTTGCTGTTAAAGCGGCGGTAGACTCTTCGGCAGTGAGGGGGAGTTCAGCCCTGCCATTGACCGTGATGACGCCGCACGGACCGGGCATCTTGAGCTTACGGTATGCATAATGTGGCACCGCGTTGAATCGAGCGAACGCGGTCCGTCCGAGCAGTGCCCGATAGTCACCGCGAAAAGGGACGATGTCGAAGACTAACTCTTCGGTACGGTAATTGTTTGGTGATCCGAAGACTACCTCCAGCGTGATGGAGCCTTTACAATTGGCCTCCACACCTGGTATGATACCTTTAAAGGTGGTTTTGGTTGGCTTGATCATCGAATGATCGATACCCATCTTGCGCACTGTGTCCTGATACAGCAGGTTTAGACTGATGCCTCCGTCCATCGGGACCCTTGTGAGGTGGAATCCATAGATTATTGGGTCAAGGACGAGTATGGCTGGATTTCCCTGATTGGTGTTGGCCGGACGATCCTTACGATCGAAGGTGATCGGCCATAGGTTGTATTTTGGGGCGACTGTCTCCATTAAGTCGACATCCCTGAGGGTGCACATTCGTTCCAGCTTGGGAATGCGGGTGGTGTTTATCATATTCACCGTTTTGTTTTGCGGGGGAAATTTTTGCCCCCCTATATTCGGTGATCGGGGCTCCTTGTTGTCATCGTCGCTTTGAGACCCCTTCCCCTTGTATTCAGCATTTGACCTGCCAGCTTGTCTGAAGACCCAGCATTCTCTGTTTGTATGATTGGCTGGTATTCCTGGGGTGCCATGAATTTGGCATGGACGGTCGAGTATGCGGTCCAAACTGGACGGGCCCGAATTGTTTTTGTTGAATGGCTTTTTCCGCTGACCGGACTTGGAGCCACTGAAGCCGGCTTTGACTGTCGTGTCTTCGGTGCTGTTACCATTTTTGCGACGCTTGTGTTTGTTGCGTCGTGGTTTATCGTTGCTATCTCTGGCTTTTGATGTGCCAGGATTGCTTGTTGTGTTGTTGCTACGAGCCAACCAGCTATCCTCGCCCACACAAAAGTGGGTCATGAGTGTTGTGAGGGCTGCCATGGACTTTGGCTTTTCTTGGCCGAGATGTCGGGCAAGCCACTCATCACGGATGTTATGCTTAAAGGCCGCTAGGGCTTCGGCATTCGGACAATCGACAATTTGGTTCTTTTTAGTTAGGAACCGAGTCCAAAATTTCCTGGCTGACTCTCCGGGCTGTTGGGTTATGTGACTTAGATCATCAGCATCTGGTGGTCACACATAGGTGCCCTGGAAGTTGTCCAGGAATGCGTCTGCCAGGTTCTCCCAACTCCCGATGGAGTTTGCCGAGAAGCTATTTAGCCAATGCCGAGCCGGTCCTTTGAGTTTTAGTGGGAGGTACTTGATGGCGTGTAGATCATCTCCGTGGGCCATGTGAATGTGGAGGAAGAAATCTTCTATCCATACCGCAGGGTCTGTAGTACCATCATATGATTCAATGTTCACAGGTTTAAACCCTTCTGGGAATTCATGATCCATTACTTCATCGATGAAGCATTGGGGGTGTCCGGCGCCTCTGTGCCGGGCTACATTGTATTCAGTCCGGTCGGATTTGTTGGTATATCCGGCGTGATGGTCGTCATCACGCGTGGGGGGGCGCCCCTGTGATCCGTAGATCGAGCTTGACTGTCCTGCTTTATTTTTCAATTTGTCTCGCAGGTCATGCGTGGAGCCCCGGGCCTTCATGTTTTTGCTGGTTTGGCGTCGGGGTGCGCGCTGGACTTCGTGTTGAAACGCCGCTTTGTCTCGGCCACGAGGTGGCCGGTCAGCCGCATCTTGCGCTGGTAGTGTAGGCTTTGATGCCTCCTCCTCTAGTTGAGGTAGCAACCTGTGCTTTGGGTAACTTTTGGTAGGGCGCTCGAGTCCATATTCCTCGGCAGCCAGGACCTCGGTCCATCTATTAGTTAGCAGATCTTGATCAGCTTGAAGCTGTTGCTGCTTCTTCTTCAGGCTTTTTGCAGTGGTTATAAGCCGGCGCTTGAAGCGCTCCTACTCGACGGGAACCTCAGGCACGATGAATTCTTCGTTGCCTGTAATTATCATCCTCTGAGAGAGGCATGTAACTATCATCCTCTGATTCTCCATCTGTTACATGTTCCTTAGGGCTAACTTGCTCATCTTCTTACTCGCCCTGCTTGAAGCCTAGCTGAGCCGGATTGTTTTCGTCTTCGGCACCATTCGGATTATCATCTCTTGTGCCGGTATCACTATTTTTGCTGTGGTGGGGCTTGGAGCGGCGCCTACGATGCCGGTGCCTCGATTGCTTCTTCAGGGGATTATCTTCTGTTGCATCATCGCCATTGCTTTCTTTGGGGGTGTCCACCATCACTACAAAAAAAATACACTTCCGTGATGATACGTGTTTGTCACAGTAGGTCGCATTTTTTGTCATGCATGTACATCCATGACAAATTTATGACAGAATCAAGATAGTCATACCTGTGATGTCGTAGAAGTGTTCCATGACATTACCAAAATTATCATCACGAAGTGTCCACTTCCATGACGATAAATCGCGCGCCACGTAACTGCTTTCGTCAAGGGTGACCGACACGCGGCATCCACCGTAACGGAACGCTGTTAAGCTATCGGGTCGGGTTTTGGATCTGATAACCCGTTAACAGCCCCGACCAATGGGGATTTTCCACATGTAAAATCATCATTGGCTGGAGCAAACACGTGTCGGCTCACCGTTGGGATAGATGTCATCCGCTCATTGGACCGAACGCGCCTATGATACGGCGACACGTGGCACGGCCCAACAGAGGCCCATTCCGGTGAAAAGGCCAGCCTGTTTGACTTGGTCAAAAGGTGGCGGGGCGGCCCACAGAAAGCCTGTTAACGGCTTGTTCGCATATAGCCCATTTACAGCCCGCTAACCGAGGGCCCATTACGCCCTATCTGAATAAGGCCCAGTAGCGTCATCTGGGCCGTCCAATGTGATTCAGCCCTTTTTAACTTCCGGTCCATGTGTGGCCCATGACTTCTTTCGGCCCATATGAGGACCTTTGTAACTCTTGGCCCATTAACGGCTCATGATGAAACTGGCCTGTAATGAACAGTGTATCACTTTATACCCATTAACGACTCGCTATTCCATTGGGCCATTTCCAGCCCATGTTATCTTTCGGCCTTCTCAGGGCCCATTAATTCTTGGGCTCATTTGCAAGATTCGTTACATACGCCCATTATCGCTATTTTTCGCTTGGGCCAAATTCAGCTCGTTGCGTTATAGCCGGCCTGCTTAGGACCGCTAATACGCTAATCGTTTTCATGTCAAAAAAACCCGTTGGGTTGTTTTCATAGAGTTATCAAATATGGCCTATTAACGACCCGTTATGGTCCAAGAATAGTACGGCCCATGATTGGCGAAATGATGATACGCCCCGTAGAAGGCCCATAGATCCTACGGCCCGTATGAGGCCCATGGATAGTATGGCCCGTAGAAGGACCATTGATCCATAAGGCCTGTATAGAGGCCGATGGATCCTATGGCCCGTATAGAAGGCCAATGGTCCTACGGCCGAACGAAGGCCCATGGATCATACGGCCTGCAGGAGGCCCATGGTTACAACAGTCTGTGTGTTGCCATGATTATTTTGGCCTAGTTACCAAAAATAGGCTACTGTGGCCACTAGAAAAACACATAAAAAGAACTGCAATGACTACAAGCAAACAACTAAACAAGACAATAAGGAAATAAATAAGCAAGCAATTAAGGATAGCCTATTACCGCTATTACACATATTACATCCACTGGGCACCAAAGTTCGCCACCAGTGCAAATATAGGGAACAAAGCAGCATATTACATACACTTGGCCGCAAAATTGGCCACCAAAGGTAAATAAACGCGGCAAAAAAAACAAGAGCATAACTTAAACAACTTCAGAAGAGCTCAAGAAATGTTATCTTGGGTATCCACCATGCTGGCAATAAGCTTAGCAAGCTGATTAGCTTTGTCTTGTTTGGCGCTAAAATCCTCCAACGCTTGTTGTTGCACCAGAAAGTATGCATCTGAATGCTCCAGGGACTTCCAGAGTCCTTCCGCTTCTTGTCGCAGCACAAATGATCGATGTCTTTCAGCTTGTAGTTGAGACTCAAGAAACCGAACTGATTCGCATAAAGAGTTTGAATAGCTTGTGCATGCGGTAGTGGCCAAGAATCGAACACTAAACCAAGACAGACTTTGGGGTTGTCTCATTGTCTTCAAGATAGTCTTCCTTAGCTATTTTATCAGCTTTGTTGGAGACCAACAAGGATGTGTCACTATCCTAACCTTATCTCAGATTACTTACTTTACCATTGCTTAATAAGGCACTCTTCCTCAATATTCTCACAAGATTCTAAAAGAAGAAACAAGGCACACATAACAAGTTTAGCATGTACTAGTATATGAAACTCATTTCGGTGAACCAGTCATTAGTAAGGTGGACAGGATTAAACTACCAAGTCTTCTATTGCCAAGTACTAGTACATAATAAAAGCATCAAACAAACATATATCTATGTCCTATGGTCACTGCATTGTCTTGCCAAATCAAAATAGAGACATGGTTCAAATCATATCAGTTCAAGACAAAGCAGTAGTGAAAGAATGCAAAGCGTGGGAAACTACACGGCACAACAAGATTTCAGATGGGTACCACGGGTCTACATGTACAACAACACTATTGGCTCTGTTGTGATGCTAGTAATGTGCATGATATGAAAGTCAAATTTATACACAATTGAAATTGAAATCAACGAAGCTATTGATAAGAGCAAACCTGTTAAAGAAACATGCGTGAACATACCTGCTGTGCCATTGGAGTTTCGATTGGATCCTTCAATTTAAAAATAAGTTCAGATCAAGAAATACAAGTGATACAAGAGCAAAGCAATCATAGTTAAAAAGGCGCTTAAGCGAAGCGCTTAAGCCGCTTAGGCTCTAGGCGCTATAAAACGCATTGCGCATAACTACGCATAATTTGTGCATAATCACGCATAAGCATGCCCTTTGGTCAAGAAGCGCAAGGCGGTGGCAAAACGCACAATTAACGCCTAGCGCTTTTTTGAACTATGATAGCAATGGAATCTTAAATTGGAACAGTTGTTCTTCAGGTTTAGGCACTTGTTCTACATGAACAGAGTACAGTAAGATGCAAGAATAAAATACTTAAAATAGAAAATGAGCTCATAGACCTTACCACATTCTTGGTTCGGTACCAGTACAGAACAAGGCGTCCCAGTCATCATCCAGTAAATATCTCTCAGGAGAACGTAAGGGAATTTGATGAGTTTCTTTGCCGGTGAAGTACATTTTCTTCAGGTAGTTCTGATACTGCCACCAAGCATTCTTGAAGATAGCAGAGGTATTAGCACAGGTTACCTCATCCTGAGTTTCCAAATCGGTCCTTCTCTATAGAGAAAAATGAGAAAATTTGTTGTATTATAACCATCATGGAGGTAGGATGTATGGGACGAAGCAAAGTAATTGCCATGAATAACATTACTTACACATAACTCCCGGACAAACACCGCAAATCGGCATTTTCCTTCATCTTCAAAGATAATTTTTCCAAGATGGGAAGATACGCACATACGATTTAACAACATCAAATGCGATAGATGCTAAACTACGACGGGCTGGTTGTGCTTCCTCCACGGGAATAGGCGTACTAACTAGTGGAGTTGGGGTTCGCCATGATAGTATCGCCCTTTGGGCACCGGAGCTGCCTTACTAACTGCTGTTGTTTGGGAGCTCTGTGGTGGAGATGGTGTTGTGTCAACAGAACCGGGTTACTATCGGCTGGGGTTGGGGTTAGATTGGGTGAAGCTGGTTCTCATCCATCGCAGAGGGGTACAATCATGAGAGTTTGGATTATGTGTGGTAGGGCTGGTTCTTGTGCATGTACAACCGGGTGCTATCTCCACCAAGAGGTAGCACTGCTTTATTTGAAGACCGTGTTTTTATTCCGCTAGATATGGAATCACCCGCCCCAATTCAAATGGCTGATAAACAGAAACATAGTTGAATGTACAGACATTGTATGAGAGATGATGCAATAGATAGTGTGGAAAAAGAGGGCATGAAATAGTTGACATGTATATTGTTTAACTAAAATGGATAGCATGACATAATTTCACATATATGATGTCTACTACCGGATAGCATAGCATAACATAATTCAAAGATATGATGAATAACTAAACAGATCGCATGACATAATTCACCTACATGTTATCTAAGTAATCAGATCGCATCATTTAATTCACATATGTGATTTATATGCTAAACAGAGGGCATTCGATATGATGTCCGAACTAAGAACATGGTGTTGAATATTGTGTATATGATGTCTAAACTATGCAATGCAAGACACCGTATGCATGATATGAGCAGATAACCGTGCCAAGTTAGAGCATACACCTCGGGGGGAATAGGACTGGTCATCTGTCTCGAATCCATCTCGAGGAGCTATCGGGACCCAACAAGAGATCTGCTTCGACTGTAGCACTGCTCGCTCAAGGCCTTGTTTTCACTCCAGATTTTTCCATCTCCCACCCAAATGGCTGATTCACAGAATAGTAGTTTAATGTACAAACATTGTCGAGAAATGGAAATGTAATGAAGAAAAGGATGGGCAAGATATCATTCAAATATATGATGCCTGGTTAAACAGGATGGCATTGCACATTTCACATATATTATGGCTGGCTAAAAGACATGAGACTGCATAATTCCCATATATGATATAGAAACTAAATAGGTGGCATTACAAAACATGTCTAAACTAAACAGATGACATATATGATGTCAAAAGTAGGCATTGCAAGGCAACATATGCATGATATGACTAACATCATCATGCCAAGGTAGAGCAAACACCTTGGGGGTAAATAGGAGTGGTCAGCGGCGTCTGAATACGCCTTAGAACAGATATCTTCCTTTGAATTACAATCTGAAGAGGGGTGGGGAGGGTTTGCCATTGAACCCACCATGGAGCGATGTCTGCATGACATTGTATTGCCGCGCAAAACTCTTCTCTTTTTCTCTACATGTTCAGCATGACTGTGTACAATATCTGACATGCATACGAAAAAAATATGGTGAGATTATGAAAGGAGAGCATGCAGAAATTTAGACTGATGGTAACAACCAGTGGATCGATGCTTTTCCGTTGAACCAAAATAGCCCTAATGGATCGACGTGAATGTATAGTAATAACTGACGCAACAAGTGTACAACCTCTTTGCCGTAGCCGTGTCGACCTCAGCATCATTGGGTTGGTCGCTGAAGTAGTTGAGGCGGAGGTGGCTGTCGGAGGTGTGGAGGAAGATATGAGGAATCTGCAGACGGCGTCCAGGGCACTGCTCTGTTGTGATGGATCGTTCTATCGTTGGAGCAGCTCCGGTGAGCCGTAAGACATCAAGGTTGAAGTAGCACAAGACAGACATCATCAATCTCAAGTGGGATTCTAATAGCATCTCCAATAGATGATGAAAAATGGATGTAAAATTAACATCACCAAAACCACCTCACTACAAATGATGAGGTAAAAACTGTTGACTCAACTTAATCGTCAAACTGAAATTAATCAGGAATCTGAATGCTACTTTGTCGAAACTGAATGCAATGGTAGCAGAGAGACACTTGACATGTAGTTTAGGAGGGCTCAGAGTTCATCTTCAACTCAACACACCCCGAGCCGCCGCCACCACGGCCGAACTGCTGCCCAGTGCCGCCTCGCCGCCTCAAACAACTCGCCATCACCGCCTGCCAGCCCTCTAGCCCCCCACCCTGAAACCTAAGATAGATAGTGGGTACCTCTCCAGCGAGCCTCGCCCCGCCAAGGGTGGTTCTTCCTTAACTCCGCGAGCCCCCCAACCCCTGAAAATCAATCGACCCAAAAGTCGATTCACTCGACTGAAGTGTGGCTTAATCGGAGTAGAGCAGCAGCACGAGCGAGGGGGGGAGCAGCAGCAGCGGCTGGGTGAGCGAGCGATCGAGCGAGAGTCAGAGCAGCAGCAGCAGCGCGAGCGAGCGAGAGTCGGAGCAGCAGCAGCAGCGTGAGCGAGCGAGAGCCAGAGTAGTAGCAGCAGATCCGGCTGGTATGGACGCCGCCGCCAAAGGGGCCTCGCACTGGGGGAGAGCCGCCGTGGAGATGTCGCCCGCGGCGCCGGCTTCAAGGTAGCCACTCCATGGCGGTGTGGGATGGAGCATCGTCGGCACTGGGAGGTCGAGTTAAGGAGAAGGTGTGATGCGATGAGTGTACAACCTCTTTGGTGGCACCGAGTAGGCCTCGGCTTCGTCCGAGGAGTCGATGAGGATGTTGCGGTTCCGGTGGAGCAGGTTAAGGCGGCGCTGTGGGGATGGAGCAGCCGCGATAAACGAGGCAATCATCGGAGACGCGCCTTGGAGGTGGAGGACGGGGCGGCTGAACCGGCGGGACGGCGAGATGGATGACGAATCCTCATCCGAGGAGGTGGACGAGGGACGTCGAGCTATTGCGGTGGACGACGTCATCGGGGTAGAGGCTCCGGCTGGGCAGTGGTGATGTGTCGGACGGAGGAGGGTGGGGTTTCGCGGCTGGAGCGGAGAGGTTATGGCGGCCTGGGATTTCGAATGGCGAAAAGGGGGCGATGGGAGGGGGTGAAGCATGACTTAGGGACGCGCTTGTCCAAAATGTAGGGTGTGTTACAAAAGTACCCCCCACCGATTTAAACTAGCGGCCCTTTCGCTCGTGGTTAGAAGGGGATTTCATGTGTCGGATTTGGCAGCTGGAGGGAGTATTCGCACGCATTGTAATTTCGGGATAGCAAGGCGCGGGTTGTGAAGGCGCCAGTTTTGGGAGCACGATATCTGAATTTTCGGATATAACAAGACGCTGGTTGAATTTTAGGACAAGCCTAACGTAGTACTATTGTACTTTTTTTGACTGCATAGTAATATTGTACTTGTACGTACCAAATCAATTCGCACTTCCCTCAACCAAAAAGAAAATAAAAAAATAAAACTATTCACACCACACAAAAAGAGAGTCTTGCCCCGTTTTACTATACAAATGCTATTCAAAGCTATCCCTCCTTCCATCTATATAGGGCCTAATGCATTTTTCAATGCTAACTTTGAACAAATATTAGAGCAATGATATATGACATGCAACTTACACAAAGCACACCGTTAACTTCGTCTGTGAAAGGTTCTTTCAATGATATAATTCTCACATTGTGCATGTCATGTACTATTAATCTTGTCAATAGTCAAAGGCGGTCTTAAAAATCTCATTACACCCTATATAGATGGAAGGAGGGAGTATGAATCCATGTTATGTCCGATTAATTTTTTCGCTTTGCTATATAATGCATGTAACCTACTCATACCAACATTTAGTGCATTCCAAATGTCTATACTACCGCTGCAATTCGAACTAAATTTGAATTCGTTTCTCTATTTTAATAAGAATCTACAATCATGATTGTTGCCAACTTCAACCATCATAGTTTCCTTGCTATCCGCCAGATATAAATCGGACGGCCTATAATGCAGGATGGCAGGCACACCATCATCAACAACTCCGTTTTTTTATAAAAGTAGAGATAAAATATATTAAATGTAGTATAACATGTTCATAAACACACCATGTGTATCACCGTTATATATATTCACACATACGTCGGTTTAAAACACTATGATAAATTCTTCAAATATCTGAATTCGCTTTTTATAATGAAGTATATATGATCTCTTTTCGTCTTTTACACCCACACAACCCTCTTATCTTTGTAGCTAGTGCTAACTTTCTCTTGTGCATGCACACGCCCGCATCCCTCTCACCCTCCCTCAGCATTCTCTAGCTCCATCGCGCAAATTCGTCTTTTCACTTTAAGTCATTCACCCACGGTGTGTGTAGGCCCCCCAGCTCCTTTACGGCACACATCGATCGATATGCCTCTCTAGCCAGGTGTGCCTAGCACAAACACAAGGTTCCCCTCTTCTCTTGTCACCGTCCATGCCTCACTCCCACCACTCTTTTCATCGTTCTCGTACTCGCACACTCCTCCCCGCTTGATATAGTATGCCTCTCGTACCACCTCCTACATGCATCCCTCTATCTCTATCCTTCTCCTCGTGCCTCGTTTGCTTCTAACACACACATGCATGTATATCGATCGATCTCCCAACATATACCGGATTGACTTTAACTACCCCCCATCGATCGACGTACCTCACAAGTTATGTCTCTCCTTTCTCTAATAAAGGGCGATTGATCTTCCTATGTAGTTACGTCTGCTTACCACAGCCACATCGTCCCCCCTCATCATTCGTGCATGCCTTCTCACCCGTCTCTCACACGCACGTGCACAGACAACAACCAGCCATCTCCTCTCTTATTAATATTGCGGGGCGTGCCCTCCGTTTGTCTAGCAAGCCTATCCCACCATTTGTTAGAAGCAACTCCACTACCACCCCCTCCAACACTCTAGCTCTGTCTCTCTCCCAACCTTATTCCTCTCATGCACATATGCATGGATGCCGATCGATCTCCCTTAATACATGAGGCAGATCGATCTCCTTAATACATGAGGTAGGCCTCTCTCCTCCTCCACACATATACCAGCCATTGTACCTCTATAGTTAATTGGCCCTCCCTCTTCCCCCACCACACGCCGATAGTCGAGCACTGCAGGTAGGTATCCATGCCACATAGACAAACTGCGCATGTCCCCTCTCACGTTCCAGTAGGCCAGCCACTCTATATCTTTGACGTGGACACACACAAATTCGATGGCACTCTTTATCGATCGCGTGTGCACACACACACATCATCCCTCTTTTCGATTCTATGGACACCTCAAGCCGGTGATACCTCCACTCTCTTCTCGTGGATCGCCCCCTCTATATATATGTTATATCCAGGACTCTATTTCACACACATTGCATATGTTACATTTTTGGTTGAACACCCCCCCAAAAAACTCTCAATAACCCACACACTATATCTCTCTAGGTTTGTATCTCTCTCACACAACCCCACGTAGGTGGTGTACGATACAAGAAGAGAATAGGTGCACTGCACGACTCACGCTTCGTGCCTAGCCACACTGCTGCTGGTACACGGTTGAGCTCATTTCTTTACTTAAATGGCAGCCCACGCTAATTTGAACGCTCAGAAGCGGTTGTTTACCTAGGAGGTTGTGTACCACGCCGCATCTAAACAAAGTTTGCCGCGTTATTTTTAAATAAAGTTATAGCGCCAATGGCACGCATACACAAAATATAAAACGATTTTTATGGAGAAAAGGTAGTCCGCTCACTATATACAATGGAGCCTTATGTGCTCGGTTTGTCGCTCTTGAGTATCTCACACAAGGCTGCGGTGGCCTCTCTCTCTCTCGCCGTGGTCATCGATCCGCCGCATCCCATCCACCGGGGGAAAGGGAGTGTGGTGGCCTCTCTCTCTCTCTCTCTCTCACCGTTGGTCACTGATCCGGCCGCATCCCGTCTGCCGGGGGAAAGGGAGGAAGTGCATTGTTTCTCCATTCGACGGCGCCAAGGCAGCACGTCCCGATCTGCGGTACACGCCATTCTCTCTGACCAAGCTCCGGTGCGGCAGGGCCTAAGCCACCTGCTCGCAGATTCCTCCCAGCGCCGCTCACCTAGTTACATCCCGACGACCTCCTGTATCCCTCCGCCATGCTCCACCGCCTGCCTTCCCACGCCGCTGCATGAGGATCTTCCATAGTTCTTGCCCAAAATGTAGCTCGTCCAAATACTTTTCCATATTGCATTCTCGCCCTCACACTGCTTTAGACAAACACAACTGTGTTGTTATCTTCCCTTAGGGCAAGGAATATGCTTCTTTTTGTCGCCGCATGTGTCATCAACTCGTTATTGGCAAGAATTATTTCCTTTCTACCTCTTTTTTTCCAAACAGGCTATCCATTTCACCTCGTTATTATTGCGACCTTTTGGTGAATCTTGCGAATCACTTTTTTTCATAAGAGTGTTTTGTGCGTTGTACTAAAATGTCACATGGGCAACGCCTCTACATTTCAAAGGCGATCGCACAACGGAGATTGGTTTTGCTCTATCCTCCTCATCCAACTCCGAGCCTAATCTTCTCCAACTAGTTAGTCTTAAAAGAGACCGCAAAGGTGACCGGCTTCTATTTATGTGTTTATCGTTTCATCGCCAGTCCTCTATTATCGTAATCACACTTAATATCTTTGGAACAGGACGCCAGTCTATTTTAGTGGAACTACACAAAATGATCGGAATGTTGCATGCTCCGCATAGCTACTTTTTTTCCCGACATGCCTTGTTGATTTAGACAGAGCTGGGGGACGTTGTCGCCAATGAAAGCATGGATCAATTTTAATTTAACACCTTCTCACAACTCGTTTTCATTGTGATGTAATTATTAGCTCGATTTGCTAATAATTGACATGCATTAGCAAGGAAGTTAGTTTTTTATTATTTCCGAAAGAGCATCGATGGCAAGACACGTGAAACAGAAGCTGAAAGCTGACACCATTGTACAATTTCATGTCTCGCTGGAAAATTATTTGTATAGTACGCCAATTATGTAAACAAATGATGGAAGCTTGATAGCATTGCCAGAAGCCTCTTCATCATCCGGGTCCATGTGCCATGCACAAAATTATACTCCTTCGTTCCTAAATATTTGTCTTTTTACAAATTTCAAACGGGCATATTTTAGAGTGCTTCGTATATGTACTCCCTCCGTTCCTAAATATTCTATTCGTCTTTCAAGAGATTTCAACAAGTGACTACATACGGAGCAAAATGAGAGAATCTACACTCTAAAATATGTATATACATCCGTATGTGCCAATCCATTTGAAATCTCTAAAAAGACAAATATTTGAGTAGTCACTCGTTGAAATCTCTAGAAAGACAAATATACTCCGGAGTATATTTAAGAACCGAGGGGGGTAGTGCACAACCGCATGGGAGACTCAGCCCGGTCATTGAGCCGCATTAATAGTGAGTAATGAGCAGTCAAATCGTAAGCCCCACCTTTCCCACTGTAAGTTGCTCTGAAGAAGCAACCATCAATACGCTCTTCTTTGAATCCGCTCATACTACTCCTGTTGGGGAACATAGTAATTTCAAAAAAATTCCTACGCACACGCAAGATCATGGTGATGCATAGCAACGAGAGGGGAGAGTGTTGTCTCACGCACTCGTGATACTCAAGCGGAAGCGTTGACGCAACGTAGAGGAAGTAGTCGTACGTCTTCCCGGTCCAACCGATCCAAGCACCGTTACTCCGGCACCTCCGAGTTCTTGACACATGTACAGCTCGATGACGCACCCCGAACTCCGATCCAGCAGAGGTACGGGGAGGAGTTTCGTCAGCACGACGGTGTGGTGAGGATCTTGATGTTCAACTGTCGCAGGGCTTCGCCTAAGCACCGCTACAATATGACCGAGGTGTAATATCGTGGAGGGGGGCACCGCACATGGCTAAGGAACGATCATGATGATCAACTTGTGTGTCTATGGGGTGCCCCCCGCCCCCGTATATAAAGGAGGGAGGGCGGAGGGGGCCGGCCTAAGGGGGAGGCACGCCCTAGGAGGGGGAAACCTACTCCAAGTAGGTTTCCCCCTTCTTTTCCTAATCCAAGAAGGAGGGGAAGGAAGGAGTAGGAGAGGGAAGGCAAGGGGGCGCCGCCCCTTCCTTGTCCTATTCGACTCAAGGGAGGCGCGCCACTTGCCCCGGCCGCCCCTCTTTTCTCCAATAGGGCCCATCAAGGCCCATTACTTCCCGGGGGGTTCCGGTAACCCTCCGATACTCCGGTTTTTCTTTGAAAACTCCCGGAACCATTCCGATTTCCGAATATAGTCATCCAATATATCAATCTTTATGTCTCGACCATTTCGAGACTCTCGACATGTCCGTGATCACATCCGGACTCAACAACCTTCGTACATCAAAATACATAAACTCATAATGAAACCGCTATCAAAACCTTAAGCGTGCATGGACCCTACGGTTCGAGAACGATAGACATGACCGAGACACGCCTCGGTCAATAACCAATAGCGGACTTGATGCCCATATTGGTTCCTATATATTCTACTTAAGATCTTTATCGGTCAAACCGCATAACAACATACATTGTTCCCTTTGTCATCGGTATGTTACTTGCCCGAGATTCGATCATCGGTATCCAATACCTAGTTCAATCTCGCTATCGCAAGTCTCTTTACTCGCTACGTAATGCATCATCCCGTAACCAACTCATTGGTCACATTGCTTGCAAGGCTTATAGTGATGTGCGCACGAGAGGGCCCAGAGATACCTCTCCGACAATCGGAGTGACAAATCCTAATCTCAAATACGCCAACTCAACAAGTACCTTTGGAGACACCAGAGAGCACCTTTATAATCACCCAATTCGCTAGACTTTTGGTAGCACACAAAGTGTTCCTCCGTAAACGGAGTTGCATAATCTCATAGTCATAGGAACATGTATAAGTCATGAAGGAAGCAATAGCAACATACTAAACGATCGGGTGCTAAGCTAACGAAATGGGTCATGTCAATCAGATCATTCAACTAATGATGTGATCTCATTAATCAAATAACAACTCCTTGTTCATGGTTAGGAAACATAACCATCTTTGATTAACAAGCTAGTCAAGTAGAGGCATACTAGTGACACTTTGTTTGTCTATATATTCACACATGTATTATGTTTCCGGTTAATACAATGCTAGCATGAATAACAAACATTTATCATGATATAAGGAAATAAATAATAACTTTATTATTGCCTCTAGGGCATATTTCCTTCAACTCCATCCGCCACTGTTTATACAGCGCGCTTCAGAAAAAAGAAAAAAGATCTGTGGGACCAAGGCGACTAGCGATCGGCCTGAAAAATAGCATTGGTAGTTATAGCACAGCGTCTATTACTAGTAGAGGGAATAATGCGTACACACATGCATGCAGTGCTTCCACCCCGGGTACACACATGCATGCACTTACTCCATTCCGTAGTTACATGGAGAGAAAATTGTGGGCTTGATTGCGGTTACCATGCCCTAATTAATTGAGCATTAAACCAAACGCGTCTAAAGTCTCTCTGGTGGTGGAAATGCATTGAGAGAAATGCATCATAATGAAGCACGCTCAGAAAGCTGGACGGAGGGAGGAGTAGTATGAAGGTTCAAAACCAAGCACGATATGGCCATCGGTCAACGCACCTCCTCTTGGCATATCACCGACATGTGGGACAGGAGGTGAGCAAACCGATCTCAATTGACGGCAAAGAGCCAACCCGCCGTTCCTTGAGAGAGACGAGGAGCGAGTACACACAGAAGGGTTCGCATGGAGGCCAAGATATATTCGAGCATGGTTGGTTGATCGATATCATTCATTACATGTTGGCAGTGGTGGAACTACGTGAGGGCAAAAGGTGGCCATGGCCCGCCCAGCCTAAGAGCAAAACACTCGCACTTTGCATGAAGTGATGGCCAACTCAAGAGAAATTCCCTTCAGATTGGACTGCCCGGCCCGCCCAGTTTTTGGTTTCAAGCTCTGCCACTGCATGTTGGGCTGCCATTTTCCGCCCTTCTCCAGAATAAACGTGTACTTTATTAGAGATAAAAAGAAATAAGAGTACAAACGCTCCACCATGCGGTTCTAGTAGTAGTACTACTCGTACTACTGCGCTTGGCTCTTCGCCTCTTCGTGAAGTCGAACAATGATGGTACTCCACATGTTGGGTACTACAGTGTATGCCTATGACAATCTGACACCGAATGGACTGATGCATGCCCATCGAGGGTAGGTTACATTAGTCAAAAGGCGTAAGCGAGCTTCACCTTGTCCTGCAAGCTTCTCCTCGCTCATGAAGTTGACGGACACACCAAAAAGTAGTGCTAGTCCATACTCCCTCCTTTCCGGTTAATATGGCTCAATCCTTTTTGCGGGTAAATGAGAGAGCTTTGTTCATATATAAGCATTCTTAGGACAATCAGCCAAGACACTAGTCACTAGGAAGCGAGGTACCCCGCAAAAAAAGAAGTAGGAAGCGAGATGTTTCATCAAGCCAGCTCTCGGCCACATTCAAAGTGCAGCAAGCACGGTTCGCACGAAGATGCGCCGCAAGGTTTGCTGACCTGTTTACATGCTAAATAACAAAAAAAGAGGAAATATTACCGAGCGCTACTATTTGTAACAGGATATGAGCCAGAATTAAGCGAGAATTGTGGCGAGTGTTCCATGCAATCAACTTCCATTATCACATGCAAGAACCCTCGAAGATAACCAAATGTGTTAAAGATTGCTTTATCACATTTTAAAATTATAATAAGAGTGCAGACGCTCCTCCATCCGGTTCCCTATACTAGTATAGTATATACCTTTATAGACTATATTAGTAAACTTTGCGCTTGGCTGTTTGCCTATTCGGGAAGTCGAACAATAGTAGCACTAGTAGTATAGTGTATGCTTCTGGCAATCTAACACCGAATTAACTGTTGGCACGTCCACCGCCTGAGCGAGGAAGAGCTTGCATTAGTCAAAAGTTTCTCCTTGTCCTGCGAGCCACCGCGCGCAAGTAATGCTAGTCCATACTGCCTCATCTCCGGTTAATATGGATTAATTTCAAACGAGATAAATACACTGCTTGTCACTGTATATTTGTAAAAATACGGTCAGTGGACTTCATAATATGCCCATTGCGCTCAATATATATATATATATATATATATATATATATATATATATATAGGACAAATGTTTCCTACAAGCAGGTGGTAGTTACCACCACTTGCGCTTTTGTATGTTGTATGTAGTATCTCATTTAAATCGAGATTATGTACGTGTAGTATGTAGTATATAACAATGATTAGGTAGTATATATAACAATTTTTAGGTAGTATGTACCATTTTTTGAGTATGCTCTTTTTACGTATAAATATGTACGTATTTCACAAATATAACAAAAACTATAGGCTCGTATGCAATTTTTTCATGTAACTTGCTTTGAAATATATTAGATATAATATATGAACATATTTAAAATGATAAAGTAGTATATATAGTACCACATGGTAGTATATGAGACATGTGGGTAACTACCACGGGTGGTAGGATGGATTTTCCATATATATATATATATATATATATATATATATATATATATATATATATATATATATATATATATATATATATATATATATATATATATATATATATATATATATATATATCCGTGTTTATACGGTCACTAGCTCACCCTCGACCGAGTATGTGTGTGCATGCACGTAGGTTGAGCACTTAGCGTGACTGCGTGTGTTCCGTCGTCTGCTTCGACATGCATGCATTAGGGCGTCATGCTGCTTTTTGCGCCCATGTGTATGTGTGACTGTTGCATACACGTAGGGGGAGTACGTGTAGGGGCCACTAAGGAGCAGTCAAATCACACAGTAAATCACGTCTGTCGTGTTCGTGTCTCACCCTCCTCCACGGCTCGACCCCACACGGTCGCTCATCATGCCACTCACCGCAAACCGAGTATACGATAACTTTCCCGCCTGCTTGTCGATGGATCGCACCATGGAGTACTACTAGACGAGTTGGGGGAGGACAGCTAGCTGTAGCACGGACTCCCAAAAACTTTTTACATGCATGTTGTAGCCGGCTATTGCGACCTTTGAACGCGGAGCAGCCGCGGCACTCGAAGCGGCGCTGGCGACGCTCTTCGCCAGCGCCGCTTCAATGCCGGGCGCCAGTGAGAGGTCACGCCTGCTCGCCGGCATGAATGTGGTAATCGACTGCTTTGAAGCGGAAGCACGCGCGGGTGATGAAGAGGGTTCGGATTGGTCAGGACCTGCCGTGGCAGCGGTCCGGACGTGCGCAAACAAAAGATGTTGTATGTTAATATTGCTGCATATATAATTAACAACGTAAATAATGTGCCAGTTGGACAAATATGATTGGATATGGAGATGGAAATGGAATTTTACGTAAACACGGATATGCATGTCTATGTCTATGTGTGTGTGCGCGACGACTCTCGCGACCTGGAAGCGGAGGCGTGTTTTTGATCGAGTTTTCTTTCTTGGTACGTTAGAAAATCAATTTGTCCAATTCACATATAGATGTTATTTAAGGATATCACATCTAAGCTCCCACAAGTATATAATGTAGCAACAAGAAACAAAAAAAACTAGGACAAAAAAAATAGACCACAAACAGAGTGGACATCAACTTAGATGTGACATAACTATGTCACATCTAGATGTGTCCTAGATGGACCCTTAAAAAATTATCCGCCAGCTTTCGCTTTTTTTTTCCGAACGCAGATTCTATTTAAAACCACTGCTATGGAGAGATTTTTTACTCCGCTATAGCCTCTTGTTTGATAGAGTTTCGCCTCGCTCTCTCACCCTCTCCATATAAAAACAAGATGACAGTGTCCAGTCTATCTCTCTCCTCACCGGTGGTCACAGATCCAGCCGAATCCCGTCCGTTGTGGGAGGTGAGGAGGTGTAGCATTGATGTTGTCGTCATCGGCGACGGGGGGAGCCGATGCGCACCATCCTCTCGGAGCCGGCGCTGGCGCGGACGAAGATCCTCCACGCCCTTGTTCGCTGCCATCGTGTGGGCAGATCCTGCCCGCCCGCCTAAACGACATCTCGCCCACCGAGGTATAACTTGTATCGGTCCAGCTCCCTGTGTCAGCGTGCGCAGGTTTTCTTCTATGCGACTACTCCCTAGCTCCCCATGCATAGTATCTAGGGTTCGTCGGCTGGTCCAACATCACCTACTAGTACTATTATAGAGGAAATGCCACACAAAAAGTTGTCCTGATTTATGCCTCAGTGGAGCTATACATGTTGTTTCAATAAAAAGTACATGGTGGTTGTACGGTCATTGTCCATATGGTGGTAGTACTATCACTGGTTAAATGAAGAAATACTTTTTTTCTCGGGTATCCTAGTTTAGTTCCCATCAAGATATAATTATGATGCTTTTGTTTGTTGGTGTACTTTTCATTAACCCTTTTTTATATTTTTGGAAATAGCGATGCGTGTCTCCATACCCGGGCATGTCTTCCTCAATTTTAGTGGAGCTGCACAAAATTGGATGGTCATTGTTGTTCCGCCTCACTGTCCTCTGCCACGTGGTTCTTCCTTCCTCGACCTTGATTACTGAGAAGAAACAGACCACAGTGAGGATTTGGCGAACTTCATAGGTGCCTCACCCAAACTTGATGCCAAATGGATGATGCATCACCACGATGACCTATCGATGTTCATGGTCATGCCTCATGGTTCCGTCGGCTGGTGAAGCTAATCGATTTTCAATGAAAAACAAGTTGTCTTCCATCAGTGCTCTTTGCTTGTTGCGCACAAAGATGATATCCTTCGTCGATTCACCTTGGTTGCGCTTGGAGACGCAATGCCTTTCACGTTGGTGCAATTTTATCACACAATTGGCTATGAACCAAATGTTTCTCAAGAAGGATCGACGCTGGTACTAAGAGCATAAGTTTTGTATTGATTTCTAAGCCTTCTCACAACTTTGTCTCCAGCCCCTGTAATTTTATTTGTCCACCTATTAACTTTGATTTAAAAATGGTGTGGACTAAAACCCGGATGGACGTAGTAGCCTCCATTTTTATTTACTCCACATATTAGATTTGATCAAGTCAAACTTTGTAATACTCTCAAACCTTTCCGATAATTGAAATTAAAATTTTTATTTGTACACACTCTCACACGCTTCCGATAATTTGGCGCATGTGGTTGTTCACTTAAGGGAGGGTAGTGTACCACACGTGAAGGACAGGAAGTGCGACCAGGACGTGTGGGCGTGGATCATTAGTTCATCGGAAGTAGTACTCCCTCTGTACATTAAATAAAGAGTTTCATTTCATACTTACACAATTCAAAAAGATTGTTATGGAGAAAATAAGAAAACCACTCCACTATATATTAGTCGTATACACACGAGAGTACTATATGGACGCAGCTTCATTGACTTAGTGCACCTGCCTTTGGGTTTATAACATGTGGGCCCAAAATGTGGCTGGCTCACCACATACAGCCCAAAAGCAGATGGAGTGAAGGCACCGGAGCTCACCAGATTACATTAGTACTCCTCCATAACTAATATAAGAGCGCTTAGATCACTACTTTAGTAATCTAAACGCCTTATATTAGCTTTACAGAGGGCGATATATATAAGCGGAGCCTCGGCTTTCTTCGCTAGGGTTTGCACTTCCACATGCTCGCCGCAATACATATATGTTACACTGGAGGCTTAGCTGCTCATTTGCTAGGGTTTGCTATATTCACAGCCTCTCACCCTCTCTTCACCGATCTAAACAAGACTGCGTTGGCCTCTTGTCTCTCTCCCTTCATAGCCGGTGAAGGAGGCGCTCAGATCCCATCGCACCAGGAAGGGAGGAGGTGCAAGAAGAACTCTATCGCTTTCAAGTAGGGAGACAATCCACTGCAGGATGTGCTGTTCTCTTTCACCCAGCGCCTGTGCGGGAGGGCCACAGACCCCTTCTTCCTCGCTGACGTACGTAGTGTGGGCAGATTCGGCCTCCCGCCGCATGCCTTGCCACATCCCGATGACCCTAAGGTATAAGTTTCTTTGAAACCGTCGTTGCTCTAGCTGCATGTGGATCTTTTTGATCTCAGAAGTTGAATCTAGGTCTTGGTTCAAGGAGGAAAGAAAGGTGCAAAGGGGTGGAGCATGAATCTAGGACGTGGTTCAATGAGGAAAGGAGGAGGAAAAGTAGTATAGATTGGCTATCCACCGCTTTGTTGGTCGAAAAGGGAAAAGGGGTAACCTAGTACACACATCTGTAAGGAACCGATCTCTTTGTTGAAAAGGGAAAGAAACCGAGGGGTCGGGTAGTTTGTGCAGACTAGATTTGCTGCCTCACATAGGAAAAAAGTTCAAAGAGAACAAATATGGGACCAACACGTATATGTTGTTGGGCTAGATACTCGCACCACCCATTTATACGCAGGACGCACATGGTGCTAGTATGTCCCATACAGCTATTTTGCTGTTATTAATCTAAGAATGCCGCGAAAATTGAAGCAATGCCACCGTTAAAAGTAAATTACATTTTTAACTAATGTTGTTTCAAGAGTGTCTCTTAATATGAATCAATGCTACCGCTTTTAGAAATGCTACTATCCTACTTTGTTTTCCATCCAAGATAAGTTAGATGCTTCTTTCTCGTCAGCCGCTTGTTTCATCCTCCTTTATCGGCAAGTAATTGTTTCCTTTTTGCCTCTCGTTAAAACAGGGTATCGATTCAACTTGTTGCTATTATGCGACATTTTACTTCGCTACTCAAACACTTATGTTTTAAGTGTGTTTTGTGTAGTTCAACTTGAATGTCACACCGTGACTTTGCTTAATTTTGGTGGAACTGCACAAAAGGAGATCGAGATTTGTTTCAAAGTGTTCTGCCGAGTTGTTTCAAATCTTGGTCTCTACCACATGATATCTATTCAACTTGTTGCTATTAGACATTTTGCTTGCCACGCTAAACACTTTGCTTGATTTCAAAGGCAATTGCACAAAATGAGATTGGATTTCCTATTCGTGTTAGCAGATTCAGATTTTATCCCGTGTTCTCATGAAAGGTCAAGACAGCCTTCATCCACATGATTGTGCAAAGGTGCTTTGAGATGTTGTGCTACTTGTATTGGTACTGTTTTAAATAAATGTTGAATTGAAGCTATTGTATTGCTGTCTTTTCCCATTAAGTAGTGAACAAAAATGGGACCAACCCAGACATGATGCTTGTTGCTTTGTTATAACAAACTCTACATCACCCCCTTTATAAGTAGATGGAAGCACATATTGTTGTTGCGCCCACTCTCCCCTGGAACTGTTTATGCTTTTTTTAATCTAATGTCACCGTAAAATTAAGCAATGCCACTATCAGAATTAATTAACTACTGAATCTTATTTCAAAACTGCAACACTTGTTAGGAATGGTACTATCCTGCTTTGTAGTTCTTTCTACATGTTTAACCAAGGTATTGTTAAGATAATATCTCTTTAAAAATGAATCAGTTGCATTGTTTTAGGAATGGTACTTTTCTGCTTTGTCGTTCTTTATACATGTTGAATGAAGGCATTGTTAAGATAATGTCTCAGTCAATATGAATGAATCACACTGAGGAAGAATTGCTTCCCATTAAGACAAGTCATCAACCGTTATTTCTCAGTAATTGTTTCCCTTATACCTATTGTTGCTTACAGGGATATCAAAATTAGAGCTCGGTTTTATTCTGACTTCAATTTTAGTTGAACTGCACAAAAGGAGCCAATGTGTCCAAGGCAAACTGCTATGCTATCGGGTCCAGCTTGGTCGCTCCACTTTGCGTAAAGAAGCGATCCATCGGATGTGGTACATTACAGAAGGAATGACTGAGAAGCTTTACAGAGTATTATTAGACACCGATGACATGACTAGTCTGCAGAGACCATTGGCAATTTAACAACACGTGGAGTGTCCTGGGCAAAAAGTTCCCAAACAAGTACAAGAAGCTAAGACAGGACACGATCATAGGCATTACATATTTTGAATGGGAAAAGCTTGTCAAAGTTTAATCATTGATGTTAGCAAGAAGACATTAGTTTACTATATTGGAATTGGAAAACCTTGTCAAAATTTGCTCATTGATGTTAGCAAGAAGACGTTAGTTTAATATATTGGAATTGGAAAACCTTGTCAAAATTTGCTCATTGATGTTAGCTAGAAGACATGCATTTGATATTTTTGAGTGGGACGCCTTGTCGTGAGCAATGGTCGAGTGTTTTTCCTATTCCCGTGTTCAGTTTAGAAGTAAATAGTTACTCTCCTGAGATATTCCTGTGTTAAGAGTTTGATCTGAATATTGTCTATTAATGCCAGGCCTTGTGTTTGATTGCAAAGTTGAGCTTGGAATGTTGTGGCATGCGGCATCACGAGCTGTTCACCGTGCCTCCTGAGAATAATGCTTCGTATTGTTTTGCATGTCGATCTAATGCCAGTGATTTGCTTGTTAAGAAGATCATCCTCTTTTGTTGTTTCCGTGCATAAGAAGTTCATCGTATGATGTTTCATTCATAGTCTATACGACATGTCGGGTAGGTTAGACGTGAAACCATATGATCTTCCGACCAACTCATGATATTAGGCCATGATTGGATTGTCGTTTTCCAACCAAAACCACTTGTAAAACTGACGCTTGTAAATTAAAGCAGATGGTCTCGGGCGAAGGCGCTTGGTTGGTCGATTTCGACTAGTAAAATATCGGAAGTACTTCACACACGATAAAAATGTTGAATGACACTCGGACGATTGCTAATGCAGCCGTTAGCTGCTATTTCAGCCTTGCCCATGGATGTCATAATACGCACGTCGTGCATGTATCGTCTGGTAATGTCGTCGATATAGCAATGCTCGTAAAATATACACGGGTCTCTCAAATTACACGCGTAACCCGCCGATTTTACTTACAGACCTCAGGCCTTCCGATGACGAGTAAATTACACTTGTATGTTAATACAGGTTTGAAATAAACCAGAGCTCCCAAGCGCGGCCTTACTGCTTCATGCCGCCTCGCCAAGGTGCTCATAGGTGTCCGATGATCCTGGCTTCCTGAATGAGCAGCGGGCGATGTATCAGACCTCCGTAGGGCCTGCGAGGCCCTCTCCGTAGTCCTTCGAGTTGTTGCGCTCGCCATGGCGCTGAGCATTATTAACATGGTCAACGAACATGAGGATTTAGGAGATGACTTTATTTTGACTGGATGACACTAGGGACCCACTAGGGCCATAGCCGTACGTACGCAAGTGCCTCCTTATTATGTACAACTATATTTTTTTGCTTTCTCCTGGTTTCCTGACATCACGGTCCCACACCATTGTCAACCTATGTAGTCAATATAAACGAGAGAATTGCACAAGGTGCGGCCGACAGCTGGGACCAAGTAGCTCGAGCAGTATTTGTGTTTTTGAGGCGTGAGCACTGTAGAGTTTTTCTTGGTGATGATTTTGTTGTTGTTCGAGAGGAGAGCAGGGTATTAATCAAGGGTGGGTCTGCCTAGCCCAAAGCCGATATCCAGCCCAGATACTACTTTTTTCAAGATGAAAATGGCTAGCCCAGCTATACGCCTTTTGGAGGAATACCTGTGCAAGGTCAACTTGTTATTCTCTCGCCTCATTGTCTGCAAATCTTTCCTAGGAGGGATGCATTAGGCTTAACAGAAAATGGGCTTTAAAAATAATAAATGGGATGTAATTATAAAACTGGCAAGAATTATAAAAAATGCACCAAACACGAAATTAGTTTATAAAATATTATTTTGAAAATCTTAAATTTTCATTGTTATGCTTGTAGAATGTTTCGTTGGATTTTATGTAATACAAATTTATATTTAATCTGAATAGAAATTTCGGATAAAATATTTCGATCCCATCAAAATGTGGGAAATTTTATTGAATTCTGTCTTCAACGGTTGGTTGAAATTACTAATGGTTGACCTAGCTAGAAAATGTGTTGTACTTTTAACAAACTGTAAATGGGCTGTTGTAAATTCCATTAGAATTCAAAAATGGGTTGTACATTCTTACAAAACGCAAATGGGCTATAAGTTCTCTGCCACACACTTGTGGGCCTACTAAGTGACGCATCCCCTAAAAAAATAAGTTGACGCGTATGCAAGGCTTTGTCAACATATTATAGTCAACACACGGTTCTAGCGGCGAAGGGTCGTTGGATGTCTATCCAACGGATGTCGTGCTTCTTCTTCAATCTCGGATATTCTTAGCTTCGCCGCCCAAAAATGATTTCTCCCCGACATCCGGGGCACACCGCTTCGAGGTCGACCAGGGCCTACTAAGTTGGAGCGCACCAAAGGCTTTGTCAACTTAGTCAATATAAACGATTCTAGCTTCAAAGGACCGTCGATGTCCATCCAACGGTCGAGTGCTTCTTCAACCTCTGGTCTTCTTGGTCCAGCCGCCCAAAGCAAATACCGTCGTGTCACCGCTTCCTCCTGCCTCCGTGGTCGGTCAGGCTTTGCCGCGAGGCCTCACCGACCCCATACTACTCCCACCGCTGGCCAGGCCATCCCTCCACTCACCCATACCCCCTATTATTCTGCGGCGACGGCAGCCTCACACCGTAGCCGAACCAGTGAACCCTCGTACTCCTCTTTGCGCGGGCTTCCACTGCTACGTCCTCCCCAGCTCCGCGTCGTCCCCTTCCTAGGCGTCGCCGTCGTCCACCGCCCTGGTGCTCTCGGCGCGGCGTGGTCAACGACCGACTTCCATCGGAAGAGTACTGTACATGCAGAGGCTGAAAGCTGGGTCCACGGCGGCCGCAAGGAAGTGCCTCCTTATTACGCGCAAAATAATTATTCATCCACCTGACAGCAGGGACCCGCCGGACGGGCCACCTTATTTCGCAAAAAACGCTTCCCCGACCATCGGTACCCACCGGACGGGCCACCGATTTCGGGAAAAACGTTCCCCATTGTCACCGACCCACCGGAAGTGCCTCTTTATTACGCACAAAAAAATGAATACTCCCCCTGCTAGCTGGGACTCACCTTGGTGGGAAGCTGACTTGTGGGCCTACTAAGTTGACGAAGACGGAGGGCTTTGTCAACTTAGTCAATATGAATGATTCTAGCTCTAGTGACCGTACGATGTCCATCCAACGGTCGTAGTGCTTCTTCAACCTCTGGTCTTCTTGCTCCAGCCACCCAAAGCAGCGCCGGTCGTGTCGCCTGCTCCTGCCTCCTGTGGCCGGCTATGCTGTCGCGGAGGCCTCACCGCCTCCATACTACTCCCACCGCTGGCCAGGCCATCCCTCCACTCCACTCACCCACACCCCCTGTTATTCTACGGCGACGGCAACTGTCACGCCCAATATGCGACCCTATCCAAGAGGAACTCGAAGGTCCCACCAAGGATAGACCCGCATATTGAAACACTTTTGCAAGGTGGATATCATTACATCAACATTACATAAATAGATGGGGATACATACAAGAGGCATACAATGCCACACGAATACAACATCATCTTACATAAGAGCACCATCCGTCTATGAATGAAACACAAACAGAAACTCAAACGACATCCACCTCGCTAGCCCAGTCACCGACCGAACCTATCCCCGATCAAGAAGAAGCGTAAGAAGAACTCCAAAACAAGCAAACATCGCTTTTGCGCCATGATCATCGCATAACCTGTACCTGCAATCGTTGTTGTAGTAAATTGTGAGCCACGAGGACTCAAAGAATCCCATTACCATGGGTATCAAGACTAGCAAAGCTTAATGGGAAAAGAAGGGGTAAAGTGGTGAGGTTGCAGCGACTAAGCATGATATGGTGGCTAACATACGCAAATGAGAGCGAGAAGAGAAACAAGCGGAACGGTCGTGAAGCTAGCAATGATCAAGAGGTGATCCTCAACACCTACTTACGCCAAACATAACCCGAAACCGTGTTCACTTCCGGACTCCGCGAGAAGAGACCATCACGGCTACACACGCGTTGATGCGTTTTAATTCGGATCTGTGTCAAGTTATCTACAACCGACATTAACAAATTCCCATCTGCCACATAACCGCAGCACGGCTCTCGAAAGTTTATACCTGCAGGGTGTCCCAACTTAGCCCATGACAAGCTCTCGCGATCAACGAAGGAATAGACCTTCTCCCAGAAGACCCGATCAGCCTCGAATCCCGGTTTACAAGACATTTCGACAATGGTAAAACAAGACCAGCAAAGCTTCCCGTTGCGCCGACAATCCCGATAGGAGCTGCACATATCTCGTTCTCAGGGCAACACCGGATGAGACTAGCTACGAGTAAAACCAGACTTCGAGTTTCCTCGAGGTGGCCCCGCAGGCAGCTCGGTTCGGACCAACACTTAGACAAGCACTAGCCCGGGGGGGAGGGGCTAAAATAAAGATGACCCTTGGGTTAATTACTCCCAAGGGAAAGGTAGGTGGGGGTGAGGCAAATGGTAAAACCAATGTTGGGCCTTGCTGGAGGAGTTTTATTCAAAGCGAACTGTCAGGGGGGTCCCATAAATCACCCGACCGCGTTAGGAACGCAAAATCCGGGAACATAACACCGGTATGATGGAAACTAGGGCGGCAAGAGTGGAACAAAACACCAGGCATAAGGCCGAGCCTTCCACCCTTTACCAAATATATAGATGCATTAATAATATAAGAGATATTGTGATATCCCAACAAAACCCTGTCCACCATGGAGCAATCTTCAACTTCACCTGCAACTAGCAACGCTATAAGAGGGGCTGAGCAAAGCGGTAACATAGCCAATCAATGGTTTGCTAGGAATGGTGTCAAAGGTTAGAGGTTCATGGCAATTTGGGATGGCTTGAGGAGCAAAAGATAGGTAACACAGCATAGCGATAGAACGAAGCAACTAGCATAGCAATGATAGTAGTGAGATCCAGGGTAGCGGTCATCTTGCCTGAAATCCCGCAAAGAAGAAGAACGAGTCCATGAAGAAGATGAAGCCACGAAGACGAACCAAGCGTAGACGAACGAATCCTCACGATCGCAACGAAACGGGAACTATCGAGAAGAAGCACACAACATAGTAAACACACCACACATAGACAAGACATGATGCACAACAAGCATGATGCATGAAAAGGCTACATGAAGCTACTCATGGCAAGAGATGATGCAAACAAGAACAACACATCAAGGCAAGTTTAAATGAGGCCGGAAACAACATATAACAATTCTGGTAAGTCCTCATATGCAAATTTCGAAATGGGTCCAGAACTGAATAAACCTTATGTTCAAGTTGTTAAACAGCAAGTTAAGATGCACCACGATGAACTACACGAAATTCTAGTCAAGTTACATATAAAGTTCATTTAATTTGGAGCTACGGCCTAGAAGATATGAGCAAAACAAGTCAAACATGGCATTGATGCAAAATGCACCCAAACATCAAGCAAACACATCAAAACAAGGATGCAACATGATAATATGAAACTACATGCAAAATCAAGCAAGTTTCATATAGAGCACACTCAAAACGGAGCAACGGTGCAACACATACACTCTACACAAGTCATAACAACAATCTGTCCAAAACAGCAACTAGGCATCTTACAAGCATCAAAACAACAAGCTACAGCACCCCAACATAAGAACAAAAGGCATGATCATGAAGTACATGTAAAGCATAACAAGACATGAACACTGAGCTATCTCCAGAAACAACTAGAACATGCTCAAAAGGACATGGTAAGATTGCAAATAATAACAGTTTCAGACTTTGCAGAAATAACATCAGGTTGCAATGTTTAGAGCTATCAAACAACATGTTACAGGAACATATCATGACAAACAAAGGCATGGCATGAACCTACTAATAGCATAGATCAGAAGTCCCTTACTGACCATGAGCCAAAAAGGATCATAAAATATGATGGCACCCATGTAAACATGGCAAGTTATATTACAGATTCAAACATGGCAGGAACAACAATAAGTAAGCATGTTGGTGAGCTTGAACCACTCACCACGGAGAAATACATGGCATGACAAGGCAACCAACAGTAAGAAGGAATGTTTGTGAAGCTAAGCATGGCAAGAGCAAGGTCATAGGGTGCATGGATCACTAGCAAAACACATGGGAACAAGTGAACTTAATGTTAATAGGCTGACAGCAACATTTTCAAGCAACTTTGGAGCAAGATAACAACATGTTCCAGCAGGCTATAATTGCAACCAAGGGCATTAATGGATAGATCAAGACATGTAGATCAAAACATATTTATAGAACATCTCCAGATTATGCATAGAACAACTAGTAGAAGCATGTTAACATAGCAACAAAATATAACAGAATCTGTCAGGAAAACAGCAACAGCAACTACCCTACTTAACAAGCTTGATACACTCAACACACAACTCACAAAAATACATGGTTGGCACCCCTGGAAAGATGGCATAGCATAGATCAACATACATGTAGAGCTCATACTCATAGGATGCACACATCAATCATGGCAAAAATGACAAATGAGCAAGTTATAACAGTTTCAGCAGATTAACATCAACATGCACTCTTCCAACAGCATTTCGGGCATCAAGATGAGCTCAAATGAAGTACTCGTCGAGACGAACAATTTGACATATTACACGCACGAAACGGAGCTACGGATGCAGAGATGTGATGCGTTGAACATGGCATGTTTTTGCAAAATTATCAGGGACTTGGACGAATTTTGGAGGGGAAAAGTCAACCTTCAGGCGCGGATGCCGAGGCGGTGCGGATCTCGCCGGAGCTGGCTTGGAGGAGGCCGGAGATGGGCGTGGGGGCGCCGGAGAGGGTCGGGGAGGACGGGGCGGCCGGATCCGGCCGGCCCCTGGCCGGATCTGGCCGGAGAAGATGGCGGGCGGGCGCGAGGCGAGGCGGCGGCGCACGGCTCGGCCGGACAATGGCGGGCGGCGCGCTCGGCGGCGGGAGACGGCCCGCGACGGGAGGGCTGGCGCGGTCCGGAGGCGCAGCTGGCGGCGGCGGTCGCCGCCGAGACGGCGGCGGGCGCGATGGCGGCCGGCGAGGCCGCGGTCACCAGCCGAGGCGCGGCGGCGGCGCTGCGCGCTGCTGGGCGGCGGCGCGAGATCCCGGCGGCGGCGGGCCGCTGAAGCGGGCGGCGGCGACGGCCTCGCGGGCCCGCTGCGGAGGACGGCGGCGAAGCGACACGTGTCACGCGCTGATTGGTTGGGCGCGGCGGCACGGACGTGTCCGGCTCCGTCCGGACATGTCCGACGGCGGAGAGGGAGCGGGGCTAGGGTTAGGGGAAAATCATCCGCGAATTTGGACGGGGAGGGCATATTTATAGGTAGAGGGAGCTAGGAGAGTCCAAATGAGGTGCGGTTTTCGGCCACGTGATCGTGATCGAACGACCGAGAGGACGGAGGGGAGTTAGATGGGTTTTGGGCCACTTTGGACGGGGTGTTGGGCTGCACACAAAAGAGGGTTTTACGGTTACCCGGTCAACCGTTGGAGTGCCAAACGACCTCCAAATGGCACGAAACTTGACAGGCGGTCTACCGGTGCTATACCAAGGCCGCTTGGCAAACCTCGGGCCATTACGAGAAAGTTTAACACCCGCACACGAAAAGAGGCGAAAGGGGAACGCCGGAGGACATAGGAGTGCCGGATTGCAAAACGGACAACGGGGAAAATGCTCGGATGCATGAGACGAACACGTATGCAAAATGAAATGCACATGATGACATGATATGAAATGCGAGATGATGACATGGCAAAGTGCAACACGCAAGCAAATGACATGGCAACGATGGCGAATAATCGAAGACACCGGCGATCGAACCGGGCGCATAAAGAGCAGCCAACCAAGAACCTCGTACTCCTCTCCGCGTGGGCATCCACTGCCGCGTCTTCCCCGACTCCGCCGCCCCTTCCTAAGCTCGCCGCCGCCCACCGCCGTGGTGCTCTCGGCGGCGTGGTCAATGTGGTCAATAACCGAATTCCATTGGAAGGATATCAGACGTGAAGAGGCCGATACCGGGTCCACGGCAGCCGCAAGGAAGTGCCTCCTTATTATGCGGAAAATAATTATTCCTCCACCGACAAATAGGGACCCACCGGACGGGCCACCAAGATTTCGCGAAAAAATGTTTTGCCCTCGATCGCTGGGACACACCCGACGGGCCACCATATTTCGCGAAAAAACGTTCCCCTATTGCCACCGGACCCACCGGAAGTGCCTCCTTATTACGCACAAAAATGAATACCCCTCGCTAGCTGGGACCCACCTTGGTGGAGGCTGACTTAGGGCCTACTAAGTTGACGGGACGAAGGGCTTTGTCAACTTAGTCAATATAAACGATTCTAGCTCCAAAGGATCCGACGATGTCCATCCAACGGCCGTAGTGCTTCTTCAACCTCTGGTCTTCTTGCTCCAAATTACCAAAGCAGCGCCGGTCGTGCCGCATGCTCCTCGCTTCCCATGGCCGGATGTCTTGCCGCCGAGGCCTCACCGCCTCTACTATTCCCACCGCTGCCAGTTCCTCGCGACGACGGCAGCCTCACACCGCAGCCAACCAAGAACCCTCAGATTCTCTCCGCTGGCTTCCATCGCCGCGTTTTCCCGGCTCCCGTCGTCCCCTTCCTAGGCCTCGCTGCCGCCCACCGCCTGGTGCTCTCGGTGCAGCGTGGTCCACATGGTCAAGGAACGACTTTCATCGGACGTGGATCAGATGTGGAGAGGTCGACAGTGGGTCCACGGCCGTAGTAAGGAAGTGCCTCCTTATTACGCTGAAAATAATTATTCCTCCACCGACAATGGGGACCCACCGGACGGGCCATGATTTCGCAAAAAACGCTTCAATGTTGGGACCCACCACCGCACCTTCGCGACGCAAGGAAGTGCGTCCGCAAAAAATGATTCGCTTCGATCGCTGGGACCCACCACTACATCTTCGCACGCAAGGAAGTGCGTCCGGCAAAAATAAACGATTCGCTCCTCGATCGCCGGGACCCACTAGCTACATCTTCGCACCCAAGGAAGTGCGTCTGGGCAAAAAACAAAACGATTCGCCCCCATCGCTGGGACCCACCAGCTACATCTTCGCAGTAAGGAAGTGTCGGCGATACCGGACCCACTGGTCGAAGCGCACGTACCATTGTCATTCTCGTCGCGAACGTACGCATATATATACCGGTGGATGTAGAGGCGCGCACGCGTCAGTAGTAGAGGCGCCGCGACGTAGCATGTACACGCACGCATAGCGCGAGGGTGCAAGAAAGAAAATACGCCACGCACGCACATACGGGCAGGTCTCGACGCCTTCGCGATACGCACATGGCTGGGTCGTAACAGAGAAACAGCGCTGCCGTCGTGTTCATGGGGAGCCAACCGGCTGGGTCGGAACGGAATGCGTGGTCGTGTTCATCGGGAGGGCTTGGACGGAACAGACGATGGAAACGAGGCCTGGCGTACCGCACAACAGAGGAAACGGCCTTCTGTTCGACCGGCCACGTTCGAACGGGGTCCTGTTGATCGGGAGGGGCCTAGCGTGCCGCAAAACGGAGGAAACGAACCTCCTACGGTCGAAACAGGGGTCTTGTTGATCGGGAGGGGTGTGGCGTACCGCAAAACGGACGAAACGGACTTGTGTTGGAGCGTTACGGTCGAAACCGGGGGGGAGGGTGTGGCATACCGCGAAACGGGACTCCACGGGATACTGTTCATCTCCACCGTCGACCTCCTCCAGCCTCCACGGGTTACCGTCGACCTCCTCCAGCCTCCACGGGCTCCTGTTCATCCAGCCTCCACCGCGTGCTACTCCACCGCCATCGCTCAACCACCCTCCACGGGCACCCTCCATCGCTCATGCTCATCCAGCCATCCACACCACGGGTCCTGCTCAACCACCCTCCACGGCCACCCTCCACCGCTCATCGCTCATCCAGCCCTCCACACCACGGGTTCTTGTTCATCCAGAGGCAAGTTCATCCAACCCCCCCCCGCAACGCCAATGTTCATCCCAGAGGCAGCATCGATCGGCTTCAGTTTGCAGCAGTAGCGGCGAATCGCCCATCGGGTTCGCTTAACAACCATCGATCGATCACTCGGGTTCAAGAACGCGTAGTCTGCAGCGGCAATCGCCGGGTTCGATTAGAGCCCAACGCCGCTTCGGCTTCAAGAGCTAACGCCGCACACATGCGCAGACGACGAGAAACGCGATCGCTCCGCCCCGACCTCCCACCGTGAACCGCAACTCCCCAAAATTTTCCTCCCTCGCTTCTACCACGGTTTTTCCGTCATGGACAGCCCAAAGAATGTCATGCAACTGCGTCTCGCCCGCCCAGACGAAAAGCCCATTTTCGTCATGATTTTTTGTCATAGAAGTAGGAGCCCACCACATCTATGATGATACCGGTTTTGTCACAATTATCGCCACGTATGTCATATGTATGACAGAAAAAAATTTCGTTCGGCCCAAAATGTCACGAATGTGTCTTTTTTTTGTAGTGCATATATATATCATATGATGAGGTGGCCGTCCAGCGCCCTGTGGGCGGTGGTTCCTGTTCTTCTCCTGCATCGTCGTCCATACCGTCGTTGTCTTCGGAGTCGAAGTCAAGCACGTCGGTTAAGTCATCGACAGTGGCTATTACGTGGGTGGTGGGTGGGGAACGAATTTCTTCGTCGTTCGCTTCCCACTCGAGCCGGACATGGTTCGGCCAAGAGTCTCCTGACAAGGAGAGAGACCTTAATGAATTTAGCACGTCACCCAAGGGCAAGTGCTGAAAAATATCCGCGGAGGTGAACTCCATGATCGGTGCCCAATCAGATTCGACAGGCACGGATGCACGTGGTTTGGAGCCTGTAGCCGGAGACGAGTCCGAGGGTCCGATGACACCGGCCTCATAGGGGGTGGGGTCAGTGTTTGGCTTCAACGCCGATGAGTGTGCGGCCTCCGTGGTGGGGTCCATCCACCCGTCCTCGGATGGCGTGATCTTCTCCGGATCGATTCCCGTGGCCGCCGCAGGCGCGATCTCCCGAACATTGTCCGATGGCAGATCTAAGTCATGCTCGTCGTGATCGCTCGCGCGACTGACATGGGCTCAATCCTTCAAGATCAAGTCTCCGCGATGTTGGCAAAGACAGATTCAAGCTTCCAAACTCGACTGGCGGCGAGGCATAGCTATCGATATGCTCCAGATGGCCAAGCGAGTTGGCCCGTAGTACGAAGCCGCCGAATACAAAGATCTGTCCGGGGAGGAAAACCTCCCCCTGGACCACGTCGTTGAAGATGATTGAAGGAGCCATCAAGCCTTGTCGTGACGGCACAGTGGAACTCTCAATGAAAGCACCAATGTCGGTGTCAAAACCGGCGGATCTCGGGTAGGGGATCCCGAACTGTGTGTCTAAGGCTAATGGTAACAGGAGGCAGGGGACACGATGTTTACCCAAGTTCGGGCCCTCTCGATGGAGGTAATACCCTACTTCCTGCTTGATTGATCTTGATGATATGAGTATTACAAGAGTCGATCTACCACGAGATCGTAGAGGCTAAACCCTAGAAGCTAGCCTATGATTATGTTTGTTCTTGTCCTAAGGACTAAACCCTCCGGCTTATATAGACACCTAAGGGGGCTAGGGTTACACAGAGTCGGTTACAAAGAAGGAGATCTATATATCCGAATTGCCAAGCTTGTCTTCCACGCAAAGAAGAATCTCACCCGGACACGGGACGAAGTCTTCAATCTTGTATCTTCATAGTCCAACAGTCCGGCCAAAGTATATAGCCCGGTTGTCCGAGGACCCCTTAATCCAGGACTCCCTCCGTGCCACCATTGGAGAAGGGCAAGGAGGTTGTGCCTCAATTGGTCGAATTGCCAGTACAGGATCACCCAAAGCCCCAAGCGGAGGAACTATGGCAACTATTATCAGGAGTCAGGACCAAACCACTTCTACAAGGTTATCCTTGCTCCAAAGCTGGAGAGTCTGCCATTGCCTTTGGACTTCACGAAGTACTTCCCCGCCGTCCATACAGAGTTCAAGCTCAAGACGAACACCGGCTATGCATGGAGGGTGACGGTGAGGGTGATCAACGGCAGGGTCGCCCTTGATCAGGGTTGGGCCACCTTCGCCGTCGTTCACTAGATCATGATCGGGTACATGCTGACGTTCAAGCTGCTGACCCCCGACACCATGAAGGTGATCGTCTTCAACAATGAGGGCATGGAGGTGGTCACCAAGTGCAAGGAGCACGGCAACGCCTTCGCCGCGACCGCCTGAGCTCCTGTTGTCCGTTCCTTGTTGGCTTTTGCTTTAAGACTTGAGTTTCATTTAAAACTTACTGTACTATGTTGATTTAAAACTTGTGATGTATGGTAAAGACTTGTGTTTGTGCCTAAGATTATTCTATTGCTACTAGTTCATGTGTGACATTGGTAACCTCACCACATCGAGGAGGAGGTTACCACACAACTGTCGTGAATGTAACCAAACAATCGGACTTATGTTTCCCCTCAAACAAGTCTGCAACCAAACAGCAGGCCTTTCGTTTTAGCACATGCAGTATAGAGGGGATGCATACAACCAATCAACATGCAGATGTTGGTTTTTTGGCATGCATATGCTCAGCCAAACTCAATTAAGACAAGTATGTAAGTGACAAAAAATGATACAGGTAACCAAACACGGCCTGCGTGTCGGCAGCCACCGCCATCACCTGTCGGGGGTCGTCTTCACACTCGAATCTCTCAAACCCCTCATGCCCGCAAAGAGAAGAGAAAACTGCCACCACGAGCCTGCGGCCGCCAGCCGCGTGGGCTTCGTCGACGGCAGCAGGAAGGAATGAGGGAGGAGGAGGCGGGAGAAGAGTTAGCTGGGGTCGCCGCGGCCGCGTCGCGCCGTCGCCCAAGGAGGTGACGCGAGGCCCGAGAGCGTTTTGCTCGACTCACACTTACACAACCGACTCGAGTGCTGGATCAAAGATGGAGCTAAAAGTTGGCAAACTGCAGGAGTCAAGCAGTACCATACTTAATAAAACAGCCTAATGCCCGGAGAGTATGCCTCCTTTTTGTCGTTTTCGTTTGGTCTGGCTCTAGCCGGGACCTACGTACTGATGTACAGTATCACTCCATAATAATTTTACTTAAAAGGACAAAACTGTAGCTCTTAAAAGAAAAGGCAAAACGCGGGGCTGACGACAACGGCGGATCACCTAGAAAGAAGATGGAATTACGAGTAGATGTCATGGGTAATGGGTCTAAGTTTAACTAAAACACGATGTCGTGTATAAACTGTATCGTAATCACGTATACACCGTCACCCGAGCGAAGTATTATAAAACTCTGCTATAAGCCCCGTCACTGAAACGGGATGCTCTGTGTGATGGTACGGCCAGCGACAAACGATCGCGCGTGTTCGCGCTGAACTCTGAAACCTAGGATTCATTGGGCGGTACAGCCCGCTGTTTAACGATCTTTTTTTTTTTTTTTTGAATTTTGCTGTTTAACGATCTAGCTCACCGCTCCACTGCATTTTCCATGGAGGAGAGCTGATAGCAACTGGGCGGGGCGTGGCCGTGGAGAAGGAAGGATACGTAAGTGGCACGGTGGCCGAAAGACGGAGGGCGGCCGCAAGAAGCGCGCGGTAGCTGCGTTTGGCCACCGTCCGCCAGCACCCGGCCGAGAGGTGGAGAGACTCACCCACCGGCTACATATCCTGCAGTATAGTCCCCATCGACTCGTCCGCTCGCTTTCCAACTCCAATCTATCGCACAAAAACGATAGAAAGAAACTATGCGCTTTACTGTAAGTCTCTCATTTCCAGGGTCCTCTTTTCCCAAAAAGATCATATATATCTATTGTATAGAAGTTCAAACAATCTAAATATAATAAAAATTACACCGAGGCCCCTGAGCCACCGAACCGAAGGACCACTACTGCCATCAAAAGAAAAATGATACACCTACGTACTGTTACGTACCAGACTTACGTAAATCAACTTTTTTTCCCTAATCCCCACTAATCCCCCCCCAATTTTCAAGGCGGGGCCTTGTGCCATCGAATCAAATAAGGCCACTTCATCTAGCTACCCTTTCATAGGTGTAGCAAAGCTCCCATCAAAACGAGTTGCCGACGCGTCGCTATCGCCGCTCCGCTACCAAAGTGGGACTGGCCTTGCCGATGGCAGTTGAGAAGTCTTTGTGCATGTGCCCTTAAGCAGTAGCGGCGGCAGGATCATGCCATGACTCAGGCAACCTTTCTGCAATATAGCACTGTAGCTACAGTGCATGCTGCAGTCAAGTCAACGAAGCACACGAGGCTCACGGCCTAGTCCAGCGCCTAGGCTGCTTGAGGCCTGATGCGGCCACTGCCCTTAAGGATCAGTGCCCTGAAGTTGTAGGTGTCGTCGTTGAACCCTTAAATCAATCTGAAGTGGCTGACATCGTATCTTTACCTATACCTCCTTGTAATTGGACTAATCTGCTCAATAGACCCAAACACCCACTTCAGACAGCCAACTAAGACATCAACAATGATATTGTCTTAATAATGTTGCATAGGATGGGTACTGAGTTGGAAGAGAGAGATTTTTATTTGATGTAAAGGATGATCTCTTGGTTAAGAAGGTACATAATTTTTTTCTCCATTTTATGGATGTCCTCTTGTAGTTACATGTTTTCTAGTTTCATTTTAACAACTCCATAATTTTACGAGTACACAACCACTAATTGCTAGAGTTAACACCAAGGTATAACTAATCGTATAATGTGGTAGGTGAAGGGTTGCCTTATCAACAACTATACATACTTCATAGACCATTGAAAGCAGCTTCAAATTTCTTGTACAGACTTCCAAAATGAATATTGTGAACTTCTGACCTCAATAAGAGCTTGAAGATAACTTCCAAAACATTAAACATCTACCTTTAGAAAATGAGGTTTTTTAACATGCTCCCTCTTACCTCCCATTTTCACATGAGAAGTAAGAGTATAAAATAGATCTGAGCCGTTGATTGCATTAAGTAGTGGGTTTGATTAACTCTTACTTTCTAACCTCTCATATGTAAAGAGAGGGTAAGAGGGAGCATGTTAAAATTGCTCAAAGAAAATTGTGTGTACTTCCATCCAAGTTCACATTTCAAAAACTAGGCATGGGTTTTCTACTTTGTTGGCAGGAGAGGTCATGTGCCTCAGAGATGAGACTTGTAAAAAGTTATAATAAAAGAGCCTCCAAATTTTGGCACGAGCTTTCACAAATTGGAATGATCCTTTCATCCAGATTTCACCCAACTTTCAGATTGCTAAGTCACAAATTTCAACTCCTACCTACCCTCAAACATCCAAAAGTGCAGTCAGTTGTGATCTAGAGTTTTAGGTCTATTTGTCGTCCATAGATGGATTTGTTCCTCAAACTTAGAAATGACATTCTACCATGCACATCATACAGTACATGTATCCACCGTTCATAGTTAGTTTGAGATTCATGCCATGTTTTTTGGTTTTTGACAAAGTTTTTCTTGTTTTAGAGTATTGCATAAAGTTTCGATGTTTTTTTGTCTTCTTGTGTACCGTGGCCAACGAGTGCACCTTATTTACTGGTATGCGACGGTGCATTGTGATACACTTTGAACAGGAAAACAAAAAGAAAACAAAGCAATATGCAATACTGTGATACAAGGCAAACTTTGCCAAAACCAGAAAACGTGGCACAAATCTCAGAGAATCCATGTACGATATATGACGGGGATGGTAGAAAAATCACTCCTATTATAAGATTATGATAAGTGCTTGCAAGAGATAAAGTAGCCGAAACATGAACGCCAAATGCCAATGCAATTTGCAGCGCAAGAAGCAGATCAGTCTCCATGAAGCCACCTCGGGATTAAACCGTTGAGAGTCGCTCAAGGTTCCGGTCAAAAGAGTCGCTCAAGGAAGGCCACAAAAGTGTTGATTAGTTCGTTGTCGCAGGTCTTTTAGCTCACCAAATCAAACGGCCATACGTTGCCATCAAGCAACCACACCACACCACGAGGCCATCTATATCAACGCCTCAAGAACCCCTCCAAAATCACACATTCCTCGTTCCTCAAGGCGCGCGCACACACACACGCTCGCACGCCAGGACACCACCACCGGCCACCACCTTTATCTGCATATCCAAATCGTACGCACGCCATGGGCGCCATGGACGCGCTCATTTCGAGCGCCGCGCACAACGCCACCACGGCCCCGTTCCTCGCCGCCGGGGGCCTTGCCAGCCTGCTCCCGCAGGTGCAGACGGTGGAGGTCCTCGTGGCAGTTTTCATCTTCGTCGCCATCCACTCGCTGCGGCAGCGGCGCTCGTTGGGCCTCCCGTCGTGGCCGGTGGTCGGCATGCTCCCGTCCCTCCTCCTCGGCGTCCGGGGCGACATGTACGAGTGGATCACCGGCGTCCTCAAGGCGCGCGGCGGCACGTTCACGTTCCGCGGGCCGTGGTTCACCAACCTGCACTGCGTCGTCACCGCCGACCCGCGGAACCTGGAGCACCTGCTCAAGACCAAGTTCGGCAACTTCCCCAAGGGCCCCTACTTCCGCGACACCGTGCGCGACCTCCTCGGCGACGGCATCTTCGGGGCCGACGACGAGGTGTGGCGACAGCAGCGCAAGGCGGCCAGCCTCGAGTTCCACTCCGCCGAGTTCCGCGCGCTCACGGCCAGCTCGCTGGTGGAGCTCGTGCACCGGCGGCTGCTGCCCGTGCTGGCCGAGACCGAGGCGGCCGGCGCGGCCGTCGACCTGCAGGACGTGCTCCTCCGCCTCACCTTCGACAACGTGTGCATGATCGCCTTCGGCGCCGACCCCGGGTGCCTCCAGAAGGGCCTCCCGGAGATCCCGTTCGCCCGCGCGTTCGAGGACGCCACCGAGGCCACCATCGTGCGCTTCGTCACGCCCACCGCGGTGTGGCGCGGGATGCGCGCCCTGGGCGTGGGCCACGAGCGGGTGCTCCGGCGGTCGCTGGCCGGCGTCGACGAGTTCGCGTACGACGTGATCAGGAAGCGCAGGGAGGAGCTCGCCGCCGCCGCCGAGGCCGGCCGCGAGGAGGCCGCCGCTGCCGGGCTCCGCAGGGCCGACCTGCTGACCATCTTCACCAAGATGCGCGGCGCCGACGGCGCCCCCGCCTACTCGGACAAGTTCCTCCGCGACATCTGCGTCAACTTCATCCTGGCCGGGCGCGACACGTCGTCCGTGGCGCTGGCGTGGTTCTTCTGGCTGCTCAGCAAGAACCGCGGCGTGGAGGCCAAGATCCTGGCAGAGATCGAGGGCATCGTGGCGGCGCGGGGTCGCTGCGGGGAGGTGGAGGAGGAGCTGGTGTTCCAGCCGGAGGAGGTGAAGCGGATGGAGTACCTCCACGCCGCGCTCTCGGAGGCGCTCCGGCTCTACCCGTCCGTCCCCGTCGACCACAAGGAGGTACGCTACGTACTAGACGTATTTTGTTCATCGTATTATACGTACATGCATGCACACACACACACGGTGCTATACATGGCACGATTGTCTCATGTTGCGACCTTGCATTTGGCGTTGGTGTTTGGTGGAACTAACTTGACCTCATGACACCAAGTTCCCAAGTGTGTGAGCGCGCGGCTGGCCCTTCCCCATCATCTGCATGAGGAAATTAAAGCAACCCACTGTAGCTTCTCCTACTAGGAGTAGAAAACAACGATCTTTTACAATTTTGTGCGTACTTACTAGCTAAATGGTGTACGATGCGTACAATTTTGTACCTCGAGTGAAATAGGAACGATGAAAGTCACTGGGTTATTCTGGATACTGCTTACCCAAGCTGATGGACGCATGCATGCGAATTCCTATTAACTCGTTGCACCTCACTAACTGGAGTTTTGAACTTGCATCGTCATGAAGCTAACGTGTAAAAAGAATTTACACAATATTTATACTACTAGGTAGTAGAGTAGTAGGTTGTCAGTTGGCCGTCTACTGATGTTTCTGGGTATCTTTTGTTGTAAGGCTTCAAAAGGTTGACAGAGACACGTGTCTGACATATTCAGTTGCAGTTGCACCTGTGCTCAGGTTTACTATACTTAATTCTAGGTCTGCAAATTAAGTTGAATAGTTGATTGCCAACAAAGGTACTCTTTACCTTGCTTGTAGAAAACCCAAGAGTAGACCACAGCATCTTTAGTGAGATCACCTAACCACATCTACCTGGACTGGAGTAGGTAAAAGCACATCATAACAAAATTGAAGTGGTGACAGCACATTAGTCAACAAGTTAGCATAGCATGTCACCTGAGACATCAATCAGTATGTTAAGCACTACTTGTACACAATTTTCTCATGATTCGTCCATCCATGATCAGGTTGTTGAGGACGAGGTGTTCCCCGACGGCACGGTGCTGAAGAAGGGCACCAAGGTGATCTATGCCATGTACTCCATGGGAAGGATGGAGAGCATCTGGGGGGAGGACTGCAGGGAGTACATGCCGGAGCGGTGGCTCAAGGACGGCCGCTTCATGGGCGAGTCCGCCTACAAGTTCACCGCCTTCAACGGCGGCCCGCGCCTCTGCCTCGGCAAGGACTTCGCCTACTACCAGATGAAGTTCGCCGCCGCCTCCATCCTCCGCCGCTACCGCGTCGACGTCGTCCAGGGACACCCGGTGGCGCCCAAGCTGGCGCTCACGCTCTTCATGAAGCACGGGCTCAAGGTGACGCTGGCCAAGAGGGACGACAAGGCCAAGCTCTGAACAACATCAGCCTCGTCTGATGCTGTGCTCTCCGGTGATACTTTGCAAGAGAAAAGCTGATGCTGTGTGAAAAAAAAAGCTTTCCTCTCTCTTCTTTCTTTTTTGGCTTTCTGCTTATTACACTTTGATGATATTGTTACTATGTCCTTGATTTGTTTCGTTTTGCATTGTTAGCATCTATATAGCTTAGCCAACAAATGTAGAACCTCTGTATATGTGTACTTTATAATGGTGAAGCACAGCATGACTATAGCTTCAGGTGTTGTTGTTACCCGTGAAAATATTTAGTGGTATGTTATTTGAATATAAAACATCTGCTTATATGATGTGATCTTTTTAAATAAATGTGCTCTCAATCATATAGAACTGCTTATATTACCAAGAGCAATCTTTCAGAGTTTTAATCAGAAAAAAATCATACACAGCAACCAGGGACTCAACAGAATATCTGGTAAAGAGTCTTGTCATTTATTCATTATTCAGAGCTCTAGCGTTTTGCGGAAAGTTTCATGGGAAACCTGAACAGTGATGTAAGACCAGATGGTAATCCATGGCTTTTTATCGATGTGAGTTGGTTGGCCAACTTCAAGCCTTGCCCTGCCTGGTTGGTCAACTTCAAGCCCTGCCACTCCACTCCTCATAGAATTCAGCCACAAAATTCTCCATGAACTTGTGCCTTTTCTCTGCTCTCTTTTTCCCAGCCTGTGTGCAGAGTGAACTATGTGTCATGTATGGAATACATAATGGAAGGCTACAGCATATACATCATGTTTGTACTGAGAACCATACATGGTATTTATAACAAGCGATTATAGTTGGTACTACCTCCATGACAAAATGTATGTCGATTAGGACATCGAAAATTCGAAATGATACCCGCCATGACATTATGACCATCAACTTCTTTGAAAATAAATTGTTCTAAATTAAAAAATATATGTAAGTAATTTCATGATGAATCAGACAGTATCAGTTGATGTTGTCAATGTTGGTTATTTATTGTACATTAAATGACTGACCTTGGTTATTCGTTGTGCATTAAAAATAAATTTAACTGACACAGGTTATAAACGAAATGTATTTTTACATAGACAACATTAATGTATATAATGGGATTATTAGTAAGCTGGATCTCACCTGCATGCTATGTGTAACCGAAGCCAAGTAGACCTTAACATAACTCTACTAATCTTACTAAGCTCAATAGGTCTAAAGCGGCAATTCTTTCTTTCTGGGTTTAGACAAGACAAAGTACAGAAGAAAATAAAAAGGACCAGTATTTCATAGCTCAGCCCTGACCTCGGTCTTCATCATGTCCTTCAACTTAAAAAGTTTCTCGTGGAAATGATTAATTGATGTTTGTTTCTCCTCCTTGGACATATACTTCTCCTTTGACAAATTATCCCGTGGAAGTACGTTAGGATCATGTAATGCACTGTTCTTGCTCCCTCCATATGTAAAACATCTTGCAACACCTACAATGTTAATTGGGAAGATTAGGGGACATACCACATATTCAGATAAAAGGTGACCATCCCTTTTGGGGATAAACAATAAACAAAATATGACCAGATGTGTAGCAAAAAAAAGTGCATTCTCGATTTTCTTTGGCCAAACTTTATAGCTAAAAGCTGAGAATGTGTAAGCATTTCTCAGTTCTAGTGAACCCAGTAGGATCCAGAACATTTCTTGTAACATTGGTCAGATTAGGTACAACCATGGAAATAAATGACACAGGATGTGTCCTATTTTGATATTTCCATGCACTAGCTCATCTTCAGATTCTAGCGGCATACCACATTCACATGACTTACATCTGCATTCTATCAGTGATGCTTTTGTTTTATCAATGACGTGCCAGGGAGCTAGACACCTAGACATACTATTTGTGTGCATTGCTTGCAGATATACAAACAGTGGTATATTTTGTAACTAATTCTAGTCTATGTGCCAAAACCAAATGCTGAGACAATCATTAAATGAACTTAAAACTGCAGAGCCAAAATAAAGACAAACAGAAGACTGGACGTGCAAGAAAGAATGTTATAACCAGAGCTCCGCATAGTTGTATGATTTTAGAATTATTAAAGAAATTCCATTATGCAGAAAGGATACATACATTAATGGTTGAGCAGTACTTACCAATCGCACCAATTGCATCCAGGCGATCTGCATCTTGCACGATTGCAAACTCAAGAGTGGGCTCCGCATTAAGCTTCTTCGAAACCTCATTTTTGAATCCTGCAGTTAACATTGCGGGTGTAACTTTGTAAGAATTAGACATACATTGTGTAATGGTGTTACATGAAATCTGAACACACTAAGCACTACTAATGGGTATGCAGTTCAAGTAACAAATAACAATGGTTATCTTTGAAATAGCACAATGAATTATTTTTATTGCGTAAAAATATGAGAACTGATGCATGAAGAGATAATCTGGAGTGCTGATAAATAACATCATATACAGAGAAAACATTAACATGCAGAATAACCCGATGCAGCCGTTTAAATTTTTATTTGAACTACTCTAAAAAGAACTAAAGTTTGACCAAAGTGCTCCAAGTGAGCTATAACATCGACCGAAAAGAAAAAAACATGGTCAATTACAGGAAGTTGCTTCTTTTTCAATTATAACATAACAATTCATCGAAAGATGCACAAAGACAGACAACTCACCCATCCCTGTAATAATGGCCACTATTTCCTCCCTCTGTCCCTCCTCCAACCCCACCTCTTCAAGAAACCTTTTGACGATGCTCATATCCTCCACATTATCCCTATCCATTCATCCCATCAGATTCACTTACCAAGCATAGAACACTCCTCAACGACCGGACAAGACAGTACAACCGTCAAACGAAAAACAGTACAAGACTTCTATGAGATCAACAGTTTAGCTAACTCTTAGCTCAACTTTGCTCTCACTCTTCAAGATCGAAAGTAGACATTTAGCAAAGCAACGTGAAGTTTTCTCACTTGGTGTACTTGTAATCACCTGCACGAACAGAGGTAGCAAGAAATGGGAGTTCCCCCATCAGTTTGTTGAAATCGAGAGCGAATCGGCTCGAGCAAATCCGTAGACACAATCAATAACGAAGCAGTGGGACAATTGCGACTTACCGATGTCGTGCAGGAGAGCAGCCAGTTCCACCTGGAGCAATCACCCCCCGCGCATTTTAAACCAAAAATATCGATCAACAAAATTTCGCACGTCGAGTGGAAGAACTGGCGAAGGACAGAGGAAGAGGTGAGGGGTTGTTACGATGAGGAGGCGGTCGGGGGAGGAGACGCCCTGCTCGGCGGCGAGGGAGAGCGCGAGGTCCCGGACGCGGAGCGCGTGCGCGGCGTCGTGGGAGGCGTCGCGCCCGCTCATCTCCCTCTCAACCAGCTCCTCAGCACACCGCACCGCCGCCGCCGCCATTTTCTGTGCGCGGTGTGCAGAGCAGGAGGCGGCTGAGAGTCCGTTGGGGTCGGGGGCTGCTACTGAGACACGGACAGAGGAAGGTGGGTCTTGCCGTCGGCGTACTGCCCCCTGACGTGGGGCCACTGACATGTGGGCCCGGGTCCACATGCAAGTGTGTCAACGGCACGTCACTGAGGCTGGTCACAATGGGCAAGAACATAAGCTAGTAACTTACACACTTTCCTAGACTATGTTACTACCTCCATAGTGGGTAGGAACATCTATGTAGTGTCATGCAATGATGTATTTATTAGGTTATAGACTCATTATTTCTTGAAGTGTGTGATGTTTCGGTAACTTAGCTAGTTACCACAAGCATCTCTCTCTTCATTAAATATGTGCCACATAAGCAAAGTTGTATTGGAGTGTGTGATGTTACTTCTAAGTTCCTCCCCATTGTGACCAGCCTGAAGAAGTCTGCTATCCTCCGGTCAGTCTGATTACTCTCATAGTAAGACTGAATTTCAACTTGTGAATCGAAAAAGAAAGTTTAGAGTATCTACAACCAACCGAACTGCGCTAATTTGGCGATTCGGACGCTAACCGGTACGCTTGAACCTCTATGTGTATAGGCGAACACTAGGCGCCAAGACCGCCGAAAGTTTCGGCCGGTCCTCTCTCCCCACCGCTTTGATGCGAGCCGCCCAATGGATCTGGCAAAAAACGATTCGCCCGTCCTCTTCTTTCTCGCCGATCTCGCAACTCCGCTCAAGATCCTCGTCGCCGCCCTGCAGCCCTCGAAGGCCGTCCTCGTCGCCGGCATCCTTGTGGTCGGCCCCACCTCGCCGCCGTCCTCGTGGTCGGTCCCCACCTCGCCGACCGTTCTCGCCGTTGAATGGATGTAGTCAAAACTACCTCAATCCATGCAACGATTCGTCTGCGATTGCAGCCTCCACCGGCGATGGTTATAGCTCCCTCCGGTGGTAGCTCCATCGCCGCCGCCGCCGCTTCATTGCCGCGGCTGCGTCGGCGGCGACCACCGATCAATCAACGCCATTGAATGGATGTAGCAAAAACTTCACCGGTAGTAGCAAAATAAACTACGGATGCAAAGAAAAATCAAACACCGCGCCGTCTTCACGAGGTCGCAACTCGCCTTACATGGAAGTAGCAAAACTTCAGCGTAGTAGCAAAAATCTACTACGGTTGCGGCAAAAAAATCGCCGTTGTCATCGTCGCGAGGTCGCAGCTCACGATGGATGTAGCAAAAACTTCGCTAGTAGTAATAAAACCAACTACGGTTGCAGCTTCTCTTTCTTTGCACAATTCCATTGAAGCTTTTCTCGCCTATGGTTGAAGCTTTTTCCAACAATTTGTTGAAGTTTTCTAGGTGACGGTTGCAACACTAGTATACGCGAGTGCATTCACCATGGCGACAGTGCACCATGGCGGCCGTGAGGGAGTGCCTGGCGCCGGTGATGGAGGTTGTGGTCCGCCACGCAGCGGCCGGGGAGGGAGGGGGAGGGGGATGGATGCCTGCGTGAAGGCCGGAGGTAGGGGATAGATCTGCCATGGCGGCAGCCCATGGCGGAGAGAGCTTGGCCACGGAGATGGAGGTCGTGGTGGCCCGATCCTGGCCGGGCGGCGCGGGGGGGGGGTGGGGGGATCTGCGTCTGTGGAAGTTGGAGGTAGACGCGAGAGAGCGAGCGTGACCAGAGACCAAGGGAATCTTCAAATGGTCGCCCGGCTTTAAACGTTTCCCATGTGTATATGTCCGGTATGATTACTGAAGATGAAGATAAAAATAAATAAAACCAGATCCGGATGTGCTAAATCCAAAGTGACGGACTGCTTGGACACATTGGTACGCCCTCACATCAGGACTGGATACGAGGGTTCACGAAAAATACGAACACATTAGGATAATTTTCTCTCGAAACGTACTTGATACTTTCGCACAGCTTTATAAATAAAGCAAGCACATGGTCAATACAAACAAGTCCAAATGCAGCAAAGAAAATAGTAATATCTAGTGGAGCATCAGCACAAACACATCCAAAGAAAATAAGACAAAGAATAAAAAAGGCCACCAAGTGGCTGGCATCTCGGGAACCCTGAGGCGAGGCAAGGCGCCGCACGGCCATAGTCATCGCCTTCATCATGCTGCAAAGCGGATCACGATCTTAGCGGGTGCCAATGCTACAAAAAGACCAATAATTTAAATACCGAGTCACAGGCCCGCTGGAAATAAAAACCTTAATAACTAACTTGGTACGCATTGTCCATAGAATCCATGCCAACGCCACCAACACAAATCAGAAGAGGCGTCTTCTCCTTCCAGTTTGGTTTCCCCGGGTTTGGAGCAGCCGGAAACAGGTCCGGACCTCCTGGTAGGCCCCCAGAGCCTCATGGACATAGTGAAGGAAATATGCCCTAAAGGAAATAATAAAGTTATTATTTATTTTCTTATTTCATGATAAATGTTTATTATTCATGCTAGAATTGTATTAACCGGAAACATAATACATGTGTGAATACATAGACAAACATAGTGTCACTATTATGCCTCTACTTGACTAGCTCGTTAATCAAAGATGGTTAAGTTTCCTAACCATAGACATGAATTGTCATTTGATTAACAGAATCACATCATTAGGAGAATGATGTGATTGACTTGACCAATTCCGTTAGCTTAGCACTTGATCGTCTAGTATGTTGCTATTGCTTTCTTCATGACTTATACATGTTCCTATGACTATGAGATTATGCAACTCCCGTTTACCGGAGGAACACTTTGTGTGCTACCAAACGTCACAACGTAACTGGGTGATTATAAAGGAGCTCTACATGTGTCTCCGAAGGTACATGTTGAGTTGGCGTATTTCGATATTAGGATTTGTCACTCGGATTGTCGGAGAGGTATCTCTGGGCCCTCTCGGTAATGCACATCACTAAGTGTAGCTAATGCGTTAGTTCCGGGATGATGCATTACGTAATGAGTAAAGAGACTTGCCGGTAACGAGATTGAACTAGGTAGTGAGATACCGACGATCGAATCTCGGGCAAGTAACATACCGATGACAAAGGGAACAACGTATGTTGTTATGCGGTTTGATAGACAAAGATCTTCGTAGAATATGTAGGAGCCAATATGAGCATCCAGGTTCCGCTATTGGTTATTGACCGGAGACGTGTCTAGGTCATGTCTACATAGTTCTCGAACACGTAGGGTCCGCACGCTTAAAGTTCGGTGACGATCGGTATATGAGTTTTTGTGTTTTGATGTACCGAAGGTAGTTCGTAGTCCCGGATATGATCACAGACAGTACGAGGAGTCTCTAAATGGTCGAGACGTAAAGATCGATATATTGGATGACTATGTTCGGACACTGGAAGTGTTTTTGGGACGTTTCGGACATATACCGGAGTACCGGGGGGTTACCGCCCCCTCGGGGGGGTTTAGTGGGCCTAATGGGCCCTAGTGGAGAAGAGGAGGGGCGGCCAGGGCAGGCCGCGTGCCCCCTCCCCCTCTAGTCCGAATAGGACAAGGAGGGGAGGCGGCGCCCCCCCTTTCCTTCCTCTCCTCTCTCCCTTCCTCCCCCTCCTACTCCAACTAGGAAAAGAGGGAGTCCTACTCCCGGTGGGAGTAGGACTCCTCCCTGGCATGCCTCCTCCTGGCCGGCCGCCCCCTCCCCCTTGATCCTTTATATACGAGGGCAGGGGGCACCTCTAGACACAACAATTGATCTCTTGATCTCTTAGCCGTGTGCGGTGCCCCCCTCCACCATATTCCACCTCGGTAATATCGTAGCAGTGCTTAGGCGAAGCCCTGCGTCGGTAGCATCATCAACACCGTCATAACGCCGTCGTGCTGACGGAACTCTCCCGCAAAGCTCTACTGGATCGGAGTTCGTGGGACGTCATCGAGCTGAACGTGTGCTGAACTCGGAGGTGCCGTACGTTTGGTACTTGATTGGTCGAATCGTGAAGACGTACGACTACATCAACCGCGTTGTGCTAATGCTTCCGCTTTTGGTCTACGAGGGTACGTGGACAACACTCTCTCCTCTCGTTGCTATGCATCACCATGATCTTGCGTGTGCATAGATTTTTTTTTTGAAATTACTATGTTCCCCAACACATAGCACCATAGGAAATGCGCCGTTGGGCACGAGAAGATGTGGTGTCCCGTCTTTCGGACAACACAAAGGGGGTAACGACCATACCTAGGTCCATTTCGTTTTATCACCTCTGTCCTTGATGGGAGGCGATCCCATTAGATTCTCCGTGGAATCTTGCCAAATTTCAACGAGGGTGCACAGGCATGGTCACGATGGTCCCCTAGGAGGGTGTATGCATCACCGGAGAGGTAGATGGGTCGCCGAGAGGTGTTGCGTGCTGCTGGGCGTCAGAGGAGGAGAGAGAGGGTTTAGAAAAAGTTGTGTGGGCTGTTCAAATTTGAGAAAAAAATGATTATTTTTTAGGCTCAACTCCTAAAGAAAATTAGAAGTTACTTATATGTTTGAGGGTTTGGTTAGTTGAGGTTTAACACAAAAGGTTTGTTAGATATTTTTTTAGAAAAGGAGGATATACCCCCGGCCTCTGCATCTGGGTGATGCATGCAGCTATTTATTAAGTATTCACAAAGACCTTACAAACTAATACATCAGTAAGCCTGAAACCACCATTTAGCAACACTTGTCGCTACTCCCATCCCTTGATGAAGGGGTGCCGAATGTCCGAGACGAATACCAAATAGACATCGCACCAAAGCCTAACATCTAAAGCTGGATGCCCCAGCCAAGCCACAATGTCGGGACTGGGTCACACACCGGTCCGACGCACTCTTAGAGGCCGCCGCCACCGTCTTCCACCAATCCATCTCTAGAGCAGGTATTGACGCACCGACCTTTGTCAGGCCTCAGGCCTGCTGTCGACGCCACCATGGCGCCAGACAACGCCACCATCTTGCACGTATCCATCCACACACGCCCGTCGCCGAAACACCGCATCGCCATGCCGTCGAGACCCACCGTCGTCCTTGCGGTAGATGTAACACCGCTCCTCCTCTTGCCCCCTCTAGACAACACTTACTCCAAAACGATGCCCCCAGGAGGGAGAACGACACCAAAGGCGCCATCATCATCCGATCCGGTAGACCCAGATATAGGGTTTTTCCCTGAAACATCCCGATCGAGTTGACGTGACCAACAACAATGATGCCTCGAGAAGGAAACAATGTCAGAGACGCTGTCATCGTCCGTCAAGACCGCAACCAGGCGCGGTTTTCACTGGAAGCCGTGTCGTCTTGATCTCGTGGCTGGCTGGAACCACGCGGAGCTTCGCCATGAAGACGTATGCCGCCGACCATTCCCTCACCAGAGCTCTCATCGCGCCGCCAACCATCCAAGTGAAGAATCGATGATGGATCTAGGTGGGATCCAGATTCGCGGCGGCCGCCATGCCCACCATTGACAGCAGCCATGGAGTCATCGGTTGCCGCCACATGGTCACGGAGCCGCCCTGGTCGCGGTGCAAAGCCCCCAGCCCGAGGTGACCCAGCCGCCTCGAGTGGTTGCCGCGCGCCTCCTCCTGCCTTTGCCGCGGTGGCACGATCTTTCGCTTTGGGGTGGGAGGCTGGCGGCGCTAGGATCTAATCCCTGCCCTGGGAGGGGGGGGCGACGCTGAGGGGGTCAGGCTCAAAAAAGGTTTTTTTTTGAACGGTCACCTGTGGGGAGAGAATCCCCACCTAAATATATTGCTCAAAAAGCTACCAAAGCCAAGAGTCGCCCCATAAGCTTTGGCTGATCCAGTTTATAAGGGAAACCAGATTGAAAACCTAAACAAGTTGACCCCGTTTATGAGGCAAACCGGGCAAGGTTACTGAAGAAGAGAAAAAAATTGACGCCCAGGAGAAGGCACGACTTAGCTAGCATGCAGAAAGACCAACACCACGAGAGACACAAGTAGATGTGGGGTGTTGTTGAGGGATCACAATGCCAAGACTATGCAAATAACCTAACGCATCGCACCGGCGTGCGTACCGAGCCTCACGGCACAACAGAGGATCATCCATAACCAACAAGTGCCAAACCATAACACGAACCTTGACTGGGAGATCCGCCACGAGCGGTCGAGATGATTAGCAAGTTGGGGAGGCATCATTATGTCATCATTGAGCAAAGGTGAATCAAGACAACACCAAGAGCCTGAGCTCACCGCAGCACAACGGCAACCATGGGAGGGTCTTGAGCATGCACAACAATAGTACGGAGACCACGCGATGGACAACCGAAGAGAAATCACAAGAAGAACACACCAACATGGATGACACACTAAATGATGGGCATGGGCGGATGGATGGTGGCGAAGGGCTTGACGGGGAGGCAATGTTGGCGGCGGTTTGGGGGAGGACAGGCGGAGACGAGTCGGTTGAAGCAAAATGGAAAGGTCACACAGAGTGCAGAGAAGTTCACCATACGGACATGAAGTTGCAAACCGCGCCATCGACATGGAGGAGAGCCCAAACCAAGCAGGTACAACTCGAAGACCACGCCTCCAGGAAGGAAAGCGACAGCGCATTGACGCTGTCGTGGTCAGCTGACACATGGGTCAGCAGGGATTTCTCCCAAAGCTAGTACCAGATCAAGGCCGACGTCGTCAGAGCAGCTCCGACAGCCAAAGCAATGCAAATTGACGACCGACGGGCCACCGTCCATAGGGGTCGAAGGAGAGGGAGGCGTGGGGTGATGAAGAGTCGAGAAGCCGGCAGGGGGGTGGGGTAGCATGCAATGGAGCGCAGGGGCGAAGACGGTCAGGTCGGACACTGCACATGGCAGATACGATGCACGCGTGCTCGATCGTCGATGCAGGGGACCTCAAAGGCACAACCAACCGGCGTAGGTACTCCGGCCTCGCCCAAGCACCAGAACCAGCGCAAGCACTGGGGATGAAGCAGAGAAAAGGAGGCCGGGCTGCCACCCCGCACCAACCAGGCAGGACGAGCAGGCAGACCAAGACCCGCACAAGGCGGGGAGCATGGATCCCGCAGCCGCGGCACACCGGCCCGGAGCAGAGGAGGGTCGACGCGGAGGATGGCGGCGCAGGTCAAGAGCAACGAGCACCGGTCGGATCTGAACGGTGAAGGACTCCGACGGCCACGGTGAAAGTGGACGTTGCGCGGCAGCGCGAGATGGGGCGAGGAAGTAGCAGGGAGGTGGTGGAGCGTTGGCGCGCAACAGGGCCCCAAGCACGCCCGAAGAGTTGAGGATGAGATGGATCTGGATCTGGCGAGTGGAGATGGACCGGGGAGGGTCACGGCCGCATGCCGCGTGCGTCCTCGCCGCCGCCGTCAGCCGTCGGGCTTTGCCCTTAGGCTTCCTCCAGCGACGGCGAGTAGGGAATGGGCGGCGCGGTTGCTCCCTGTTGTTGGCGACGGCGGGGGCCTCCGGAGTCGCGAGAGCGACTCGGGAGGCAGCGGGCTAGCCCTAAGAGCATCTCCAACAGCCGCGCTAAGCGCCAGCAAAAACTCTGTTTGTCGCCGCACGCCTGGGCTGGTTTAAGCGCCGCCATTGCTGCTCCAAAGAGACCAGCTATAATGCAATACAGCGCCCAGCTCAATGAGCGCAAAAATAGAGCCTTGCAGCCCCGCACAAACCACATATACATTTCAAGAAGAGGAGCAAAAATGATCAAACAAACAAAATAATTCAACAATAAATAGTTCAATTTCGTTATCATTACAACTCAAACAAATAGTTTATCGCTCAATACAACAACTAATAAACACAACAAATAGTTCAGGAACAATACAATGTCAAATGCAGAAATCATCATGCTCTTTGTCGTCCATGCCATGCCCACCACTCTTCAATCAGATCATTCTGAAGTTCATTGTGCGTTGCGGGACGCCGAATGGCATGATAGGAGGCAATAAAACGGGCTACCCTTTCAGCCCTCCGTCGCACTCGTACGGGATGTCCCAAGAGCTCATACTATGAGTAGTCTAAATCTTGGCCACGCTCATTCTCGATGATCATGTTGTGCATGATCACACAAGCGTGCATGATGTGCCAAAGCATTTTTTGATCCCAAAATCTAGTAGGTCCTCTCACAATAGCAAATTGGGCTTACAAAATCCCAACTGCTCTCTCCACATCTTTTCTAGCCGCCGCCTGAGCATTGTGGAAATCAAGATTTTTCTTACCTTCCGGCTTTTTCAACGGCTTCACGAAGGTTTGCCACTTTGGATAGATGCCATCCGCTAGATAATATCCATAGTTGTACGTATGGCCATTTGCTACAAACTGCATAGGTGGCAACTCACCATTTGCAATCTTATTCATCAGTGGTGACCGGTTGACAACATTGATGTGAAGGAAATATGCCCTAGAGGCAATAATAAAGTTATTATTTATTTCCTTATTTCATGATAAATGTTTATTATTCATGCTAGAATTGTATTAACCGGAAACATAATGCATGTGTGAATACATAGACAAACATAGTGTCACTAGTATGCCTCTACTTGACTAGCTCGTTTATCAAAGATGGTTATGTTTCCTAGCCATGGACAAAAGAGTTGTCATTTGATTAACGAGATCGCATCATTAGGAGAATGATGTGATTGACTTGACCCATTCCGTTAGCTTAGCACTTGATCGTTTAGTATGTTGCTATTGCTTTCCTCATGACTTATACATGTTCCTGTAACTATGAGATTATGCAACTCCCGTTTACCGGAGGAACACTTTGGGTACTACCAAACGTCACAACATAACTGGGTGATTATAAAGGAGTACTACAGGTGTTTCCGAAGGTACATGTTGAGTTGGCGTATTTCGAGATTAGGTTTTGTCACTCCGATTGTCGGAGAGGTATCTCTGGGCCCTCTCGGTAATGCACATCACTATAAGCCTTGCAAGCAATGTGACCAATGAGTTGGTTACGGGATGATGCATTACGTAATGAGTAAAGAGACTTGCTGGTAACGAGATTGAACTAGGTATTGGATACCGACGATCGAATCTCGGGCAAGTAACATACCGATGACAAAGGGAACAACGTATGTTGTTATGCGGTTTGACCGATAAAGATCTTCGTAGAATATGTAGGAGCAAATATGGGCATCCAGGTCCCGCTATTGGTTATTGACCAAGAATAGTTCTAGGTCATGTCTACATAGTTCTCGAACCCGTAGGGTCCGCACGCTTAAGGTTTCGATGATGCTTATATTATGAGTTTATGAGTTTTGATGTACCGAAGGAGTTCGAGTCCCGGATGAGATCGGGGACATGACGAGGAGTCTCGAAATGGTCGAGACGTAAAGATCGATATATTGGACGACTATATTCGGAGTTCGTAAAGGTTCCGAGTGATTCGGTATTTTTCGAGTACCGGAGAGTTACGGAATTCGCCGGGAGTATATGGGCCTTATTGGGCCATACGGGATTAGAGGAGAGAGGCCGAAGGAAGGAGGCGCAGCCCCCTCTGGTCCGAATTGGACAAGGGTGCGGCCCCTTTCCTTCCTCCTCTCCTCCTCTTTCCCCTTCTCCTACTCCAACAAGGAAGGAGGAGTCCTACTCGGTGGGAGTAGGACTCCCCATGGCGCCCCCTCCTAGGCCGCCGCCTCCCCTTGATCCTTTATATACGGGGCGGGGGCACCCCAGACACACAAGTTGATCTACGGATCGTTCCTTAGCCGTGTGCGGTGCCCCCCTCCACCATATTCCACCTCGGTCATATCGTCGCGGAGTTTAGGCGAAGCCCTGCGCCGGTAGAACATTATCATCGTCACCACACCGTCATGCTGACGGAACTCATCTCCGGAGCTCGATGGATCGGAGGCCGGAGATCGTCATCGAGCTGAACGTGTGCTGAACTCGGAGGCCCCGTACGTTCGGTGCTTGGATCTGTCGGATCGTGAAGACGTACGACTACATCAACCGCGTTGTGCTAACGCTTCCGCTTACGGTCTACGAGGGTACGTGGACGAATACTCTCCCCTCTCGTTGCTATATCATCACCATGATCTTGCGTGTGCGTAGGAATTTTTTTGAAATTACTACGTTCCCCAATAGTGGCATCCGAGCCTAGGTTTTATGCGTTGATGTTATATGCACGAGTAGAACACAAGTGAGTTGTGGGCGATACAAGTCATACCGCTTACCAAAGATGTCATACTTTGGTTGGCGGTATTGTTGGATGAAGCGGCCGGACCGACATTACGCGTCGCTTACGCGAGACTGGTTTTACCGCCGTGCTTTGCACACGGTGACTAGCGGTGTCAGTTTCTCCAACTTTAGTTGAACCGAGTGTGGCTACGCCCGGTCCTTGCGAAGGTTAAAACAGCACCAACTTGACGAACTATCATTGTGGTTTTGATGCGTAGGTAAGAACGGTTCTTGCTCAGCCTGTAGCAGCCACGTAAAACTTGCAACAACAAAGTAGAGGACGTCTAACTTGTTTTTGCAGGGCATGTTGTGATGTGATATGGTCAAGACGTGATGAGATATAAGTTGTTGTATGAGATGATCATGTTTTGTTGAAGTTATCGGCAACTGGCAGAAGCTCTATGGTTGTCTCTTTGTTGCATAAAGATGCAAGTGCCAAATAATTGCTTTACTTTATCGCTATGCGATAGCAATAGTTGCAAGAGCAATAGTTGGCGAGACGACCATGTGACGACACATTGATATAGATCAAGATGATAAAGATCATGGTGTCGTGCCGGTGACGATAGAGATCATGACAGTACTTTGGAGATAGAGATCAAAGGTGCAAGATGATCATGGCCATATCATGTCACATATTTTGATTGCATATGATGTTATACATCTTATTCTGTTTTGATTGACGGTAACATTTTAAGATGATCTCTCACTAATTATCAAGAAGTGTTCTCCCTAAGTATGCACCGTTGCGAAAGTTCTTCGTGCTGAGACACCACGTGATGATCGGGTGTGATAGGCTCTACGTTCAAATACAACGGGTGCAAAACAGTTGCACACGCGAATACTCGAGTTAAACTTGACGAGCCTAGCATATACAGATATGGCCTCGGAACACGGAGACCGAAAGGTCGAGCGTGAATCATATAGTAGATATGATCAACATAGTGATGTTCACCATTGAAAACTACTCCATCTCACTTGATGATCGGACATGGTTTAGTTGATTTGGATCACGTGATCACTTAGATGACTAGAGAGATGTCTGTCTAAGTGGGGATTCTTAAGTAATATGATTAATTGAACTTAAATTTATCATGAACTTAGTCCTGGTAGTATTTTGCAAATTATGTTGTAGATCAATAGCTCGCATTGTTGCTTTCATATGTTTATTTTGATATGTTCCTAGAGAAAACTGTGTTGAAAGATGTTAGTAGCAATGATGCGGATTGGATCCATGATCTGAGGTTTATCCTCATTGCTGCGCAGAAGAATTATGTCCTTGATGCACCGCTAGGTGACAAACCTATTGCAGGAGCATATGCAGATGTTATGAACGTTTGGCTAAGCTCAATATGATGACTACTTGATAGTTTAGTGCACCATGCTTAACGGCTTAGAATTGGGACTTCAAAGACGTTTTGAACGTCATGGACCATATGAGATGTTCCAAGAATTGAAGTTAATATTTCAAGCAAATACCGAGTTGAGAGATATGAAGTCTCCAACAAGTTCTATAGCTAAAAGATGGAGGAGAATCGCTCAACTAGTGAGCATGTGCTCAGATTATGCAGGTACTTCAATCACTTGAATCAAATGGGAGTTAATCTTCGGATAAGATAATGATTGATGAAATTCTCTAGTCACCATCACTAAGTTACTAGAACTTCGTGATGAACTATAGTATGCAAGGGATGACGAAAACGATTCCCGAGCTCTTCATGATGTTGAAATCGACGAAGGTAGAAATCAAGAAAGAGCATCAAGTGTTGATGATTGACAAGACCACTAGTTTCAAGAGAAGGGCAAAGGGAAAGAAAGCGAACTTCAAGTGGAAAAGACAAGCAAGTTGTCACTCATGCGAAGAAGCCCAAAGCTGGACCATAGCCTGGCGAGTGTTTACACCGCAAAGGAAATGGTCCTTTGGAAGCGGAAAAACCCTAATATTTGGTGGATAAGAAGGATGGCAAAGTGAACAAGAGTATATTTGATATACAGGTTATTGATGTGTGCCTTACTAATGTTTATAGTAGCCCCTGAGTATTTGATACTTGTTCAGTTGCTAAGATTAGTAACTCGAAACAGGAGTTACAGAATAAACAGAGACTAGTTAAGGGTGAAGTGACAATGAGTGTTGGAAGTAGTTCCAAGATTGATATGATCATCATCGCACACTCCCTATACTTTTGGGATTAGTGTTAAACCTAAATAAATGTTATTTGGCGTTTGCGTTGAGCATGAATATGATTTGATCATGTTTATTGCGATACAGTTATTCATTTAAAGTCAGAGAATAAATTGTTATTCTGTTTACATGAATAAGACCTTCGATGGTCATACACATAATGAACATAGTTTGTTGGATATCGGTCGTAGTGATACACATATTCATAATATTGATGCCAAAAGATGAAAAGTTAATAATGATAGTGCAACTTATTTGTGGCACTTCCGTTTGGGTCATATCGGTGTAAAGCGCATGAAGAAACTCCATAAAAGATGGATTTTCGGAATCACTTGGTTATGAATCATTTGATGCTTGCGAACCGTGCCTTTTTGGCAAGATGACTAAAACTCCGTTCTCCGGAACAATGGAACGAGCTACTGACTTATTGGAAATAATACATACCGATGTATGCGATCCAAAGAGTGTTGATGCTCGTAGCAAGTATCATTATTTTCTGACCTTCACATGATGATTTGAGCAGATATGGGTATATCTACTTAATGAAACACAAGTCTGAAACATTTGAAAAGTTCAAAGGATTTCAGAGTGAAGTGGAAAATCACCGTAACAAGAAAATAAAATTTCTGCGATCTGATCGCGGAGACGAATATTTGAGTTACGAGTTTGGTCTTCAATTAAAACAATGTGGAATAGTTTCATAGCTCACGCCACCTGGAACACCACAACGTTATGGTGTGTCCGAACGTCGTAACCGCACTTTATTGGATATGGTGCAATCTATGATGTCTCTTACTGATTTACCATTATCGTTTTGGGGTTATGCATTAGAGACAGCTGCATTCACGTTAAAAGGGCACCATCTAAATCCGTTGAGACGACACCATATGAATTGTGGTTTAGCAAGAAACCCAAGTTGTCGTTTCTTAAAGTTTGGAGTTGCGATGCTTATATGGAAAAGGTTTTCAACCTGATAAGCTCAAACCCAAATCGGAGAAGTGCGTCTTCATAGAATACCCAAAGGAAACTGTTGGGTACTCCTTCTATCACAGATCCAAAGGCAAAACATTCGTTGCTAAGAATGGATCCTTTCTAGAGAAGGAGTTTCTCTTGAAAGAAGTGAGTGGGAGGAAAGTAGAACTTGATGAGGTAATCAGTACTGCTCTGAATTGGAAAATAGTTCATCACTGAAATCAGTTCCAGTGATTCCTACACCAATTAGTGAGGAAGCTAATGATGATGATCATGAAACTTCAGATCAAGTTACTAAAGAACCTCGTAGGTCTTCCAGATTAAGATCCGCACCAGAGTGGTACGGTAATCCTATTCTGGAAGTCATGTTACTAGACCATGATGAATCTACGAACTATGAGGAAGTGATGATGAGCCCAAGTTCCGCGAAATGGCTTGAGGCCATGAAATCTGAGATATGATCCATGTATGAGAACAAAGTGTAGACTTTGATTGACTTGCCCGATGATCAGTGAGTCATTAAGAATAAATGGATCTTCAAGAGGAAGACGGACGCTGATAGTAGTGTTACTATCTACAAAGCTAGAATTGTCGCAAAAGGTTTTCGACAAGGTCAAAGTGTTGACTACAATGAGAGTTTCTCACTCGTATCGATGCTTAAAAGTCTGTCCGAATCATGTTAGCAATTGCCACATTTTATGAAAATTGGCAAATGGATGTCAAAACTACATTCCTTAATGAATTTATTAAAGAAGAGTTGTATATGATACAACCAGAAGGTTTTGTCAATCCTAAAGGTGCTAACAAAATATGCAAGCTCCAACAATCCATCTATGGACTGGTGCAAGCATCTCAGAGTTGGAATATACGCTTTGATAAGTTGATCAAAGCATATAGTTTTATCTGAGACTTACGGTGAAGCTTTGTATTTACAAGAAAGTGAGTGGGAGCACTACATCATTTCTGATAAGTATATGTGAATGACATATTGTTGATCGGAAATAATGTAGAATTATTCTGCAAAGCATAAAGGAGTGTTTGAAAGGAGTTCTTTAAAAGAAAGACCTCAGTGAAGCTACTGACATATTGAGCATCAAGATCTATTGAGATAGATCAAGACGCTTGATAAGATTTTCAATGAGTACATACCTTGACAAGATTTTGAAGTAGTTCAAAATGGAACAGTCAAAGAAAAAGTTCTTGCCTGTGTTGAAAAGGTATGAAATTGAGTAAGACTCAAATCCCGACCACGGCAGAAAATAGAAAGAGAATGAAAGTCATTCCCTATGCATCAGTCATAGGTTCTACAAAGTATGCCATGCTATGGACCAGACCTATTGTATATTCTGCCCTGGTTTGGCAAGGGAGTACAATAGTGATCTAGGAGTAGATCACTGGACATTGGTCAAAATTATCCTTAGTGAGAACTAAGGAAATATTTCTCGATAATGGAAGTGATAAAAGAGCTCGTCGTAAAAGTTACATCGGTGCAAACTTTTACACTGATCCAGATGACTCTAAGTCTCAATCTGGATACATATTGAAAGTGGGAGCAATTAGCTAGAGTAGCTCCGTGCAAAGCATTGTGGACATAGAATATATGCAAAATATATATGGCTCTGAATATGACAGACCCGTTGACTAAGATTCTCTCACGAGCAAAACATGATCACACCTTAGTACTCTTTGGGTATTAATCACATAGCGATGTGAACTAGATTATTGACTCTAGTAAACCCTTTGGGTGTTGGTCACATAAAGATGTGAACTATGGGTGTTAATCATATACATATATGAATATTGGTGTTAAATCACATAGCGATGTGAACTAGATTATTGACTCTAGTGCAAGTGGGAGACTGAAGGAAATATGCCCTAGAGGAAATAATAAAGTTATTATTTATTTCCTTATTTCATGATAAATGTTTATTATTCATGCTAGAATTGTATTAACCGGAAACATAATACATGTGTGAATACATAGACAAACATAGTGTCACTAGTATGCCTCTACTTGACTAGCTCGTTTATCAAAGATGGTTATGTTTCCTAGCCATGGACAAAAGAGTTGTCATTTGATTAACGAGATCGCATCATTAGGAGAATGATGTGATTGACTTGACCCATTCCGTTAGCTTAGCACTTGATCGTTTAGTATGTTGCTATTGCTTTCTTCATGACTTATACATGTTCCTGTAACTATGAGATTATGCAACTCCCGTTTACCGGAGGAACAGTTTGGGTACTACCAAACGTCACAATGTAACTGGGTGATTATAAAGGAGTACTATAGGTGTCTCCGAAGGTACATGTTGAGTTGGCGTATTTCGAGATTAGGTTTTGTCACTCCGATTGTCGGAGAGGTATCTCTGGGCCCTCTCGGTAATGCACATCACTATAAGCCTTGCAAGCAATGTGACCAATGAGTTGGTTACGGGATGATGCATTACGTAACGAGTAAAGAGACTTGCTGGTAACGAGATTGAACTAGGTATTGGATACCGACGATCGAATCTCGGGCAAGTAACATACCGATGACAAAGGGAACAACGTATGTTGTTATGCGGTTTCACCGATAAAGATCTTCGTAGAATATGTAGGAGCCAATATGGGCATCCAGGTCCCGCTATTGGTTATTGACCAAGAATAGTTCTAGGTCATGTCTACATAGTTCTCGAACCCATAGGGTCCGCACGCTTAAGGTTTCGATGATGCTTATATTATGAGTTTATGAGTTTTGATGTACCGAAGGAGTTCGAGTCCGGATGAGATCGGAGACATGCGAGGAGTCTCGAAATGATCGAGACGTAAAGATCGATATATTGGACGACTATATTCGAGTTCGGAAAGGTTCCGAGTGATTCGGTATTTTTCGAGTACCGAGAGTTACGGAATTCGCCGGGAGTATATAGGCCTTATTGGGCCATACGGGATTAGAGGAGAGAGGCCGAAAGGAAGGAGGCGCACAGCCCCCCTCTGGTCCGAATTGGACAAGGGGTGCGGCCCCCTTTTCCTTCCTCCTCTCCCCCTCTTTCCCCCTTCTCCTACTCCAACAAGGAAGGAGGGAGTCCTACTCCCGGTGGGAGTAGGACTCCCCATGGCGCGCCCCCTCCTAGGCCGGCCGCCCCCTCCCCCTTGATCCTTTATATACGGGGGCAGGGGGCACCCCAGGACACACAAGTTGATCTACGGATCGTTCCTTAGCTGTGTGCGGTGCCCCCCTCCACCATATTCCACCTCGGCCATATCGTCGCGGAGTTTAAGCGAAGCCCTGCGCCGGTAGAACATCATCATCGTCACCACGCCGTCATGCTGACGGAACTCATCTCCGAAGCTCGGCTGGATCGGAGGCCGGAGATCGTCATCGAGCTGAACGTGTGCTGAACTCGTAGGCCCCGTATGTTCGGTGCTTGGATCGGTCGGATCGTGAAGACGTACGACTACATCAACCGCGTTGTGCTAACGCTTCCGCTTACGGTCTACGAGGGTACGTGGACGAATACTCTCCCCTCTCGTTGCTATATAATCACCATGATCTTGCGTGTGCGTAGGATTTTTTTTGAAATTACTACGTTCCCCAACATGATGTCATTCAAAGATCCAGGCATTCCAAAGAATGCATGCCAAATCCAAGTCTCCTGATCGGCCACCGCTTCAAGGATTATAGTGGAACCCTTTTTTTGGCCGTGGAATTGCCCATGCCATGCCTTTGGACAATTCTTCCAACTCAAATGCATGCAATCTATCGAGCCAAGTATGTCAGGAAAGCTGCGCGCTTTGTTCATCGCCAATAGCCTTGCGGCGTCTTCAGCAGTGGGAGATCTCAAATACTCCTCACCAAACACTTGCACAATTCCCACTGCAAAGCGCTTGACACACATGATGACTTGGCTCTCACCCATAGCCAAGTATCATCAACTAGATCAGCCGGGATATCGTATGCCAACATACGCAAAGTGGCTGTTACCTTCAGAAAGGTGCTATGCCCGAGCTCTCCGGCGGCATTCCTCCTTTGCTGGAAAAACCGGTTATGGCTCGCTAGTTTCTCTGCAATGCGCCTGAACAAGTCGGTGCTCACCCTAAACCGGCGACGAAAATACGACTCCGGATATGTGGGATTCTCCACGAAATAGTTCTTCATCAATCTGTTATGGGCATCAATCCTATCTCTCCAAATTCTCTCCCGACCCATAACCGAACCACCGTGCTTTGGTTTTTTATTGATATGCATAGCTAGGATCATTGCAAGATCCTCCTCCTCTTCCATATCAAATTCTTCTTCGGAAGAATCATATGACGAACTCATCTACAATGTTCAATACTATACTATAAAAACTACAATTCAAAACATGCACCAAATTCATGAAGTTTGAGCAATACATACCTTGTAGACGTTTTGTCAAACACCTTGCGGGCGCGGCGCGGCAGCGAGCGCTCGGGCGCTGTTCCTCGGACGACGGAGGCGCGAAAGCCCGGGCCAGGACTAGGAGGATGGGGCGGAACATGGTAGCGAGGATAGGCCGGAAGCGCTGAACGGTCGCCGGCGGCGGCGGCGGCGGCGGCGCGATCGGATGGGGTGGAAGTGGGAGAGGAAGTGCGGTATGGCCTTTCGAGTGTGCTGCATTTATGTGGTGCCCAAATACACCGTCGGGCAGTGTTTCCGACAACGCCTAACTTCGTTATAGCAGCGCCATTTTTTAGCGCCATTGGGCGACCCGCCACGTTATTGCAAGGCTAAAACGGACTTATTTGCGGCGCGGCGCGGCGCTAGTTTAGCGCGCCTGTTGGAGATGCTCTAAGAGTTAACTAAAACACCACGCAAAAGAAACTAAAACATGGTCCATGGTGTTTAAACGTGATATCTTTGTATTTATTTCCAACTGATTCTCCTCTTATCTCTAGCCTTGTATAGATTGATCTCTAGAGATATTGTAGGGTTAGTTGGCTTGTCACGCAAGACACCTCCTGTATATAATGTAACCGACTCCGATGGAATACAATTGAGTTGCATCCTATAGTCTTCTACATGGTATCAGTTTTACCGTGATCCTCTCTCGCTTCCGCAACCCGCCGCCGCCGCGCCTAGCCCTAGCCGCCGCCGCGCCCCCTTCTCCTGTCACCGCCGTCGCTACTCCTCTGTAGCCACCGCCGCCGCCTCCTTCCCATCTCCCGTAGCCCCCTCCACCGCCGCTACTCCTCTTCCCTCTGCCGCCACTCCAACCCTCCCAAAACCCTAAACGCCGCGACCGCTCCTCCCCTATCTCCTGTAGCCGCCGCCGCCCTACCCCTCTCACCCAAAAACCCCAACCACTCAACCATCTCCATGGCCAAAGTTGCTGCCTCCGACGCCGGCTCCTTCTCTGGTGCCATGTTCACCTCCGATCGCCTCAACGAGATCCACATCAAGGACCACGTTCCGGTCATCCTCGACCTCGACTCGCCGTCCTACAACGCATGGCGCCGCGTGCTTGCCACTGTTGTTCCGCTCCTACCGTCTCATCGAGCATGTTGGCGGGAGCATTGACTACAAAGAACATGAAGGACGGCGGCGAGTGGCTTCTTTGTGGACGCTGCATCGTCAAGTGGCTCTTTCTCACCATCTCTTCCGCATCTTCAACATGGTGAACTCCCGCGATCCGTCGGCGTACACTATGTGGACAAGGCTGTGTGATCTCTTCCTCGACAATCAACTCCAACGCCGCGTCTTCCTCCAAGGTGATTTTTTCACCATGCAGCAAAACGATCTCTCGATCGACGAGTACTGCACGCGTATGAAGGTTCTTGCGGACGAACTCCGCGACGTCGGCATGAACATCGACGACTCTGTCCTCCTCACCAACCTCCTTCGCGGCCTCCACCCCGACCTCGGCCAATCCGCCACCAACCTCTCCCTTCTCACGCCGACGTACGCCAAGGCGGTCACGTACCTTCACATGGAGGAAAAGCGTCTTCGTCACGCGGCGCGGCAAGCTCCTCTCGCCGCCCTCCATGCCGGCACCACCAAGGGAATCACCGCCCTCCCGCAGCCTCCCCGCGCGCCGGCTCCACAGCCGCCCGCCGCCCCTGACCAGGGCCGCCAGAAGAGGCAGGGAGGTCGCGACGGCAGCGCCGCAACGGCGCGCTCTCAGCCCCGCCAGCGCCTCCGCCCGCTCTGCCAGCCGCGCGCCCGCCACAGCTCACGGGTACAACCTCGACGGGGTGGTGCACGCCTACTCGATGCCCCTCCTGCGAGCACCTGCTCCAGGCATACTTGGCCCTCGCCCGGGCCTTCATCAGGCTCTCTTGGCCGCGCTAGGAGGCTCCGGACTCGGCGGCTCTTCGGCGTACACCGGGGCCATGGCTCCCGGTGCTGCTGCGTCACCATCCTACGGTGCTGCACCGACCGGCTACACCTACGACCCGGCGCTCCTAGCCGCCCTCCACGCCGCCCCTTCCCCAAGCAACTACTCCGGCGGCGGGGACTGGTATATGGACACAGGCGCCGCTGCTCATATGGCGTCCAACCCCGGTATCCTCTCTCGTGTCTCTCCGTACCCTCTTTCTTCTCGCATCGTCGTCGGTGATGGATCCACTCTTCCCATCACCCACCACGGTGCATCCTCGCTCCCTCTCTCATCATCTTCCCTACCTCTGCATAACGTACTTGTGTCTCCATCCTTAATCAAAAATTTATGTTCTGTCCGCACTCTTACTCATGAACATCCTGTTACTGTTGAGTTTGACAAACATGGTTTTTCTGTCAAGGATGCCCACTCCCGGAAGGTTCTGCACCGATGTGACTCCCCCGGCGATCTTTACCCGTGTGGCCAAACGACAAGTAGTGGTCCCGTCGCCCTCCACGCCGATGTGTCTCTCTGGCATGCTCGCCTTGGCCATCCCGGCGCCGACGCTCTTCATAAAGTTTTGCAGACTTTTCCTTTTTCATGTAATAAATCGGCAGCACACACTTGTCATGCCTGTCGCATAGGAAAACATGTTTGTTTGCCGTTTTCAACTTCATCATCCATTGCTACTTTCCCCTTTGATGTTATTCATTGTGATGTGTGTACATCTCCCGTGCCTAGCAATTCGGGTTTATCATATTACCTTGTGATTTTGGATGATTTTTCTCACTTCACTTCGACCTTTCCGTTGCGCCGCAAATCCGATGTCGCTTCCTCCCTTCATGCCTTTTACGCCTATGTTGCCATCCACTTTCACCGCACCATTGCTCATCTCCAAACCGACAACGGAAAGGAATTCGATAACCTCGCCATTCGCACTCTTTTATCCACTCATGGCACTATTTTTCGTCTCACATGTCCATACACATCTCAGCAAAATGGTTGTGCCGAACGTGTTCTCCGCACTCTTAACGAGAGTGTTCGCGCATTGCTCTTCCATGCACACATGCCAGCTCGGTTTTGGCCCGATGCCCTCGCCACCGCTACCCTTCTTCTTAACATCCGGCCTTGCAAACCCCGATGGAACTACACCCCTCATCACCTCTTATTCGGGTCCCCTCCGTCCTATGATGATCTTCATGTTTTTGGTTGCCTCTGTTATCCCAATATCACCACCACGACACCACATAAGCTCGCGCCTCGCTCTATCGCTTGTGTCTTTCTTGGCTACCAACCAAACACCAAAGGCTTCCGTTGCTACGACCCGGAGTCCCATCGTGTGATCGTGTCTCGGCACGTGTATTTTGATGAGGTTGTTTTTCCATTTCAGCAGGCTACATCGCGTCCCTCGCCACCTCCGGACGTCTCTCCTCGCCGGCCTCGTGGAGCCCTTGCGCTCCCACCGCCTCGCCGATCGGGCGCGGCTGCGCCTTCGTCGCATGCTGCCTCGACGCCCTCGGCGTTCCCTTCGCCGACTCAGGAGGAGTCAGCCTCCCCGGCCACGCCAGGCCCCCGCCTCCTGGCTCTGGAGGAGCCAGTCTCCCCGGCCTCGTCGGGTCGCCGCCTGCCGGCTCTGGTGGAGTCGGGCGCGACCCCAGCCGGGCCATCAGGCGCCTCGTTGGCTCAGGCGGAGCCGGGCCCTTCGGGCTCCTCTACGCCCCCATCGCCGAACGAGTCAGCGCCCCCCGGCTCCCTGACGGCTCTGGAGGAGCCGACCCTCTCGGCCCCGTTGGCCGGGCCATCGACATCAACACCCGTCACATCGCCGGTCTCTTCTTCGTCCTCCGAGCCGGCTGTTGTGGCACCTCGGCACTGCGGTCCACGCCCGCCTCCTCCGCCGCCTCACCATCATAAGGTGACGCGTGCCAAGGCCGGTGTGCACCAGCCGAACCTGCGCTACCACAACCTCAGTGTCACGACCCTCTCTCCGGTCCCGCGATCGGTGCGATCTGCGTTGAGTGATCCGCATTGGACCGCCGCTATGCGCGCTGAGTACGACGCTCTCGTCGCCAACCGGACCTGGACCCTTGTTCCTCGTCCTCCTGGAGCGAACATCATCTCGGGCAAGTGGGTTTTTCGTCACAAACTCCATCCGGATGGCTCTCTGGATCGGTACAAGGCTCGCTGGGTTGTCCGAGGATTTGCACAACGTGCTGGCGTTGACTTCTCTGAGACTTTCTCTCCGGTCGTCAAACCCGCCACCATTCGTGTGGTCCTTCAGCTGGCTGCTTCTCGCCACTGGCCCGTCCATCAGCTCGACATCAACAACGCTTTTTTGTACGGCCATCTTCAGGAGCGAGTCCTCTGTCAGCAGCCGACTGGGTTCGTTGACCCTCAGCGACCGGATGATGTTTGTCTGTTGTCCCGGTCCTTATATGGCCTCAAACAGGCTCCGCGCGCCTGGTACCAGCGCATCGCCGGATTCCTTGGTCTTCTTGGGTTTCGCAGCACCACATCTGACACGTCACTGTTCGTGCTGCATCGGGCTGATCATGTGGCTATGCTTCTGCTCTATGTTGATGATATTGTCATCACTGCCTCCCGCACGGATCTTCTTCGCGACATCATTGGTCGCCTCGGCTCTAAGTTTCGACTGAAGGATCTCGGCGCGTTGCACTTCTTCCTCGGCATCAATGTGCGACGTGACGCCACTGGGTTCTTTCTGCATCGAGACGATGCTCTTGATCTTCGGACCGTGCGGCGGGATCGACGCAAGCCAGCCGCCACACCTGCTGAGGCCAAGCCGAAGCTCTCCGCCACCGCCAGCCAGCCTGCCACCGACGCTGCCCTTTACCGCAGTATTGTGGGCGCCCTTGATACCTCACGCTCACCGGACCAGGACATTGATTCGCGATCAGCAAGTTTGCTTGCATATGCACTCGCCTCGTGATGTCCATCGGTCTTTGGTCAGCGCATTCTTGATACATTCGTGGCACCCGACCCACGGTCTTTGTCTCGTGCATCCGCCTCGACCGAGCTCCTTGCTTATACTGACGCGGATTGGGCTGGCTGTCCAGACACTCGACGCTCCACGTCTGGCTATTGTGTCTTCTTCGGTGACTCTTTGGTCTCTGGTCCTCTAAATGGCAGCCCACCGCTCTCCGTTCGAAAGTCTTTGAGGCCGAGTACCGCCTTATCGCCAATGTTGTTGCGGAGACTTGTTGGCTTCGTCATCTTCTTGGTGAGCTTCAGATTTCTCTTCCGAAGGCTACTGTGGTCTTCTGTGACAACGTATCGGCCACCTATCTTGCGGCTAATCCGGTGCAGCACAAGCGCACCAAACACATTGAGCTCGATGTTCACTTTGTCCGCGAGAAGGTTCAGTTGGGTCAGCTTCGTGTACTTCATGTACCGACCACCCAACAGTTTGCCGATATCATGACCAAGGGATTGCCTACCGCTGCATTCCAGAGTTCCGTTCCGCCTTTGCATCGCCAACGCCGACGCTTCGATCGCCGGGGGTTGAAGCGTGATATCTTTGTATTTATTTCCGACTGATTCTCCTCTTATCTCTAGCCTTGTATAGATTGATCTCTAGAGATATTGTAGGGTTAGTTGGCTTGTCACGCAAGACACCTCCTGTATATAATGTAACCGACTCCGATGGAATACAATTGAGTTGCATCCTATAGTCTTCTACACATAGGATGGAAACGAATGGATAGATGACAAAGCAAAGAAGCCTCCCGATCTCGAAGGAAATACATGGAACCCTGATTCATCAACCAGGAACATGATACATAGAGTGAGTGATAACATGGTTCAGCTGAATACACCATCCATTTAGCAAGACAAGCTGCCTAACATTGTTGCATCATCCATATACCTAGAAATATATGCGTGAATCATCTCACTTCTCAAATCCGGCTCATTACTACTAATCATCCCACAAGTTTTTAGTAGTGCTACCACATCATTATCTCACATATAAGTTTACTTAGTAGGATGAAAGGGCGTTATCTCTCCATCAGGTAAAGATCTAGCCATCATTGGATGAACCAACGATAGTGAGATCTGCCTTCACAACGCAGCTCGATCCTACAACATAGCCTCCCGACGGGTCCTTGAGTTTCTTGAGTCCAAGGAAGTTAGGCCATCCCCATCCTTGTCCACATACCCAGAGACCTGAGATCACCACAAAAGTAAGATCAACTGCAGTCATCATCAGGTTACAGACACTAGCTGCTTGAATCGCACATATCAGTAGCACTGATACTTGCTAAGGAAAGTTGAACCTGAAGTTCTAGTGAAGTGTTTCCCATTCTTTTCGTCCAGGATGGACAGAGTCATTACAGCCACCTTCTTGGACTCGAGTTGGAGCTCATCCGAGGCATCCGGGTATAAGTACAAGCTGAGGCAATCGGTGCTGTACTTGTCACCACGCGGATACATGCCGATATACCTGTTGACAAGAATGTGGTTAATATTGAAATCGAAAGTTGTAGCTGAGCTTGGGTCTGGCCAGCCATTAACTTTCGACACAACTTTGTGGCATTACAATTATCTAAGAAAACCATGACTACAATACAAGATACAACAATGTTACCCAAAAGAATTTGAGAAAATAATTGCTGGTATGTGACATATGCAAGAACCAGTGGTACCAAATATATACATGACGATAAAACTTCTGGAAAAAAACAATCCTAAACAGCATAACGTATGACCATGAAATTTTGGTAACACAGATTTTAGTACTATAATGTTTCAAATTTGTTCCTAAATTTTCGGTACACCATTATTACAAAACCACTTTTCTATTGAAATTGGAATGTGCTACCGCATATCTGTAAATATACTAGAAGTACAGTCCTTTGGTTGCATGCTTAGAGAACCTGGAATATCTGTAGGACCTTGCCTTGCACAAAAATCTGGCCATCACTAATGTCCATTGGCATAAAACATTCAACAAGAAGTTTCTGTCCACTATTAAGTTAGTAAGCTGACTAGGTGTGGTAAGTTGAAGGATACATATAAGCTAAATGCTGGATAACACATGCAAACTATTTGTATAAATCATTTGTGATGTAACCGTTTAACTGTAACAGATGTATACCATTTTTGTCCGCCAACTTCAAATGTAGGAGAACGGACGAAGTGCTTCAAATCCAATTCAAGGAAATTGTTCATGGTCCAAGTGTATGTTCCTTTGACGAATCCCTTATTCTGGACAAAGAGGTTCTGAACTATGGTAGCCTTCTTCTGAACCACAACAGCCTTTTTTTCAGGAGAAGAGACATCAATCTTCAATATCTCCACAGCAAAGACACAGCTATCATCCACTAGAAAAGCAGATGATATCTGTAGCTCCTGAAGAGGAATCAAGCAATGCTCCTTCGAGTAGGTATTCTTGAAATCAAAGTTGTAGGTAGCTGCTTTTAGGTAAAGGTTGAAAGATTAGAGAACAAAGAACTTGTACGTAAAGTGCAAATATACCAAATAATATATGACCAAACCCCATTAAAATAAGTGTGTGTGTGTGTGTGTGTGTGTGTGTGTGTGTGTGTGTGTGTGTGTGTGTGTGTGTGTGTGTGTGTGTGTGTGTGTGTGTGTGTATATAACCAAACTTCACCCCAGTTCAGAAAGCAAGAAGATATCAAGATAGTGAAGTACATACAAATAATGATTATCAAATTTAAAGAGAGCATGTGTATGTAGTCCGGATCAGACAAACTTGACAGCAAAGAAAATACAAAGCAACTTCTTCATGGGAAAAGTAATATTTGATTGTATTACCAAATTACAGATATTGACTTGTAATGATGGAATCATGATATTTATATCTCAAACTTATGATGCACAAAGTACGGATTCCTGGCTGCAATAGGATGGGTGTGCTTGAAAAAACACATCCATGAGACTACCTTTGCATCCACAGTACATTCCTTTTGTATGGTTGTATATTGACAACTCAAACACCGCGTGAACCGTGTGACCTGGCACCAAGCTCAATTGGGATGGCACAAGACGAAGAGCAACATATGGAGTTCCAGCACCAGCTTCTCTATGCATTGGAATCACTTGCAGGAACCTGGTAAATGAAATTATGGGAGGAAACAAACTCAGTCTAGATTTCACAACTGAAGTAGGAGTGAAGTCTAATTTCTTGACTTCATGCACCGTATCAAGCTTTAGCATCTAACTGATTGTTTATAAGATTGTGATTGCTAATTTGATTACATCAATCAAAACATCATTGGTGAGTAGACGGCATACTAAATTAATGTGTATATGGATAACATATAATTACTTTTTCTACAAAACAAACCAGATGGTATTTACATCTAATACATGAATTTTGCAGGTTCCTTTTGCAATTATGGTGCATACCAGTTATACCCAGAGCAGTGAAAAGCACCAGATATTGTGCTCTTAGCTCCAGTCTTAAGCAGTGACGAGAAGTCCTGAATCCTCCATTCAAAAACTGGAACATGGGTCTTTCCGAAGTCTTGAATCCCCCATTCTGAATCCGGAACAACATGGGTCTTCCCTAGGAGTGCACGAGCTGATATTTGCACAAGTGCAGTAACTCAAAGTTACACAGCAAAGAAAGAGAGAACATGAAATATTCATGTGTATGTTGCAGTCCCAAATAAACAGGATAAAATATCGACCAACGCAAAAATGGCCAACAACATATAAGTTACTCCCTCTGTCCCATAATATAAGCTTGCAAAAACATATTATATTGTGGGACGGAGGGAGTATTTATGTTCCGACTATATGAATCAAACTCTTGAATGCAATTATTTGTGATAAGTGACCCCTGGTCAATCAGAATAGTTGTTCATGTCACCAATCAAGGGTAGAACAAGGCAGAAGATACTTTTTATTCCTTCTAATCAATAAGACGTCAAGATCAACTACCTCAAGTTAGATTAGAAAGATAGAAAGGCCATGAGGATGGGAAAATAAAAACCAAATCTTTTTAACTAGTTCTCCTTTTTTGGATTTTTCTTATTATCCTTTCATTTTTTTTACAGAAATTTTTTATAGAATACTTTTAAAGAATACTAAATTCTAAAAAAAATAGCCATCTTGCTAATATATCAACATGATGGTGAGGGCATGTGCTTCCTCAATTCAGAGCTAGGATCTCATGTTCTTATACCTTGACTTTTGCCAAGGAATTAGTGCTGCAAATTGCATCCAAATTTTGGTTTGTAAAAGACACAATCCAAACATCACGATTGACCAGGCATACATACATGAACTCCTGCAGTTGCCCATGGATCTGCTCCTTCCTCTTCTCTCCTGTGCAAGTGAGATTAAATCATACTGCATCTCAGGGAAAGGTGGTACATCATCATATAAAATACTAGTACTAAGAACCACGGTAGACAAAGAGTGTAATTATCAGAATCTTCAGAGGTAGAGCCAATCTGGGTCCAAAATAATTACCACGGCATAGAAAAAATTTACCCGCGAAAATAAAGGAGAGAACAGGAAGTGAAAATCACACTCCACGAGCAGGTCGATTAAAAAGCTACGGCTACGCGCTTTGCCCCTCGATCGATTACGAAAGGAAGCCAAGAACTTGCAGCGCAAAACCCTGAACCCCCTGTTTCGTGAAAAGGGAAGAACTGGAAGTCCGAAAAACCCTCGACTACAGAAGAAAAAAGTGAAGAACAGTAGGATGGCAAGCGCGCGATCCGCGGCAAAGAGACGGGATTTGCAACTCCATGAGGAAGCGGAGGAAGAGAGAGAGACCTGGATTTGGGGGTAGACTGAGAGTACCTCACAATGGCGTTCGTCGGCGTTCGTCGGGGTCCCGGAGGGGGTTTGCCTCTCCACGCTCTCCAGTCACCAGTCACGCCCCTCACTTTCCTCTCCTCTCTCTCCGCCCGACGGTCGCTCCGTTTTCCTCCTCATCTCCCCCCTATTACCCCTCTGCTTTTTCTTTTTGACAGCACTCGGTGTATTCCAGTTGGGGGGTGAGATGACTGAAGATAATTTGCCGATTCATCATCCACCCAGTACTGCGACTCATACAATACAAGGCACATCTTTCCCTATCTTTTTCACAAGGCATATACTCCCTTCATTCCAAAATAGATAACCCAACTTTGTACTAACTTCGGAGGGAGTATATAACTTATCAATTTTGATACATGTTTTTAATCTTACTTTTATAGTGGATGTTTTACGCTATTTTTTTGGGTGGGTGAGATGGGGGGCTGTTTGTTTCTCCACTCGTTCGGTCCCCCAGGGGCTTGAATAGCGCCGCCTGGGGGCGCGCCGTCGAAAAATCGGCGTGGGGACGGTCGGTTTCCCAACCGCCGTCCCAAGGCTGCCCAGACGCCGTTTTTTCTGAAAACCAAACTCGGCCAAAATTCGGCCAAATGCGGCACAAATTCAGCCAAACTAGATGATTTCATTAATATTTGTATAAAAACTGAAAACATAATTTAAAAACTAACTAAAAACGACAACTGGGGTTGTTTGTTTCTCCACTCGTTCGGTCCCCCAGGGGCTTGAATAGCGCCGCCTGGGGCGCGCCGCGAAAAAATCGGCATGGGGACGGTCGGTTTTCCAACCGCCGCCCCGAGGCTGCCCAGACGCCGTTTTTTTTTTAAAACCAAACTCGGCCAAAATTCGGCCAAACGCGGCACAAATTCGGCTAAACTAGGTGATTTCATTGATATTTGTACAAAAACTGAAAACATAATTTAAAAACTAACTAAAAACGACAACTAAATACTACTACGTCGCTGCCATCGTCGCCGCCCGTCTTCTACATGTCGAGGAGACGGTAGAACATGGTGTAGTCGCCGCCACCGCCGCCCTCGTCGCCGCCTTCCTGCGTGCCGCCGCCGTCCCTGCTGCAACACTGACCAGCGTCGCCGATGCGTAGGGCGGTTGGACGGCCCGGGCGCCTCCTCGTCGCTGTTGTCGAGGATGACTACGCCGCCCTCCTCGCGTCCGCAGCGCCCAGCGGCGATCTCCTCGAGGGTGCAGCGATCGCACGCCATCTCCTCGCGGATGTAGTCCTCCCGCGCCCATTTGAGGGATGTCTCATCGTCAGCGGCCATGGCCTCGTGCTCCTTCTTCACAGGGAGCAACCCGACTCGATTTTCAGCCTAACGAGGCAGGAAGAGGGAGGAGAGGGGCCACAGCCGCCCTCGTTGATGACGAGGGGCCGCCGCGGGTGCGGCGCCTGAGCGGCGTCGCTTGTGGCTCCGGCTTGACGGGGCGGAGCGCCGCCGGTGATCCGGAGGAAAGGGAGCCCGACGACAAGAAGGTCGCCATCTCCAGTCGCCGCGGCGTCTAGGAGCTGCCGCGGCGACGAGAGACGGAGAGGGCGCCGGGTACTCCAAGCGCGGCGTGTAGCCGACCTCGATGTGTGCTACTTTTTGAGCTTGCGTTGGTTTTTCTTTTGAAGAGGAAAGGTGATGAAAGTAGAGATAAGTATTTCCCTCAGTTAGAGAACAAGGGTATCAATCCAGTAGGAGACAACACACAAATCACCAATACCTGCACAAACAATCAAACAATTTGCACCCAACACGATAAAGGGGTTGTCAATACCTTCACGGTCACTTGCAAAAGTGAGATCTAATAGAGATAGATAAACAAAAGGTAAAATATTTTTGGGTTTTTGGTTTATAGATCGAAAAGTAAAAGATTGCAAAATAGTAGATCGGAAAATTATATGATGGAAAATAGATCCTGGGGGCATAGGTTTCACTAGAGGCTTCTCTCATGAAGGCAAATAATCGGTGGATGAACAAATTACTGTCGAGCAATTGATAGAAAAGCGCAAATTTATAACGATATCTAAGGCAATGATTATGAAATATAGGCACCACGTCTGTGTCAAGTAGATCGACTCCTGCCTGCATCTACTACTATTACTCCATACATCGACCGACTCCCGCCTGCATCTAGAATATTAAGTTCATGAAGAACAGAGTAACGCATTAAGTAATATGACATGTTGTAGAGGAATAAACTCAAGCAATATGATGTCAACCCCATCTTTTTATCCTCGATCATAACAATACAATACGTGCCTTGCTGCCCCTACTGTCACTGGGAAAGGACACCGCAAGATTGAACCCAAAGCTAAGCACTTCTCCCATTGCAAGAAAAACCAATCTAGTTGGCCAAACTAAACCGATGATTCGAAGAGAATTACAAAGATATCAAATCATGCATATAAGAATTCAGAGAAGATTCAAATAATATTCATAGATAAGCTGATCATAAATCCATAATTCATCGGATCTCGACAAACACACCGCAAAAAAAGATTACATCAGATAGATCTCCAAGAACATCGAGGAGAACATGGTATTGAGAATCAAATAGAGAGAAGAAGCCATCTAGCTACTAGCTACGGACCCGTAGGTCTGAGGTAAACTATGCACGCTTCATCGGAAGAGCAATAGAGTTGATGTAGAAGCCCTCCGTGAAGGAAATATGCCCTAGAGGCAATAATAAAGTTATTATTTATTTCCTCATATCATGATAAATGTTTATTATTCATGCTAGAATTGTATTAACCGGAAACATGATATATGTGTGAATACATAGACAAAACTATAGTCACTAGTATGCCTCTACTTGACTAGCTCATTAATCAAAGATGGTTATGTTTCCTAACCATAGACATGTGTTGTCATTTGATTAGTGGGATCACATCATTAGAAGAATGATGTGATTGACATGACCCATTCCGTTAGCCTAGCACTTGATCGTTTAGTATACTGCTATTGCTTTCTTCGTGACTTATACATGTTCCTGTAACTATGAGAATTATGCAACTCCCGTTTACCGGAGGAACACTTTGGGTACTACCAAACGTCACAATGTAACTGGGTGATTATAAAGGAGTACTACAGGTGTCTCCGAAGGTACATGTTGAGTTGGCGTATTTCGAGATTAGGTTTTGTCACTCCGATCGTCGGAGAGGTATCTCTGAGCCCTCTCGGTAATGCACATCATTATAAGCCTTGCAAGCAATGTGACCAATGAGTTGGTTACGAGATGATGCATTACAGAACGAGTAAAGAGACTTGCCGGTAACGAGATTGAACTAGGTATTGGATATCGACGATCAAATCTCGGGCAAGTAACATACCGATGACAAAGGGAACAACGTATGTTGTTATGCGGTTTGACCGATAAAGATCTTTGTAGAATATGTAGGAACCAATATGGGCATCCAGTTGGTTATTGACAGAGAATGGTTCTAGGTCATGTCTACATAGTTCTCGAACCCGTAGGGTCCGCACGCTTAACGTTACGATGACAGTTTTATTATGAGTTTATAAGTTTTGATGTACCGAAGTTTGTTCGGAGTCCCGGATGTGATCACGGACATGACGAGGAGTCTCAAAATGGTCGAGACATAAAGATTGATATATTGGACGACTATATTTGGACACCAGAAGTGTTTCGGGTGATTTCGGAGAAAACCGGAGTGCCGGAGGGGTTACTGGAACCCCCCGGGGAAGTATTGGGCCTTAGTGGGCCTGAGGGGAGAGAGAGGGCAGCAGCCCAGGAGGTGGCCCGCCCCCTCCCAAGGGGAGTCCGAATTGGACTAGGGGAGGGGGCACGGCCCCTCTTTCCCTCCCCCTCTCCCCCTCTTTCCTTCCCACTTCCTCCTTCCTAGTTGGACTAGGAAAGGGGAGTCCTACTCCCACTAGGAGGAGGACTCCCCCCTCCTTGGCGCGCCCAAAGGGCTGGCCGGCCTCCCCCCTTGCTCCTTTATATACGGGGGCAGGGGGCACCCCATAGACACACAAGTTGATCTACGGATCGTTACTTAGCCGTGTGCGGTGCCCCCCTCCACCATATTCCACCTCAGTCATATCGTCGCGGAGTTTAGGCGAAGCCCTGCGCCGGTAGAACATCATCATCGTCACCACGCCGTCGTGCTGACGGAACTCATCTCCGGAGCTTTGTTGGATCGGAGGCCGGAGATCGTCATCGAGCTGAACGTGTGCTGAACTCGGAGGCCTCGTACGTTCGGTGCTTGGATCGGTCGGATCGTGAAGACGTACGACTACATCAACCGCGTTGTGCTAACGCTTCCGCTTACGGTCTACGAGGGTACGTGGACGAATACTCTCCCCTCTCGTTGCTATGCCATCACCATGATCTTGCGTGTGCGTAGGAATTTTTTTGAAATTACTACGTTCCCCAACAGGGGCATCCGAGCCTAGGTTTTATGCGTTGATGTTACATGCACGAGTAGAACACAAGTGAGTTGTGGGCGATACAAGTCATACTGCTTACCAGCATGTCATACTTTGGTCGGCGGTATTGTGAGATGAAGCGGCCCGGACCGACATTACGCGTATGCTTACGCGAGACTGGTTTCACCGTTACGAGCACTCGTGCTTAAAGGTGGCTGGTGGGTGTCTGTCTCTCTCTCTTTAGCTGAATCGAGTATGGCTACGCCCGGTCCTTGCGAAGGTTAAAACAGCACCAACTTGACGAACTATCGTTGTGGTTTTTGATGCGTAGGTAAGAACGGTTCTTGCTAAGCCCGTAGCAGCCACGTAATACTTGCAACAGCAAAGTAGAGGACGTCTAACTTATTTTTGCAGGGCATGTTGTGATGTGATATGGTCAAGACGTGATGCTATATTTTATTGTATGAGATGATCATGTTTTGTAACTGAAGTTATCGGCAACTGGCAGGAGCCATATGGTTGTCGCTTTATTGTATGAAATGCAAGCGCCTCGTAATTGCTTTACTTTATCACTAAGCGGTAGCGATAGTCGTAGAAGCAATAGATGGCGTAAACGACAACGATGCTACGATGGAGATCAAGGTGTTGCGCCGGTGACGATGGTGATCACGACGGTGCTTCGGAGATGGAGATCACAAGCACAAGATGATGATGGCCATATCATATCACTTATATTGATTGCATGTGATGTTTATCCTTTATGCATCTTATCTTGCTTTGTTTGACGGTAGCATTTTAAGATGATCTCTCACTAAAATTATCAAGAAGTGTTCTCCCTGAGTATGCACCGTTGCCAAAGTTCGTCGTGCCCAGACACCACGTGATGATCGGGTGTGATAAGCTCTACGTCCATCTACAACGGGTGCAAGCCAGTTTTTGCACACGCAGAATACTCAGGTTAAACTTGACGAGCCTAGCATATGCAGATATGGCCTCGGAACACGGAGACCGAAAGGTCGAGCGTGAATCATATAGTAGATATGATCAACATAAAGATGTTCACCATTGAAAACTACTCCATCTCACGTGATGATCGGTTATGGTTTAGTTGATTTGGATCACGTGATCACTTAGATGACTAGAGAGATGTCTGTCTAAGTGGGAGTTCTTGAGTAATATGATTAATTGAACTTAAATTTGTCATGAACTTAGTACCGATAGTATTTTGCTTGTCTATGTTTGTTTGTAGATAGATGGCTCGTCTGTTGTTCCGTTGAATTTTAATGCGCTCCTTGAGAAAGCAAAGTTGAAAGATGATGGTAGCAATTACACGGATCGGGTCCGTAACTCGAGGATTATCCTCATTGCTGCACGAAAAGTTACGTCCCGGAAGCACCGCTGGGTGCCAGAACTTCTTCCGATGCAACCGACGACGTTAAGAACGTCTGGCGAGCAAAGCTGATGACTACTCTATAGTTCGGTGTGCCATGCTTTATGGCTTAGAACCGGTCTTCAACGACGTTTTGAAGGTCATGGAGCATATGAGATGTTCCAGAGTTGAAGTTAATATTTCAAGCAAATGCCCGGATTGTGAGATATGAAGTCTCCAATAAGTTCTATAGCTGCAAGATGGAGGAGAATAGTTACATCGGTGGAGCAGATACTCAAAATGTCCGGGTGTAATAATCACTTGATTCAACCGGGAGTTAATCTTCCGGATGATAGCGTCATTGATGAAATTCTCCAATCACGCCACCAAGCTACAAGAGCTTTGTGATGAACTATAATATGCAAGGGATGAACAAGACTATTCCCGAGCTCTTCGCAATGCTAAAAGCTGCGGAGGTAGAAATCAAGAAGGAGCATCAAGTGTTGATGGTCAACAAGACCACTAGTTTCAAGAAAAAGGGTAAAGGGAAGAAGAAGGGGAACTTCAAGAAGAACAACAAGCAAGTTGCTGCTCAAGAGAAGAAACCCAAGTCTAGACCTAAGCCTGAAACTGAGTGCTTCTATTGCAAGCAGACTGGTCACTGGAAGCGGAACTGCCCCAAGTATTTGGCGGATAAGAAGGATGGCAAAGTGAAAAAAGGTATATGTGATATACATGTTATTGATGTGTACCTAACTAGAGCTCGTAGTAGCACTGGTATTTGATACTGGTTCATTGCTAATATTTGCAACTCAAACAGGACTACTGGAATAAGCGAGCACCGCCAAGGACGAGGTGACGATGCGCGTGGGAAAGCGGTTCCAAAGTCGATGTGATCGCGGTCGGCACGCTGCCTCTACATCTACCTTCGGGATTAGTTTTAGACCTGAATAATTGTTATTTGGTGCCGCGTTGAGCATGAACATTATATCTGGATCTTGTTTGATGCGAGACAGTTATTCATTTAAATCGAGAATAATGGTTGTTCTATTTATATGAGTAATATCTTTTATGGTCATGCACCCTTGAAGAGTGGTCTATTTTATTGAATCTCGATAGTAGTGATACACATATTCATAATGTTGAAGCCAAAAGATGCAGAGTTGATAATGATAGTGCAACTTATTTGTGGCACTTGCCGTTTAGGTCATATCGGTTAAAACGCATGAAGAAACTCCATCTTGATGGACTTTTGGAATCACTTGATTATGAATCACTTGGTACTTGTGAACCGTGCCTCATGGGCAAGATGACCAAAACACCGTTCTCCGGTACTATGGAGAGAGCAACAGATTTGTTGGAAATCATACATACAGATGTATGTGGTCCGATGAATGTTGAAGCTCGTGGCGGATGTCATTATTTTCTCACCTTCACAGATGATTTAAGCAGATATGGGTATATCTACTTAATGAAGCATAAGTCTGAAACATTTGAAAAGTTCAAAGAATTTTAGAGTGAAGTGGAAAATCATCGTAACAAGAAAATAAAGTTTCTACGATCTGATCGTGGAGGAGAATATTTGAGTTACGAGTTTGGTTTACATTTGAAATAATGCGGAATAGTTTCGCAACTCACGCCACCTGGAACACCACAAAGAAATGGTGTGTCCGAACGTCGTAATCGTACTTTACTAGATATGGTGCGATCTATGATGTCTCTTACTGATTTACCGCTATCGTTTTGGGGTTATGCTTTAGAGACGACTGCATTCACGTTAAATAGGGCACCATCAAAATCCATTGAGACGACGCCTTATGAACTGTGGTTTGGTAAGAAACCAAAGTTGTCGTTTCTTAAAGTTTGGGGCTGCGATGCTTATGTGAAGAAACTTCAACCAGATAAGCTAGAACCCAAATCGGAGAAATGTGTCTTCATAGGATACCCAAAAGAGACTGTTGGGTACACCTTCTATCACAGATCCGAAGGCAAGACATTCGTTGCTAAGAATGGATCCTTTCTAGAGAAGGGTTTCTCTCGAAAGAAGTGAGTGGGAGGAAAGTAGAACTTGATGAGGTAACTGCACTGCTCCCTTATTGAAAGTAGTTCATCACAGAAATCAGTTCTGTGATAAATGCACCAACCGGTGAGGAAGCTAATGATATTGATCATGAAACTTCAGATCAAGTGTCTCATCGAACCTCGTGGGTCTTGAGAATAAGATCCGCACTGAGTGGTACGGTAATCCTTTTCTCGAAGTCATGTTACTTGACCATGATGAACCTACGAACTATGAGGAAGCGATGATGAGCCCAGATTCATAAAATGGCTAGAGGCCATGAAATCTGAGATGGGATCCATGTATGAGAACAAAGTATGGACTTTGGTTGACTTGCCGATGATTGGCAAGCCATTGAGAATAAATGGATCTTTAAGAAGAAGACCGACGCCGACGGTAATGTAATCGTCTATAAAGCTCGACTTGTTGCGAAAGGTTTTCGACAAGTTCAAGGGGTTGACTACGATGAGACTTTCTCACCGTGAGCGATGCTTAAGTCTGTCCGAATCATGTTAGCGATTGCGCATTTTATGATTATGAAATTTGGCGATGGATGTCAAAACTGCATTCTGAATGGATTTCTAGAAGAAGAGTTGTATATGATGCAACGAGAAGGTTTTGTCGATCCTAAAGGAGCTAACAAAGTGTGCAAGCTCCAGCGATCAATCTATGGTGCAGTGCAAGCCTCTCGAGTTGGAATAAATGCTTTGATAGTGTGATCAAAGCATATGGTTTTATATGAGACTTTTGGAGAAGCTCAGTATTTACAAGAAAGTGAGTGGGAGCTCAGAGCATTTCTAATTTTATATGTAGATGACATATTGTTAATTGGAAATGATATAGAATTTCTGGATAGCATAAAAGGAAACTTGAATAAAAGTTTTTCAATGAAAGACCTCGGTGAAGCTGCTTACATATTGGGCATCAAGATCTATAGAGATAGATCAAGACGCTTAATAGGACTTTCACAAAGCACATACCTTGACAAAATTTTGAAAAAGTTCAAAATGGATCAGGAAAAGAAAGGGTTCTTGCCCGTGCTACAAGGTGTGAAGTTGAGTCAAACTCAATGCCCGACCACAGCAGAAGATAGAGAGAAATGAAAGATGTTCCTATGCTTCAGCCATAGGCTCTATCATGTATGCAATGTTGTGTACCGCACTGACGTATGCTTAGCAATAAGTTTGGCAGGAAGGTACCAAAGTAATCCAGAGTGGATCATCGGGGCGGGTCAAGAACATCCTGAAATACCTGAAAAGGACTAAGGATATATTTCTCGTATATGGAGGTGACAAAGAGCTAGTCGTAAATGGTTACGTCGATGCAAGATTTGACATTGATCCGGACGATTCTAAATTGCAAACCGGATACTGTAGGATCGGAAGTATGTCTAGAGGGGGGGTGATTAGACTACTTGACAATTTAAAAGTTTAGCCTTTTGATTATGACAAGTTTTTTGGCAAGTTCACAATGATGTTCAAGTCAAGTATCACCCTACACATGCAATTCTAGAGTTATGGCAGCGGAAAGTAAATTGCACATGTAGTAAATAGAGGGGGAGAAGAGCAAACGTAGTTTGGAGACACGGAATTTTTCTCGTGGTTCCGATAGGTGGTGCTATCGTCAATCCACGTTGATGGAGACTTCAACCCACGGAGGGTAACGGCTGCGAGAGTCCACGGAGGGCTCCACCCACGAAGGGTCCACGAAGAAGCAACCTTGTCTATGCCATCATGGCTTACGCCCACGGAGGACTAGCCTTACTCGGGGTAGATCTTCACGAAGTAGGCGATCTCCTTGCCCTTACAAACTTCTTGGTTCAACTCCACATCTTGACGGAGGCTCCCAAGCGACACCTAACCAATCTAGGAGGCACCACCTCCAAAAGGTAATAGATGGTGTTGGTGATGATGAACTCCTTGCTCTTGTGCTTCAAATGATAATCTCCCCAACACTCAACTCTCCTCACCGATTTGGCTGTGGTGGAAGAAAGGATTGAGTGGAAAGCAACTTGGGAAGGCTAGAAATCAAGTTTCATATGGTGGGAGTGGAGCAACTTGATCTCAACACAAGGGTAGGTAGTTTTCTTCTCGAAATGTAAGGTAGGAGTGGTAGTTCTTTCGATGGCTCTCTCCATGAATGAAGAGGAGGTGGAGGGTATTTATAGCCTCCACACAAAATCCAACTGTTACACATTTGACCAATCTCGGTCGGACCGAAGTTGACAACTCGGTGAGACCGAAAGTTCAAATCTTGTGAACGTTGGGATTTTCGGTGGGACCGAAAATACAATCTCGGTTAGTCCGATTCTTCCAAAGACTAGGGTTTGCCATTCTCGGTGGGACCGACTTTATCATCTCGGTGACACCGATTTGATGACGTAGGTTCTGAAGGTTGGCAACACTAGTTTCGTGAGACCGAGTTTGGAATCGGAAAATCCAAATTACTAGGGTTTGGGTATATGGTGAGGTGGTTCATCTCGGTGTGGTGAGTTTATGGAATCGGTGGGACCGAGATTACTTATGAGTATATGTTGGAATGAAAGATTGCTGATAGTTTGGGAGATAGATCATTAAGCACTTTGAGCAACCAGATCATCATCATAACCTCATCCCCTTTTAATAGTATTGGCTTTCCTATGGACTCAATGTGATCTTGGATCACTAAACCAAAAATAGAGTCTTGAGCTTTTGCCAATGCTTTCCTTAGCATTTTGAGGGTCCACATCATCACCATTGCCATACCCATATCAATTGAACTTTCGAAATGATACTCAAGAAGTTATTAGTTCAATGATATATATGTTGTTATTAATTACCAAAACCACCCGGGGATTAGTTGCACTTTCAATCTCCCCCTTTTTGGTAATTGATGACAACATATAGATCAAAGCTTCGACAAATGATATAATCAATGAATAATATCGTCGCTTTGAGAAGTATGTGATAAGCAAGAGCTCCCCCTAAATTTGTGCATTATTTAAGATTTGCGTTTGAATGCAAATGCACAATCGATTAGGATCATGGGTCACTCTTCCATGTCACATACATCTTGGTGGAGCGCACAAAATGATAAGAATGAATAGCATGCACCCAATCACCAAGACATGAGTAAATGATCATACAAGATATGAATAGAATAAGATAAGCATTAAGCACACATTAAGCATAGTATGATCAAGCACTCATCAAAGTAGAACAAACGAGTATCAAACACACGAAATGTCTCGGAAAACTCAAAAGTATCTCAAGGAAAACCGCAAACGAAAGAGCAAAAACGAGCACACTCTCTCTCGAAGTCCTATGATCTATACAATTTCTCCCCCTTTGGCAACAAGTTACCAAAAAGTTCGAAAGGTATAGAGCTAATCGTCACTAGGGACTCTGTGGCGGCTCTGTGCAGGTTGATGGAGTGGAGATAGCTGCATCTGCAAAGGCTTCCTGCCAAGTCTGTGGAGCCGGAGGATTGATATCTTTGAGCTGGAGCTGGAACCGATGGAGCTGTGGGAGTCTTGATCTGAGTAGCCACAGGTCATCCTTTGGAATAGCAGGTGATCTGGGCTTTGTGGGGACCGGAGCAGGCTGCTCATAGTCATCCTCGACAAGGTCATCCTGCATCTCCTTCATGAGCTCTGCCTTCTCCCTCTTGGCTTCCTCGATATCCGCCTCAAGCTTGTTGACGGTGACTGCACTTCACCGACTTGACATCCAGAGCATGGAACTTGTCTTCAACTATCCTCTCAAGACTCTCCTGAGACTGCACTATGCTGGCCAGCGTAGTTCAATCCTCTGGGTAGCTTCAAGAAGTTGTTCTCCAACGCTCTTGGGTTTTGCTGCTTCTGCTGCTGCTTCCTTCTCACTTTAGCTTGTTTGGCAGCTTCAGACTTAGCTTGTCCTTCAACAGATGTGGGATCATCCTCACCATCACAACTTCATTATCCTCATGTTCAGGCTGCAGTGGCAAGTGGGGTCTATCCAACAAGTAGGTGTCCGTGCCAAACTTGGCATTGATGAGCATCTGAATGTGCGGAGCAAACCCACATGACCTCTTCTGGTCTGCTGCTGTCCTCTTGATAGTCTCAACTATCAGGTCCATCACCTTGAAAGGTGCCTTCTGATCTAGAATATGCAGCATGTTGATAGAATATCCTCTTATCATGCGATGGTCTCCTGACTTGGGCATCAAAGTATGCCTCAGAATAGTGTTAGTGGTTGGGAGACCTGCCTGAAGATGATACACTGATCCAAGCTTCCATAGCTCTACATCCTTGGCTGGTACCTCATTGTACATGTTCCTCATTGACTCATGGTTTTTCTTTGGAATTCCATAGACATCAACATCATCATCTCTTGATACTGGTGCATTCAGCAGTGCTGCCCACTCTTCAACTGTTGAAGAGAATCTCTGGCCTTCAGTCATCCATACAATTTTGCCATCTGGATAGAGATGTGCTGTGGCATAGAACTGCATGATCATCTCATCATTCCATGCTGTCAGTTTCTGACCAACAAACTCTGCAACTCCACATGCAGTGAAGCGCTCATGCACATGTGGGAAGTAGTCTCTGTGCTCTTCATCACAATATATTCCCGACCTACATATCTGTGTCAAGAATAATGGGCTTCTTGTCCATAAGCACTGCCTCATAGAAATCTTGTTGCTCTCTCGTGTGGAATCTTGGGTCAACAGCTGTCCTTCTCCTGGTGGCATATGGATCAACTTGCCTCCATAGCTCGAGACCTTTGTCCTTCCTTTCCTTCATATTTTCAGCTCGAGGATGAGCATCATTGTGGACTGGCGGTTTACATCGAGTTTCACAGAATACATGTGCCTCTTCATCGACTCACCGGTGGCACATTGTCCTTCTTCTTCTCTGAAGCAGGAATGTTTCTCACTGCTTTTCTTTGGCTTGGCAAGAGGCTTGGCTTGAGCTGCCTTTGCTTTGGAGCTGATGGCTTAGATTTGGTAGGTGCTCCTGCCTCGATGGCATCTCCCATCAACTTAGGCTTCGAGGAGGCTGGGGTGCTTCCTCATCGTAATCATCATCGCCTTCATCATGTACTATCCTCTTCCTCTTGGAAGTTTTCTTTACCTTGCTGGAGGTTTCTTCTTCCATGCTCACTTCTTTGCAACTGTGGACTTCTTCACTTTGTCTGGTGCCTTTCTTGGTATGTTGCCCTTGATAGTCTTTGGCAACCACTTTCCTCTTAGGTTTGGAAGTGATCTCTTCCTCAAGAACAAAGTCGAATCCTCTTCATCGAATTCCTCTTCTTCCCGGCCTGGTGGCAGCAGGAGGCAACCACTTGGGTGCTCCTCGCACCATCATCGGAAAAACTGCTTGCTTGGGACTAGTGCCCCTCTGGAATCTCAACCGGTGATTCAGACTGCTTACTGTCACTTGCATCGATACATGACCGACAACCCGTGAATAGAATAGGTATAGGCGTAATAGAAGAGTTATCACAAGCTACGAAGTTTTTTTTAAAAATGAGTTCAAATTTCAGTTTTAAGTTTTCACGAGAATGCATTTCGGTCGACCGAGGCTAAAATTCGTGAATCCAAGTGTCTAAACAGAACCATTCACACCACTTTCGGTTGGACGAAATGGGTTTCGGTCTAGCCGAGAACACTAGGGTTTCACTAAATCCTCATTTCGGTCTTACCGATTTGCACGACTTCGGTTGGACCGAAAAGTGCGATCATGGGCCAGAGGCCAAATCGGTCAGTCCGAGAATGTAGAATCGGTCACACCGAGATGTGTTCGGCGGAAACCTAACCCTAAAATTTTTACTCGAATTTCGATCTAAGAACTAATCTGCTGGATAGGAAGATTTCAAACGTGGCAAGAAGCTAGGCAAACCAATCATGCATTGAATCAGAGGTTGAAACATGAGAGGGATCAAAACTCACCCTAACTTGGTGGAGTTTCTCTACGGCGGCAACGGCGCGATGAGATTGACCGTTGACGGCGACGGAGACCATGGCGAGGGCGCCTGAGCGACGGCGGAGACGATCCAAGACCACGGCGACGGCAGCTAAGGGTTTGGGGCGAGGCGTTTGAAGAAAGAATCAACGCGCTGCCCTCGGTATATATACCTTTCGGTTGTCGGTGGGACCGAGTTGTAAAACTTCGGTGGCACCGAGATGGTTAATCGCAAGCGATTACTCACTTGATCACGCCGAAAATTACCTCGGTTTCACCGAGGTGAAAACCTAGATCAATCCAAGTGATTTCGGTCATCCGATTTGAGTATATTGGTTTGACCGAAAATACTTAGAAGGTTTTGGAATTTAAGCTTTTGACGGATCGGTGGCTCCGAGTGCTCCTCACTCGGTGCTGTCCAAAAAAGACTTGTCCAAAGTTTGTGATATAAGCATGAATAGAGTTTGAGACAAGAAAGCATAGATAGCTAGGGGAGGAACTTAGGCATTCTTGTCCATCCATTTGGTCAAAAAAAGAAAAATCCAAAAGACCAAAGCAACAAATGGATGTCCTTGAATGGATAAAGTTATGCATCCAACATGCTCACACAATAAGATAGCAAATGAAATATGTGTCAAACATGCACAAACAAAACTCTAGCAACTAGCACACAATTTGGCGATGACTAGGTCATCTATATATGAGTATATTGACTTAGGAGTCAAATGAGAACATTTGATCATAGGTCATACTCATCGTTTAAGCACAAGTGGGGTTACCACTTTTACATAAAGCATTAATGTGTTCACATCATTTGAAGATGCTTTAGCTCATTTCTTTAGAGCTAAGCTCCCCTTGATGTGAGAACCCCTTTAAAGGGTCAAACTAACCTTGGGTTGTCGAGAAGACTTCATGTAGATGTTGAAGATGTGGATGCTCAATGTTGATGAAGATCATCAAGAGTTGGGAGCAATCCTTTGGATTCGAGCACTTTCAATACCTACATGGGTTAGTCCCACAAGGAACAAACAAGGATATCCATGGACATTGATTGAAGTACACAATAGATGATGTCCATGAAAGCAATGATTACCTTGTCCCTTGACTTACCAACAAGAGGGTTTGTGACTCCATGAACTAGTGCAAGATGTGGAAGTTGATTGCACAAGTTCTTGCCAAAATGAATGTGAGTGAAGTATGTTGGCGGAGTCACCCTCAAGAACTCTCTAGTTCTTCTTCTTGGGATCCACATCATCTTGATGGGAATCCTTGGGGTAGTAGTTGAGCTTGTCAAGTAGAACTTGAAGTTTCCTTGGGAACCCACTTGACCATGGCCTTGGGTGCTTCAATAAATGCATCAATCTCCTCTTGAAGCTTGTCCTTGCCTTTTAGCTTGTGGTCTTGTGGTGGAAGGTCATCTTGAGCTTGTTCCACATTGGAAGAAGTAGGATCATACTTCTCCTTTTGAGAAACAAACTTTGGAGTGGGATATTGACCTTCTTCCCATTCAACACCCTCGGCGTTGAACTTTCGCTCAAAACCAATTCCTTGATTCTTCCGGTGCCTTCCTTGCTTGCGAACAATTTCCTCAAAGTTCTTGCTTCCGGCAAGGCTCTTGTAACACCTTTCTCTATAATCCCTTTCAATAAACTATTTTCTTGCTCAAGTGTAACTTGGCTTGAAACATTGTTAGTGGAATCAAGAGAATTACTAGAAGTAACAATATTGGATTTAGCATGATTATTGTTACTACTAGATGAAGAATTTTTCTTATGCTTGTCATGCTTAGTTTTAATAGGTGGCAAGAAATTAGACAAGAGAAGTCGTTTGGCAAGATATGAAGAACTCTTCTTTTGAAGATCGTCATTGATAGCTTTTAGGAACTCATGTTCTTGCTCTAGATTGAGCTTCTCGAAGCGTAGCTTCTCATGAGATCTTAGGAGCTCTCTATGATCTTCTTGAGTTGTTTCATGAGCTAACTTAAGAGTGTTTAGTTCTTTAGTTAGACGCTCAATCTCCTTCATAGCATTGTCATTCGACTCTTCTCGACTATAAAGACTACTAGCATGTTCATCATTACTAGGCTCACTAGATTTATCATGTAAAAGCTCATCTTCACCAAGCAAGTCATCCTCATCACTATCAAAGTCAATGAATTCAGGTGTGATACCTTGGGGCCTTTTGCCATGAAGCATCTTCCAATTCCCTCATTTGGTGAATCAAATATGTCATAGGAGTTGAAGTTGGAGGATACGAGAGCAAGACCGCAACACCTTCATCTTGATCAGATTCGGAGTTGGAGTGATAGCTTCTTTCGAGTGATTGTCGGAGTCGGAGCCGAGACCCGCTCACCAACATGAGCTTGATGTTTTCTTCTTGTGTAGCTTCTTGATGACTTGTCTTTCCTTTCCGAATCCTTGCTTCTCCGAGAGGATCTTCGTTCATAACGATCATCTCTACTCCTTCTCTCTTTCTGAGGCGACTCTTCTCTTGAGCTTCTTCTTCTTGGAGATTCTTCTCTTCTCTTGTGGGGAGTCGAACACTCATTTGAGTAGTGTCCGGGTCTTCCACAGTTGTAGCAGTTTCGATCACGGCTAGAAGATCTCTTTTCATCATATGATCTAGACTTTGAGCTTCTTTCCTTGCTTCTACTCTTGTAGAATTTGTTGAAGTTCTTCACCATTAGGCTTATCTCTTCATTGGAAACTAGCTTGTCACTTGAGGTTGTGGGAGCTTCAACTGTAGCTTTGTAAGCATCACTTGACTTGTTGTGAAGCTCTTCCTTATCTTTAAGTGTCATCTCATGAGCAACAATCCTTCCAATGACTTCGGTAGGCTTGAGATCCTTGTAGTTTGGCATCATTTGGATCAAAGTGCACACAGTGTCATACTTTCCATCCAAAGCTCTGAGAATCTTCTTGATGATGAATCGGTCGGTCATTTCTTCGCTTCCTAAGCCGGCAATCTCATTTGTGATGAGAGCAAGCCTAGAGTACATTTCAGCGACTCCTTCACCTTCCTTCATCTTGAACTTGTCAAGTTGACCTTGAAGAACATCTAGCTTTGATTCCTTCACGGACTCGGTACCTTCGTGCATTTCACCAAAGTATCCCAAATCTCTTTTGCATTCTCAAGACGGCTGATCTTGTTGAACTCCTCGGGACACAAAGCATTGAAGAGAATGTCACAAGCTTGAGCATTGTTCAGTAACATCCGCAACTCATCCGTCAGAGCTTCGCGATCCGAACTTTTCCTTCCTCGAAGAACTCACCTTGCAAGCCAACACAAATAATGCCCCATGCGGCGGGTTATGTCCAAGAATATGCATTTTCATTTTGTGCTTCCAACTAGCAAAATTTGAACCATCAAAGTAAGGACCTCTACGAAAATTACCCTCACTAGACGCCATACTCTCCTAGGTTGTGAAACCAAGCTTATGAAGTCCAATGCAATGGAAACCAATCCAATGGAGACCAAAGCTCTGATACCACTTGTAGGATCGGAAGTATGTCTAGAGGGGGGGTGATTAGACTACTTGACAATTTAAAAGTTTAGCCTTTTGATTAAGACAAGTTTTTTGGCAAGTTCACAATGATGTTCAAGTCAAGTATCACCCTACACATGCAATTCTAGAGTTATGGCAGCGGAAAGTAAATTGCACATGTAGTAAATAGAGGGGGAGAAGAGCAAACGCAGTTTGGAGACACGGAGATTTTTCTCGTGGTTCCGATAGGTGGTGCTATCGTCAATCCACGTTGATGGAGACTTCAACCCACGGAGGGTAACGGCTGCGAGAGTCCACGGAGGGCTCCACCCACGAAGGGTCCACGAAGAAGCAACCTTGTCTATGCCATCATGGCTTACGCCCACGGAGGACTAGCCTTACTCGGGTAGATCTTCACGAGTAGGCGATCTCCTTGCCCTTACAAACTTCTTGGTTCAACTCCACATCTTGACGGAGGCTCCCAAGCGACAACTAACCAATCTAGGAGGCACCACCCTCCAAAAGGTAATAGATGGTGTTGGTGATGATGAACTCCTTGCTCTTGTGCTTCAAATGATAATCTCCCCAACACTCAACTCTCCTCACCGATTTGGCTGTGGTGGAAGAAAGGATTGAGTGGAAAGCAACTTGGGAAGGCTAGAAATCAAGTTTCATATGGTGGGAGTGGAGCAACTTGATCTCAACACAAGGGTAGGTAGTTTTCTTCTCGTAAATGTAAGGTAGGAGTGGTAGTTCTTTCGATGGCTCTCTCCACGAATGAAGAGGAGGTGGAGGGTATTTATAGCCTCCACACAAAATCCAACTTACACACACATTTGACCAATCTCGGTCGGACCGAAGTTGACAACTCGGTGAGACCGAAAGTTCAAATCTTGTGAGCGTTGGGATTTTCGTGGGACCGAAAATACAATCTCGGTTAGTCCGATTCTTCCAAAGACTAGGGTTTGCCATTCTCGGTGGGACCGACTTTATCATCTCGGTGACACCGATTTGATGACGTATGTTCTGAAGGTTGGCAACACTAGTTTCGGTGAGACCGAGTTTGGAATCGGAAAATCCGAAATTACTAGGGTTTGGGTATATGGCTGAGGTGGTTCATCTCGGTGTGACTGAGTTTATGGAATCGGTGGGACCGAGATTACTTATGAGTATATGTTGGAATGAAAGATTGCTGATAGTTTGGGAGATAGATCATTAAGCACTTTGAGCAACCAGATCATCATCATAACCTCATCCCCTTTTAATAGTATTGGCTTTCCTATGGACTCAATGTGATCTTGGATCACTAAACCAAAAATAGAGTCTTGAGCTTTTGCCAATGCTTTCCTTAGCATTTTGAGGGGTCCACATCATCAGTCATTGCCATACCCATATCACTGAACTTTCTGAAATGATACTCAAGAAGTTATTAGTTCAATGATATATATGTTGTTATTAATTACCAAAACCACCCGGGGATTAGTTGCACTTTCAGATACGTGTTTTTATTAAACGGTGGAGCTGTAAGTTGGTGCAGTTCTAAACAAAGCGTCGTGGCGGGATCTACATGTGAAGCGGAGTACATAGCTGCTTCTGAAGCAGCAAATGAAGGAGTCTGGATGAAGGAGTTCATTTACGATCTAGGTGTCATACCTAGTGCATAGGGACCAATGAAGATCCTCTGTGACAATACTGGTGCAATTGCCTTGGCAAAGGAATCCAGATTTCACAAGAGGACCAAGCACATCAAGAGACGCTTCAATTCCATTCGGGACCAAGTCCAAGTGGGAGACATAGAGATTTGCAAGATACATACGGATCTGAATGTTGCAGACCCGTTGACTAAGCCTCTTTCATGAGCAAAACATGATCAACACCAAGACTCCATGGGTGTTAGAATCATTACTATGTAATCTAGATTATTGACTCTAGTGCAAGTGGGAGACTGAAGGAAATATGCCCTAGAGGCAATAATAAAGTTATTATTTATTTCCTCATATCATGATAAATGTTTATTATTCATGCTAGAATTGTATTAACCGGAAACATGATACATGTGTGAATACATAGACAAAACTATAGTCACTAGTATGCCTCTACTTGACTAGCTCATTAATCAAAGATGGTTATGTTTCCTAACCATAGACATGTGTTGTCATTTGATTAGTGGGATCACATCATTAGAAGAATGATGTTATTGACATGACCCATTCCGTTAGCCTAGCACTTGATCGTTTAGTATACTGCTATTGCTTTCTTCATGACTTATACATGTTCTTGTAACTATGAGAATTATGCAACTCCCGTTTACCAGAGGAACACTTTGGGTACTACCAAATGTCACAACGTAACTAGGTGATTATAAAGGAGTACTACAGGTGTCTCCGAAGGTACATGTTGAGTTGGCGTATTTCGAGATTAGGTTTTGTCACTCCGATCGTCGGAGAGGTATCTCTGGGCCCTCTCGGTAATGCACATCATTATAAGCCTTGCAAGCAATGTGACCAATGAGTTGGTTACGAGATGATGCATTACAGAACGAGTCAAGAGACTTGCCGTTAACGAGATTGAACTAGGTATTGGATACTGACGATCAAATCTCGGGCAAGTAACATACCGATGACAAAGGGAACAACGTATGTTGTTATGCGGTTTGACCGATAAAGATCTTCGTAGAATATGTAGGAACCAATATGGGCATCCAGGTCCCGCTATTGGTTATTGACCGAGAATGGTTCTAGGTCATGTCTACATAGTTCTCGAACCCGTAGGGTTCGCACGCTTAACGTTACAATGACAGTTTTATTATGAGTTTATAAGTTTTGATGTACCGAAGTTTGTTCAGAGTCCCGGATGTGATCACAGACATGACGAGGAGTCTCGAAATGGTCGAGACATAAAGATTGATATATTGGACGACTATATTCGGACACCCGAAGTGTTCCGGGTGATTTCGGAGAAAAGTCTTGCCGGAGGGGTTACCGGAACCCCGGGAAGTATTGGGCCTTAGTGGGCTGAGGGGAGAGAGAGGCAGCAGCCCAGAGGTGGCGCCCCTCCCATGGGGAGTCCGACTGGACTAGGGAGGGGCGCGCCCTCTTCCTCTCCCTCTCCCTCTTTCCTTCCCCTTCCTCCTTCCTAGTTGGACTAGGAAAGGGAGTCCTACTCCCACTAGGAGGAGGACTCCCCCCTCCTTGGCGTGCCCCAAGGGCCGGCCGCCCCCCCCCCCTTGCTCCTTTATATACGGGGGCAGGGGCCACCCCATAGACACACAAGTTGATCTACGGATCGTTCCTTAGCCGTGTGCGGTGCCCCCCTCCACCATATTCCACCTCGGTCATATCGTCATGGAGTTTAGGCGAAGCCTCGCGCCGTAGAACATCATCATCGCCACCACGCCGTCGTCTTGACGGAACTCATCTCCGGAGCTTTGCTGGATCGGAGGCCGGAGATCGTCATCAAGCTGAACGTGTGCTGAACTCGGAGGCCCCGTACGTTCGGTGCTTGGATCGGTCGGATCGTGAAGACGTACGACTACATCAACCGCGTTGTGCTAACGCTTCCACTTACGGTCTACGAGGGTACGTGGACGAATACTCTCCCCTCTCATTGCTATGCCATCACCATGATCTTGCGTGTGCGTAGGAATTTTTTTGAAATTACTACGTTCCCCAACACTCCGGAATCGAATCCCCTCCGGTAGGATGCCGAAAAAGGCGCCTAGATGGGATCTCACATGAATAGAAGGTTGCGGCAGTGGAAAAGTGTTTTCATGGATGCCTTTGGTGGTTTGTGAAGGAAATATGCCCTAGAGGCAATAATAAAGTTATTATTTATTTCCTTATTTCATGATAATTGTTTATTATTCATGCTAGAATTGTATTAATTGGAAACATGATACATGTGTGAATACATAGACAAACAGAGTGTCACTAGTATGCCTCTACTTGACTAGCTCGTTAATCAAAGATGGTTATGTTTCCTAGCCATAGACATGAGTTGCCATTTGATTAACGGGATCACATCACTTGGAGAATGATGTGATTGACATGACCCATTCAGTTAGCTTAGCACCCGATCGTTTGGTATGTTGCTATTGCTTTCTTCATGACTTATACATGTTCCTATGACTATGAGATTATGCAACTCCCGTTTACCGGAGGAACACATTGTGTGCTACCAAACATCACAACGTGAATCGGGTGATTATAAAGGTGCTCTCTGGTGTCTCCGAAGGCACTTGTTGGGTTGGCGTATTTCGAGATTAGGATTTGTCACTCAAATGTCGGAGAGGTATCTCTGGGCCCTCTCGGTAATGCACATCACTTATGCCTTGCAAGCATTGCAACTAATGAGTTAGTTGCGAGATGATGTATTACTGAACGAGTAAAGAGACTTGCCGTAACGAGATTGAACTAGGTATTGGATACCGACGATCGAATCTCGGGCAAGTAACATACCGATGACAAAGGAACAATGTATGTTGTTATGCGGTCCGACCGATAAAGATCTTCGAGAATATGTAGGAACCAATATGGGCATCCAGGTCCCGCTTATTGGTTATTGACCGAGACGTGTCTCGGTCATGTCTACATTGTTCTCGAACCGTAGGGTCCGCACGCTTAAGGTTTCGATGATGCTTATATTATGAGTTTATGCATTTTGATGTATCAAGGTTGTTCGAGTCCCGGATGTGATCACGGACATGACGAGGAGTCTCGAAATGGCCGAGACATAAAGATTGATATATTGGACGGATATATTTGGACACCGGAAAGGTTCCGGATGAGATTGGGACTATACCGGAGTTCCGGGAGGTTACCGGAACCCCCGGTAAGTATATGGGCCTTATTGGGCCTTAGTGGAAAGGAGGGAGAAGGAGCAAAGGAGGGGGCGCCCCCCCAAGCCCAATCCTAATTGGGAGGGGGCCGGCCCCCCTTTCCTTCTTGCCTCCCCTCTCTTCCTTCCCTCTCCTACTCCTAATAGGAAAGGGGGGCCAAACCTACTTGGAGTAGGTTTGCCCCCCTAGGGCGCCTCCCCTCTTGGCCGCCCCTCCTCGTCTCCCCTTTATATACGGAGGAGGGGGGCACCCCATAGACACACAAGTTGATCTTCGTGATCGCTCCCTAGCCGTGTGCGGTGCCCCTCCACGATATTACACCTCGGTCATATTGTAGCGGTGCTTAGCGAAGCCTGCGACAGATTGAACATCAAGATCGCCACCACGCCGTCTTGTGAGAACTCCTCCCTGAAGCTCTGCTGGATCGGAGCCCAGGGTGCGTCATCGAGCTGTATGTGTGTCAAGAATTCGGAGGTGCCGGAGTAACGGTGCTTGGATCGGTTGGACCGGGAAGACGTACGACTACTTCCTCTACGTTGTGTCAACGCTTCCGCTTCGGTCTATGAGGGTACATAGACAACACTCTCCCCACTCGTTGCTGTACCATCACCATGATCTTGCGTGTGCGTAGGAATTTTTTTGAAATTACTACATTCCCCAACAGTGGTATCAGAGCCTAGGTTTTATGGTTTGATGTTATATACACGAGTAGAACACAAATGAGTTGTGGGCGATATAAGTCATACTGCTTACCAGCATGTCATACTTTGGTTCGGCGGTATTGTTGGATGAAGCGGTCCGGACCGACATCACGCGTACGCTTAAGCGAGACTGGTTTTACCGCCGTGCTTTGCACACAGGTGACTAGCGGGTGTCAGTTTCGCCAACTTTAGTTGAACCGAGTATGGCTACGCCCGTCCTTATGAAGGTTAAAACAACATCAACTTGACAAACTATCGTTGTGGTTTTGATGCGTAGGTGAGATTGGTTCTTGCTTAAGCCCGTAGCAGCGACGTAAAAGTTGCAACAACAAAGTAGAGGACGTCTAACTTGTTTTTGCAGGGCATGTTGTGATGTGATATGGCCAAGACATGATGCTATATTTTATTGTATGAGATGATCATGTTTTGTAACCGAAGTTATCGGCAACTGGCAGGAGCCATATGGTTGTCGCTTTATTGCATGAAATGCAAACGCCCTGTAATTGCTTTACTTTATCACTAAGCGGTAGCGATAGTCGTAGAAGCAATAGATGGCGTAAACGATAAACGATGCTTCGATGGAGATCAAGGTGTCGTGCCGGTGACGATGGTGATCATGATGGTGCTTTGAAGATGGAGATCACAAGAACAAGATGATGATGGCCATATCATATCGCTTATATTGATTGCATGTGATGTTTATCCTTTATGCATCTGATCTTGCTTTGATTGACGGTAGCATTTTAAGATGATCTCTCACTAATTATCAAGAAGTGTTCTCCCTGAGTATGCACCGTTGCCAAAGTTCTTCGTGCCCAGACACCACGTGATGAACGGGTGTGACAAGCTCTACGTCCATCTACAACGGGTGCAAGCCAGTTTTGCACACGCGGAATACTCAGGTTAAAATTGACGAGCCTAGCATATGCAGATATGGCCTCGGAGCACGGAGACCGAAAGGTCGAGCGTGAATCATATAGTAGATATGATCAACATAGTGATGTTCACCATTGAAAACTACTCCATCTCACGTGATGATCGCTTATGGTTTAGTTGATTTAGATCACATGATCACTTAGATGACTAGAGAGATGTCTGTCTAAGTGGGAGTTCTTAAGTAATATGATTAATTGAACTTAAATTTATCATGAACTTAGTCCTGGTAGTATTTTGCAAATTATGTTGTAAGATCAATAGCTTGCGTTGTTGCTTTCATATGTTTATTTTGATATGTTCCTAGAGAATATTGTGTTGAAAAATGTTAGTAGCAATGATGCGGATTGGATCCGCGATCCGAGGTTTATCCTCATTCTTTGCGTAAGAATTATGTCCTTAATGCACCGCTAGGTGACAGACCTATTGCAGGAGCGGATCGCACGTTATGAACGCTTGGCTAGCTCAATATGATGACTACTTGATAGTTTTGTGCACCATGCTTTATGGCTTAGAATCGGACTTCAAAGATGTTTTGAACATCATGGACCGTATGAGATGTTCCAGAATTGAAGTTAATATTTCAAGCAAATACCCGAGTTGAGAGATATGAAGTCTCCAACAAGTTCTATAGCTAAAAGATGGAGGAGAATCGCTCAACTAGTGAGCATGTGCTCGATTGTCCGGGTACTACAATCGCTTGAATCAAGTGGGAGTTAATGTTCCGTATAAGATAGTGATTGATGAATTCTCTATTCACCATCACCAAGTTAGTAGAACTTCGTGATGAACTATAGTATGCAAGGGATGATGAAAATGATTCCGAGTTTTTCATGATGATGAAATCGATGAAGGTAGAAATCAAGAAAGAACATCAAGTGTTGATGGTTAACAAGACCACTAGTTTCAAGAAAAGGGCAAAGGGATAGAAGGAACTTCAAGAAGAACGGCAAGCAAGTTGTTGCTCAAGTGAAGAAGCCCAAGTCTGGACCTAAGCTTGAGACTAAGTGCTTCTACCGCAAAGGGACTGGTCATCGAAGCGAACTACCCCAAGTATTTGGCGGATAAGAAGGATGGCAAAGTGAACAAAGGTATATTTGATATACATGTTATTGATGTGTACTTTACTAGTGTTTATAGCAACCCCTCGGTATTTGGTACTGGTTCAGTTGCTAAGAGTAGTAACTCGAAACAGGAGTTGCAAAATAAACAGAAACTAGTAAGGGTGAAGTGACGATGTGTGTTGAAAGTAGTTTCAAGATTGATATGATCATCATCGCACACTCCCTATACTTTGGGGATTAGTGTTGAACCTAAATAAATGTTATTTGGTGTTTGTGTTGAGCATGAATATGATTTGACCGTGTTTATTGCAATACGGTTATTCATTTAAGTAAGAGAATAAACTGTTGTTCTGTTTACATGAATAAAACCTTATATGGTTACACACCCAATGAAAATGATTCATTGGATCTCGATCGTAGTGATACACATATTCATAATATTGAAACCAAAAGATGCAAAGTTAATAATGATAGTGCAACTTATTTGTGGCACTGCCGTTTAGGTCATATTGGTGTAAAGAGCATGAAGAAACTCCATGCTGATGGGATTTTGGAATCACTTGATTATGAATCACTTGATGCTTGCGAACCATGCCTCATGGGCAAGATGACTAACACTCCGTTCTCCGGAACAGTGGAGCGAGCAACTAACTTATTGGAAATAATACATACTGATGTATGCGATCCGATTAGTGTTAAGGCTCACGGCGGGTATCGTTATTTTCTGACCTTCACAGATGATTTGAGCAGATATGGGTATATCTACTTGATGAAACATAAGTCTGAAATAGTTGAAATGTTCAAAGAATTTCAAAGTGAAGTGGAAAAATCATCATAACAAGAAAAATAAAGTTTCTACGATCTGATCGCGGAGACAAATATTTGAGTTACGAGTTTGGTCTTCAATTAAAAAATGTGGAATAGTTTCATAAATTCATGCCACCTGGAACACCACATCATAATGGTGTGTCCGAACGTCATAATCGTACTTTATTGGATATAGTACAATCTATGATATTTCTTACCGATTTACCAATATCGTTTTGGGATCATGCATTAGAGACAACTGCATTCACGTTAAATAGGGCACCATCTAAATCCGTTGAGACGACACTATATGAACTGTGGTTTAGCAAGAAACCAAAGTTGTCGTTTCTTAAAGTTTGGGGCTGCGATGCTTATGTGAAAAAGTTTTATCCTGATAAGCTCAAACCCAAATCGGAGAAGTGCGTATTCATAGAATACCCAAAGGAAATTGTTGGGTACACCTTCTATCACAGATCCGAAGGCAAGACATTCGTTGCTAAGAATGGATCCTTTCTAGAGAAGGAGTTTCTCTCGAAGGAAGTGAGTGGGAGGAAAGTAGAACTTGATGAGGTAATCAGACATGTTCCTTATTGAAAGTAGTTCATCACGTAAATCTGTTCTTGTGACTACTATACCAATTAGTGAGGAAGCTAATGATGATGATCATGTAACTTCAGATCAAGTTACTACCGAACCTCGTAGGTAAAATAGAGTGAGATCCGCACCAGAGTGGTACGGTAATCCTGTTCTGGAGGTCGTGTTACTTGACCATGACAAAACTACGAACTATGAGGAAGCGATGATGAGCCCAGATTCCGCAAAATGGTTTGAGGCCATGAAATCTGAGATATGATCCATGTATGCTAACAAAGTATGGACTTTGATGGATTTGCCCGATGATCGGCAAACCATAGAAAATAAATGGATCTTCAAGAGGAAGACGGACGTTGATAGTAGTGTTACTATCTACAAAGCTAGACTTGTCGAAAAGGATTTTGACAAAGTTCAAGGTGTTGACTACGATGAAATTTTCTCACTCGTAGCGATGCTTAAGTCTGTCCAAATCATGTTAGCAATTGCCGTATTTTTATGAAATATGGCAAATGGATAAACAAAACTACATTCCTTAATGGATTTAAAGAAGAGTTGTATATGATGCAACCTGTAAGGTTTTGTCAATCCTAAAGGTGTCGACAAAATACGCAAGCTCCAAATGATCCATCTATGGACCGGTGCAAGCATCTCGAGTTGGAATATACGCTTTGATAAGTTGATCAAAGCATATAGTTTATATAGACTTGCAAAGAAGCCTGTATTTACTAGAAAGTGAGTGGGAGCACTACAAAGATTTCGATAAGTATATGTGAATGACATATTGTAGATCGAAATAATGTAGAATTATTCTGCAAAGCATAAAGGAGTGTTTGAAAGGAGTTTTTCAAAGAAAGACCTCGGTGAAGCTGCTTACATATTGAGCATCAAGATCTATAGAGATAGATCAAGACGCTTGATAAGTTTTTTCAATGAGTACATACCTTGACAAGATTTTGAAGTAGTTCAAAATGGAACAGTCAAAGAAAGAGTTCTTGCCTGTGTTACAAGGTGTGAAATTGAGTAAGACTCAAAACCCGACCACGGCAGAAGATAGAAAGAGAATGAAAGTCATTCCCTATGCCTTGGCCATATGTTCTATAAAGTATGCCATGCTGTGTACCAGATCTATTGTATACTCTACACTCGAGTTTGGCAAGGAGTACAATAGTGATCTAGGAGTAGATCATCGACAACGGTCAAAATTATCCTTAATGGAATAAGGATATGTTTCTCGATTATGGAAGTGACAAAAGGTTCGGTAAGTAAAGGGTTACGTTGATGCAAGTTTTGACACCGATCTGGATGACTCTAAGTCTCGATCTAGATACATATTGAAAGTGGGAGGAATTAGCTAGAGTAGCTCCGTGCGAGCATTGTAGACATAGAAAATTGCAAAATACATAACGGATCTGAATGTGAAAGACCCGTTGACTAAGATTCTCTCACAAGCAAAACATGATCACACCTTAGTACTCTTTGGGTGTTAATCGATAGCGATGTGAACTAGATTATCAATCTAGTAAACCCTTTGGGTGTTGGTCACATGGCGATGTGAACTATGGGTGTTAATCACATGATGATGTGAACTATCGATGTTAATCACATTGTGATGTGATCTAGATTATTGACTCTAGTGCAAGTGGGAGACTGAAGGAAATATGCCCTAGAGGCAATAATAAAGTTATTATTTATTTCCTTATTTCATGATAATTGTGTATTATTCATGCTAGGATTGTATTAATCGGAAACATGATACATGTGTGAATACATAGACAAACAGAGTGTCACTAGTATGCCTCTACTTGACTAGCTCGTTAATTAAAGATGGTTATGTTTCCTAGCCATAGACATGAGTTGTCATTTGATTAACGGGATCACATCATTAGGAGAATGATGTGATTGACATGACCCATTCAGTTAGCTTAGCACCCGATCGTTTAGTATGTTGCTATTGCTTTCTTCATGACTTATACATGTTCCTATGACTATGAGATTATGCAACTCCTGTTTCGGAGGAACACTTTGTGTGCTACCAAACGTCACAACGAATCGGGTGATTATAAAGGTGCTCTCAGGTGTCTCCGAAGGTACTTGTTGGGTTGGCGATTTCGAGATTAGGATTTGTCACTCGAATGTCGGAGAGGTATCTCTGGCCCTCTCGGTAATGCACATCACTTAAGCCTTGCAAGCATTGCAACTAATGAGTTAGTTGCGAGATGATGTATTACTGAACGAGTAAAGAGACTTGCCGTAACGAGATTGAACTAGGTATTGGATATCGACGATCGAATCTCGGGCAAGTAACATACCTATGACAAAGGGAACAACGTATGTTGTTATGCAGTCTGACCGATAAAGATCTTCGTAGAATATGTAGGAACCAATATGGGCATCCAGGTCCCGCTATTGGTTATTGACCGGAGACGTGTCTCGGTCATGTCTACATTGTTGTCGAACCGTAGGGTCCGCACGCTTAAGGTTTCGATGACAATTATATTATGAGTTTATGCATTTTGATTTACCGAAGGTTGTTCGGAGTCCCGGATGTGATCACGGACATGACGAGGAGTCTCGAAATGGTCGAGACATAAAGATTGATATATTGGACGGATATATTTGGACACCGGAAAGGTTCCGGATGAGATTGGGACTATACCGGAGTTCCGGGAGGTTACCGGAACCCCCGGTAAGTATATGGGCCTTGTTGGGCCTTAGTGGAAAGGAGGGAGAAGGAGCAAAGGAGGGGGTGCGCCCCCCCCCAAGCCCAATCTGAATTGGGAGGGGGCCCGGCCCCCCTTTCCTTCTTCCCTCCCCTCTCTTCCTTCCCTCTCCTACTCCTAATAGGAAAGGGGGGCCAAACCTACTTGGAGTAGGTTTGCCCCCCTAGGGCGCGCCTCCCCTCTTGGCCGGCCCCCTCCTCCTCTCCCCCTTTATATACAGAGGAGGGGGGCACCCCATAGACATACAAGTTGATCTTCGTGATCGTTCCCTAGCCGTGTGCGGTGCCCCCCCTCCACGATATTACACCTCGGTCATATTGTAGCGGTGCTTAGGGGAAGCCCTGCGATAGTTGAACATCAAGATCGTCACCACGCCGTCGTGCTGACAGAACTCCTCCCTGAAGCTCTGCTGGATCGGAGCCCAGGGTGCGTCATCGAGCCGTACGTGTGTCAAGAACTCGGAGGTGCCGGAGTAACGGTGCTTGGATCGGTTGGACAGGGAAGACATACGACTACTTCCTCTACGTTGTGTCAACGCTTCCGCTTCGGTCTACGAGGGTACATAGACAACACTCTCCCCTCTCGTTGCTGTACCATCACCTTGATCTTGCGTGTGCGTAGGAATTTTTTTGAAATTACTACGTTCCCCAACAGTTTGGGGATATATGTGAATATATGCTACCTCTTGAGCCTGCGTTGGTTTTTTCCCTTGAAGAGGAAAGGGTGATGTAGCAAAGTAGAGTAAGTATTTTCCTTAGTTTGAGAACCAAGGTATCAATCCAGTAGGAGGCAACGCACAAGTCAGCGAATACCTATACAAACAATCAACAACTTGAACCCAACGCGATAAAGGGTTGTCAATGCCTACACAGTTACTTGCAAAAGTGAGATCTGATAAAGATAGATAAACGGTAAAGTAAATATTTCTGGTATTTTGGTTTATAGATCGGAAACTAGTATGATGGAAAAGAGACTTAATATGATTGAAAAGTGACCCGGGGGCCGTAGGTTTCACTAGTGGATTCTCTCAAGATAGCAAATAATACGGTGGGTGAACAAATTACTTCCGAGCAATCGATAGAAGAGCGCATAATTATGACCATATCTAAGGCAATGATTATGAACATAGGTATCATGTCTGTGTCAAGTAGACCGAAACGATTTTGCATCTACTACTATTAATTCACACATCGCCAGACTCCTACCTGCATCTAGAGTATTAAGTTCATGAAGAACAGATAATGCATTAAGTAAGAAGACATGTTGTAGAGGAATTAACTCAAGCAATATGATGAAAACCCCATCTTTTTATCCTCGATGACAAAAATACAATACGTGCCTTGCTGCCCCTACTGTCACTGGGAAAGGACACCGCAAGATTGAACCCAGAGCTAAGCATTTCTCCCATTGCAAGAAAACCCAATCTAGTAGGCCAAACTAAACCGATAAGTTGAAGAGACTTGCAAAGATATCAAATCATGCATATAAGAATTCAGAGAAGACTCAAATAATATTCATAGATAATCTGATAATAAATCCACAATTCATCGGATCTCGGCAAACACACCGCAAAAGAATATTACATCGACTAGATCTCCAAGAACATCGAGGAGAACATGGTATTGAGAATCAAAGAAGAGAAGAAGCCATCTAGCTACTAGCTATGGACCGGAGTTCTATAGTAAACTACTCAAGCTTCATCGGAAGAGCAATGATGTTGATGTAGAAGCCCTCCGTGATCGAATCCCCCGCCGACAGGACGCCGGAAAAGGTCCCTAGTGTTGGGAACATATTAATTTCAAAAAAATTCCTATGCACACGCAAGATCATGGTGATGCATAGCAACGAGAGGGGAGAGTGTTGTCCACGTACCCTCGTAGACTGAAAGCGGAAGCGTTATGACAACGCGGTTGATGTAGTCATACGTCTTCACGATCGACCGATCCTAGTACCGAACGTACGGCACCTCCGCGATCTGCACACGTTCAGCTCGGTGACGTCCCATGAACTCCGATCCAGTAGAGTGTCAAAGGAGAGTTTTGTTAGCACGACGGCGTGATGACGGTGATGATGAAGCTACCGGCACAGGGCTTCGCCTAAGCGCTGCAACGATATGACCGAGGTGGATTATGGTGGAGGGGGCACCGCACACGACTAAAAGATCAATGATCAACTTGTGTATCTGTTGCGCCTTTGGGGTGTCCCCTGCCCACGTATATAAAGGAGGGAGGAGGAGGAGGCCGGCCCTAGAGGGGGCGCTCCAAGTGTGGGGAGTCCTACTAGGACTCCCAAGTCCTAGTAGGATTCCCCTTTTGCTTTCCGGAGTAGGAGAGAAGAAAGAGGGAAAGAGAGAGGGAGTAGGAAAGGGCAAGGGGGGTGTCGCCCCCTTTCCCCTAGTCCAACTCGGACCCATGGGGGGGGGCGCCTCCTTCCCTTTGGCGTGCCCCCTCTATTCCTGTATGGCCCAATAAGGCCCAATACTTCTCCCGACGAATTCTCGTAACTCTCCGGTGCTCAAAAAAATATCCGAATCACTTGGAACCTTTCCGATGTTCGAATATAGCCTTCCAATATATCGATCTTTACGGCTCGACCATTTCGAGACTCCTCGTCATGTCCCCTTCTCATCCAGGACTCTGAACTACCTTTGGTACATCAAAACACAAAAACTCATAATACCGATCGTCACCGAACGTTAAGCGTGCGGACCCTACGGGTTTGAGAACTATGTAGACATGACCGAGACACGTCTCCGGCTAATAACCAATAGCGGAACCTGGATGCTCATATTGGCTCCTACATATTCTACGAAGATCTTCATCGGTCAAATCGCATAACAACATACGTTGTTCCCTTTGTCATCGGTATGTTACTTGCCCGAGATTCTATCGTCGGTATCTCAATACCTAGTTCAATCTCGTTACCGGAAAGTCTCTTTACTCATTCCGTAATGCATCATCCTGCAACTAACTCATTAGTCACATTGCTTGCAAGGCTTATAGTGATGTGCATTACCAGAGGGCCCAGAGATACCTCTTCGACAATCGGAGTGACAAATCCTAATCTAGATCTATGCCAACTCAACAAGTACCATCGGAGACACCTGTAGAGCACCTTTATAATCACTCAGTTACGTTGTGACGTTTGGTAGCACACATAGTGTTCCTCCGGTATTCGAGAGTTGCATAATCTCGTAGTCATAGGAACATGTATAAGTCATGAAGAAAGCAATAGAATTATACTAAACGATCAAGTGCTAAGCTAACGGAATGGGTCAAGTCAATCACATCATTCTCTAATGATGTGATCCCGTTAATCAAATGACAACTCATGCCTATGGCTAGGAAACTTAACCATCTTTGATTCAACGAGCTAGTCAAGTAGATGCATACTAGTGACACTCTGTTTGTCTATGTATTCACACATGTACTAAGTTTCCGGTTAATACAATTCTAACATGAATAATAAACATTTATCATGATATAAGGAAATATACATAACAACTTTATTATTGCCTCTAGGGCATATTTCCTTCACCAAATGGGATCTCATGGGTACAGAAGGTTGTGGCAGTGGAAAAGTGTTTTCGTGGCTCTCCCTGATGCTTTTGGGGTATAAGAGTATATATAGGCACAAGAATTAGGACAGGAGAGATACGAGGGGCCCACGAGGTAGGGGGCGCTCCCTCCACCCTCATGGCGGCCTCTTTGTGTCTCCGATTTCATCTCCAAGTCTCCTGGTTTGCTTTTGGTCCAAGAAAGATCATCGGAAAAGTTTCGTTCCGTTTGGACTCCGTTTGGTATTCCTTTTCTGCGAAACTCTAAAACAGGCAAAAAAAACAGAAACTGGCACTGGGCTCTAGGTTAATATGTTAGTCCCAAAAATAATATAAAATAGCATATAAATGCATATAAAACATCCAAAATAGATAATATAATAGCATGGAACAATCAAAAATTATATATACGTTGGAGACGTATCAAGCATCCCCGAGCTTAATTCCTGCTCGTCCTCGAGTAGGTAAATGATAAAAACAGAATTTTTGATGTGGAATGCTACCTAACATATTTATCCATGTAATTTTCTTTATTGTGGCATGAATGTTCAGATCCAAAAGATTCAAAACAAAATTTTAATATTGACATAAAAACAATAATACTTCAAGCATACTAACAGGGCAATTATGTCTTCTCAAAATAACATGTCCAGAGAAAGCTTATCCCTACAAAATCATATAGTCTGGCTATGCTCCATCTTCATCACACAAATTACTCAAATCATGCGCGACCCCGAGGACAAGCCAACCAATTGTTACTTTGATGTTCTCAAACCTTTTCAACTTTCACGCAATACATGAGCGTGAGCGATGGACGTAACACTATGGTGGAAGAGAATATGGTGGTTGTAGAGAAGACAAAAAGAGGGAGATGGTCTCACATCAACTAGGCGTATCAACAGGCTATGGAGATGCCCATCAATAGATATCAATGTGAGTGAGTAGTGATTGCCATGCAACAGATGCACTAGAGCTATAAGTGTATGGAAGCTCAAAAAGAAACTAAGTGGGTGTGCATCCAACTTGCTTGCTCATGAAGATAGAGGGCATTTGAGGAAGCCCATTGTTGGAATATACAAGCCAAGTTCTGTAATGGAAAATTCACACTAGTATATGAAAGTGACATAATAAGAGACTCTCTATCATGAAGATCATGGTGCTACTTTGAAGCACAAGTGTGGAAAAAGGATAGTAACATTGCCCCTTCTCTCTTTTTCTCTCATTCTTTGTTTGGCCTTTATCTTTTTTATGGCCTCTCTCTTTTTTCTCTCACTTGGCACAATGCTCTAATAATGATGATCATCACACTTCTATTTACTTACAACTCGAAAAATTACAACTCAATGCTTAGAACAAAATATGACTCTATGTGAATGCCTCCGGCGATGTACCGGGATGTGCAATGAATCAAGAGTGACATGTATGAAATAATTATGAAAGGTGGCTTTGCCACAAATACTATGTCAACTACATGATCATGCAAAGCAATATGACAACGATGAAGCGTGTCATAATAAACGGAACGGTGGAAAGTTGCCTGGCAATATATCTCGGAATGGCTATGGAAATGCCATAATAAGTAGGTATGGTGGCTGTTTTTAGGAAGGTATATGGTGGGTGTATGGTACTGGCCAAAGTTGCGCGGCACAAGAGAGGCTAGCAATGGTGGAAGGGTGAGAGTGCGTATAATCCATGGACTCAACATTAGTCAAAAAGAACTCACATACTTATTGCAAAAATCTATTAGTCATCGAATGAAGTACTACACGCATGCTCATAGGGGGATAGATTGATAGGAAAAGACCATCGCTCGTCCCCGACTACCACTCATAAGGAAGACAATCAATAAATACTTCATGCTTCAACTTCGTTACACAACGGTTCACACGTGCATGCTACGGGACTCACAAACCTCAACACAAGTATTTCTCAAATTCACAATTAATCCACTAGCATGACACTAATATCACCATCTTCATATCTCAAAACAATCATAAAGCATCAAACTTCTCATAGTATTCAACGCACTTTATATGAAAGTTTTTATTATATCCCTCTTGGATGCCTATCATATCAGGACTAAATTTATAACCAAAGAAAATTACCATGATGTTCTAAAAGACTCTCAAAATAATATAACTGAAGCAAGAGAGTTCATAAATTTCTATAAAATAAAGACACCGTCGTGCTCTAAAAATATATAAGTGAAGTACTAGAGCAATATTGCCTAGCTCAAAAGATATAAGTGAAGCACATAGAGTATACTAATAAATCATGATTCATGCGTGTCTCTCCCAAAAGTTGTGTACATCAAGGATGATTTTGGTAAACTAAAAAGCAAAGACTCAAATCATACAAGACGCTCCACGCAAAACACATATCATGTGGTGAATAAAAATATAGCTTCAAGTATAGTTACCGATGAAGACAAAAGAGAGGATGCCTTCCGGGGCATCCCCAAGCTTAGGCTTTTGTCTGTCCTTGAATATTACCTTGGGGTGAATTGGGCATCCCCAAGCTTAGTATCTTGCCACTCCTTATTTCATAGTCCATCAAATCCTTACCCAAAACTTGAAAACTTCACAACACAAAACTCAACAGAAAATCTCATGAGCTCCGTTAGTATAAGAGAATAAATCACCACTTTAAGGTACTATTGCAAACTCATTATTTATTTATATTGGTGTAATATCTACTGTATTCAACCTTTTCCATGGTTCATACCCCCGATACTACCTATAGATTCATCAAAATAAGCAAACAACACGCAAAAAACAGAATCTATCAAAAACAGAACAGTCTGTAGCAATCTGTAACTCTTGAATACTTCTGTAACTCCAAAAATTCTGAATTAGGATGAACTGAGAAATTCGTATAACAATCCAGAGCAAAAATAATAAGATCAAAATCATTCTTATATGAATTGTTAAAATTATTTTCCTAGGTGAAAAAGTTTCTGATTTTCAGCCAGATCAGCACAACTATCATCGTAAGCTCTCCTAAAGGTTTAACTTGGCACAAACACTAATTAAAACATAAAACCACATCTAACTAGAGGCTAGATGAATTATTTATTAATAAATAGTAACAAAAAGCAAATAACAAAAATAAAATTGGGTGCCTCCTAACAAACGCTATTGTTTAACGCCCTTATCTAGGCATAAAAGCGCGAATAGATCTAAGTATTGTCATCTTTGGTATGCAATCCATAAGTGGCTCTCATAATAGATTCATATGGCAATTTAATTTTATTCCAAGGAAAGTGTTCCATGCCTTTCCTTGAAAGAAAATTGGAATATAATGTTTCCTTCTTTCATATCAATAATTGCACAAATCGTTCTTAGGAAAGGTCTACTAAGAATAATAGTACATGTAGGATTGCAATCTATATCAAGAACAATGAAATCTAAAGGCACATAATTCCTATTTGCAACAATAAGAACATCATTAATACTTCCCATAGATATATAAATAGTGGAATCCGCAAGATGCAAATTTAAAGAAAAATCATCAAATTCACGGAAACCTAACACATCACACAAAGTTTTTGGAATCATGGAAATGCTAGCACCAAAATCACACAAAGCATGGCACTCATAATATTTAATCTTAATCTTAATAGTAGGTTTCCACTCATCATAAGTTTTCTAGGGATAGAAACTTCTAATTCAAGCTTTTCTTCAATAGATTGCATCATACCATCAATGATATGTTTAGTAAAAGATTTGTTTTGATTATAAGCACGAGGAGAATTCAACACGGATTGCAACAAGGAAATACAATCTATTAAAGAAAAATTATCATAATTAAATTTCTTGAAATCCCAAAGAGTGGGTTCATTGTTACATAAAGTCTTGACCTCTCCAATCCCACTTTTATCAATTTTTGCATCTAGATCTAAACACTCTGAATCACTGGGACATCTTTTAACTAAAGTTGACTCATCACCAGTCCCATCTTTATCAACATTAATATTGGAAAACAAATATTCAATAGGAGTCACATCAATCAGTTTTAGATCTTCATCATTATTATCATGAAAACTAGAGGAACACGTTTTTACAAACCAATTTTTTTAGCACGCATCTTAGCGGTTCTTTCTTTGCACTCATCAATGGAAATTCTCATGGCTTTGAGAGACTCATTGATATCATGCTTAGGTGGAATAGATCTAAGTTTCGAAGAATCAACATCAAGAGAAATTCTATCCATGTTCCTAGCCAAATCATCAATCTTGAGAAACTTCTCTTCAATCAAAGCATTAAAATTCTTTCGCGAACTCATAAATTCTTTAACACTATTGTCAAAATCAGAGGTCATCTTATTAAAATTTTCATAAGAATTGTTGTAGGAATTACCATAATTATTAGAGGACTAGGAAACAACCTAGGATTAAAATTGCCTCTATACGCGTTATTACCAAAATTGTTCCTACCAACAAAATTCACATCTATAGATTGATTATTATTCTCAATCAGAGTGGACAAAGGCATATCATTAGGATCAGAAGAAGCACTCTTATTAGCAAATAATTTCATAACTTCATCCATCTTTCCACTCAAAACATTAATCTCTTCAATCGCATGTACCTTTTTACTAGTGGATCTTTCGGTGTGCCATTGAGAATAATTAACCATGATATTATCTAGGAGTTTAGTAGCCTCTCCTAAAGTAATTTCCATAAAAGTGACCCCCGCGGCCGAATCTAAAAGATTTCTAGAAGCAAAATTCAACCTGTCATAAATTTTTTGTATAATCATCCACAAATTCAAACCATGTGTAGGGCAATTTTGTATCATCAATTTCATCCTCTCGCATGATTGTGCAACATGCTCATGATCAAGTTGCTTAAAATTCATAGTATTGTTCCTAAGGGAGATGATCTTAGCGGGGGGAGAATACTTAGAGATGAAAGCATCTTCACACTTATTTCACAAATCAATACTATTTTTAGGCAAAGATGAAAACCAAGTTTTAGCACTATCTCTAAGCAAAAAAGGGAATAGCTTCAATTTAACAATATCATTATCCACATCTTTCTTCTTTTGCATATGACACAAATCAACGAAATTGTTTAGATGTGATGCAACATCTTCACTAGGAAGGCCAGAAAAATGATCTTTCATAACAAGATTCAGCAAAGCGGCATAAATTTCACAAGATACAGCATTAGTAGTGGGAGCAATCGGGGTATTAATAAAATCATTATTGTTGGTGTTGGAAAAGTCACACAATTTGGTATTATCTTGAGCCATCATGACAAAGCAAGCAATCCAACACACGAGCACACAAGAAGCAAGCAAAGAAGACGAATGGAAGAGAGGCAAAGAAAAGGCAAATATTTCTGAAATCGTTTTAGAGGTGGGGAAGAGGAAAACGAGTGGCGAATGGCGAATAATGTAATGCAAGAGAGGAGAGTTTATGATGGGTACTTGGTATGGCTTGACTTGACGTAGATCTCCCTGGCAACGGCGCTAGAAATTCTTCCTGCTACCTTTTGAGCTTGCGTTGGTTTTTCCCTTGAAGAGGAAAGGGTGATGCGGCAAAGTAGAGTAAGTATTTTCCTCAATTTGAGAACCAAGGTATCAATCCAGTAGGATACAACATACAAGTCACTGAATACCTGCACAAACAATCAACAACTTGCACCCAACATGATAAAGGGGTTGTCAACCCTTCATGGTTACTTGCAAAAGTGGGATCTAATAGAGAAAGATAAACGATAAAGTAAATATTTTTGGTATTTTTGGTTTATAGATCGGAAAGTGATTGCAAAATAGTAGATCGGAAACTAGTGTGGTGGAAAAGAGACTTAATATGATGGAAAAGAGACCCAGGGGCCATAGCTTTCACTAGTGGCTTCTCTCAAGATAGCAAATAATACGGTGGGTGAACAAATTACTCCCGAGCAATTGGTAGAAGAGCGCATAATTATGACGATATCTAAGGCAATGATCATGAACATAGGCATCATGTCTGTGTCAAGTAGACCGAAACGATTCTGCATCTACTACTATTACTCCACACATCGACCGACTCATGCCTGCATCTAGAGTACCAAGTTCACGAAGAATAGAGTAACACATTAAGTAAGATGACATGATGTAGAGGAATTAACTCAAGCAATATGATGAAAACCTCATCTTTTTATCCTCGATGGCAACAATACAATACGTACCTTGCTGCCCTACTGTCACTGGGAAAGGACAACGAAAGATTAAACCCAAAGCTAAGCACTTCTCCCATTGCAAGAAAAACCAATCTAGTAGGCCAAACTAAACCGATAATTCAAGAGACTTGCAAAGATATCAAATCAAGCATATAAGAATTAAGAGAAGACTCAAATATTATTCGTAGATAATCTGATCATAAATCCACAATTCATAGGATCTCGGCAAACACACCTCAAAACAATATTACATCGAATAGATCTCCAAGTACATCGAGGAGAACATGGTATTGAGAATCAAAGAGAGAGAAGAATACATCTAGCTACTAGCTATGGACCCGTAGGTCTATGGTGAAATACTCATGCTTCATCAGAAGGGCAATGGTGTTGATGTAGAAGCCCTCCGTGATCAAATCCCCCTCCGACAAGACGGCGGAAAAGGTCCCTAGATGGGATCTCATGGGTACAGAAGGTTGCAGCGGTGGAGAAGTGTTTTCGTGGCTCTCCCTGATGGTTTTGGGGTATAAGAGTATATATAGGCGAAAGAATTAGGTCAGGAGAGATCCGAGGGGCCCACGAGGTAGGGGGCGCGGCCTACCCCCTAGGCGCGCCCTCCACCCTCGTGGCTGCCTTGTTGCGTCTCTGACTTCATCTCCAAGTCTCCTGGTTTGCTTCTAGTCCAAGAAAGATCATCGTGAAAGTTTCATTCCGTTTGGACTCCGTTTGGTATTCCTTTTCTGCGATACTCTAAAACAGGCAAAAACAGAAACTGGCACTCAACTCTAGGTTAATATGTTAGCCCCAAAATAATATAAAATAGCATATAAATGCACATAAAACATCCAAAACATATAATATAATAGCATGGAACAATAAAGAATTATAGATACGTTGGAGACGTATCAATATATAGGACGAAGAATTAGGTGAGGGCAGTCACGAGGGGCCCACAAGCCACGTGGCGCACCCTACCCCCCTTGCACTGATACGTCCATTTTGCATCATGTTTACCTACTGTTATTTATGTTGTTTTATTGCATAATAATGCTTTTTGGAGTAATTCTAATGCCTTTTCTCTCATAATATGCAAGGTTTGCACAAAGGGGGAGAATTCTGGCAGCTGGAAATCTGGACCTGAAAAAGCTACGTCAGGCTACTTATTCTGCACCACTCCAAATGAGATGAAACTTTATGAGGATTTTTTATGGAATAAATGAGGATTTTTGGAGCCAATAAGTACCAGAGGGGGCCCACCAGGTGGGCACAACCCACCTGGGCGTGCCAGGGAGCCCAGGCGCGCCCTGGTGGGTTGTGCTCACCCAGGCCCACCTCCGGTGCCCCTCTTCTACCACATAAGTCATTTTGACCTAGAAAAATAAAGGGAGGACTTTCGGGACAAAGCGCCGCTGTCTCGAGGCGGAACCTGGGCAGGAGCACTTTTGGCCTCTAGCGGAGCGATTCTGCCGGGGGAATTTCCCTCCCGGAGGGGGAAATCATCGTCATCATCATCGCCAACAACTCTCCCATCTTGGGGAGGGCTATCTCCATCAACATCTTCAACAGCACCATCTCCGCTCAAACCCTAGTTCATCTCTTGTGTTCAATCTTTGTACCAGAACTATAGATTTGTGCTTGTGAGTGACCAGTAGCACTGATTACATCTTGTAGTTGATTACTATATGGTTTATTTGGTGGAAGATTATATGTTCAGATCCATTATGCTCTTTAATACCCCTCTGATATTGAGCATGATTATCATTTGCGATTAGTTACTTTTGTTCTTGAGGTCACGGGAGAAATCATGTTGCAAGTAATCATGTGAACTTGATATGTGTTCGATATTTTGATGATATGTATGTTGTGATTCCCTTAGTGGTGTCATGTGAACGTCGACTACATGACACTTCACCATATTTGGGCCTAAGGGAATGCATTTTGGAGTAGTTATTAGATGATGGGTTGCGAGAGTGACAGAAGCTTAAACCCTAGTTTATGCGCTATTCCATAAGGGACCGATTGGATCCAAAAGTTTAATGCTATAATTAGAATTTATTCTTAATACTTTTCTCATAGTTGCGGATGCATGCGAGGGGGTTAATCATAGGTAGGAGGTTTTTTCAAGTAAGAACAATAGTAAGCACCGATCCACCCACATACCAAATTATCAAAGTAGCGAACACGAATCGAACCAACATGATGAAAGTGACTAGATGAAATTCTCGTGTACCCTCAAGAACACTTTGCTTATCATAAGAGACCATTTTGGCTTGTCCTTTGCCTCAAAAGGATTGGGCTACCTTGCTGAACTTTTTTACTACTACTGTTACTTGCCTGTTACAAATTATCTTACTATCAAACTACTCTGTTACTTACAATTTTAGCACTTGCAGACATTACCTTGCTGAAAACCACTTGTCATTTCCTTCTGCTCCTCGTTGGGTTTGACACTCTTACTTATCGAAAAGGCTACAATTGACCCCATATACTTGTGGGTCATCAAGGCCATTTTCTGGCACCTTTGCCAGGGAGTGAAGCACTCTTGGTAAGTGGAAACTGGTAAGAAAAAATTATTACTACATGATGAAATTTATTGTCACTTGTTACTATGGAAAACAATCCTTTGAGGGGTTTGTTCGGGGTATCTTCACCTCGACCAGAACCACAATTAGTTGCCCCTCAACCTACTGCACCTACTGAAAACACTGGATATGAAATCCCTTCGGGTATGGTAGAACAACTTCTAGCTAATCCCTATGTAGGAGATGGAACCGAACATCCGGATATGCACTTGATATATGTGGATGAAATTTATGGATTGTTTAAGCTTGCAGGTTTGACCAAAGATGAAGCTAAGAAGAAGGTTTTCCCTTTATCTTTGAAGGGAAAGGCATTGACATGGTATAGGGTATGCAATGATATTGGATATTGGAACTGGAATCAGTTGAAATTGGAATTCCATCAAAAAATTATCCTATGAATCTAGTTCATCGTGATGGGAATTATATATATAATTTTTGGCCTCATGAAGGTGAAAGTATCGCTCTAGCTTGGGGGAGGCTTGATTCAATGTTATATTCATGCCCCAATCATGAGCTCTCAAGAGAAATTATTATTCATAATTTTTATGCCCAACTTTCTCGTAGTGATCAATCCATGCTCGATACTTCTTGTACTGGTTCTTTTATGAAGAAGACTATTGAATTCCGGTGGGATATTTTAGAAAGAATTAAACGCAAATCTAAAGATTGGGAACTCAAGGAAGGTAAAGAGTCAGGTATTGAGCCTAAGTTTGATTGTGTTAAATCTTTTATGAATACCGATGCTTTTCAAAAGTTTAGCACTAAGTATGGACTTGACTTTGAGATAGTAGCTTCCTTTTGTGAATATTTTGCTACTCATGTTGATCTCCCTAAGGAGAAGTGGTTAAAATATCACGCACCAATTAAAGAAGAATTTAAAGAACCGATGAAAGCTAAATAAGAAACTATCATTTATAATGTTGATCCAGTTGTTCCCACTGCTTATATTGAAAATCCACCTTTCCCTGTTAGGATGAAGGAACATGCTAAAGTTTCAACTGTGGTCAGCAAAAGTTATATTAGAACACCTAAACCAACTGAATAAATCAAGGTCGAACCTAGTGTTGCCATGGTTAAGGATCTCTTGGTCGATAATATTGATGGGCATGCTATTTACTTCTGTGCTGAAGCTGCTAGAATTGCCAAACCTGATGAAAAAGATAAACATAGACTAGTTGTTGGCATGCCTGTTGTCTTAGTTAAGATAAGAGATCACTGTTATCATGGTTTATGTGACATAGGTGCTAGCGTGAGTGCTATTCCTATTTCCTTATATCAAGAAATTATGAACGATATAGCACCTGCTGAAACAGAAGACATAGATGTTACTATTAAACTTGCCAATAGAGATACTATATCACCAATTGGGATTGTTAGAGATGTTGAAGTCTTATGTGGGAAAATAAAATACCCTACTGATTTTCTTGTTCTTGGTTCCCCACAAGATGACTTTTGTCCCATTATCTTTGGTAGACCATGGTAGACCATTCTTGAACACCATCAATGCTAAAATAGATTGTGAGAAACAAACTGTCGGTCTTAGTTTTGATGATGAATCTCATGAGTTTAATTTCTCTAAGTTTAGTAGAAAACTTCATAATAAAAATTTGCCTAGTAAGGATGAAATTATTGGTCTTGCTTCTATTGTTGTACCTCCTACTTATCCTTTAGAACAATATTTGCTAGACCATGAAAATGGTTTGCATATGCGTGCAAGAAATGAAATAGATAGAATCTTGTTCGAACAACAACCTCTGCTTAAACACAATATGCCTATTTAAACTCTCGGAGGTCCTCCTCCACCTAAAGGTGATCCTGTGTTTGAACTAAAACAATTGCCAGACACTTTGAAATATGCTTATCTTGATGAGAAAAAGATATATCCTGTTATTATTAGTGCTAACCTTTCAGAACATGAAGCAGAAAGATTATTGAAAGTTGTAAGGAAGAACCGAGTTGCTATTGGATATACTCTTGATGATCTTAAGGGCATTAGTCCCACTCTATGTCAGCACAAGATTAATATGGAACCTGATGCTAAAACCGTTGTTGATCACCAACGTCGGTTAAATCCGAAGATGAATGAAGTGGTAAGAACGGAAATATTGAAACTTCTGGAAGCAGGTATAATCTATCCTATAGCTGATAGTAGATGGGTAAGTCATGTTCATTTTCTCCCTAAGAAGGGAGGTATAACTGTTGTTCCCAATGATAAGAATGAACTTATTCCACAAAGAATTGTCACATGCTATAGAATGGTAATTGATTTTAGATAATTAAATAAAGAAACTAGAAAAGATCATTACCCTCTGCCTTTTATTGATCAAATGCTAGAAAGATTATGTAAGCACATGCATTTTTGCTTCCTTGATGGATATTCTAGCTTTTCACAAATACCTGTGTCTCAACCTGATCAAGAAAAGACCACTTGTACTTGCCCTTTTGGAACTCACTACAGGAATGAGGCACTTTGCCGTCAGCCATAGCTGAGGCAAAGGCATGCTAGGCTAATGGCAAAGGGCTTTGTCGTCAGCCAGCAGATGGTAACAGGTCCGGCTGAATAGGCTACGGCAAAGGCCTGCGAACGGCAAAGATGCAAAGGCCTTTGCCATCTACTGGTAGATGGCAAAGAGCCTGGATGACACACGTGGTAGTTCAGGTCCGTTAATTGGTTAACGGCGTGCTTTGCCGTCAGCTGGCAGACGGCAAAGGCCTTTGCATGTTTGCCGTCAGCCAGCGTACGACAAAGATGAAAAGGCCTTTGCCGTCTGCTTGCTGACGAGAAATCTGCCAAATAGGCCAGCCCAGTACACCCCATGTTGTATAGGTAGCTGCCACATGGCAGTTTTGCCATCAGCTAGCAGACGACAAAGGTCTTTGCCATCAGCTAGTAGATGACAAAGTGGCTATATAGCCCTTCTTTTTCCTGTTTTTTCCTAAATTCATTCAATTTGACAGAATTTCACACACACACAAACACACACACACATATATGACACATTTCAAAATAATTTCAACAAGCATACCAACAATAAGTTTCCAATAACATATACAAGTTTCAAACAACATGAACATATACAAGTTTCCAACAACATACAATGGTTTCCAACAACATTTCCATACATGCATATCCAAAGAGTTTCCATAAACAAAAAGGAAGCACAAGGAGAAGAGTACACTCCATCAATGCAAGCTTCCTCATCTCAAGCAAATATGCAAATTAGGAAAGATGAAAGTTAGAAGAATAAGAAGACTAGCTAGAAGAAAAAGAAGAAGAAGAAAAAGAAAAATAAGAAGAAGAAGAAGAGATTCTTCTTCTTCTTCTTCTTATTCTTCATCTTCTAAATAAGGTAGGTAAAAGTGCTATTTTTTAGCTAAGGTAGGTAAAAATGCTAAGTGTATAGGTCATTTTAGAGCTAAGCTAGGTAAATAGGTCATTTTGGAGCTAACCTAGGTAGTTATGCCATTTTTGAGCTAACTAAGCATATTTATTCATTTTGGAGGACAAAATGGTAAGTGTAGGTCATTTTAGAGCTATCCTAGTTAGAATCAGTTATTTTGGAGCTAGGTGAGGTTATTTTGTCATTTAGGAGGAAAATAAATTAATTATATGGTAGTTTGGAGCTAAACCATGGTTATTATGCCATTTTTTTACCTAAGTAAGCTAATTATGTCATAAATGAACTAGGTAAGCTAAGTATAGATCATTATTTAGCTATCCTAGGTAGTAATGGCATTTTTCAGCTAACTAAGCATATTAAGTCATTTAGGAAGAAAAAAGGCTAAGTATAGGTCATTTTATAGCTATCCTAGGTAAAGTATGTCAGTTCGGAGCTAAGTAACGTTATTATGTCATTTTCGAGGAAAATAAGCTAAGTATAGGTCATTTTGGAGCTAAACCAAGGTTATTATGCCATTTTTTACCTAAGTGAGCTAATTATGTCATAAATGAAGTAGCTAAGCTAATTATAGATCATTATTGAGCTATCCTAGTTCGTTATGCCATTTTTACCTAAGTGAGCTAATTATGCCATAAATGAACTAGCTAAGCTAGCTATAGATCATTATTGAACTATCCTAGGTAGTTATGTCATTTTCTAGCTAACAAAGCATATCAAGTCATTTTGGAGGAAACAAATGCTAGTATAGGTCATTTTATAGCTATCCTAGGTAGAATATGTCGTTTTGGAGGTAAGTAAGGTTAATTCTGTCATTTTCCAGGAAAATAAGCTAAGTATAGGTCATTTTGGAGCTAAACCAAGGTTATTATGCCATTTTTTTTACCTAAGTGAGCTAATTATGTCATAAATGAAGTGGCTAAGCTAATCATAGATCATTATTGAGCTATCCTTGGCTGTTATGCCATTTGTTTTTTTTACCTAAGTGAGCTAATTATGTCATAAATGAACTAGCAAAGCTAGCTATAGGTCATTATTGAGCTATCCTAGGCAGTTATGCTATTTTCTAGCTAGCAAAGCATATCAGGTCATTTTGGAGGAAAAAATGCTAAGTATAAGTCATTTTATAGCTATCCTAGGTAGAATATGTAATTTTGGAGGTAAGTAAGGTTATTCTGTCATTTTCAAGGAAAATAAGCTAAGTATAGGTCATTTCTTAAGCTAATTATGCATTTGTTAAGCAAAACACTTGGGAAAACTTACCATCATCAGGGAGGTGAAGGAACGGTCGGGTTTGTGCCACTGCCAGACGGAGAAGGACCGGTCGGGGTTGCGCCACCGCGAGACGGAGAAGGATTGGTTGATGCTTGTCGGAAGGCGTGCTGCACCAAAGATCATTTGCAATGTTTAGTTAGCATGATGTAACTGAAATGTGAATACTAGTAACTAATGACCATTCAAATGAAACTCACCGTGTCCGCTATACCAATCTGGGGCATCGGCGGAGGGGTCTGGCCGGTTTTCTCGCACACGGACTGCACATTTTGTTTTCACGAGTTAGTCATATTAGTTAGTAATGAAACAAACATTACGTGCATGATTTGGCTAGTATGCGGGAGAACTTACCATGAGGAGCTCGTATAGGGCCTGGTGACCCGCGTCGTTACGGTTCCTCTCCGCCTCCAACAGATTAGTCGTCCTCTCCTCCAATTGCCTCTCCCTCTGCGCCGCCTGCCTAGTTGCCTCCACCAGAAGCTCCTGGGCCCTAGCCTCGTCGGTGAGCTCCATTGGCCGTGGTCGTGGCCTCATCTCAGGAAGAGACCTCGTCTGGCACTTCTTGATCTTCGGGAGACTTCTAGGACAATGTATCAGTTCATCCCCAATGGCTACCGAGCCATGTTTCCTCCCCTCACCAGATAGCATCACGAGCTCAGGATCAAAAGGACTCTCGCTCGGGTTGAAGTCCTCCCCTTTCATCTTCTTCCCAAAGTCTCTGTACCTCACGAGCTTGTCGTGGGAGGAGATGTTGGTGAATCTCTCTGGATGATCAAGGTCATCCTCCGAGAATGCCTTGGCCTTCTTCAACGGGGCACTATGGTCCATGGCATAGAGGTCGTACAACGGTGGCACCTCCTTCTTGTTGTGTCGCGCCTAAAAGAGAGGAACAGGGTAAATTAGTAATTAAAGGGCTGAAGCTAGCATGAAGAATGAAATTGCATGAATCGTTAAGGGCTCGAACCACATACCCAGTGATCCCCTTACTCAAACAGGTTGGAGCTCCCTTGATGGTGTGGCACACCTTGCATCTGGGCATGCTTGTCCCTGGCCTTGTTGTGGACAGCTATCCATTGGGGATAGCACCACTCATCCACCAACCTCTCCCAATAGTCCATCCTCCACACACCATCTTGGGGGCACATAAGTTAGACAAAGAGAAATTTCAGCGCTACGCCTACAAATCAAATTAAGGAAACTAAGTACAAGGCCTTAATAATAGGTAATTACCTTCATGTACTTCTCCTTACTCAGATACTTGCCGCGGCACTTCTTCTTCTGCCTCCTAATGTTAGTCGAGGCGTAGTAGTCTCGAACAGCCTGCACCCGAGCCTCGTGCCGTAAGTTCTGAAGTAGGCGCTTGCACTCGACTTTGAGAACCATAGCCGCGACCGCCTCGTGTTCCTCAAGACACCTGTAGAAGGTCCGCAATCAAACAAGATAGTACAATCGCTAGGTACTGTTGATTTTTAATTCTGTAAAGGAGAAATTACCCAAGACCACCGTCTCACAATGTTGGTCACCATCACGCACACGACACCGTTGACCATCTCCCCCGACGGGGCCAGGGCAGCCTCATACAACTCCCAGGTCAGTGCTAGCTATGGAACCTCACCCTCACTGGGCAACATGACCCACCCGTGAAGTGGTGTTGGCAAAGAGTACGAAGGAGCTGGTTGGGCCTACGGACACCATCTGCGTGTATCCAACCCCTGCAGTATGACAAGGCCAACACATTAGATATTAATTTGAAGAAACATGAAGGCAAAAGGTTAAAAAAGAGTAAATGCACTTATTTCTCCCCGTTAGGCTGAATCAACCACCTCTGGTCGCAGGTCGCCGACACGGATGGGAGCTTAGTACCACCACCCTGGTAGACCTTCTTGCCCTCCTCAACTAGCTCGCCCTTGCTGCAGCTATCCTTACAAAAGGTCTCCTCGACACCATCACCATGGTCTCTAGTCTCCGGAGTCACGTGGGACGAAGACTCTGGGACCCAAGTCTCCTGGAGGAAGACTCTGGGACCCGAGTCTTGTCGGACATAGGCTCGGTGACCCGAGGCTCGTCGACCCGAGTCTGAGATGGGTCTAGGTCAGACAGGTCCACCTGAGACGGAGCACTCCGGTGGTCCGGAGAATCAGCGGGGGGTGGCGGCGAGGAAGGCACAACAGCCTTCCTACCTCTCCCAGCGCCACGTCCACCTCTACCTGCACCCCTCTTCTTCCCCCGACCTCTACCAGCCGAAGAAGAAGCGCTGAAGGTGTTGGGGGTGTCTACATGCTGTCTACCGGCGCTCTCTAAAGGTGCTGGGGTGGAATAACAACACACCTCCCAACACGCGCCGAGGAAGGAGGCTCAGAGCGCTCTTGACCCACGCTCACCATCTATCAACACCTGCAATGGCAAAGAGTAAACAAAATTAGTACAACATAAACATAAGAAAAATTTAACTGTGTATCATCATCATGAACATAATAAAAATTTTAATACCTAATAACATAAACTAATTAATAATATACATATATATGTACATAATAATAATTAAATACCTGACCTAACTCATAATTCACAAATATATGACCCCGGCGGCCTGTGGAAGGCCGAAGAGCACCTTTTTGGGAGGTGTCGGGGGTCGAGGTCTCGGGGGTGTCGTGTCAGGGTAGGGGTGCTGTGTCGAGGTCAGGGGTGCCGTGTCGGTGTCTCGGGGTCTCGTGTCGGGAGTCGAGGGGTCTGTGGTGTCGTGTCGGGGTGTTGAGGTGGTCTCGGGGTGTCGTGTCGGGGGTCGGGGTGTCGGTGGTGTCGTGTTGGGGTGCTGTGTCAGGGTCGGGGGTGCCGTGTTAGGGTCGGGGTGCTATGTCGGGGTGTCGAGGCAGGGTCGAGGTGTCGTGCCGGGGCTCAGGGTGTCGGTGGTGTCATGTCGGGGTGTCGAGGCGGTCTTGTGGTGTCGTGTCGGGGTTGGGGTGTCGGGGTCGCGATGTCGGGGTGCCGAGGCGGGGTCGGGGTGTCGTGTCGGGGGTCGGGGGCTCGGGGGTGCCATGTCGGGGTGTCAAGGCGGTCTCGGGATGTCGTGTCGGGGTTCGGGGTGTCAGTAGTGTCGTGTTGGGGTGTCGGTGGTGTCGGGGGTCGGGGTGCAGGTGGTGTCGTGTTGGTGTCGAGGCGGTCTCGGGGTATCGTGTCGGGGGTCGGGGCGTCGGTGGTGTCGGGGACTGGTGATTTTCTTCTTGTTGTTGTTCTCCTCCTCCTCCTCCTCCTCTTCTTCTTTTCTTCTCCTGCCCCTTTTCTTCTCCTCCTCCTCCTCCTCATCTTCTTCTTCTCCTCCTCCTCCTCCTCCTCCTCCCCTCTTCTTCTTCTTCTTCTTCTTCTTCTTCTTCTTCTTCTTCTTCTTCTTCTTCTTCTTCTTCTTCTTCTTCTTCTTCTTCTTCTTCTTCTTCTTCTTCTTCTCTTCTCCTCCCCTTTTTCTTCTTCTCCTACCCTTCCCTTCTTCTTATTCTTCTTCTTCTTTTCTTCTCCTAATAATTTTTTTCGAGAACTAACCTACAAACTAACCTAGAAACTAACCTAACTAACCTAGAAAATCAAACTAACATAACTAATAGCAGTGGCTAACCTAATCAAACTAATCCCGAAAAAAAGAAACTAACAGTATTAACTAACCTAATTAGTAGCAGTAGAAAAAAAAGAAAAAACAGGGGGGTCACCTGAGTGGGTCGGCAGGGCATCGGGGCGGCTAGGGCGTCGGGGCGACGGTGTGGCCCCTGGTTGTCGAAGCGGCGTGGGCGAGGGCGCGGGCGGGGGCGGGCGGCGAGGCGTCGAGGCATCGGCAGTGGGGGGCGGTGAGGCGTCGGTCTGTGAGGGGCATTGGTAGTAGCTGGTGGTGGACCAGCGTGGACGGACGGCAGTGGGGTCAGCGGCGGCGAGGGCGGTGGTGGTCGGGAGCGGCGGCGGCAGTTGGGGTCGGGGTCGGGCACAGTGGAGTGAGAGAGAAAGAGAGATGGAGAGAGTGGGAGGTGTGGGGTGGGCCGTATGTAGCCATTAGCTGCTGTTCTCTTTGCTGTCTACTTGTGGAGGGCAAAGAATCTTTGCCATCTGCTAGCAGACGGCAAAGAAAGTGGCCATTAAGTGGTACTCGTTAGTGGGCCACCCTCCCTCTTTGCCGTCTACTAGCAGACGGCAAAACATCTATGCCATCAGCTAGCGGACGACAAAGATGTGGCTGAAGGTGAACACTCTCTTTGCCGTCAGCTCTTTCTTTGCTGCCAGGTTTCTGTTAGCTGATGGCAAAGAGCTGGCTGGCGCGCCCTACCCCCTTGGGCACTGATACATCCATTTTGCATCATGTTTATCTACATTTATTTATGTTGTATTATTGCATAATAATGCTTTTTGGAGTAATTCTAATGCCTTTTCTCTCGTAATATGCAAGGTATGCACAAAGGGGGGAAATTCTGGCAGCTGGAAATCTAGACCTGAAAAAGCTACGTGAGGCTACCTATTCTGCACAACTCCAAATGTTTTGAAACTTTACGAGGATTTTTTATGGAATAAATGAGGATTTTGGAGCCAATAAGTACCACAGGGGGTCCACCAGGTGGGCACAATCCACCTGGGCGCGCCAGGGAGCCCAGGCGCACCCTGGTGGGTTGTGCTCACCTAGGCCTACCTCTGGTACATAAGTCATTTTGACCTAGAAACAATATAGGGAGGACTTTCAGGATGAAGCACCACAGTCTAGAGGTGGAACCTGGGCAGGAGCACTTTTGCCCTTCGGTGGAGCGATTCCGCGGGGGAACTTCCCTCCCGGAGGGGGAAATCATCATCATCATCATCACCAACAACAACTCTCCCATCTTGGGGAGGGCTATATCCATCAACATCTTCAACAACACCATCTCCTCTCAAAACCTACTTCATTTCTTGTGTTCAATCTTTGTACCAGAACTATAGATTGGTGCTTGTGGGTGACTAATATTGTTGATTACATCTTGTAGTTGATTACCATATGATTTATTTGGTGGAAGATTATATGTTCAGATCCATTATGGTATTTAATACCCCTCTGATCTTGAGCATGATTATCATTTGTGAGTAGTTACTTTTCTTCTTGAGGTCACGAAAGAAATCATGTTGGAAGTAATCATGTGAACTTGATATGTGTTTGATATTTTGATGATATGTATGTTGTGATTCCCTTAGTGTCATGTGAACGTCGAGTACATGACACTTCACCATATTTGGGCCTAAGGGAATGCATTGTCGATTAGTTATTAGATGATGGGTTGCGAGAGTGACAGAAGCTTAAACCCTAGTTTATGCGCTATTCCATAAGGGACCGATTGGATCCAAAAGTTTAATGCTATGGTTAGAATTTATTCTTAATACTTTTCTCGTAGTTGCAGATGCTTGCGAGCGGGTTAATCATAAGTAGGAGGTTTATTCAAGTAAGAACGACACCTAAGCACCTGTCCACCCACATATCAAATTATCAAAGTAGCAAACACAAATCGAACCAACATGATGAAAGTGACTAGATGAAATTCCCCTGTACCCTCAAGAACACTTTGCTTATGATAAGAGACCGTTTTGGCCTGTCCTTTGCTTCAAAAGGATTGGGCTATCTTGCTGCACTTTTGTTACTACTACTGTTACTTCCCCGTTACAAATTATCTTGCTATCAAACAACTCTATTACTTACAATTTTAGCACTTGCATACATTACCTTGCTGAAAACCACTTGTCATTTCCTTCTGCTCCTCGTTGGGTTTGACACTCTTACTTATTGAAAATGCTACAATTAACCCCATATACTTGTGGGTCATCAAGGCCATTTTCCGGCTCCGTTGCCGGGGAGTGAAGCGCTCTTGGTAAGTGGAAATTGGTAAGGAAAAATTATTACTACATGCTGAAATTTATTGTCACTTGTTACTATGGAAAACAATCCTTTGAGGGGTTTGTTCGGGGTATCTTCACCTCGACCAGAACCACAATTAGTTGCCCCTCAACCTACTGCACCTACTGAAAACATTGGATATGAAATCCCTTCGGGTATGGTAGAACAACTTCTAGCTAATCCCTATGTAGGAGATGGAACCGAACATCCGGATATGCACTTGATATATGTGGATGAAATTTATGGATTGTTTAAGCTTGCAGGTTTGACCAAAGATGAAGCTAAGAAGAAGGTTTTCCCTTTATCTTTGAAGGGAAAGGCATTGACATGGTATAGGGTATGCAATGATATTGGATATTGGAACTGGAATCAGTTGAAATTGGAATTCCATCAAAAAATTATCCTATGAATCTAGTTCATCGTGATGGAATTATATATATAATTTTTGGCCTCATGAAGGTTAAAGTATCGCTCTAGCTTGGGGGAGGCTTGATTCAATGTTATATTCATGCCCCAATCATGAGCTCTCAAGAGAAATTATTATTCATAATTTTTATGCCCAACTTTCTCGTAGTGATCAATCCATGCTCGATACTTCTTGTACTGGTTCTTTTATGAAGAAGACTATTGAATTCCGGTGGGATATTTTAGAAAGAATTAAATGCAAATCTAAAGATTGGGAACTCAAGGAAGGTAAAGAGTCAGGTATTGAGCCTAAGTTTGATTGTGTTAAATCTTTTAAGAATACCGATGCTTTTTAAAAGTTTAGCACTAAGTATGGACTTGACTTTGAGATAGTAGCTTCCTTTTGTGAATCTTTTGCTACTCATGTTGATCTCCCTAAGGAGAAGTGGTTAAAATATCACACACAATTAAAGAAGAATTTAAAGAACCGATGAAAGCTAAATAAGAAACTATCATTTATAATGTTGATCCAGTTGTTCCCACTGCTTATATTGAAAATCCACCTTTCCCTGTTAGGATGAAGGAACATGCTAAAGTTTCAACTGTGGTCAGCAAAAGTTATATTAGAACACCTAAACCAACTGAATAAATCAAGGTCAAACCTAGTGTTGCTATGGTTAAGGATCTCTTGGTCGATAATATTGATGGGCATGTTATTTACTTCTATGCTGAAGCTGCGAGAATTGCCAAACCCGATGAAAAAGATAAACATAGACCAGTTGTTGGCATGCATGTTGTCTTAGTTAAGATAGGAGATCACTGTTATCATGGTTTATGTGACATAGGTGCTAGCGTGAGTGTTATTCCATTTTCCTTATATCATGAAATTATGAATGATATAGCACCTGCTGAAACAGAAGACATAGATGTTACTATTAAACTTGCCAATAGAGATACTATATCACCAATTGGGATTGTTAGAGATGTTGAAATCTTGTGTGGGAAAATAAAATACCCTACTGATTTTCTTGTTCTTGGTTCCCCACAAGATGACTTTTGTCCCATTATCTTTGTTAGACCATTCTTGAACACCGTCAATGCTAAAATAGATTGTGAGAAACAAACTGTCGGTCTTAGGTTTGATGATGAATCTCATGAGTTTAATTTCTCTAAGTTTAGTAAAAAACCTCATAAGAAAGATTTGCCTAGTAAGGATGAAATTATTGGTCTTGCTTCTATTGCTACACCTCCTACTTATCCTTTAGAACAATATTTGCTAGACCATTTAAATGGTTTGCATATACGTGAAAGAAATGAAATAGATAGAATCTTGTTCGAACAACAACCTCTGCTTAAACACAATCTGCCTGTTGAAACTCTAGGAGGTCCTCCTTCACCTAAAGGTGATCCTGTGTTTGAGTTAAAACAATTGCCAGACACTTTGAAATATGCTTATATTGATGAGAAAAAGATATATCTTGTTATTATTAGTGCTAACCTTTCAGAACATGAAGAAGAAAGATTATTGAAAGTTCTAAGGAAGCACCGAGCTGCTATTGGATATACTCTTGATGATCTTAAGGGCATTAGTCCCACTCTATGTCAGCACAAGATTAATATGGAACCCGATGCTAAACCCGTTGTTGATCATCAACGTCAGTTAAATCCGAAAATGAAAGAAGTGGTAAGAACGGAAATATTGAAACTTCTGGAAGCAGGTATAATCTATCCTATAGCTGATAGTAGATGGGTAAGTCATGTTCATTGTGGCAGTAAGAAGGGAGGTATAACTGTTGTTCCTAATGATAAGAATGAACTTATTCCACCAAGAATTGTCACATGCTATAGAATGGTAATTGATTTTAGAAAATTAAATAAAGCAACTAGAAAAGATCATTACCCTCTGCCTTTTATTGATAAAAAGCAAGAAATATTATCGAAGCACACACATTTCTGCTTCCTTGATGGATATTCTGGCTTTTCACAAATACCTATTTCGTAACCTGATCAAGAAAATACCACTTGTACTTGCCCTTTTGGAACTTATGCTTATAGATATATGCCTTTTGGTCTATTTAATGCACCTGCTACCTTTCAAAGATGTATGACTGCTATATTCTCTGATTTTTGTGAAAAGATTGTTGAGGTTTCATGGATGACTTTTCTATTTATGGGAAGTCTTTTGATGATTGTTTAAGCAATTTTGATTGAGTTTTGTAGAGATGTGAAAAATTAAATCTTGTTTGAATTGGGAGAAGTGCCACTTCATGGTTAACGAAGGTATTGTTTTGGGCCATAAAATTTTTGAAAGAGGTATTGAAGTGGACAAAGCCAAGGTTGATGCAATTGAGAAAATGGCATGTCCTAAAGATATCAAAGGTATTCGTAGTTTCCTTGGTCAGGCTGGTTTCTATAGGAGACTTATCAAATACTTTTCTAAAATTTCTAGGCCTCTTACAAATATTTTGCAAAAGGATATTCCTTTTGTTTTTGATGATGATTGTTTGGAAGCCTATAAAATACTCAAGAAAGCCTTAATTTCTGCACCTGTTGTTCAACCACATGATTGGAACTTACCTTTTGAGATTATGTGTGATGCTAGTGATTATGATGTTGGTGTTGTTCTAGGACAAAGAGTTGATAAGAAATTAAATGTTATCCATTATGCTAGTAAAACTCTAGACAGTGCTCAACGAAATTATGCTACTACTGAAAAATAATTCTTAGTCGTGGTGTTTGCTTGTGATAAATTTATATCCTACATTGTTGATTCTAAAGTGACCGTTCACACTGATCACGCTGCTATAAAATATCTTATGGAAAAGAAACATGCTAAACCTAGACTCATTAGGTGGGTTCTTCTACTACAAGAATTTGATTTGCATATCACTAATAGAAAAGGAGCAGAGAACCCCGTAGCTGATAACTTGTCTAGGCTTGAAAATATTCTTGATGACCCACAACCTATTAATGATAGCTTTCCTCATGAACAGTTAACTGCAATAAATGTTTCTAGTAGTACACCTTGGTATGCTGATTATGCTAATTATATTGTTACCAAATACATACCACCTAGCTTTGCATACCAACAAAAGAAAAAATTCTTCTATGATTTAAGACAATACTTTTGGGATGACCCACATCTTTATAAAGAAGGAGTAGATGGTATTATTAGATGTTGTGTACCTGAGCATGAACAGGAACAAATACTACGGAAATGTCACTCCAAAGCTTATGGAGGACATCATGCGAGAGACAGAACCGCTCATAAGGTATTGCAATATGGGTTTTATTGGCCTACTCTCTTCAAGGATGCCCGTAAGTTCATCTTATCTTGTGATGCATGTCAAAGAATAGGTAATATCGGTAAGCGTCAAGAAATGCCTATGAATTATTCACTTGTTGTTGAACCATTTGATGTTTGGGGATTTGATTTCATGGGACCTTTTCCTTCCTCTAATGGGTATACTCATATTTTGGTTGTTGTTGAATATGTTAGTAATGTTGGAAATATGCCCTAGAGGCAATAATAAAAGTATTATTATATTTCAATGTTCATGATAATTGTCTTTTGTTCATGCTATAACTGTATTATCCGGAAATCGTAATACACGTGTGAACACTTAGACCCAATGAGTCCCTAGTGAGCCTCTAGTTGACTAGCTCGTTGTGATCAATAGATAGTCATGGTTTCCTGACTATGGACATTGGATGTTGTTGATAACGAGATCACATCATTAGGAGAATGATGTGATGGACAAGACCCAACCATAAGCACAGCATAAAAGATCGTATAGTTCGTTTGCTAGAAGCTTTGCCAATGTCAAGTATCTGTTCCTTCGACCATGAGATCGTGTAACTCCCGGTTACCGTAGGAGTGCCTTGGGTGTATCAAACGTCACAACGTAACTGGGTGACTATAAAGGTGCATTACAGGTATCTCCGAAAGTATCTGTTGGGTTGACACGGATCGAGACTGGGATTTGTCACTCCGTATGACGGAGAGGTATCTCTGGGCCCACTCGGTAATGCATCATCATAATGAGCTCAAGTTGACCAAGGTGTTGTACGGGATCATGCATTACTGATGCGAGTAAAGTGACTTGCGATAACGAGACCGAACAAGGTATTGGGATACCGACGATCGAGTCTCGGGCAAGTAACGCACCGATTGACAAAGGAATTGCATACGGGTTTGATCGAATCCTCGACATCGTGGTTCAACCGATGAAATCATCGAGGAGCATGTGGGAGCCAACATGGGTATCCGACCCGCTGTTGGTTATTGCCCGAGAGTCGTCTCGGTCATGTCTGCGTGTCTCCCGAACCCGTAGGGTCTACACACTTAAGGTTCGGCGACGCTAGGGTTAGCAGGAAGTCAAGTATGTGACTACCGAATGTTGTTCGGAGTCCCGGATGAGATCCCGGACGTCACGAGGAGTTCCGGAAGGGTCCGGAGGTAAAGAATAATGTATAGGAAGTGGTGTTTCGGCCATCGGGAAAGTTTGGGGTTTCGGTAAAATCACGGACCACCGGAAGGGTCCCGGGGTCCACCGGTGGGGCCACCTATCCCGAGGGCCCCTTGGGCCAAGGGGAAGGAACCAGCCCACAGGGGCTGGTGCGCCCCTAGGCCCACCTAGCGCCTAGGGTTGAAACCCTAGGGGTGGGGCCCCACCGCTTGGGGGCACTCCACCCCCTTGGCCGCCGCCCCGGAGATTGGATCTCGGGGCCGCCACCTGGGGCCTATATAAAGGGGGGGAGGGAGGGGGGCTGCTGTACCAACTCCCAAGGCGCAGCCCTTCCCCTCCCCAACACATCTCCTTCTCCGTAAGAGCTCGTGAAGCCTGCCGAGTACTTCTTCTCCACCATCACCACGCCGTTGTGCTGCCGGTGGAGTTGTCTTCCTCAACCTCTCCTTCCCCCTTGCTGGATCAAGAAGGAGGAGACGTCGCTCGTCCCGTATGTGTGTTGAACGCGGAGGTGCTGTCCGTTCAGCACTAGGCATCGGTGATCTGAATCACGTTCGGGTACGACTCCATCATCACCTTGCAAGCTTCCGCACGCGATCTACAAGTGGTATGTAGATGCAAACTCTCTCCGTTACTCGTTGCTTAGATGAACTCATAGATGGATCTTGGTGAAGCCGTGGAAAATTTTAATTTTACGCAACGTTCCCCAACAAAGGCATCATGAGCTAGGTCTATCGTAGTTCTCTAATGCACGAGTAGAACACAAATTTGTTGTGGGCGTTGATCTTGTCATCTTACTTGCCTCTACTAGTCTTTTCTTGCTCAACGGTATTGTGGGATGAAGCGGCCCGACCAACCTTACACGCGCTTACGTGAGACCGGTTCCACCGGTGACATGCACTAGTTGCATAAGGTGGCTGGCGGGTGTCTGTCTCTCCACTTTAGTTGGAGCGGATTCGATGAACAAGGCCCTTATGAGGGGTAAATAGAAGTTGACAAAATCACGTTGTGGTGATTCGTAGGTAAGAAAACGTTCTTGCTAGAACCCAATCGCAGCCACGTAAAAGATGCAACAACAACTAGAGGACGTCTAACTTGTTTTTGCAGCGATTGATCATGTGATGTGATATGGCGAAGTTGTGATGAATGATGAATTGTGATGTATGAGATCATGTTCTTGTAATAGGATTCACGACTTGCATGTCGATGAGTATGACAACCGGCGAGAGCCATAGGAGTTGTCTTTATTTTTTGTATGACCTGCGTGTCATTGAAGAACGCCATGTAAACTACTTTACTTCATTACTAAACGCGTTAGTCATAGAAGTAGAAGTAGTCGTTAGCGTGACAACTTCATGAAGACACGATGATGGAGATCATGATGATGGAGATCATGGTGTCAAGCCGGTGACAAGATGATCATGGAGCCCCGAAGATGGAGATCAATGGAGCTTGATGATATTGGCCATATCATGTCACAACTATATAATTGCATGTGATGTTTATTATGTTTATGCATCTTGTTTACTTAGGACGACGGTAGTAAATAAGATGACCCCTTACAAAATTTCAAGAAGTGTTCTCCCCTAATTGTGCACCGTTGCTACAGTTAAATCGTTTCTAAGCACCACGTGATGATCGGTGTGATGGATCCTTACGTTCACATACAACGGGTGTAAGACAGTTTACACAAATAAAAACACTTAGGGTTAACTTGACGAGCCTAGCATGTGCAGACATGGCCTCGGAACACGGAGACCGAAAGGTCGAACACGAGTTGTATGGAAGATACGATCAACATGAAGATGTTCACCGACGATGACTAGTCCGTCTCACGTGATGATCGGACACGGGCTAGTCGACTCGGATCGTGTAACACTTAGATGACTAGAGGATGTCTAATCTAAGTGGGAGTTCATAATTTTGATTAAGAACTTTATTATCATGAACTTAGTCTAAAACCTTTGCAAATATGTCTTGTAGATCAATGGCCAACGCTAATGTCAACATGAACTTCAACGCGTTCCTAGAGAAACCAAGCTGAAAGATGATGGCAGAACTATACGGATCGGGTCCGAAACCCGAGGATCATCCTCATAGCTGCCAGAAGCAATATGTCCTAGATGGACCGCTAGGTGCCGCTCCGTCGAAGAACCAAGACGTTATGAACGCTTGCAAACTCGTCTTGATGATTACTCCCTCGTTCGGTGCGGCATGATTTACACTTAGAACCGGGCTCCAAAAGCGTTTTGAGCATCACGGAGCATATGAGATGTTCAAGAGCTGAAACTAGTTTTCCAAGCTCATGCCCGGTCGAGAGATATGATGTCTCCGACAAGTTCTACAGATTGTAAGATGGAGGAGAACAAGATCTTGTCGGTGAGCACATCCTCAAGATGTCAGGTTGCACAACCGTATGACCCAAATGAACATTAACCTCCCGATGAGGCGGTCATTGACAGAATCCTCCATCGCTCCCACCAAGCTACAAGAGCTTTGTGAGGAACTACAACATGCGGGGATGGTAAAGACCATTCTGAAGTGTTCTCGATCTCAAGTCGAGAGGCTGAAATCAAGAAAGAACATCAAGTGTTGATGGTCAATAAGACCACTAAGTTCAAGAAGGGCAAGGGTAAGAAGAACTTCAAGAAGGACGGCAAAGATGTTGCCGCCCGCAAGCTTGTTGCGGGAAGAAGTCAAAGAATGGACCCAAGCCCGAGACCGAGTGCTTTTATTGCAAGGGAAGGGCACTTTGGCGGAACTGCCCCAAATACTTAGCGGATAAGAAGGCCGGCAACACCAAAGGTATATTTGATATACATGTAATTGATGTGTACCTTACCAAGACTCGTAGTAACTCCCGGTATTTGATACGGTGCCATTGCTCATATTTGTAACTCACAGCAGAGCTGCGGAATAAACGGAGACCGGCGAAGGGCGAGGTGACGATCGCGCGTCGGGAATGGTTCCGAGGTCGATGTGATCGCCGTCGACACGCTGCCTCTACATTTACCTACGGATTAGTTTTAAACCTCAATAATTGTTATTTAGTGCCAAGTTTGAGCATGAACATTGTATCTGGATCTCGCTTTGATACGAGATGGCTACTCATTTAAGTCTGAGAATAATGGTTGTTCGATTTATATGAGAGATATGTTTTATGGTCATGCTCCGATGGTCAATGGTTTATTCTTAATGAATCTCGAGCGTAATATTACACATGTTCATAGTGTGAATGCCAAAAGATGTAAAGTTGATAACGATAGTCCCACATACTTGTGGCACTGCCGCCTTGGTCACATTGGTGTCAAGCGCATGAAGAAGCTCCATGCTGATGGACTTTTAGAGTCTCTTGATTATGAATCGTTTGACACATGCGAACCTTGCCTCTTAGGCAAAATGACCAAGACTCCGTTCTCCAGAACAATGGAGCGAGCAACCAACTTGTTGGAAATCATACATACCGATGTGTGCGGTCCAATGAGCGTTGAGGCTCGCGGAGGATATCGTTATGTTCTCACTCTCACTGATGACTTGAGTAGATATGGGTATGTCTACTTAATGAAACACAAGTCCGAGACCTTTGAAAAGTTCAAGGAATTTCAGGGTGAGGTAGAGAATCAACGTGACCGTAAGATAAAGTTCCTCTGATCGATCGTGGGGAGAATACTTAAGTCACGAATTTGGTACACACTTAAGAAAATGTGGAATCGTTTCACAACTCACGCCGCTGGAACACCTCAAATAAACGGTGTGTCCGAACGTCGTGTCGCACTCTATTGGATATGGTGCGGTCTATGATGTCTCTTACCGATTTACCGCTATCATTTTGGGGATACGCTCTAGAGACAGCTACATTCACTTTAAATAGGGCACCGACTAAATCCGTTGAGACGACACCGTATGAATTATGGTTTGGGAAGAAACCTAAGTATCGTTTCTAAAAGTTTGGGGATGCGATGCTTATGTCAAGAAACTTCAACCCGAAAAGCTCGAACCCAAGTCGGAAAAATGCGTATTCATAGGATACCCGAAGGAAACTGTCGGGTATACCTTCTACTTAAGATCCGAAGGCAAGGTCTTTGTTGCCAAGAACGGATGCTTTCTGGAGAAAGAGTTTCTCTCGAAAGAAGTAAGTGGGAGGAAAGTAGAACTCGATGAAGTACTACCTCTCGAACGGGAAAGTGGTGCAGCGCAGGAAACCGTTCCTGTGATGCCCACACCAACTGAAGAGGAAATCATTGATGATGATCAAGGTACTACGGATCAAGTTACTCTTGAACTTCAAGGTCCACGAGGACACGCCCGCACTGCAGTGGTACGGCAACCCTGTCATGGAAATCATGTTGCTAGACAACAATGAACCTTCGAACTATGAAGAAGCAATGGCGGGCCCGGATTCCAACAAATGGCTTGGAGCCATGAAATCCGAGATAGAATCCATGTATGAAAACAAAGTATGGACTTTGACAGACTTGCCCGATGATCGGCGAGCGATAGAAAACAAATGGATTTTTAAGAAGAAGACGGACGCGGATGGTAATGTCACCATCTATAAAGCTCGACTTGTCGCTAAGGGTTATCGACAAGTTCAAGGGATTGACTACGACGAGACATTCTCTCCCGTAGCGAAGCTTAAGTCCGTCCGAATCATGTTAGCAATTGCCGCATACTATGATTATGAGATATGGCAGATGGACGTCAAAACGGCATTCCTTAATGGACATCTTAAGGAAGAGCTGTATATGATGCAGCCGAAAGGTTTTGTCGATCCTCAGAACGCTAACAAAGTATGCAAGCTCCAGCGATCCATTTATGGGCTGGTGCAAGCATCTCGGAGTTGGAACATTCACTTTGATGAGATGATCAAAGCGTTTGGGTTTATGCAGACTTATGGAGAAGCCTGCGTTTACAAGAAAGTGGGTGGGAGCTCCGTAGCATTTCTCCTGTTATATGTAGATGACATACTCTTGATGGGAAATGATACGAAACTCCTGGACAACATTAAGGCCTACTTGAACAAGTGTTTTTCAATGAAGGACCTTGGAGAAGCTGCTTATATATTAGGCATCAAGATCTATAGAGATAGACCGAGACGCCTCATAGGTCTTTCACAAAGCACATACCTTGATAAGATTTTGAAGAGGTTCAAAATGGATCAGTCCAAGAAGGGGTTCTTGCCTATGTTACAAGGTGTGAGATTGAGCTCGGCTCGACCACCCACCACGGCAAAAGATAAAGAAGAGATGAGTGTCATCCCTATGCTTCAGCCATAGGATCTATTATGTATGCCATGCTGTGTACTGCACCGATGTAAACCTTGCCGTAAGTTTGGTTGCAAGATACCAAAGTAATCCCGCAAGGAACACCGGACAGCGGTCAAGAATATCTGAAGTACCTAAAAAGGACGAAGGACATGTTTCTCGTTTATGGAGGAGACGAGAGCTCGTCGTAAAGGGTTACGTCGACGCTAGCTTCGACTCAGATCTGATGACTCTAAGTCACAAACCGGATACGTGTATATGTTGAATGGTGGAGCGATGAAGTGGTGCAGCACAAGCGAGCGCGTCGTGGCGGGATCTACGTGTGAAGCGGAGTACATGGCAGCCTCGGAGGCAGCGCATGAAGCAATTTGGATGAAGGAGTTCATCACCGACCTAGGAGTCATACCCAATGCGTCGGGGCGATCAAACTCTTCTGTGACAACACCGGAGCTATTGCCCTTGCCAAGGAGCCCAGGTTTCACAAGAAGACCGAGCACATCAAGCGTCGTTTCAACTCCATCCGTGAAAATGTTCAAGATGGAGACATAGAGATTTGCAAAGTGCACACGGATCTGAATGTCGCAGATCCGCTGACTAAACCTCTCTCGCGTGCAAAACATGATCAACACCGTAACTCTATGGGTGTTCGATTCATCACAATGTAACTAGATTGGTGACTCTAGTGCAAGTGGGAGACTGTTGGAAATATGCCCTAGAGGCAATAATAAAAGTATTATTATATTTCAATGTTCATGATAATTGTCTTTTGTTCATGCTATAAGCGTATTATCCGGAAATCGTAATACACGTGTGAACACTTAGACCCAATGAGTCCCTAGTGAGCCTCTAGTTGACTAGCTCGTTGTGATCAATAGATAGTCATGGTTTCCTGACTATGGACATTGGATGTCGTTGATAACGAGATCACATCATTAGGAGAATGATGTGATGGACAAGACCCAACCATAAGCACAGCATAAAAGATCGTATAGTTCGTTTGCTAGAAGCTTTGCCAATGTCAAGTATCTGTTCCTTCGACCATGAGATCGTGTAACTCCCGGTTACCGTAGGAGTGCCTTGGGTGTATCAAACGTCACAACGTGAATCGGGTGACTATAAAGGTGCATTACGTATCTCCGAAAGTATCTGTTGGGTTGACACGGATCGAGATCGATTTGTCACTCCGTATGACGGAGAGGTATCTCTGGGCCCACTCGGTAATGCATCATCATAATGAGCTCAAGTTGACCAAGGTGTTGGCCACGGGATCATGCATTACGAGTCTGAGTAAAGTGACTTGCGGTAACGAGACCGAACAAGGTATTGGGATACCGACGATCGAGTCTCGGGCAAGTAACGCACCGATTGACAAAGGGAATTGCATACGAGGTTTGATCAATCCTCGACATCGTGGTTCAACCGATGAAATCATCGAGGAGCATGTAGGAGCCAACATGGGTATCCGACCCGCTGTTGGTTATTGCCCGAGAGTCGTCTCGGTCATGTCTGCGTGTCTCCGAACCCGTAGGGTCTACACACTAAGGTTCGGCGACGCTAGGGTTAGCAGGAAGTCAAGTATGTGACTACCGAATGTTGTTCGAGTCCGGATGAGATCCCTGACGTCACGAGGAGTTCGGAAGGGTCCGGAGGTAAAGAATAATGTATAGGAAGTGGTGTTTCGCCATCGGGAAAGTTTCGGGTTTTCGGTAAAATCTGGGACCACCGGAAGGGTCCCGGGTCCACCGGTGGGGCCACCTATCCGGAGGGCCCCATGGGCCAAAGGGGAAGGAACCAGCCCACAGGGGCTGGTGCGCCTAGGCCCACCCCGCGCCTAGGGTTGAAACCCTAGGGGTGGGGCGCCCACCGGCAGGGGCACTCCACCCCTTGGCCGCCACCCCCGGAGATTGGATCTCGAGGCCGCCACCTGGGGGCCTATATAAAGGGGGGGAGGGAGGGGGGATGCTGTACCAACTCCCAAGGCGCATCCCCTCCCCTCCCCAACACATCTCCTTCTCCGTAAGAGCTCGGCGAAGCCCTGTCGGAGTACTTCTTCTCCACCATCACCACGCCAGCAGTCTTTGCGGTGGAGTTGTCTTCCTCAACTCTCCTTCCCCCTTGCTGGATAAAGAAGGAGGAGACGTCGCTCGTCCCGTACGTGTGTTGAACGCGGAGGTGCTGTCCGTTCAGCACTAGGCATCGGTGATCTGAATCACGTTCGAGTACGACTCCATCATCACCTTGCAAGCTTCCGCACGCGATCTACAAGTGGTATGTAGATGCAAACTCTCTCCCGTTACTCGTTGCTTAGACGAACTCATAGATGGATCTTGGTGAAGCCGTAGGAAAATTTTAATTTTCTGCAACGGTCCCCAATAAGTAAGTGGGTAGAAGCTATTCCAACTAGTAGTGTCGATCACAACACCTCTATTAACACTACTGCAGAATGCTGCTAACGTGACACTACGATCAGAGGGTCTTCAAGAAACTGTGTGCGATGCAATAATCGCAAACGTTGATGTCAGAGAACCATATGGATGCGAAGAGGCATCCTATATCAGCAAGGACTAGCTGTTTCACTAGTAGATCATCTAAGAGAACTCTCAAGTTAAGTGTGCTCAGGCTGGATCAACCATGGGATGGGTGACTGGATGGGAAGTTGCGTTGATGTTAAATTAACTGATAGGATTGGTCATATTGGTCAAATGACCAAAATGACCCATTCCCTCAGCTAATTTAACCTCGAGGTCCTTGTTTTATATTTTTATTTTATTTTTTAACATATGTTAAAGAAGGTCTACCGCATTACTTTTTGACAATGTGTATACGTGGCATATAGTTGATCCATCTGACCTGTTTGTGATGGAATAAGCCATGTGTGTTGTGGGAAAACGCTTGCTAGTGTACAACCGTTTGCGATTGATGAATTCATCACCGACGGGTTCCCTAGTGTGGTCCGTGTTCATCTCATCATTATCTACTTCTTGTGCTAGCTCAATGTTCCTTTATATTGTAAGTTTCCATTAATGGATGGTATTCTATGAACACGCCACTGTTTCCCGCCATTTCCTCACCTGTTTCCCGCCACCCAGCGATATTGCACATAAACCTAGGCGTGACGCGACGCAAGTAGGCAACAAGCGCAACCTGTAGCGCATCCACCTTTTCCAAGCATGACAACGCACCAAAGTGCCACCTCTGCCATCAACCTCGTCGACGAGGAAAACCAGAAGGCGCCACGGCCCGTCGAGGCCACGGTGCTCCCCGGCAACGCGATGGACGACGCCGTGATGCGCGTCATCGCCAGGGTTGAGCAGACCTTTGGCGCATGGCGCTTCAGCGCCGCGGATCAAGATAGGCATGTCAGCGCCGAGAGGCTGCAGCTCGCCGCACAACATGATCGATGGCGTGCCGCAGAGCAAGCTAGGTGCGTCTGCACCGACAGGCTGTGGCTCGCAGCATGACGAGAGCGTTGGAGTGCCGCAGAGTGGAGGCGCGGTGCGCTGCACAGCAAGAGCGGATCCATTGGCGCTTGCCTGCTGTCGACAAGGCGTCGCAGCTGGGTACACGTCATGTCAGTACCCCCATTCCTCGCCAGAAGTGGGCACATGCCCTCTGCACCATACTTGCACCAGAGGCCGGCCGTGCCGTACTTGCACTGGACGCCCGCCGTGCCATTCGCATGGGTCACACCGTTCGCCTTGTCCACGGCCCGCTCGATGCCAATGCGCTGAACGGTAGGATCGACCGCCTCCTTGGCCCAGGTGTCCACCTGGGCGCGGTAGAGGAACATGGCCGTCGCATCCTCGAGGTGGTGATCTCCGATAAAATAGCCAACTTGGAGCTCGAGATCGCGCTCCAGATGTACCGCGAGCGTGTCGACCGCTTGGACGAACGCCTGCATGAGTTCAGGCAGAGCCAAGAGCTACCGTAGGCAAGGGCTGCTGGTCATGGTCTCATGGACGTGTTTTATTTTGTTGAATCGTTTCGACGTGGATAGCTATGTATTCACAACAATCATACTATTGCTCTGTTTCAATGTGTGTACTCTGTTTTCCGTTCTTATATGTTCTGTTTCAATGTGTGTTTATATGCTTTCCATTTTGTATATGTGGATGATAACAGATAGATTCATATTAGTATACAAAAATAGATAGAAAATGCAATTCATAATATATATAATATTTATTTTTCATTAGTTCATCACAGAATATATATAATATCATCACATATACATGATGATACTTAACTACTAGGTACAATGCATAAAATTGAAAACGAACAGTACTAGAACTAATAATCCCTCCTGGGGCCAGTATTCCGGCAGCCCGTCGCTAGCATCTCCCTGGTGCGCGGCATTTTCCTAGAGCGGAGGCAGTACTCCGCCTCCTCCGCCTCGCAGCGCTTGACGTGCCGATCTGCCTCTTGCAGGCAGATGCACGCGAACGATCTTGCCATTTCATTGGGCGCCCACCGGAGCTCCTTGTTGGTGGGACGCTGGAGCTCATCGGACCAGCTCCATGCAGCGACGAGGCGCCTAGCGCCTTTGGCCTTCCTCGCGAAGTACCTGTCTTCGTACACCTACTCCGCACGACGACGCGCCCGCCCCCAAAGCTCCGCCACCTCCTTTTTCCAGGCGGCATCACGGGCTTCACAAGTCGCCTGGTACCTGGCATCCTCCTTCGCCCTCTCCTTCTTCAAAGCCACTTGCCTGGCTTTCTCAGCCGGCGGGAGCGACTTCCACAGACGAAGATCGTACTGGCCCCAAAACCAATCCAAGTTGGAGGGTCCATCGCAACCTCGTCTGGCGGTGCGTAGGTGTCCTCGTCGCCGCTCTTCGAGTGAGCCTCCTTGGGGGTGGGGACTCCTCGTTGGCGCATGGGCAGACTGGCGGCGCCATGGCAGAGATTTGAGATAGAGAGAGAGGGCGAGCAAGGGGAGGATCTAGATGAGAATGCAGGTGGGACAACGTGAGGAAGGTAGTATTCATTGGAGGCCAGAATCTAGATCGTCAGGAACAGTACACGCGCCGGTCGCCAGAATTTACGAGTACTGTAGTGTGAATTCCACACGATTCCCGCGGCAAAATCCGTGTGTGAACATAATAGCTGACGGTTCCCAATGCATAACCGTGTCTGATTAATAAAGCCCGCCACCCACCTTCCAAAACTCGAGGCGCGAAATAGAGTGCTAATCGTGTGGGGTCAGTTGTCTTGCCAGATTTTAGAATTTCTTTTTTGAACACCAAATATTTACATCGTCTGATGATTTTCGAACTTGCACACAAGTAATATGATTTTCAAACCGTTATGGTTAGCCGTTGCATGTACATCTAGTTCAAATTTGAATTACGTACGGTCATTAAATGGCTAGAAAATCACTTAAATCTTTTTAAAAGGTCAAATGACCCCTGAAATTTTCCAAATTTTCACATGACAGTTAGTATCAGTGCAAATTACACGTAGAAAATTTTTGAAGGCCGTAAGAGAAAGCTATCCGCCGTTCGTCATCGAACATGCATTGTTCCCTCTCGGAACCACGAGCCTTCTAGTGAGTTTCTCCAGTTTGTGAGGGGTGTGTGTCAAAACTTTCGTCAAGCAAGCCAATTTTTGTACCACACACTACAAAAAAAAGACACATCCATGACATTTTGGGCCGAACGAAATTTTTTTCTGTCATACTTATGACACTTCTATGACGATAATTGTGACAAAACCCAGTATCATCATAGATGTGGTGGGATCCTACTTCTATGACAAAAAATCATGACAGAAAATGGGCTTTTCGTCCTGGGCGGGCCGGAGACGCAGCTGCATGACATTCTTTGGGCCGTCCATGACGAAAAAACCGTGGTAGAAGCGAGGGCGAGGCAAATTTCGGCGAGTTCGATTCTACGTGGGTGGTCGGGGCGGAGCGATGCGCTTTCTCTCATACACATACTGCTGCAGTGTGTAGGCGTTAGCTCTAATCAACCCGAAGCGAGGCATTGGGCTCTAATCAACCCGGCGATTGCCTTGTAGGCTATGTGTTCTTGAACCCGAGTGATCGATCGATGGTGTTAATCGAACCCGATCGGCGATTCGCCGCTCTCGCCGCTAACTAAAGCCGATTGATGCTGCCTCTGGATGAACAGTGAGCATTGCAGGGGGGTTTGGATGAACAGTGAGCGGTGGGGGTGGATGAACAGGACCCCGATCGATCGAGCTGGCTGGGGCTGGATGAACAGGACCCCGTGGAGGGCTGGATGAACAGGACGACCCCGTGGAGGGCTGGATGAATAGTAGACGGTGGAGGGGTGGATGAATAGGAGCCCGTGGAGAGGGGTGATTGAACAGTAGCCGGTGGAGTAGCGCGCGGTGGAGGCTAGATGAACAGGAGCCCGTGGATGAACAGTCGTAGGTGGAGGCTGGAGGAGGTCGACGGTGGATGAACAGTAGCCCGTGAGGCTGGAGGAGGTCGACGGTGGAGATGAACAGTATCCCGTGGAGTCCCATTTTGCGGTACGCCACACCCCTCCCGATGAACAGCACCCCCGTTTCGATCGTAGCGCTCCAACACAAGTCTGTTTCGTCCGTTTTGCGGTACGCCACACCCCTCCGATCAACAGGACCCCGTTTCGACCGTAGGAGGTCCGTTTCCTCCGTTTTGCGGTACGCCAGACCCCTCCCGATGAACAGGATCCCATTTCGAACGTGGCTGATCGAACACAAGGCCATTTCCTCCATTGTGCGGTACACCAGGCCTCATTTCCATCGCATGTTCCGTCCAAGCCCTCCCGATGAACACGACGACACATTCCGTTCCGACCCAGCCAGTTGGCTCCCCATGAACACGACGACGATGTTGTTTCTCCATTCCGACCCGCCATGTACACGAGCCCTGGCCATACGTATGTGCGGGTAGGCGTTCGAGACCCCGCCAGTATATACACATACGTGGCCATAGTTTCTTTCTTGCACACTGGCCGCTGTACGTACATGTACATGCTACGTGCGCGCCTCTACTATGACACGTGCGCGCCTCTACTACGACACGTGCGCGCCTCTACATCCACCAGTATATACGTACACGTTCGCGACCAGAATGACAACGCTACATACGCTTCGACCAGGTGGGTCCCGACTGTCAGGCACTTCCTTGCGTGCGAAGATGTAGCTGGTGGGTCCCAGCAGTCAGGGGGGGTGAATCGTTCTTTTTTGCCCGGGTGCATTTCCTTGAGTGCGAAGATGTAGCTGGTGGGTCCCAGCAGTCAGGGGGGAAACATTGTTTTTGCGAAATACGGTGGCCCGTCCGGTGGGTCCCTGCTGTCAGGTGGAGGAATCCTTATGTTGCGCATAATAAGGTGGCACTTCCTTGCTGCGGCCGTGGATCCAACTGTCAGCCTCTCCACGTACAGTCCATGTCCGATGGAAGTCGTTCCTTGACCACGTTGACCACGCCGCACCGAGAGCACCAGGACAGTGGACGATGACAAGGCCTAGGAAGGGGACGACGTGGAGCCAGGGAAGACGCAGTAGTGGATGCCCACGCGTAGAGGAGTATGAGGGTTCACTGGTTCGGCTGCGGTGTGAGGCTGCTGTCGCAGAATAATAGGGGGTGTGGGTGAGTAGAGGGATGGTCTGGCTAGCAGTAGGAGTAGTAGGGGCGGTGAGGCCTCCGCAGCATCACATCCGGCCACGGGAGGCAGGAGCATGCGGCATGACCGGCGCCGCTTTGGGCGGCTGGAGCAAGAAGACCAAAGGTTGAAGAAGCACTACGGTCGTTGGATGGACATCGTACGGTCACTGGAGCTAAGATCGTTCATATTGACTAAGTTGACAAAGCCCTCCGTCCCTGTCAACTTAGTAGGCCCACAAGTCAGCCTCCCACCAAGGTGGGTCCCAGCTAGCAGGGGGAGTATTCATTTTTTTGTGCGTAATAAGGAGGCACTTCCGGTGGGTCCGAGCTGACGGCGGGTGCAACGTTTTTTCGCAAAACATAGTGGCCCGTCCGGTGGGTCCCAGCTGTCAAGGGGAAACAATTTTTTTCGTGAAATACGGTGGCCCGTCCGGTGGGTCCCTGCTGTCAGGTGGAGGAATCATTATTTTGTGCGTAATAAGGAGGCACTTCCTTGCGGCTGCTGTGGACCCAGCTGTCAGCCTCTCCACGTATAGTACTCTTCTGATGGAAGTCGGTCATTGACCACATTGACCACGCCGCGCGAGAGCACCACTGTGGTGGACAATGGCGAGCCCTAGGAAGGGGACAACGCAGAGCCGGGGAAGACGCGACAGTGGATGCCCACGTGGAGAGGAGTACGAAGGTTCACTGGTTCGGCTGCGGTGTGAGACTTCTGTCGCCGCAGAATAACAGGGGGAGTGGGTGAGTGGAGGGATGGCCTGGCCGGCGGTGGGAGTAGTATGGGGGCGGTGAGGCCTCCGCGGCAGCACAGCCGGCCACGGGAGGCAGGAGCATGCGGCATGTCCGGCGCTGCCTTGGGCGGCTGGAGCAAGAAGACCAGAGGTTGAAGAAGCACTACGGTTGTTGGATGGACATCATACGGTCACTGGAGGTAGAATCGTTCATATATTGACTAAATTGACAAAGCCCTCCATCCCCATCAACTCAGTAGGCCCACAAGTCAGCCTCCCACTATGGTGGGTCCCAGCTGGCAGGGGGTATTCATTTTTTTGTGCACAATAAGAAGGCACTTCCTTGCATGCGAAGATATAGTTGGTGCGTCCGACCTGTCAGCAGAGGGAACTTTTTTTCACGAAATACAGAGGCCCTTCTGGCGGGTCCCAGATGTCAGGTGGAGGAATTATTATTTTGCACGTAATAAGGAGGCATTTCCTTGTGTGTGGCCGTGGACCCAGTTGTCAGCCTCTCCACGTACAGTCCACTTCCAATGGATGTCATTCGTTCACCAAGTTGACCACGCCGCGCCGAGAGCACCAGGGCGGTGGATGACGACGAGGCCTACGAAGGGAACGACACGGAGCCGGAGAAGACACGGCAGTGGCTGCCCACGCGGTGGAAATACGAGGTTGATCGTTCGGCCAAGCGTCGCGTAAAATAACAGGAGGTGTGGGTGAGTAGAGGATAGACAAGCCAGGATGCGAGTATGATGGGGCCGTGAGGCCTACCGATGCCACATCGACCACGAGAGGCGGAGCAAAGTGGTTTCGATGGCGCTGGTTTGGGCGGTCAGCGGGAAGATCGAGAGGCAAGAAGACGATTGCCGTTAGATTGACATCTAACGGTCTAACGCTGGTAGAGTCGATTGTTGACTAAGTTTCTTTTTTGAGAAACCTTGTGTACGCATGAACTTAGTAGGCCCACAAGTCAGCCTCCAAAATCTGTGGCAGACAACATAAAGCCCATTTGCTATTTTTTTATAATTTGCAGCCCAGTTGCTAATTCTTAAGTAATTTATTACAACCCATTTTCTGCCCAGGACCACGGTCAAAAAGTTCAACCTTATTTTGCATATTTCAGTGGAGTCCAAACTGTTGTAATCCCGAAATGATAAACATTTTTTTAAGAACTTATTGGTTTGCCAAAAAATCGTTTTGTTTTTGTAAGCAAATAAGACGTGGGACAATTGAGTTGGTTTAAGGGAAAACCAGTGGTAAAAAAATCAGCGCTGGGTGGGAAAAACCAACAAAAATAAGGATGTAAATATGAAAAGGGAATTTTATGTGTTTTCAATATAATGATTTGTGTATATGAACTAGTAAAACTATAGGTAGAGATTAGAAAACGAATGTAGGACATGCGTTTCAAGAGGAAAATTGAACTGGGCTGTGTGTTTGATTTGGTAAAAAAACTGCCTGCGGATGTTGTAAGACAAAATATAACTAACGCTGGTGGGCCAGAGGCCAGTAGATACCTGCTGGATCATTGTGCCCCGTTGTGGTCATGGGATGGGCCTGTTAAAGACAAAACCAAGCCTGGGTAGTCTACAACCCAGTTGAAACTTGCTAGACCTGAAAAAACAATATACGTGCTCAATAAATGAGAGAATTCTGCAAGTACAGACTGATAATTGGGATGCAGCAAGGATATTGTTTTTTGTTGTGATAATAAGTGCATGCACTTGTTTCAAAAAAATTGGAGAACTGGGAATTCGAACGGCAGGTGCTTATGCTACCCATCAAATAAAAATCATGTGCCTGAAAATTCGTTCCGAAACAAATGATTCAGCTTTATATCCACGTCGACCGTCGACATGATGGTTGGAAGCAAATGCAAGTTCATACCAAAATATCGTTAACAACAATACCAACTTGCGGAAGACAAGGTAGTACAACTACCAATACCAAACTAACTTATAATCTTTTTACTCCTGGCCCTAGTGTTCGTCTGGTACAAAATCTTGCAGAGGACCAGCTCCTGCTCCTTCTCTTGCTCCAGGTCCCCGAGGTGGTACTGGTGCATCACCCAGTTGGTCCTCTGCTGGTTGAAGTTCTTGTTGGTGTGCAGCACCAGAACCTTTTTGCTGCCCGTCTGCTGGCCATTGACCATCGCCGGCAAGGTATTGCCGGTCTTGTGCCACATCATGTGCATGGCGCACTCCGATTGTATCTTGCGGCGTCCACGTGCCTTTTGAGCATACAGGAATTGCGGCGGAAGAAATGCTTGCTTAGGCCACTCGGTGTGATACCTTGATGTTATCGAATCAGGTTTTAGTGTACGTAGTTGGCATTTTCATAACATCTTTGGCATGTTGCAGTCACTTGTTTCACTTTTTATTAACTGTCAAATTGTAATTGCTTCACTAGGTCTGCGTCTAAAAAGAAAAATAGAGCTATAAACAAAGGAATGTAGATGGCTGATCGGTTTTTTACCTGGAAGTTTCGCAGGTTGGGTGTAGCATATGCCGTGCTCGCTGTCGATGGTTGGTATGAACAAATTGATGAGAGGGTGAGATCTCGCGCTGTCAGCACTCACTTTGGCCTCAAGGTGCTCGATCAACTCCTGATCCGTGGGATCGAACTTGATGCCAGCCGGCAGCACCGACCAATCCTTCTTCGACTTGCATCGGTAATTCCAGTTATATGGTACTCAATGTATGATCAATCGACTATTTTAAGTGAATGATGAAAGATTTCGACAGATAAGTGGTACTCCAAATCTGAAGTCCAGAATACCCAAACACGCCTCCGAGATTCTTGTGTCACCTCACGCGCAGCGTGTTGTCACGTCAATTCAATGTGTGGACATGATGAATAATGTTTTTTTGAAACTGGACATGATGAATAATTTGACCGATGTATACTAGTACTTCTACTGTACTACTTACTAGTCGTATTTAGTGTCACAATTTATACATAGGTTTAACTAACAAGTACACACTTGAAGCCTAATTGATATATGTATATATATGGCTTCTGCACATCATCTCCATCATCATGATCAGTACATCCTATGCAGGTGAGTTAGGATGCACTTGATCCCAGGAAGGTATCTATCCTTCAAACCAGAGGAGTGCTTCAAACTAACAACAATACATAATATCCAACAAAAGAGGGTCGTGCTACAGCAGCAGAATACATGTCTCGGTCTAGATATCAGCACGAATCAAGTTGTGCATAATTTGCTGTTGGCATGAACCACATCGCCGCATGTCGGGTTTGCAAAAGCCATCCATCGCATGGAAGCTTGATGCCTTTCACACACTGAAGATTATCTGGCAACAAGGCGTGTCGATTTAATCTCGGATATGGTGATTCATGAAACCCATGGTATGATGTGTAAATACAGTCCCCCCTGGTGAATGGAAGTTGCACAGCACGGTAATCATCACTGGTGATATGATTGATGATTGGTTGGATGATCGGATAATTGAGCCCGAGGAACAAGGAGTGGTTGCCGAGGCTGTAAACCCGCCTCCAGTTGAATACACTTGGCCCAACGGAGCTGGGATCTTTCTCAAACACGAAGCAGCTATAGCCATCAATGTCACGAACGCCCCACGCATTGTACTGCATGTGGTTTGATGTAATGGTTTGGTCAATTTGGTACGTGCGAATGAGCATCAAATGACCGCATCAGCTGAATAAGCGATAAACCACCACCCATCGGCTGGTATGATTCCAGGTCCTGGACATGAAGGCCAGCGCATTTGCGTCTGCTGCAACAATTCAAATTGGAGACCAAAAGGACAAAAATAAACAATCATGTTTAGAGTATGTGTGGAATTAAGATTATTATAACAGTGACACATATCATAGATAGAGAATTGCAATGCCGTGGTCGTAATCATACCCCAAGTTAAAAAAATAAGCCAATGGGTTTCATATTCTAGCAATATGTCATGGTTCAAGCATCATGTAACAATGAGAGGAAAACAACTATGACAGAGCCTACTCATATTCTACCATAGCACTTACTAATACTATTCTCGTATCAACTCTAAGCAATAACATGCGTTGTTATAAAAAACTTGGAAACAAGAGTAACATATAGCAATCATGATGTTATGCTCATAATATGTATTCTAAAACTCATTAGATGACAATTGTTCTCATATCAACTCTAACAATAACATGTGTGGTCATAAAAATCTAGGAAATGAGAGGAACATATACTCCCTCCGTCCCAAAATAACTATTTAAGCTTAGTACAACTTTATACTAGAGCTAGTACAAATTTGAGACACTTATTTCGGGATGGAGGGAGTAGCAATGATGTGGTTATAGACATACTATCTATGCCAAATTTGTAACAATGAACAGGCAGTCGTATTCAAGGTAAAGATGAGATGGGATAGAACAATTACATGATGATAGATTCCAACAGTATAGGCAGCCAATCTGTGCGTCGACCGCGTAAACGATGCCATCGTGCACTATAGCATCAGACAGAAATATTGCCTCAACAGGATTGATGATGAGCTATAACCATGTATGGCGACCGGATTCCAGATAGACTAATCCAATGTTGAACAAGGCAATGAGCTTGTAATCCATGTAGTCTTCTGATGGTGTGGGCACTTCACAGATTACAACTTTTAGCAAACAGAGGTTGAGCCAAAAGCTTGACGCGTCTCGTGCGTAGTAGGCAGGAGTGTCCGGCGGGCTGCGGGGCTCGATGGCGGCGGTATCCAACAATGGAAGGGTGATCTCTCGCTGGGTGTAGATATCCATGAGACGCCACGGACTACCGGATTGGTGGATGAGGACGATCCAGTTAGCCTTCATGCCCGCCCAGTAGTGGCCGTGCATGAAGGACAGGTGGACGGGTAGTGGTAGCATGTCGAGGGGCACCACGGCAATCTCCGTGGGATCGTCAAGTCGGTGTCTGGGCCACCTGCGAGGATCGGGCATCAGCAAGCAGGGTGTCTTGAAAAGAGTCGGCTGGTTGTAGATGAGTGGACGGTACAAAGACACCGAGCATGCGGCCAGACGGACGGTGCTGAGTAGGTCCATACGATTACAGATCTACTCCAAGAGAACATCGGAGAGGGAATTCCAATCGCGGCTCTGCATGTCAGTCGGTTCTACCATTGGGGTTTTTGGTGCCTGCGAGCCAGCGGGGAAGTGGATTCGGGCGGGCAAGTGAAGAAGCTTCTCCTTGTGTGGCCGAGCAGTGAGCGGGGGGATATGGTACGTGCGAGCTACCAAGGAAGATGGCGTGGGCGGGCGAGCAGTGAGCGGGGGTAAATGGTGTGCGGCCGATGATGGGGAAGAGAGGAGAAAGAAGAAGAGAGGAGGAAGAAGAAGAGAGGAGGAAGAAGAGTGGAAGACGGGGAAGAAAGTGCATTAAATCTCAATTCTACTGGTACTACTACCAGGATATACCGTCCTTCGGAGTGTAAATAGTTACACCGATGACATGTGGGTCTACCACAAGAGGGCCCATATGTCAGTTAATGGAGGACATAGGTGCATAGGCGTATTTGAGGAAGCATGCTCTACTGGAAAACATGATGGCAGTACTGGGTAAGGCTGATTTAGTAACACCAACACGCTGGTTTCAGCTTATTAATTACGTGTCCCATCTGCTGCAACGTGTATTGTCACTTCACTGCGAAGACTAGTTGAATAGTTCTCTCTGGCCGAGATGGGGAATAATGGATCGCGAAGACTTCCTTTCTACAATATCCCTATGCCTCTACGCTCACTTCACTCATTTTGCTCCGTACCTAGTCACTTGTTGAAATCTGTAGAAAGACAAATACTCCGTATTTGGGAACAGAGGGAGGCTTTTACTCCATATTTGGGAACAGAGGGAGTATCACCATATGGAGGGAACAGAGGAAGCTTGAAATATGAACATGTCAATGGGAGGGAGTAAGCCCCATGCATGCATGCATGCATGCAAAATGCAACACTCACACGTACACATGGACGCACGCAACACTCACGCACCCATGCGACACATAGCACATGACACAACACACATGCTCATGCTCAAGTGCTCAACCTACTCCCTATGTCCGTGAAAGACTGTACATTTAGAGATTTACACATTGACCAGGGCATAATTAACGCCCAAAAGTAGCAGACTTATGTGTGCATGCGACCATTGAGAGAAGAAGATTAAATGAAGGCTGTTGCATGCTATAATTAAGGATAGACATGTAGCCTATACCTAGAGCACAAGTTGGTGCATTAGTCAATCAATATCGATTTAGATTAAAGGATAAATGCATTGGAAGTGTAGATGTACATCATGTACTACACTCCTTGTTTTATAGCCGATGTACACTCTTTGTTAGAAGACCGAGGGAGTACACGTGCATGCACTCACATACACAGCCAGGGTGGTTCGCACGCAAGGGTTGGACTTGTGTCGCGCCTGTGTAAAGTTTTGTTTAACTGATTTCTTTGCTCTACCAACTGACAGGTGGGACCTAGAAACCAGGCGACAATTTAACCAGTCAACAAAGTGCCACATCGACTATGTGGCGGTCGATCAGGGTGCAATCTGATTGCTCTCGATGAGCTAGTGATCGTATAATCACCGCAAAGCTATATATAGTGACCGTAAAGAGCGTATTGTTACATACGTTGACCGCCAGTGTATTTCTCTCGTTTCAAGTTAAGCCATATTAATCGGAAAGGACACAGTATGGACTACTAGTACTAGTACTGCTTTGATGTGTCCCGTCAACTCGTCGAACGAGGAGAAGCTTGCTTACTACACCTCTCCCTCGCCCACGCGCACGGTGGTTCGCGGGACGAGGAGAGGGTTTTGACTACAGCGCCCTCTCCCTCTCCCTCGCCCTCATGGTGGACGTGCAGTAGTTCAATCGGTGTCAGATTGCTAGAAGCATATTGTACTGTAGTATCATCATTGTTGGACCTTCCGAAGAGGCGAAGAGCCAAGTGCAAGGTTCACACGAGTACGAACTGTTGAACCTCCCGAAGAGGCAAAAAGCCAAGCGCAAGGTTTTATAGGAGTTGTCGTCCTAGTAGGAGTGTACTACAACTGTGGCGAACGATGCTACTATATGATGCCGCCACGTCACGTATATCCAAAGCTATGCCACCTTTTTTTCTCAAAGAGTGTGTTGGAGCCCGTGCAACTACCACACAAGTTGCACATACACATGACACATTTGCTAGTAATAAATTCTAAAGGACAAATACCAGTATGCCACACAAGTTCATCTCCAATTCATGTGATAAATTTGTGCACGACTAGTCTACATATATTCACAGCACTACCGTTCACAATTACCGTACTCTGCTTACACGTTATAGATGGGCTACATGTCCTCCTCCACGTTCCAGTCCCAGTTGTTCTTCATGGATGGCACGATCCATAGCGGTGGGCAACGGGAATCATTGTCACAGCTTTCTAGTCCGGTTCCACATGATGGAGACTCATCCAAGTTGAAGCGGCATAAATCAGGGATAGCGTGTCCCAACATGTCGTTCATCCGGTGGTGCGCACTAAAGACACAACCATGCTTCATGAACGGCAGGCCTTCCGTGTCGTGGACGGAAGGTGGCATCCGCTTCACAATGGGGTAGCTGTCCCTGATGAAAAGCGAGTACTCTCCTAGAGTGTTCCTCGGCACCCACGTAGCATTACGGGGGTCAAACTCGGCGATGTTCATCTGGTACACGTGGCATCTCAGATCTAGACATATGGTAACATACATAGTCAAGGTCCATGCATAATAATGTTGTGCTCAAATATGGCGGTCAGTAATATTGTGCAGAAAATAGTACTACTCTGGTATAGAGGAAGTAAAATAACCGGCTTATTATATATAGCCACTCTTGGCTACATGGATGAGATAGTAAGACATGGAAAAACAAAAATGGTGGCAGCTAGTGGGTTCAAGTCTTCAAGGGCATAGCTAGCTATACGCGTCCTCCGAGGTAAAAAGTACTCCTACTAGTACTACTAAGTATACTACTAGTACAACAATGAAAGAGAAGGCGAGAGTGTTAAAAAATGGAATACCTGGGTAGATGGTGACGGTCCGATCGTGGTAGATTGTGTGACCATGTTGCACATTAGTGGTACCATGGGTAACGACTGCTAAGATAGTTGATCCCAATATGCCAAAGTCAGCTACAAGGTTCCATGTTAGACCGAATCGCGGATGCAAATGCACATCCAGGATTGATGATCTTATTTTGGTCGGGGGATGACTGGTCCCTTCAAAATAATGGAGTACCGTTAGGGATGCAAATGATGGTTTGTGCATTCCGTTTGTAATCTCCCGTACCGTAGGATGGCAACCAGATGAAACAAGTCCCCTGGCTTGTCACCGCAAAGATGCGGCCTAGATGGCGCACGACATCTTCGAACATGTAGGGGTACAAATCTGCCGTCGCCAACATGCGCCAACCTCTGCCGTTACTGTCTCTGGCATTGATGGCAATCCTTATGTCGAACACCGCGATGAGATAGTAATCGTCGTAGCTGCGTCGCTTTGTCGGCGGGTCCGCAATTGCTATGTTCTTCAATCTCATGTAGGCATCATCATACGTATTCAGGCCCAGCCAGTCTGGAAGTCCGATCCCAATGGTGGAGAAGGGGTCTACCGGAACGGCCGCACTGTTGTGGATGTTGTGCAAAATGATGGTGGTATCCGGCCGGAGGTATGCAAGCCAATCTTCGTTGGCACCGACCCAGACCTATATATAAGACGGTGGGCAGCGGAGAAATTATGGGATGAAAATGGAATAACTAAGTACTACATGATCAAACTCCATTACTGACCCGCTCATCGGACAAAATCCGACTACCTCTCAACGTCGGCAACTCTAGCGGAGTCAACGTGCAACCATGGCCAGGGAGCGGTGGACTGTTCGATGGATTGTCCCATAGAAGAACCTTCTCCTCAAGGACGCATGGAAGACCAACAAGCATGGCCTTTTCCCAAGCCTGTTTAAGCACCGTCTTGAAAAAGTTGGTGCAGGAAGCACCGAGTCTTGCGGCGGTGAGGACGTCGGAGCGGCGTGCGATTTCTCCCAGAGGATCGTCGTCCAAGGTCTCCCAGCCCCGACGAGGAGGAGAACCGCCTGGTGAATCCATGGGAGCACCGACAAACTGCCTTCTCTTCGGGAGGAGGGGAACTAGCGAGGAGGAGATAAGAGTGTAGTAACCGAAGGGGTGAGGCTACTATTTACTACTAGTACTAGCATTATGGAACGTTATGGGATTGCATTATACTATTAAATAATAGCACTAGTAAGAAATTTTTGGCACTAGGTAGTAGTTTTTGGCGTGGATTAAGAAATTCTAGGTTTGTTTTTGCTATTTTTTGTACGCGCCAACTAGTTTCAAAAAACGTCTTACATTATGTGATTTGGAGAATGCGTGCTCGTCTTGTAGCGATACTAGTACTACTTTTTCTCAACTAGTAGTGCGATGTACTGTAATTCTAGTCTAGTCTAGTATAGTGCACCAGTTTTGAACTCTTGAATCTCAGGGCCAAGGAGCTACAGTTGGAAGTGGAGGGTACTACTATTCTCTAGAACCATTGATGTACTATCAATGCAGGGAAAGTACACCTGCGTAGTGGCCTAGTGGGTACTCTCGGTGCTCTATTCAGCCGCTCCTCTCACGTAGCTGGCCTACTCAGCCGCTCCTCTCACGCACACACTAGCAGCCTGTTTATCAGCGACGGTTACTGCGGGGGCAGAACATTTGAGTTATTTGATACAACGACACTAGGCTTTTTGCTTCCATTTGTGGAGGTGTAATGCATCTCGTCGAACTTTGTTAGTAGTTACTTCTTTATGAATGAGATGAAGCAAAGCTTATGCCTCCGTTTCAAAAAAACATGTCAAGAGGAATTTCTTTTATAGTAGAGCCGATAATGGAGTGAAGTCCATGCGTGCAACGCCACAAGCTACAGAGTAGTAGTAGAGCACTTTATGTATAGAGCCATATTGCACAGTTCCCAATGCCCCACCAGGATTTTCCGGCTCCTCGGGCTTAATTGGGAGGCGCTATTTTAAATTTAAATATGCTACTAGCTGATAAGGAAGCTGCAAGCGAGGTGCGGCTAGGGCGAGCACACAAGCCACGGGATGCTGGGAAGGAAAACCTGTTCATGTGGCTAGGCTATCCAGTGCACCCAGATTGTGGTGCCGCACGTCCGTTTGACTTCAAAACTCAAACTACCGATGTAAAATATTGGCTCGCAGCAAAGTTACTATTTAAAAAAAGGCCGCTGTGCGTTCGGCCGGGATCGAACCCACAAAACGAGGTATACACTCCCGCGACCACTAGTAGTACTCGTTGGAGTACAACGCAACCTAGAATCGCCTTTTGTCGCTAGTAATACGTACATTGTTCCTTACAAGAAACCCCTAATAATGCAAGAAACCACTAAAATGCCAAGAAACTACTACCACTTGCAGACGTGGCAGACTTAAGATAAGACTACCTTATCAACCATTGTACATGCTCTTACCAACCAGCCCTACCAAGAAACGACTACTCTACAAAGTGCCGTTATTGGCACGTTTCAACCCATGGCCCTGTTTGGATACATTTGTTGTCAATCTAACCCTGCCATCCAAACACCACTTTGGTTAGAGTTAGTTCAGGGTTAGAATCTAAATCTAACCTCTGACAGGGAGCATGTCGCCCATTTAGTCAACGTCTTCTATTCGACCGGGCGTTATGACTTATGGGACCTACATGTCAGTCTGCACAAAAATCCCCGAGTGACCTCCTACCTCCGGCCCGTCCACCTAGTCATCCTCAGCCATGGGACACAACTATCGCCGCCCGGCGAGGCGAGGTCAAACCGCCCATGATGTAGAGCCCATGTTGCGGCAACCGGATGCCAGCTCCGCCCGGTTGCTTATGCGCAAGGTTTGCTAGCTAGATTAGCACGGCAGCGCGGCGGCTTGCTTCGCTGCAGCGCGCGTGTCGAACCAACCATCTGGCTCGAGCGAAGGCCAGCACGGCGGCTTGCTCAATCGTGAGTCACGCTCGGGCCAGCCTGCCTACCCGTGCGGAGGCCAGCGTGGCGTTTGTCCCGTTCGGCGGAGCGGCGGCCAACTCGCTCATCATCGGCGCCACCAACGAACACGCATCAGTACTGTTTGAAGCAATGTCCAGGAAAAATAATGATTTGAGGGGGAATAACAGGATAGAAGGTCAGATGTGGGTCCCTCGTGTCAACGGTCAAACAAAATGTGTTGGTTTAAGCTGCCTCGTCAGCACGGAATGTGTGGGCCAACCTGTCATAAATGGGTTTAAATGAACCTAATCGGTAGGAGTACTAGGTAGTAGTTTTTGGCGTGGATTAAGAAATTTTGGGTATGTTTTTGCTATTTTTGTACAATAGATTCTTCCTAGGGCAGGTTGAAAGTGGTAGCTTTTTGTTACTCTACATATTGTAAGTAGGAGTGAAAGTTAAGCTTTGGAAGCCAATAAGAAAGGCTAGTTACATAGTGCATATGTGTACATGATTTAAAGTAAATATCAACCATGAGTGACTAATATCTTGATGGAAAACTCGAAACTATGGAATACTAGGAAAAAATGCATGGTTGGAAATACTATAAATGTTCATGTGCGTTGCAATGAATCATAATTAGAATAATACTTATTCACAAACTTGATACAAAACACTCTAATTTTGATATACATATGTCACTAGACATATATTATGTTTCAATTAGAATATATTCCTTGGGCTGTTTTGGTGAGGCCAGGGAGGGATGTGGTTGGTTTTAAGATACTAATTATGGGTTTTTCTACAAATTGGTAGACAAGTGGGATGTTGGTGAGAAAAGGCAACAAACTTACCTCATGTTCATTAGATGTAGATCTAATGGCCAGAAACGACGGATGGCAGACACACCATATCACCAACTTAGTCTTCTGTAGGAGTACTAGCAAGATCCGTGCATTGCACGGAACTTTAAGATGCATTTTTTATAAAACACTTGTTGTGATTGACCCTTGCGGGAGTAATCCCATGTGTAAAAACTAATGATATCTCGAGAAATATGAGATAAGGTGAAGAGGAGTGGGGTGTGGTGGTGATTGGTGGTGGACTGGCGGAGGCATGGGGATTGATGGCGCCAGCAATGCCACCAGACCAGTTTGTTCAGGCTTCATTTCTTAATTGCTCAACAATGAGGTTTGTTGGAGATAAGGATGAGCGAGGAAGGCCTTGTCTGCAAATGTGGAGAGGGTGCGGGTATCTTTTAGTTTAATTTCCATCTTTCGATATAGATCGGACGGTATATATTGCAAGATGGCACACGTACCATCATCACCAACTCGGTTTTTTATAAGAGAAGAAATATAAGTATGGAGATACAAACGTATTATCGATACTTGCTTCTGTAAACTAGCATCTACATTCTATTCAACGCCTCGGCATGTGGGGCCTTAACACAATGACTTCTCGACTGTGTAAAACAAAGACTTTCCCATCGCTGATAAGGAGGGGGTGACGGCGGCGTGCTTTTTGGCTTGCTCTAGTCCTAGTAGTCATACTAGGTGGTCTAAGCATGTGTAGATTTATTCTTTTTCACGTCTCGTGTTTGCCATACTGCCATGACTGTTGATGAATACATGGTAAGTTATTCACGGGGAAACCCTTGTTGAGCGTGTTTGCAAGAGAGAGAGACAGTGTGCGTGTGTGATATGTTAGAGACTGAGGCAATGATAACAGATTCTTTGTGTCTATATGTGTGGAGGATAGAGAGAGACATGTACATGTGGCTTTGTGTTGTGTAATGTGGAGACACATATACATAATTAGAGAGTGAGTGTGTGAGATACACATGCGGACATGGGGAGAGATGAGGATCCAGATAAATGGGTGTTTGTGCACGCGCTTGTGTGTGAGAGGGAGTGTGTGTATGTGGAGTAGAGAGACCACTAATGATGTAAAGCTAGTATAAGGGAAGGGGGAATAGTGTGACATGTGTAGTAGTGGGATAGCATGGGTGCGGGTGGGGGGAGCAGACTATTTGTAAGAGACATCGAGTGTGTGTGTGTGGGAGAGAGGGGTGTGAGAGAGCGCGTGAGAGAGAGAGAGCTAGCGACGGAGAGAGAGAGGAAGAGAGGGGGCGAGAGGGGTTGTTTGTGTCCATAAATGGCGTATAGATAGGGAGACAATGTTGATGTTGTTCGAAATTGGCCTATGTACGGAGATGCGAGCGAGTCATCGTGTGTCTAATAGGGACTTCATGTGAGATCTAGAATAGATGGTGTAGAGAACAATGTGCGAAACCGAGAACGATGATACATTAGGGAGCTATGGAAAGAGTCACGACATATATGTATACATGGAAGGAGCTGGGGCGGGTCTGCATGTGGGAGAGATAGAAAGAGGAGAGTGGTGCACATGAGACAAAGTGTGCTTGTTTGCAGTGGGGGTGGTGTGTGAGGTGAGTGCGCGAGAACCACATAACTAGGGAGATAGACGTTTGGGGGCGACGTTTTGTGTGTATGGGAAATATACACTCTACATAGTGCGTGTGCTTGGGAAAGAGAGATAGCGGGAGACCTAGAGAGTGAGGGAAGAGATGTGTGCGTGCCCGAGAGACAAAGTGATATAGACCTATATTGGGGTCCGGACTTTAGAAGAGAGATGGGTGTTAATGTGCTCGTGTGTTGGTGTTTGGGGGAGGGAATGACTTCTCTATGTGTGTGTGGGGGGGGGGGGACAGGGGGGGTTGGTTTCAAATAAAGAGTGAGGTGTCTATATTTGAGGGACTTTAGCGTAATTGAGATATTGTGCACTCATGGTGATCAATTTGTTTCACAGTTTGGACTATGAGATAACAATACTTTTGAACATGCGTGATATACCTTGATGTACCAGAATTACAAACCTAAGATTGGAATTTTGGAATTTGACTCCATCATTAGCTTTTGTAATTCATTTAAACGGAGGTACATTTTTTAAGCCGGGATTTCATGATTCCAAATTCATATATCAAACCTAGAGATATACACATACTGGCATGTTCAAACTTTATAATCATCCACTTTATTCATACACATACACATTTTCGCTTTTGTCATCATATTTAGGATAAACACATTTGGAATTTCATTTGAATTGGACCGTATGATGGTATTTGCTTGTAGTAGCTCAATGATCCATATTTAAATTGAATGGACAATCTAAGTTTCGAGTTGGAGACATTGATTTTCAAAACTTGCACTTTTTTTGCGTGCAAAAGAAACAAATTGTCGGCCATGATACCATAGTCGGCCATACAAGAGCAGAACACTTATAATTTCAGGCGCCAAAAGCTTTAAAACTTCCCGCTCAGATCGAAATATCACGCACCCGAAAGTTTAGCCCTGCGATATTCCTGTTTTACCCCTGCCACATGAACGGAAAAGGCTGCTTCGGTAACTCCATTGTTTTCCCCTCTTTGCCCCCAACATTCTTCCCAGAGCCCCTCCCCTTCCCCTCCCCGACGCCCAACCACGACAAGCCACCGAATCTAGTCCTCCGCCGCAGCAGTGGACCTCACACCCCACCGGATCTACCTTCCGCACCTTGGAACCCCCAACTGCCAACTCACCACTTCACCGGAGCCGCTTCAGCGACTGGATTGTCCACCGCTCCAGATCTCCTTGACCTCCATCATGGTCCACCACACTGGATCTGCTTAACCGGCACCCTCGTCCACCACAGTGTAGGCCCTTCACTGACTCCCTCGTCCGCCCCTTCGCTGGCCCTTCATACAATCCCTCATCCGCCGCAACAGATCCGCCTCACCGAAAGCACTGTACAACGCGCCCGCCAAAGCCTTCGTCCACTGCACCGGACCCGCTCCACGGACTCCATATTCAACTCCACCGGCCCTGCTTTACCGACGCCCCAGCCTCATCAAGTTATTTCGATTTGTACTCTTTTGTTTTTTCTTTATCGTGCAACTGTTCACTTACCACAGATGAGCTTTCTTGTATGTCGACAGGCGCCGCAACCATAGCACCAGAGCCACTTCAGCGATGGTGATAGTCGGCCCAAACTCAACCGCAACACGAGCACCATTGACGATCCTTAGCTATCAAGTATGACAATGATACCCATACACCACCGAGAATCAGGTACTATTATCCAACGGCCGGCGCCTACGTTCACTTTCCTAGCATAAGCACCGCACCTTTGAATTTCTTCAGGGCATCATTCAATTTTTCATGAGACACGTTATTCTGCTTGCACCTGTAGGGCCATACTTCTGGTAGTGAACATGTTACATGTGCTAAATTACATACCAGTGCACATATAGTTAATATGCTTTAGTTTTGTCCTAAGTGCTATTACTGTACTTCCTAGATATCACTGCCTACTATTTTACTTCTTGAATGCTATATTTATGATAATGGTGTTGTTCTGATGCCACCTGTTGGTTCCATCAGACTGCTTAATGTTCTCTATGCTTAATTACACATCAGCAAACTAGCATGTGGTTCCGGTGCTTTTTGTTTGTTTTACCCTACATTTTATGATGCTAGCTATTACATCACTGCTCTAAGCCTCTATTCATTACTTGTTTGTGTGTTCTTGATCTTCCCAAGCTGCATGTCTAATTTGATGCTTCTATTAATTATGGAGCTGCCAACCCCATCAAACAAAATATTTGTTCTTTTGGGGCTGGCACCTCGAACAAGCATAAAAATAGAGGGAAGTAGATATATTGTCGTGTATGCACAGACCCTTCTTTCATTAGTTTAGATGAACCATTGATGATCAATTCGAATCAGTGCATGCGATTAAAATTAATTTTACCTAAATAGAGGGTGCAGAATAAACTACAACAACTAGATTTGCAACCACGGGATGCTGACGATATCTTCAAAGAACATTGCAATAGCAGCGAGGCTTCACAGTAACATATGGTAAGCCAGTGTGTTTTAGTACATTTGAAATGTAATGCGAGTGGGCTGCTTTCTTGGCTTGTGCCCTCAACCTGTAGTCCTACCGAATTACAAATAGTTCAGTTGTCTGCTTTGCTGTATTGCTTGATTCGAATGCTTGTTTGTTGTTATGCTATGCCTGAGTTGGCCAATATGTCAGCAGTGCCTGCTGTATTATCGTAAAGAAATGCATGCCTATTTCATTTGAGTCCTTAACTTTTCCTCTCAACTTCATCACAAGACTGTCTTCGTAGTTTATATGAGGCCACACTGTTAAGTGCTTTCTCAGATTATTTCAACTGCTTAGATGCCTTGGCAACTTAAATATAGCGGTGGTACACTCCCTTTCAACTAGGGATGTCAACTGGGTCCCGTTTAATCCCGATTAAAGTCCACTAGTGGTATGGTAATTCAAAAGAGTTTTTGTTTTTTGAGGAAAATGAACTAGGGAGCTAGCAAAAACTAACTAGATGGGATGGCGGATGTCGTTTATTTGCCACTTACATCCCTAGTTTCATCTTACTATTTTAATTTCTTTTGGTGATCTTGCTTGAACCATTTAAATATAGCTTGCCATGCTCGGCAATAATTAAATCATCCTTTACCATGTAAGCTTACTGCCTGGATCATACAATAACTATCTCTTACTTATGTCCAGGGGAAACCTTTCAGGATGCCATTCACACTAGGACACAATGTACAACCCCAGAATCTATTTGTGGAAGCAGTGCGCCATCCATGTTACTAGATGGTAGCAGTTCAGAGGCAACACTGCCGGAGAGCAGTTTGAGCACAGATATTATAGTGCTTGAGGCTCTACTAGAGGCAGAAAGAGATGGTGTGGCTGCCATGAATGAGGTAATCTTTATCTTTAGGCTGGAAATTACGGAATTAGCACCACACATTATGCAAGCAACCCAAGAATTGGAGGAAGTAAGAATGTTGCATTTGAAGACGGAGCAGGTCCTGCTGTTTCTGCTATCTGAAGCCCAGGATAATCCCGGTTCTTCTTTAGATACCAGTTGAAATTGTCATTAGATTATTGTACTTGCATGTTGTGTCATGTCTCTGAATGGATTATGTTGCAAGACCCCCTATGTTGTCCATGTGTTGTAATGATCCAAATTTTTTAGGCGAGGTAATCCTCAGTACTTGTATGATTGACATAAGGTGAACTGTTTTTCGTGTGAGCATATTGTATTGGATGAAATAACTGTTTGGCTCAGAGTGTATCCAACCTACTGAATTCAAAGATCATGGCATTTCTAAATCATAATCATATATAAAGGTGGAATAAATCTTTGTTGTGGTTTGAAAGAAATAAATAACAAAACATAGAATTATCTATGGATATTCGTAATCAAATACAAATTGGATTTGAATTTAGTTTGCCAGGGGCCAGGGCAAACGTGAATGCTAATTCTCCCTAGTTTTGAACGAAGCGGCTAAACACCCACTATAATTTGTGGGCTGCCCGAAGCAAGTGTTTGCGAGATGGAAATTACTGTCTACCCCTGACACTTGACATCCTTATCGACCGGATTTACACTGCTGCCGGTAGGGGTAGACTAGTAACTTCAATCAGACGTGACACGATGGCTTCTGAGCCCATTCGGACACGGTGGGCGCCAAACGTGCACGAAAAAACACATTTGATTCAAGCTCGTTCGAAAGACATGTGTCTCTTCCTCCATTTCCCCATTCATACACGGTGGGCGGTCTCCTCGTCCGAAATCGATGTAGGCTAATATTTTAAATAGGGGAAGATGTGTAACTTCCCTCAGACGTGACACAACCGCCCTACTTGTTAGCCCTGTTCATACACCGTGGGCGCCAGAACACCCTCTCCTTGCCCGAAATAGTTACCGACAAATATTTGGGAGATGCGAGATTACCGTCCTATCCCCAACCAACGCGATGTCCGAAATTTTAAACGGGGGATAAGTTCATAACTTTCCCACATTTCAGACAAGCGCGTCCCAAAGTTTGAGATCCCCCTCCCCTCCATTTCCCCATTCATACACCATCGGCAGCATGACAACCTCCGCACTGCGGCCAGCCTCCTCCGTCCGCCACCCCATCCTCCACCTTGCCGGAGCCGCTACCCCTACCCCGTCGTCCACTGCAAGAGATGGACGTCTCTCATCCACGGCGCTTGACCAGGATCCTTTCATCGCCTCCTCTCACTTCATCGGCGCCGTCATCCACTTTGCCATTCCTGCTCCTATGACCGCCTCGTCCACGGCAACAGGATTTATCCCCCGACCCGGCCGTCTGCCGTCTAAAGTCTTCTTCCCCGCTGCCGACAGCCATCGCACCCGCAGCACCCTCAACGTATCAGCATAGGCCTACACGGCGTCGCAAGAGAGGTGGTACTCTTCCATATGTGCTTAAGTTATTGATCTCACCCGGAAAATAGATCGTAATTTGTTTACTGCACTTTTCTTGTCCGTACCAAATCATAGTGGCTAGTTGAAAGCAAACATTGGTTCTTGAAGTAGCTTTGTCGGTTTGCACCTTGGATCCGCCATGGCACGAGCACTATACTCGTAAAGCTTATGGTTTCCCCCCTTTATATTCATTACCATCATCGTAGGTGCTTCGTGTCGTGATAGCACTGCTCCTCAAGACCTCAACCCAAAGCTTACGTGTTGAAATATGAATCTGATATGATGCTCATATCACTAAAACAAAGAATGTTTAATTGGTCACCTAATGTTCCTATATTCGTTTCGAAAAGCATGTGCGCCACCCACTGGTCCAACTAGTTCAACTTTCCTGATTTTTCTCTTGATGCTTAGGGTTTCCCCCTTTTTTCTACTCCACTATGATCTGCGTAGGTGCTTTCTGTCGTACTAGCATTACTCCACCCTTCAAGCTAAACAACACAACACTCAGAATTCGAAAGCTTAGTTGTTCAAATATGATTGTGATATGATACTGATATTAGTTAACCGACACATTTAATTGGTTAGCTAAAGGTCCCACTTGAGTTTCCAAATACATGTTGCGACATATAGAGAGACAGCATAATTGCATTTCTTTGTCACTTGTTGACCATACTTTCTTGTCCATACCATATCTCAGTTGTTATTTCAAGGCAAACATCGGTTGCTAACTACCCTTTGCGTGGTTTGCAGCTTCAGATCTGCCATCCCACTGCCACGGTCAACACTGTACTCATCATGCTTATGGTTTCCCCATTTTATGATGACCGCAATCAGCCTACGTGGTTCATGTCGTAATAGCACTGCTCCACCCATCGAGCTAAACAAGCTTAGTTGTACAAATTCATATCTGATATTATTGCTGATATTAGTAAAACTGAGAGATGTTTAATTGGTTAGCTAAATGTTCCTACTTTAGTTTCGAAATGCATGTGAGCCACATATGGAGAGACCGGAAAGAATAGTATTTCTCTATGCGCTCTAGTTCATCATGGGTGGCCAACCGACATTGTATTGAAAGACTTGTAATATCTTCAATCTACTTGCTCTTCTGCTCTTCTTTAAGATGATCCTCTTCTCTTGCGATTAATTTGGTCGGTCGAGTTGTTCTCCTTAGTATATTTTGAATCTGTCGGTCGAGTCGACTTGTTCTTCTTTACTATATGTTGAAGCTATCATCTGCGAAGTGTCATCACTTCTGGAGCTCTCATATTTTGAGTAGTAGGCCACATTATATTAATGCACACACCAAATTACAGCATGCATGTCATCTCTTAAAAAAATTGCGAGAGATAGCACAAAGGGGTTTCTGAGGAGGCGATATTGGATTAGAATCACTACGCATTACAAAGAAAATCTCACTTGTTTTTATGTTTTCATGCATGTCGGATATTGAACATTATCAAAATGAATATGAGAATGGGCGCACGAGAGGATGGCGGAACAATCCACTAGCTAACAAACTTGGCATGGTGGAGGATGGCCTATCTTATTCACCCATCAAGGTGCTTGCTCTAACTTTTGGTTGTATTGGTCGCTTTATATTTTGCATCGACCTCTTGCATTACTTCTACTTTGTTACACCATCTGCTTAGTTTAAGCATCATATATGAGTATATGCCATACCTATCCATTTTCTGTACCTATTCCATGTGTTGTCACACTATGTTTTTCTAGTCAAATGTTGTTCTTTTCGTAATAGATGTCCAAAAGGAAGAGGGTGAGTGCAGATCCTCAAGGAGTACAAACTAGGTATTTGCAAAAGGTAGTGATACCTGTTAAATCAGATAGATCAGCAACCACAGAAAACACATGCTCAACTATACCACACTTTACCCCTACTCCGGTGGCCAAACCCCTATTAGAACTGCTGAGAGCCCAGCGTGAGGTACTGTCTATGATATCAATTTAAAATTTGAACTCCTAAATTTCTGCATGTGCCTTACCTTCTCTCTTGTATGAAAACTAATTGCAGATGAATCTCCTTGCTCAATGTATCATACAATCTCACAACAATACTGGCTCTGCATTGCTCTTGTCAGTACCTCCCTCCCTTTTGCCTTGTAATGTTGTACTTAATTAATTACTATTTGATTATGTATCATCAGTCTGCACCTGAGCTTCAGTATCCTCTGTTTCTTCCAACATTATTTGATCTATATTTACTCTTTGCAGAATGTAGAATAATTGCAACGCTTATAAAGAATTTTCTTTGGGGAATATATTGAATTATCCTTCCATCAACATGGAGAAGGGCTTTGTCCAGCCCATGTTAACATGTAATGTAAGTTCATCCTTCTCAAGCCTTCAAACTTTGTTCTAGTATAGATTTGGATAGGCATCATTTCCTCCACTGCTGTTTGCTTTGTTGTTTACATCTGATTGGATGTTTGCAACAACTACCAGTTTCAAATTGTAGTTGTAAAAACATGTTCCTTATGCAGAACAGAGTTACATGTCTCCTTGTTACATGTCTCCTTGTTTATATAATTGTGAAACCTGTTACATGTCTCCTTGTTTCTCTTTCAGAGTCGTATCTCTTACGCCAGGCAGAACTTTAGGGAAGATAGTGAGCCAAACCATCTTGAGGACAGCGAGATGACCCCAAGGTCCTGTCTTGATGAAGACAATGAGTTGAAGCTACTCACCAGCAGGTGTGAGACAACCTCTGTGCAGTCGCTGCCTCAATCAGTTCGACTTCTTCAGTCTCAACTTAAGTGGAAAGGCTTGCTTCAGCTCAGCTCCGACTTGAAGTCAAAGATGCAATGAAGATGTCAGATGACTGTAGTGCACACCATCATGCCATACATCTACTGTTGATCCATCTATCGTTGACACAACTGAGGTCTACTCAGCTTCTTCGGTTGTTTGGGGGGCCCGACCTGGCCAGGCCTAGAGCCTTCTGAAGTGCTCTCAGTTTTGTATATTCTTTTGTCGGCGCGTTTATTTGCACTGGTGGTGAACTTTGATGCCCAGTGGATGTAATATGTGTGATAGCCGTGATATCCTAGCGTAAGTTTCTTGCTTATTTATTTCCTTGTTGTCTTGTTTATTTGTTTGCTTATAGTCATTGCAGTTCTTTTTCCGCGGTTTGCTAGTGGCTGCAATAACCTATTTTTTAAAACTAGGACATAATAACCATGGGCTAATATTTACTGTAGTGACACTGGGCCTCCTACGGGCCATAGAAACTGTGGGCATTCTACGGGCCGTAGAAACAATGGGCCTTCTACGGGCCGTAGAAATAATGGGCCTTCTACGGGTTGTATCATCAAAGGGCCTTATACGGGCCGTATGATCGATTGGCCAAACATGGGCCAATAACAGACCACATTATGGTCGTAAATGGGCTAGAGTTGGAATCGTCCGTTCATGGGCCGACCATATCGGGCCATCGTTAATAGGCTGTATTTGATGACGCTATGAAAACAGCCCAACGTATTAACAGACCACAAATGGGCCGACTGTAACCACGGGCTGAATTTGGCCCTAAGCGAAAAATAGCGATGTGGGCCGTAAGTAAACGAATGCTGGAAATGAGCCCAAGAATTAATGGGCTCTGAGAAGGCCGAAAGATAACATGGGCTGTAAATGGCCCAATGGAATAACGAGCCATCAATGGGTATAAAGTGATACACTGTTCATTACGGGCCAGTTTCACCATGGGCTGGTAATGGGTGTAAAGTGATACACTGTTCATTATGGGCCAGTTTCACCACAGGCCGTTAATGGGCCAAGAGTTACAAAGGGCCTCATTTGGGCCGAAAGACATCATGGGCCATACATGGGCCAGAAGTGAAAACGGTCTGGAATCATATTGGATGGCCCGGATGACACTACTGGGCCTAATTCGGATAGGGCGTAACGGGCCTTGGGTTAGCGGGCTGTAAATGGGCTATATGTGAACAGGCCGTTAACAGGCTTTCCATGGGCCGGCCCGCCACCTTTTGACCAAGTCAAACGGGCCGGCCTTTTCACAGGAATGGGCCTATTTTGGGTCGTGCCATGTGTCGACGTATCATAGACGCCTTCTATCCAATGAGTGGATGACATCTGCCCAACGATGAGCCGACACGTGTTTCCTCCAGCCAATGATGATTTTACACGTGGAAAATCCCCATTGGTCGGGGCTGTTAACGGGTTATCAGATCCAAAATCCGACCCGATAGCTTAACAGCGTTCCGTTATGGTGGATGCCACGTGTCGGTCACGCTTGACGAAATCACTTTTGTGACGCGCGATTTATCGTCATGGAAGTGGACACTTCCGTGATGATAATTTTGGTAATGTCGTGGAACACTTCTACGACAGCACATGTATGACTATCTTGATTCTGTCATAAAATTGCCATGGATGTACATGCATGACAAAAAATGGGACCTACTATGACAAACACGTATCATCACGGAATTGTATTTTTTTGTAGTGACATCATCTTGGTGCAAGCAAGGTTTCATGTTTTTCTGATCATTTTTTTAATTTTTTGGAATACCAATGCCATGGCACTCCATGCATGTACATGCATGTGTCCATCCGTGAGACCAATATGTTTGAAAATTCCTTCTAATTTACTGCTCATGGAATTAACTCGCACACAAGTACACAAATATGATTTTTCAAACCGTTATGGTTAGCCGTTGCATGTACATATAGTTCAAATTTAATTATGTACGGTCATTAAATGGCTAGGAAATCACTTAAATCTCTTTAAAAGGTCAAATGACCCCTGAAATTTTTTAAAAATTCACATGACAGTTAGTATCAGTGCACATTACACGTAGAAAATTTTTGAAGGCCGTAAGAGGAAGCTATCAGCCGTTCGTCAGCAAACATGCATTGTTCCCTCTCGGAACCACGAGCCTTCTAGTGAGTTGCTCCGGTTTGTGAGGGGCATGTGTCCAAACTTTCGTCAAGCAAGCCAATTTTTGTACCACATCATCTTGGTGGCATGACATTACATCAAGCAAGGTTTCATGTTTTTCTGATCATATTTTTTTGGAATAACTATGCCATGGCACTCCATGCATGTGTCCATGCCGTGAGACCAATATGTTTGAAAATTCCTTCTAATTTACTACACATGGAATTAACTCGCACACAAGTACACAAATATGATTTTTCAAACCATTATGGTTAGTCGTTGCATGTACATCTAGTTCAAATTTGAATTACGTACGGTCATTAAATGGCTAGGAAATCACTTAAATCTCTTTAAAAGGTCAAATGACCCCTGGAATTTTCCAAATTTTCACATGACTACACGTAGAAAAAATTTGAAGGCCGTAAGAGGAAGCTATCCGCTGTTCGTCATCAAACATGCATTGTTCCCCTCTCGGAACCACGAGCCTTCTAGTGAGTTGCTCCGGTTTGTGAGGGGTGTGTGTCCAAACTTTCGTCAAGAAAGCCAATTTTTGTACCACATCATCTTGGTGGAATGATATTACATCAAGCAAGGTTTCATGTTTTTCTGATCATTTTTTAAATTTTTTGGAATACCAATGCCATGGCACTCCATGCATGTACATGCATGTGTCCATGCCGTGAGACCAATATGTTTGAAATTTCCTTCTAATTTACTGCACATGGAATTAACTCGCAAACTAGTATAGAAATATGATTTTTCAAACCGTTATGGTTAGCCGTTGCATATACATCTAGTTCAAATTTGAATCAGGTATGGTCATTAAATCGCTAGGAAATTACTTAAATCTCTTTAAAAGGTCAAATGACCCCTGAAATTTTCCAAATTTTCACATGATAGTTAGTATTAGTGCACATTAAACGTAAATTTTTTTGAAGGCCGTAGACGAAGCTATCGACCGTTCATCAGCAAACATGCGTTGTTCCCTCTCGGAACCACGAGCCTTCTAGTGAGTTGCTCCGGTTTGTGAGGGATGTGTGTCCAAACTTTCGTCAAACAGGCAAAATTTTGTACCACATCATCTTGGTGGTATGACATTACCTCAAGCATGGTTTCCTGTTTTTAATTTTTTGTAATTTAAATGCCATGGCACTCCATGCTTAATTGTGTCATAGCTGTTAGACCAATATGTTTGAAAATTCCTTCCAATTTACTGCACGTGGAATTAAGTCGCACGCAAGTACACAAAATATGACTTTTCAAACCATTTTGGTTAACTGATGCATGCACATGCAGTTCAAATTTTAAATTACAGTCATTAAATTGCTAGAAAATCACTTAAATGTCTTAAAAGGTCAAATGACCCGTGAAATTTTCCAAAATTTGACATGACAGTTGTATTAGTACTACAAATTTTCTCGTACATTTAAAACACCATCTGTTGCCTCTTTACTCCAAATTTGTCTTTCACGGCTAATTAAAAATATCTACAATATCACACACAGTTGTTTTGTAGGAATCATTTGCGATGAAAATCTCGGTCTATTTAAGTCTTCCTCCTTAAGCTTCGTCGGCTCGTCTGCTCCAGTGCCGGCAACCCCCAAATCCAAAAATCCAGATCCGCATTCCCGCACCCCCTTTTTGCAAAGATGACGCCGTGGAAACACTTCGTGAAGGCCCGTACGATGGTCGCATCCCCCTCGAGCGGCGCCGCCTGCGCCAAGAGTGCATCCGCCTACTCCAAGAGTGCTGCCGCATCCGCATTGAGCGCGGCCGCTTCCATCGAGAGGGCGTCTGCGGACGATGAAACGAGGCGATTCAGCAGCGAGGCGACGGCTGCATTTCTTCTTTACGGGCGGCTGCAAACACCAAGAGTGCTCGAGCTGCCGTCCGTGCCGCCGATGTCGCCCTGGCCTGTGTCAAGGCCATCCACTCCAAGATACTCCATGACACCTCGAAATCCAGCATGCAACCCATGTCCGAAAAGGCGGCGGTGGCCATGGACCACTTGGTTCCTCATGAGGTCGTCGAGCGGGAGCTGGAGATGCAGGAGGCGGCGGAGATCGAGGCGCCGGGAGGAGGAGTTCGCGTGGCCCGTCGAGGTAGAGAAGAGTCATCCATCGAGGAATCGATGGTGGAGTATAACGCGAGCTCGATGCAGCCACTACTCGAGTACTACAACCATGAGGCGGCGCCAGGGCGAGGATGAGGGCGAGGGCGGTCGACTTCAGCGAGTCTGTGAGTCCAAAGCAATGGCGGCATGTCGCCAGGACAAGTCATCGACATCTCATCTCACACCGGCGATGCATAGGCCGGCGCGGCGGCGGATTTGTTAAAATTATTCGTACTCAGGCTTTGTTTTTAATGCTAGTCTTTTGTTAGAGCAATGTTTAGGTGAACTATCTCTATTTAATTACTAAAATTGCTTGATTCAGTAAGTCTGGTCTGTGTGCTGTACGCTCTTTTGTGTACCCAAATTAGCAAGTGATGTTAATTATGCAATGACGTATGCGGGGAAATTTCCACCAAAATTTCAATTTTCAAACTCATACCATGCGCGTTAAGCAAAAGGATCGTTTGCGATGCACACTATCGTTCAAAGTGAATGGTGTCCGGCGGCACCGCGCGCAAAGTTTCCCTCCACATTTCGGAATTTTTGGCCTACCGCCGAAATACCAGCCCCCCTCCCCATCCCCTTTTCTCCCCGACCACAAGTCACATTTCCCCTGTTTCCCCCTTCCTTCCTTCCTAAGCTATAGCCACTTCCTTGCTTGCTTCCTCACTCTCGCCGTCTCGCATCCTACCGCTGGGGTCGCCATGGTCATCTTCAAAGACCTCTCGAGCAGTTCCTCCTCCTCCGACCACTCACCACCCGGGTATGCCTCTCTTCCCTCTCTCAGGCTATGACTTTGAATGAAGGATTTTTACCCGGCGGTCGATTTGAGTCATTTCTTCCTCTTGTAGTTCTCTAGGACCTTCAGTTGCAACGAATGGAGCGGGGTGGCTGAAGATCTGTCTGCTCCTTGTCACCATCAATCTCCATGTGTGAAGCTAGTTGCGTTTGAATCTGTGGACAGTGGGAAGAGTTTTGGCATGTGCAGAGAAGGTTAGATCCACTTTCGTTGTTACAAATCATTTGTTGGATGTGATTCAGACACTGTCACGGTCCCAACCCATTCATACCACACCTTCAACCAAACGCATCCTAAGACAGTGTCACAGTTTGTACCTAGTATCTAAAAATGTTGCCATCTCATCGGCGGTGCCATTATAAAATTATTTGGCACCGCTTCAGCAGTTTGTGGAGCCAACTTGTCCACACACCCGAGCAACCAAGAAGTAAAATACTAAATATTTATGCCACAAAGGAACTGGGCGTCGGAGCAACTACGTGCTCGGAGTTGAATCCTGACTTTTTTGCATCGGCTCGCCGCCATCACGAGGCACCGTCTTGAATGTAGCAACAGTTGTCTTTATGCGGTTTTGGCATAGATAGTGGACACCTTAGTGCTATTAGTTCTATGTTACTAAATTTGTGCATGTACACACTGTTAGTATCAATTTCTTTGTCATCCAAACACTTGTCTCTATCTTTGTTGCGATTATATTTACCTTCCTCATAAAATGTTCAATTTGTTATTTATAGTACATGAGTAAGAATTTGTAGCATTATTGTAGTTAATTATAGCTTCTGATGTTTCAGAATTTGGTTGTTGTCTCAGTAGCAATTAATTCATTTGCACATTGATCTTTTTGAAAAGATATGTCATAATTAACTTGTTTCTTCAGTTTTTCAAAATAAGTATTTGGTGATTTTCTATGTTGCTATAAACCCATTTCCCCTACAATTGTTACTGATCTAGTTTTAAATATTATAGGATGAACGAAAGTGTTCGTACTTGGAGTGGGTTGATCAAGAGTGGCTGAGGGAGTCCTGGATTAGGGGGTATCCGGACAGCCGGACTATATACATCGTCCGGACTACTGAAGCGTGAAGATACAAGACTCAAGACTTCGGCCCATGTCCGGATGGGACTCTCCTTTGCGTGGAAGGAAAGCTTGGCAATCCGGATATTGTGTTTCCTTCCTTGTAACCGACTCCATGTAAACCCTAGCCCTCTCCGGTGTCTATATAAACCGGAGAGGTTGGTCCTTAGAAGGCCGATCATAATTACAATCATACCATCATAGGCTAGCTCTTAGGGTTTAGCCTCTACGATCTCGTGGTAGGTCTACTCTTGTACTACTCATATCTTCAATATTAATCAAGTAGGAAGTAGAGTTTTACCTCCATCGAGAGGGCATGAACCTGGGTAAACATTGTGTCCCTCGCTTCCTGTTACCATCAGCCTAGACGCACAGATCGGGACCCCCTACCCGAGATCCGTCGGTTTTGACACCGACATTGGTGCTTTCATTGAGAGCTCCTCTGTGTCGTCGCTGCAGGGCTTGATGGCGCCTTCAATCATCAACAACACGGTCTAGGGGGAGACTTTTCTCCCCGGACAGATCTTCGTGTTCGGTGGCTTCGCACTGCGGGCCAATTCGCTTGGCCATCTGGAGCAGATCGATAGCTACGCCCCCGGCCACTGGGTCAGGTTCAGAAACATGAACTTCACGGTGGATATTCACGGAGACTTGATATTCGACGGATTTGGGCCTGCGCCAGGAGCACCGAACAGTTACGATGGGCACAACTTAGACCTGCTGTCGGACGATGCTCGGGATATCACCACTGCAGTAGCCCCGGATCTAAATCCGGAGCAGGTTGCCTTGCCTAAGGACGGAGGGACAGACCCCACCCCACAGGCCGCACACTCATCAGCGGTGGAGCCGAACACAGGTCTCACCTCTGCGGAAGCCTGTAAACACGGCCCCCCGGACTCGCATCTGGTTGTTGGTTCCGGTCCGCACACCCTTGAGCCTGCCGAGCCAGGTTGGGCTAGGGAGGCTTTGGGCCGAACTATGTCCGGCTTGAGTGGGAAGCAGGCGACGAAGGAATTCGCTGCCCACCCACTACCCACTTCATTGCTACGGTCGATGATTTAACCGACGTGCTTGACTTCAACTCCGAAGACATCGACGGTATGGACGACGATGCAAGAGAATTATAGGAGCCACCGCTCACAGGGAGGTGGACGGCCACCTCCTCATACGATATATACATGGTGGACAATCCAAAGGAAACCAATGGCGACGAGGCAACGGAGGATAACCCCTTAGGGAGAAAAGCAAAGCATGGGCGTGGTCGGCGCCGCTCCAAGCCCCGCCACAACAATACCGGCCCGAAGAGGAAAACAATCCGGATGGTGCCGAAGAGGAATACATCCCTGACCAGACCGCCTTCAAGCATGACGAACAGGAAGATGAGTAGGTCAGCCCAGATGAACAGGCGACTGACGGATATCCGGAGGAGGACAACTATATGCCCCCCTCCGAAGATGAGATTAGCCTTGGCACGACGAGTTCGGCGTGCCAGAGGATCCCGTGGAGCAGGAGCGCTTCAAGCGCCGGCTTATTGCCACCGCGAGGAGCCTAAAGAAGAAACAGCAGCAACTCCAAGCTGATCAAGACCTGCTCACAGATAGATGGACTGAAGTCCTGGCAGCCAAGGAATACAGACTCGAGCACCAAACGGCTGACCGGCCACCCCTTGGCCGGGATAAAACGGGATATCAGCCCGAATACCAGCCCGCACCTCCACGCCAATAAACTACGGCCCGGGGCAACAGGCAAGACCTGCAGGATATTCTAGAAAACAAAGTAGGACAGCCAAGATCGATCTACGGATCGCGGGGGCGCGCCCCAACGCGCGACGATGACCGTCACGCTGGATACATCATCAACAAGTCCGGCCGGGCCGAACACAGCAACCCAGACCAATTCGAACTGCGTAGCCACATAGCCCGACATAGAGGCACCGCACACCCTCTCTGCTTCACTGACGAAGTGATGGATCATGAATTCCCAGAAGGGTTCAAACCCGTAAACATCGAATCATACGATGGCACAACAGACCCCGTTGTATGGATCTAAGATTTCCTTCTCCACATTCACATGGCCCGCGGAGACGATCTACACGCCATCAAGTATCTTCCCCTTAAGCTCAAAGGCCCATCCCGTCACTGGCTAAACAGCCTGCCAGCAAATTCCATTGGCAGTTGGGAAATCCTGGAAGATGCATTCCTCGGCAACTTCCGGGGCACATATGTGCGACCACCGGACACTGATGACCTAAGCCACATTACTCAACAATTCGGAGAGTCAGCCAGGAAATTCTTGACTCGGTTCCTAACTAAAAAGAACCAAATAGTCGACTGTCCGGACGCCGAAGCCCTGTCGGTTTTAGGCATAATATCCATGACGAGTGGCTTGCTCGACACCTCGGCCAGGAAAAACCCAAGTCCATGGCAGCTCTCACAACACTAATGACCCGCTTTTGCGCGAGCGAGGACAGCTGGTTGGCTCGCAGCTGCACCACGCCACATTCCGGCACTTCGGATGTCTGCGACAATAACGGCAAGCCACGACGCAACAGACATAAGCGACGGAACAACGGCGACAACACTAAAGACACGGCGATGCGCGGATTCAGCGGACCCAAATGCGGTCGGCGAAAAAGCCGTTCAAAAAAGCAATCGAGGACCGTCTAGTGCGGACCGTTATCTTTGGGCGCTTCGTGCCAAATTCATGGCACCCGGACAAGCCAGCCAACCACACCAACAGAGACAGCTGGGTATTCAAATAGAGCGACAAAATAAACACCGAAAACAAGGACAAGGGCTGCTGGCAGCGATGATGAAGAGCCCGGCGTCGAATCTGAGGGACAAAAAAATCCCCGGTGAAAACGGTTAACATGATCTACGCCACTCACATCCCCAAGAGGGAACGGAAGCGGGCACTATAGGACGTCTACGCGATGGAACCAGTCGCCCCAAAGTTCAACCCATGGTCAGCTTGTCCAATCACCTTTGATCGTAGGGATCATCCCACTAGCATCCGTCACGGTGTCTCAGCCGCATTGGTCTTAGACCCAAACATCGACGGATTTCAACTCATGCGAGTCCTTATGGACGGCGGCAGCAGCTTGAACCTGCTTTATCAGGACACAGTGCGCAAAATGGGCATTGACCCTTCAAGGATCAAGCCCACCAAAACCACCTTTAAAGGCGTGATTCCGGGAGTAGAGGCCCGTTGTACGGGCTCTATAACATTGGAAGTGGTCTTCGGATCTTTGGACAACTTCCGAAGCGAAGAGTTAATCTTTGATATCGCCCCTTTCCGTAGTGGTTACCACGCACTGCTCGGACGAACCGCATTCACTAGATTCAATGCGGTACCACATTATGCATACCTCAAGCTCAAGATGCCAGGCCCGCGCGGGGTCTTAACAGTCAACGAAAACATGGACCGCTCTCTCCGAACAGCAGAGCATACTACAGCTCTCGCGGCAGAAGTACAATGCGGCCTACTCCGACAAACCAATCCGGCAACAACAACTTCGAGCACCGTCAAGAGAGTCCGGAGCACCGCGCAACAGGATCATCAAGCACGCCAAGAGCGCGACTAGCAGTCTGGCCTCCGCTCAAGCCCCATCAAAGCAGCATCTGTGCCACGCGTACACAATTACGCACTCAAGATACCATGGGCGTAGGCGGAGGCGCAACAACGACTCAGTCGATAGTGCGGGTAACCGCCACATACCTTCATAATCTTTCCCGTTTACCTTTCAGGACATTGCTTTAGTGCAGCCTCTTCAGAAGAGCTGGATTGCCGGACTCACATAGGAGAGAAAACCAAGGAGGAAGCAGGCGTTGCGCACAGAAGGAAATACCCAGGTGGAATCTATTTATGATCGTTATACCTGTTTTATCTATCTGTACGTGGCCTGCCCCTGGATAGGACATGTCAAATAGTCCTATTTATCTCCGCTTAATGCATTCATTGTAAACATACGCTTAAAGGTATTATTTATCAATGGGAGATCATATACAGCGTCAGCTTATTATCCTTATTTGAGCATTTTTCTTATAAATATTTATTTGATATTGCATCCGTACACCTTGGTATGTTCAGTTTGCTAGGGGCTTCTTATGGCGCCCCATAATACGGCAAGACAAGTCCGAACACTTTTAACAGTGCGGCACCCCGAACTTATAGCACTATATGCATCGGCTCCAAATCATGTCTTGGGTCTACAGTTGGGTTAGCCCGGCTCCCTTGTTTTGGTACCTTACGTTCCGTTATATCGGCTAAGGTAGCGCAGGGAGAACTACTGCGATTGTGTCCCGGTTCTTCCGGACGAGCACCTCAGTAGAGAAAGCCGAAAATTGACCGGCATGATATGGCGAGAGCTGGTCGCTGTTTGAGAGGTCTACTTTCAGAATTTTATAAACTGCCGCACATAAGGTAATATTTTAAATAACAAAAGCGCTACATAGCGCAAGTAACTTCGTCTTTAAATTACAACAGCAGCAGAGGTACATTCAGTCAAAGATCTTGTCCTTGGTACATTCATCGGCCACGAGACGAGCGCCCTTCATAAAGCCATCATAGTACATCTCGGGATGGCGATCGCCTTGCCCTCCGGCGGCCGTCCCGCCGCCATGACTTCTCGCATCCAGCTTGCCCCAATGCACCTTCCGCGGGCAAAGGCCCGGCGGGCACCCTCAATGCAAATGGATCGCAGATCACTTCAAGCCGCGGAACCGCATTCACCATCCGGCAATCGGGCGAAGTAGCTAGTGGCGAGGGCTCACCGAGCCACATCGGGACTAAGAAATCTTTCATAGCCACTTGGCCGCCTGTGGAGTTCGACCAACTGCTTGATTGGTCACTCAAAACATTGGGTGTTCGACCCACATCTTGGGACGAACAACTTCTCCGTTGAGCTCCCCTTCTGTGCACGGTAGAACTCCGCGGCATCTGATATGCTGCGTGGCAGATCTACGAATGCCCTTGGAGAGCTCTGAATTCAAGTAAGTAAAAGAAACGCCTCCTCCACATGTTTGCTTTGCATAAAGAATTTCTTACCCGCCGCTATCATTTTGGCCTCCTGGACCTCCTGTTGTGCCTTCTCGGCTCCGGCCTTGGCGTCTTTTATACTAGCAACGGCCTTCGAAAGCTCGACCTCTTTCATCTTCAGATCATGCTCCATGGACTCGAACTTCTGTCCGAGGTCCCGGAGCTCTTGCTGTACCTCGCCCACTCTAGCACTTTGCTTTTCACGCTCCTTGCATTCCAAGGCCTCCTTGTCTTCGGCCTCGGACAACGCTTTCTTCAGGGACGCCACTTCGGCGGTGGCCCCTGTTACACAGTCATGACGCTTTGGCATTAGACTAACCAATGTTGTCCATCCTTAATACATAAGAGCAGGGAATCACTTACCCTTGTTCTCTTCGAGCTGCCTCTTCGTGAGGTCGAGATCTCCCTGCGCCTGCTCCAGGTCCCGCTTTAGTTCGGCAACCTCGGCTGTGCGGGCAGCAGAAGCAAGCAACATAGCCTGCTTATTCACATGAATATTTATTATTAGACTCCTGCGGATTATAATTGACCCTCTGTTTGGCTTTTCCTTCCGAACACAAACTAGAGTATCAGGGGCTACTACCTATCGGGTGGTAATTTCATACATTTTTATTACTTACCTCAAATACTGTTAGGAGGCTGGTGCAAGCTGTGGTTAGTCCGCTCTTGGCGGACGAAACCTTCCGAATCACCGCACTCATAAGAGAATGGTGATCTTCATCCATGGAAGTGCCGCGAAGCGCTTCCAGCAGACAATCCGGCGTCTCGGGTGCAACGGAGGTCCTCGACGCAGACGGCTCGCCCTCCCTAACGAGGGGCTGCCCGCCTGAATCCGGAACCATTGAAGGCTCCGGCACAGTATCCGGATGAGAGTCCGGCTTGCTGCGGCTCTCATCGGCACGATCCGCGGGGATCTTGAACCCCGCGTGTCCGACATCTGGAATCCCGCCTTGGGGCATCTCCAGAGTCACCTCCCCCCGCTCTGGGAGCCTTCGGTACAACACCTCCGTGTCATCCACGGGCTAACGAGTAGTGGCAGTCGGAAGCGAATTCATCTCCGAATCGCTCAGGGACCCGGAGGAAGATACCTCGGGATGAACCCTGGCCGGACTGCATAAATGTTCGGCATTATAAAAACAGAAGCTATGGAGTGAAGTCATGATAAAGTGTGGACACTTATGATCGCACTGGGGGCTTCCCCTGGGCAGCCACCCCTCCTCGCTGAGACCGGCCGTGGCGGAGTAGTCCGGAAGGGACACCTTTCCCTTCTTGGACGCCCCAGCCTTCCCCTCCGGGGCAGCTTTCCTCTTCTTCTCCTCCCAAGTGCGGGGAGGTAGAGTTTCTTCTTGCTTCCTCCCGCCTCCGCAGTAGGAATCTGTCTTGTCGACATTGGACGACGTGGGTATGAAGGCCTTGCACCGAGGGGCTTTTCCGGCCCCCTGGTCCGCCTCTTCAGGCCCCTCATCCTTTCCGGATGGGGTGTCTTCTTCTTCTTCTTCCTCCCCTTCGTGGGAGGAGTGTGCCTCGTCGTCTTCGGACGAGGCTTCCAAGCTTAACCTTCGCGGAGACCCTTTGAGATCCCGGGGCCTTCTTTTGGCCTTCTTCTCCGGCACCTTATAAGGTGCCGGACTATATCTCCGTCGAGAGAACATCAATGAAACTTCAGCAGCGGGCCGGACAGTCAATCTGCTCCGCTACATAATCCTGAACAAATATGTATAATTACTTAAGTCTCCCCCATGAATATATTGGGAAGAACCGAATCCGGTGGTAGCCTGAAAACACACCTGGCTAGGAGGCCGCGCAGCGTGGAGCCCGCGGTCCTCAGATGTGGGAGGAGGTACTTTGGAGGCCTTGAACAACACCTTCCATGCGCCTTTATGCGTCATGTCGTAGAGCCTCTGAAGTGTCTGGTGTTCGGCCGGGACGAACTCCCACAGATTGAATGCCCGCCTTTGGCACGACAGAATCCGGCGAACGAGCATGACCTAGATCACGTTGACAAGCTTGATGTTCTTGTCCTTCATGCTCTTGATGTAGGTTTGGAGTCCGGCCAGCTCTGTAGATTCGCCCCAGGACAGGCCCTTCCTTTCCCAGGAGGTGAGCCGCATGGGGGTGCCGGATCGGAACTTGGGGGCCGCCGCCCAATTGGCGCCGCACGGCTCGGTGATGTTGAACCACCCCGACTGCCACCCTTCACGGTTTCTGCAAAGGAGCCGTCAAGCCAGGCAACATTAGGCATCTTGCCCACCATGGCTCCTCCACACTCCGCTTGCTGGCCGCTCACAATCTTCGGCTTCACGCAGAAGGTTTGTCGCCACAAGCCAAAATGATGCTTGATGCGGAGGAAGGCCTCGCATACGACGATGAACGCCGAGATGCTGAGGACGAAGTTCGGGGCTAGATCATGGAAATCTAGCCCGTAGTAGAACATGAGCCCGCGGACGAAGGGATTAAGTGGGAATCCCAGTCCATGGACGAAGTGGGCGACAAACACGACCCTCCCGTGGGGTCCTGGGGTCGAAATGACCTGCCCGACGTCTGGTAGCCGGTGCGCTATGTCTGCTGACCAAATGTCCGCCGCCCAGAAGATTTGCGATATGCTTCTCCTTGTGGTGGAAGCCACCCACTTGCCTCTGCTCTGGACATGTTTAGCTGTGTGGAGAAGACTTGGGCTTGGTATTGGAGCTCGAGGGGCAAGTGGGCAAAGGAGGAAGATGGCGTGGGCAAAATTGGGGAAATCTTATCCCTTTATAGAGGCGATGAAAGCAGTGCGCCTCCCCACTTGCCCGTTGGGAATCGCCTGCTTCCCAAGCGCCATGATTGATGTCGTGGTGGGATTACCCATACCCGTATTGATGAGAATCCCCTAATAAGGGGACACGATCTCTGCTTTGATAAGACGTGTCAAGGAAACCGCCTCGCAAGATGCGTTGTGGCTGGTTGTAGGAAAACGGTTGTAACAATGATCCGACCGTAATGACACGTCGCGTTGTCTAAAAAGTTGTCAGCAGGTTGCATTTGTGAAATATCATTATCTCTACAGCAGTATGTGAAGATCATTTTACAGATCCAGACACGGTCTATGTGTTCGATAATTACTTTGGAGTATTCGGAGAAGGAACCCGCCCTGCAATGCCAAAGAAAATACTGCGCGCCGGACTCATCGTCATTGAAGCCTGGTTCGAGGAGACTCTTGGGGAGTCTGGATTAGGGTATCCGGACAGCGGACTATATACATCGTCCGGACTACTGAAGCGTGAAGATACAAGACTCAAGACTTCGGCCCGTGTCAGGGTGGGACTCTCCTTTGCGTGGAAGGCAAGCTTGGCGATCCGGATATTGTGTTTCCTTCCTTGTAATCGACTCCATGTAAACCCTAGCCCTCTCTGATGTCTATATAAATCGGAGAGGTTGGTCCTTAGACGGCCGATCACAATTACAATCTTACCATCATAGGCTAGCTCTTAGGGTTTAGCCTCTACAATCTCATGGTAGATCTACTCTTGTACTACTCATATCTTCCATATTAATCAAGCAGGAAGTAGGGTTTTACCTCCATCGAGAGGGCCCGAACCTGGGTAAACATTGTGTCCCTCGCTTCCTATTATCATCAGCCTAGACGCACAGATCGGGACCCCCTACCCGAGATCCACCGGTTTTGACACCGACAGTGGCCATAGTCTTTGAAGATGTGCCTTGCAAAGGTCTAGAGCATGTATGAGGAAGAGAACAGAGGTAGGCTTAGAGAAAGTGTTGTCAACGCTGAAGAATATTTGAAGATGCGGGATAAAAAGAGGAAGGTGGAGAATGAGCTCAGATTTTTTTAATCAGACTTTGCTAAGATGGTGTTGGCGAAGGAGGAGGCACTTTCCCAGTTGGATAGTGCAAAATAGGTTCTTACTGAACTCAAAGCAGAGGTGGATAAGATGAGCTTGGATGATATCGATTAGGGAAATGAATATATTTTTCTAATATTGTTCTTCTGGTGAACTAGCTATATGTTGTATTGTCTTTGTTTTAGGTAGCTATTGTACTGTGATGTTAAAATATATTTATGTGCCTGATATGAAATTGGCAAACAACTGTTCGATATGAAATGTGAATTTGCGTAATACTGGAATTATTAATAGTAAACTAATAAACCTTCTATATGGGTCATGGGACTTTGCAAACGGTTATAGCAGTAAAAACGCTTGTGATGGATAGCCCAATGCCACACAGTTTTCTTCATCGAATCGTGTGTGATGTAGTCGATAAAAGCAAACGGTTATCCAAGGCAAAGAGTGTGTGATAGTAACCATAGAATTGCATCACCCTATCATCCCCAGTCTAGTGGTCAAGTTGAACTCAGCAATAGAGAAATAAAACTAATTTTACAAAAGACTGTCAATAGGTCCCGGAAGAATTTGTCTAAGAAATCAGATGATGCCCTTTGGGCTTATAGAACAGCATATAAAAATCCTATGGGTATGTCTCCTTATAAAATGGTTTACGGAAAAGCTTGGCATCTGCCTCTTGAGTTAGAACATAAAGCATATTGGGCAATTAAAGTACTCAACTATGATTTCAAACTTGCTGGTGAAAAGAGGTTATTTGATATTATATCATTAGATGAATGGAGAACCCAAGCTTATGAAAATGCAAATTTATTCAAAGAAAAAGTTAAAAGATGGCATGACAAAAGAATCCAAAAGCGTGAGTTCAAAGTTGGAGAATTGTTCTTTTGTACAACTCTCGTTTCAGATTCTTTGCAGGAAAACTCCTCTCCAAATGGGAAGGACCCTATGTTATCGAGGAGGTTTACCGATCTGGAGCTATCAAAATAAACAATGCCGAAGGTACTAACCCGAAGGTTGTTAATGGGCAACAAATAAAACATGATATATCAGGTATGCCCATTAATGTTGAAAGCAATATTATCCAAACTATGACACCAGAAGGAACACATAAAAGAAACCTTCCGGAACACTCCAGAATCGTGAAAAAGAGGAGGTACATGATAAGGTAAGTAAACGGACTCTGAAAAATCCTCAAAAATATTTTTTGTCAGTTTTGGAATATTTACAAAATTAGGAAAATAAGAAACTACCAGGAAGGTGACCCCGGTGGGCACAACCCACCTGGGCGCGCCTAGCTTGGTGTCTTGTGCCCAACTCGAGTACCTTCCGGACTCTGTTTTTCTTGTTTCCCAAGATAAAAGTTCTTTATATACCCCCCAAACTTGTTGACCTCTCTATCACGGAGAAATCTCCTGTTTTCTTTTCTCGCTGTTTCCTATCAGATCTGTTGAGCCAGGCACCATGTCTTCTTCTACCTCTAACAATATGGAAGAGGATGCTTGGTTCATGAAGATCGAGCTGAAGAGGGAAGAGCCCGTTGGAGCAGCCAAGGAGGACAAGGGCAAGGAGGCCACCGGAGTTCAAATGCCGGTGATCGAGCAAGCACTGCATGCCGAAGAGGAAGAGGAAGATATCCTGAAACCTTACTATGCTCATCTTAACCCCACTAAGATTGCAGCTTTCAGGATCGTTGAAACGGTTCGTGTGCAAAATAAGCATCTAACTCGTGAAAATATTCTACATCAAGAGCACATCACCTTCCTTCGGAGCGTCATCCATAAATTGGAGAATCTCTTGGTCCTTAAAGATAGGGTCGCCACTACTTCATCATCACCACCTCCTTCTTCATCGCCAAAAGAAAATTGAGTCTCGGGTATGGGCACTCCCCTTGGCTTTCGCCAACCATGCGGGAGGTGCCCCGGTATCGTATCACCTCCACTATCTTTTGCCTTTACTTTTCTTAGTTCGATCCATAGTTATCTTTTGCTTTAGATGAATAAAAGCTTAGTTAGATCATTCCTTTTTGAGAGTTTGCTTAGTGAAATATCCTTGTAATCGTGTGAGAGAGATATAAGAGTTTAGTTTGAGTTTTGCTTCTTTTACTTTCTTGTTTCAATAAAAAGGAAGGAAATAAATGAAAAAGATCATATGATGAACTTATGGTAAGTGATGACATTACACAAGGAAAAGTATAGGTAGTAAATTTTATTGTAGATTGATGATACGTCTCCGTCATATCTACTTTTCCAAACACTTTTGCCCTTGTTTTGGACTCTAATTTGCATGATTTGGATGTAACCAACCCGGACTGATGTTGTTTTCAGCAGAACTGCCATGGTGTTATTTTTGTTCAGAAATAAAAGTTCTCGGAATGACCTGAAAATCCACAGAGTAACTTTTCAGAATTAATAAAAAATATTGGCGAAAGAATCAACGTCAGGGGCCCCACACCCTGTCGACGAGGGTGGGGGGTACGCCCCCCTCCCGTTGGGCGTGCCCCCTGCCTCGTGGGCCCCCTGGATGTCAACCGACCTTAACTCCAACTCCATATATTTGCTTTCATGGAGAAAAATATCAAAGAGAAAGTTTCATCGCGTTTTACGATAAGGAGCCACCACCAAGTTCTAATCTCTCTCGGGAGGGATGATCTGGAGTCCGTTCGGGGCTCTGGAGAGGGGGATTCGTCGCCGTCGTCATCATCAACCATCCTCCATCACCAATTTCATGATGCTCACCGCCGTGCATGAGTAATTCCATCGTAGGCTTGCTAGACGGTGATGGGTTGGATGAGATTTACCATGTAATCAAGTTAGTTTTGTTAGGTTTTGAGCCCTAGTATCCACTATGTTCTGAGATTGATGTTGCTATGACTTTGTTATGCTTAATGCTTGTCACTAGGGCCCGAGTGCCATGATTTCAGATCTGAACCTATTATGTTTTCATGAATATATGTGAGTTCTTGATCCTATCTTGCAAGTCTATAGTCACCTATTATGTGTTATGACCCGACAACCCCGAAGTGACAATAATCGGGATACTTCTCGGTGATGACCGTAGTTTGAGGAGTTCATGTATTCACTAAGTGCTAATGCTTTGGTCAGTACTCTATTAAAAGGAGGACTTAATATCCCTTAGTTTCCACTAGGACCCTGCTGCCACGGGAGGGTAGGACAAAAGATATCATGCAAGTTCTTTTCCATAAGCACGTATGACTATATTCGGAATACATGCCTACATTACATTGATGAACTGGAGCTAGTTCTGTGTCACCCTATGTTATAACTATTACATGAGGAATCGCATCCGACATAATTATCCATCACTGATCCAATGCCTACGAGCTTTTCACATATTGCTCTTTGCTTATTTATTTTTCCGTTGCTGCTGTTACAATTACTACAAAACTGCTACTGTTACTTTTGCTACCGTTACTGTTACTTCCATACTACTTTGCTACTAAATAATTTGCTGCAGATACTAAGTTATCCAGGTGTGGTTGAATTGACAACTCAACTGTTAATACTTGAGAATATTCTTTGTCTCCCCTTGTGTCGAATCAATAAATTTGGGTTGAATACTCTACCCTCGAAAACTGTTGCGATCCCCTATACTTGTGGGTTATCAAGACTATTTTCTGGCGCCGTTGCCGGGGAGCATAGCTCTATTCTTTGAGTCACTTGGGATTTATATCTGCTGATCACTATGAGGAACTTGAAAGATGAAGGAACTAAGATTTATCCCTCAACTATGAGGGGAGGTAAGGAACTGCCATCTAGCTCTGCGCTAGATTCTCCTTCTATTATGAGTAAGCTTGCGACACCTAAACCTGCTTCTGCTATTAATTCTGATATGTCGCATGTTATTGATGATGCCACTTCTACTATGCGTGATACTTATGATGAAACTACTTCTGTGCTTGATACTACTGTGCCATTAGGTGAATATATTGATTAACAACTTGCTAGGGTTAGAGAGAATGAAATTATTGAAAAATGAAATTATTGAAGATAGTGATGATGAAGGTTCTCCCCCTAAATATGAATTGCGTGTTGTTCCTGAGGGTTATGTTATGGATGAAGAAACTGCTAGAGATTTTTTTGCTCGCAATGATAGATCTGATCTTAAGAAGTTATTAGCTAAAATGAAATAGAAAACTCTGAATGCTAGAATGAAATATGACCCTGCTTTTGCTACTTCACCTATCTTTGTTACTGATAAGGATTATGAATTCTTAGTTGATCCTGAGATAATTACTTTGGTTGAATCTGATCCTTTTTATGGCTATGAATCTGAAACCATTGTGGCACATCTTACTAAATTGAATGATATAGGCACCCTATTCACTAATGATGAAAAATCTCGCTACTATTATATCCTTAAGATATTTCCGTTCTCATTAAAGGGTGATGCTAAAAATTGGTTTAATTCTCTTGATCCTGGTTGTGTGCGTAGTCCCCAGGGTATGATTTATTACTTCTCTACTAAATATTTCCCTACTCATAAGAAACAAGCTGCCTTAAGGGAAATATATACTTTTGTGCAAATTGAAGAAGAGAGTCTCCCACAATCTTGGGGGAGGCTTCTCCGGTTACTTAATGCTTTGCCTGATCATCCTCTTAAGAAAAATGAAATACTTGATATCTTTTATAATGGACTAACTGATGCTTCCAAGTACCACTTGGATAGTTGTGCTGGTTGTGTTTTCAGGGAAAGAACTGTCGATCAAGCTGAATTACTATTGAATAATATGTTGACTAATGAAAATAATTGGACACTTCCTGAGCCACTTCCTGAGCCAACTCCTGAGCCAATTCCTGAGCCAACTCCTGAGCCGATTCCTAAACCAACTCTGAAGAAAAGGGGTATTCTATTTCTCAGTCCTGAAGATATGCAAGAGGCAAAGAAATCTATGAAAGAAAAAGGTATTAAAGCTGAAGATGTTAAGAATTTACCTCCTGTTGAAGAAATACATGGCCTTAATATACCACCTATTGAAGAAACACATAGTCTTGATAACCCGACACAGGTAGTAAAGGTAAATTCTCTCTATAGATATGATAAAGTTGAAATCCCGTCTACTAAGTTTCCTAGCCAATGTTTGGATGCATTTGATGACTTTATGGCTAGACAAGAAAACTTCAATGCTTATGTTGGTAGAGAATTAAAGAGTAATGCTTACATGATTGGACACTTGAGTGATTATATGGCTAGAGTTAAAGATGAACTTAAACTCATTAGTAAATATTCTTCTATGGTTACCACTCAAGCAGAACAAGTACTTAAAGATCAAAGTGATTTGCTCGATGAATTAAATAATAGACATGATTTTGCTATTAGAGTGTCTACTAGAACTGGTAAAATGACTCAGGAAACTTTGTATCCTGAAGGCCACCCTAAGAGACTTGAGCAAGATTCTCAGAGAAATAATACAGATGCACCTAGTCCTTCTAAAAAGAAGAAAAAGAAAAATGATAGGAATTTGCATGCTTCTAGTGAACCTGCTGTAGACACACCTGAGAATCCCAATGATATTTCTATTTCTGATGCTGAAACACAATCTGGTGATGAACATGAACCTAGTGATAATGTTAATGATAATATTCATGTTGATTCTCAACCTTGCAATAATGGCGTAGAGATTGAACCTGATGTTGATCTTGATAACCCACAATCAAAGAATCAATGTTATGATAAGAGAGATTTTGTTCCTAGGAAGCATGGTAAAGAAAGAGAACCATGGGTTCAAAAACCCATGCCTTTCCTCCTAAACTATCCAAGAAAAAGGATGATGAGGATGTTGAGCACTTTGCTGAAATGATTAGACCTATCTTCTTACGTATGGGCTTAACTGATATGCTCAAAGTGAATCCTTATGCTAAATACATGAAGGATATTGTTACAAATAAAAGAAAGATAGCGGAAGCTGAAATTTCCACCATGCTTGCAATTATACTTTTAAGGGTGGAATACCTAAGAAACTTGGAGATCCAGGGGTACCAACTATACCATGCTTCACTAAAAAAAATTATGCCAAAACTGCCTTATGTGATCTTAGAGCCGGTGTTAGTGTTATGCCTCTCTCTTTATATCGTAGACTTGAATTGAATAAGTTGACACCTACCGAAATATCTTTGCAAATGGCTGATAAATCAACTGCTATACCTGTCGATATTTGTGAGGATGTGCCTGTTGTGGTTGCAAACCTCACTATCTTAATGGACTTTGTTATTCTTGATATTCCCGAGGACGATAGTATGTCGATTATCCTTGGTAGACCCTTTTTGAATACTACAGGGGCTGTTATTGATTGCAACAAAGGCAATGTCACTTTTCATGTTAATGGTAATGAGCATACGGTACACTTTCCGAGGAAACAACCTCAAGTTCATAGCATCAATTCTATTGGAAAAATTCCATCGATTATTATTGGAGGTTTTGAATTTCCTCTTACTAATGTCAAAAAGAAATATGATATTCTTAGTGGATTCCTTTTGATCAACCCGTTGAGGTAACCTAGTGTTATTCGAAATTTCTCCGGTTCCATGGTATTCGGAATGAGTTTGTTAACAAGACTTGATCAACCTTGTTAGTGGATTCCTTTTGATGATCATGAGATGGATGAAGTTAGAAAGCACAACCTTATGTACCCTCCTTTTACTTTCTATTATATAGATTTAATAAAGTAAAAATAGTATTTCTGTTTGTTTTCTGAATTATCCATGCAATAAAAAATACCCCGAAAATAAAAGTTCTCCAAATGCCCTACCAATTTAATATGATTTTTTCTGGAATATTTGAGAATATCTGGCACTGAGAACACAACAGGGTGAGCTGGCACCTGGCCACGAGGGTCCAGGGCGTGCCCCTGTCTCGTGGGACCACAGTGCCCCCCTCCACTTATTCCTGCACCCATGCACTTCTTCTTCCTCCCAAAAAAATCACTATCCAGCTCAAGCACGAGTTCTAGCTCATTTTGCTGCCATTTACGATCTCCTTGCTCAAAGCTCCATTCACAAAACTGCTTTGGGGGATTGTTCCTTGGTATGTGACTCCTCCAATGGTCCAATTAGTTTTTGCTCTAGTGCTTTATTCATTGCAAATTTTTGCTGCCTAGGTGACCCTGTCCTTGAGCTTGCATGTCAAATTTATATGGTCCCAGGTAATTCTAATGCACGATATAGTCTCTAGGCACTTGTGGGAGTAGTTGTTATCAATTTTGTTGAGTTTGATTCACTTTTTTTTGAGTTACTAAAAATTTCAGAAATTTTTCAGAGGAAAAAATATGTCCAGGAAAATGTACCAAGGTGGTTCTTCAAGGAAGAAAGGACCCAGGCTCGCAATACGTGAGCAGGACGACGAACCACCGAGGGAAGCTGACGTGCGGCCTTGTGAATGGCCGTTAGAGGAGTTTATGGTCAAAGCAGACATCAAGGATGAATTTGATGCATATGTGCGTAATGCTGACCTTGAAGACTTCATGCAAGGTAAGTGCCCTCAGTACTACCATTTGACTGACTCCTTTGTGAGAAGTTTTAAATTTACATATTCGCGCAATTCTCAGAATGTCATATTTGATCTTTATGATAAATCATATACCATGGACTTAGAAGACTTTACTATTACTTGTAAACTCCCTCAGTGGAGTACTGTCAATGAACCTCCCAAATCTGAATATAAAGACTTTCTTGCTAGTATCACTGTGGGTTATCAATACTATTTTCTGGCGCCGTTGCCGGGGAGGGTAGGACAAAAGATGTCATGCAAGTTCTTTTCCATAAGCACGTATGACTATATTCGGAATACATGCCTACATTACATTGATGAACTGGAGCTAGTTCTGTGTCACCCTATGTTATAACTATTACATGAGGAATCGCATCCGACATAATTATCCATCATTGATCCAATGCCTACGAGCTTTTCACATATTGCTCTTTGCTTATTTACTTTTCCATTGATGTTGTTACGATTACTACAAAACTGCTACTGTTACTTTTGCTACCATTATCGTTACTTCCATACTACTTTGCTACTAATTACTTTGCTGCAGATACTAAGTTATCCAGGTGTGGTTGAATTGACAACTCAACTGCTAATACTTGAGAATATTCTTTGGCTCCCCTTGTGTCGAATCAACAAATTTGGGTTGAATACTCTACCCTCGTAAACTGTTGCGATCCCCTATACTTGTGGGTTATCAATTGACAAACATAGCATTGATCATGTAACTCATGAAAGAATTAATAAGGGAAGAGAAGATTCACATGCAAATACACTATCCTGGAAATCTTTTGTGATTGTGAGCACCCATCAAAATATTATATGCCAAAATTGTTGACGTTGGACAAGGAAGACAACGTAATAATTTATGTTTGTTCATATTCCCATAGAAGTTATATTGTCATAGATCCTTCAACATGTGGTGTTTGCCCCTATCTTTGCTAGCCAAAAATTCCGTACTAAGTAGAGATACTACTTGTGCATCCAAAACCCATAAACCCAAATCTTATTTTGAGAGTCCACCATACCTACCTATGGATTGAGTAAGATCCTTCAAGTAAGTTGTCATCGGTGCAAAAAGGCAATAAAAATTTCTTATAGAAGTGTTAGATCGTTTAGTGTAAGTGAAAATTGAGCATTGTACGAACTTGTGATGGCGAAGAATAAAAGTGACAAACTGCATAATAAAGGTTGCCATCATAGGGGGCAATATAACGTGACGTTCTCTTGCACTAAGGGGTTGAGCATACAAACAAAAAGCGCATGGCAACCTCTGCTTCCCTCTGCGAAGGGCCTATGTTTTACTTTTATGTATTTACTTTCATCCAAGAGTCAAAGTTCTTCTCTCTATTCCTTTTTATTTTCTCCTTTGGCAAGCATCATATGCTGAGGAAAGATCTAGGCACATATATCCAGTTGAATATGGGTAGCATGCGTTATTATTGTTGACATCACCCTTGAGGTGAATATGTTGGGAGGCGAAACTATAAGCCCCTATCTTTCTATGTGTGCGGTTGAAACGTTTTATGTGTATGCAGTGAGTGTTAGCAATCATAGAACACTAAATGATGGTTGAGTATGTGGACTTGCCTAAAGGCTCTGATACATGACCCTTCCTGAAAAGATGATGAATTGTAGTTGCAAAGTTGACTGAGAACATAGTTTGTTGGTTTCCAATAGAGTCTATACTTTATACTTCGGTGTTGTGATGAATTGTTAATTGTTCATGAGAAGTATATGATAAAAGTTTTATGTTAAAGTTTGTTGCTGTTATAATAAGTTACATGATGTTGCTATGTCCGTATTTTTGTTTTTATCGACACCTCTATCTCTCTAAGCATGTGGACATATTTTCGATTCCGGTTTTTGCTTGAGGACAAGCGAGGTCTAAGCTTGGGGGAGTTGATACGTCCATTTTGCATCATGTTTACCTACTGTTATTTATGTTGTTTTATTGCATAATAAAGCTTTTTGGAGTAATTTTAATGCCTTTTCTCTCATAATATGCAAGGTATGCACAAAGGGGGAGAATTCTGGCAGCTGGAAATCTGGACCTGAAAAAGCTACGTCAGGCTACCTATTCTGCATAACTCCAAATGAGCTAAAATTTACGGGGATTTTTTATGGAATAAATGAGGATTTTTGGAGCTAATAAGTACCAGAGGGGGCCCACCAGGTTGGATCAACCCACCTGGGCGCGCCAAGGAGCCCAGGCGCGCCCTGGTGGGTTGTGCTCACCCAGGCCCACCTCTGGTGCCCCTCTTCTGGTACATAAGTCATTTTGACCTAGAAAAATAAAGGGAGGACTTTTGGGGTGAAGCGTCGCCGTATCGAGGCAGAACCTGGGCAGGAGCACTTTTGCCCTCCGGCGGAGCGATTCCGCCAGGGGGACTTCCCTCCCGGAGGGGGAAATCATCGTCATCATCATCACCAACAACTCTTCCATCTTGGGGAAGGATATCCCCATCACTTTAACAACATCATGTCCTCTCAAATCCTAGTTCATCTCGTGTGTTCAATCTTTGTACCGAAACTATAGATTGGTGCTTGTGGGTGACTAGTAGCGTTGATTACATCTTGTAGTTGATTACTATATGGTTTATTTGGTGGAAGATTATATGTTCAGATCCATTATGCTATTTAATACCCCTCTGATCTTAAGCATGATTATCATTTGTGAGTAGTTACTTTTGTTCTTGAAGTCACGAGAGAAATCATGTTGCAAGTAATCATGTGAACTTGATATGTGTTCGAATTTTGATGATATGTATGCCCTTAGTGGTGTCATGTGAACATCGACGACATGACACTTCACCATATTTGGGCCTAAGGGAATGCATTGTGGAGTAGTTATTAGATGAAGGGTTGCGAGAGTAAAAGAAGCTTAAACCCTAGTTTATGCGATATTCCGTAAGGGACCGATTGGATCCAGAAGTTTAATGCTATGGTTAGAATTTATTCTTAATACTTTTCTCGTAGTTGCGGATGCTTGCGAGGGGGTTAATCATAAGTAGGAGGTTTGTTCAAGTAAGCACCTAAGCACCGATCCACCCACATACCAAATTATCAAAGTAGCTAACATGAATCGAACCAACATGATGAAAGTGACTAGATGAAATTCCCGTGTACCCTCAAGAACACTTTGCTTATCATAAGAGACTGTTTACGCCTATCCTTTGCCTCAGAAGGATTGGGCTACCTTGCTGTACTTTTGTTACTACTATCGTTACTTGCCCTTTATAAATTATCTTGCTATCAAACTACTCCGTTACTTGCAATTTTAGCAATTGCAGACATTACCTTGCTGAAAACCACTTGTCATTTCCTTCTGCTCCTCGTTGGGTTCGACACTCTTACTTATAAAAAAGGCTACAATTGACCCCATATACTTGTGGGTCGTCAAGCACACCCTCTCTCCTTGTGGCCACCTTGACTCTGCCAACTTGATCTCCAAGTCTCCTAGGTGTCTTCTAGTCCAAGAAGAATCATCGCGAGGGTTTTATTCCATTTGGACTCCGTTTGGTATTCCTTCTATACAAAGCTCAAAAACAAGGAAAAACATAAACAAGCACTAGGTGCTACCTCTTGAGCATGCGTTCGTTTTCCCTTGAAGAGGAAAGGTTGATGAAGGAGCGTAAGTATTTCCCTTAGTTTTGAGAACCAAGGTATCAACCAGTAGGAGACGACGCACAAGTCACCTAGTACCTGCACAAAAAATCAAGAACCTTGCAACCAACGCGATAAAGGGGTTGTCAATCCCTTCACGGTCACTCGCAAAAGTGAGATCTGATAGAGATAATAAAGTAAATATTTTTGGTATTTTTGCTGTATAGATTGGAAAGTAAAGATTGCAAAATAACAAAAGAGATGCGATGTAAACAAAAGAGATGTAATATAATAGGAGAGAGACCCGGGGGCCATAGGTTTCGCTAGTGGCTTCTCTCAAGATAGCATGTATTACGGTGGGTGAACAAATTACTGCCGAGCAATTGATAGAAAAGCGCATAATTATGAAGACATCTAAGGCAATGATCATGAACATAGGCATGACGTCCGTGTCAAGTAGACCAAAAAGATTCTGCATCTACTACAATTACTCCACACATCGACCGCTATCCAGCATGCATCTAGAGTATTAAGTTCATAAGAACGGAGTAACGCATTAAGCAAGAGTAACGCATTAAGCAAGATGACATGATGTAGAGGGTTAAACTCAAGCAATATGATATAAACCCCATCTTTTTATCCTTGATGGCAACAATACAATACGTGGCTTGTTGCCCCTACTGTCACTGGGAAAGGACACTACAAGATTGAACCCAAAGCTAAGCACTTCTCCCATTGAAAGAAAGATCAATCTAGTAGGACAAACTAAACCGATAATTCGAAGAGACTTGCAAAGATATCAAATCATGCATATAAGAATTCAGAGAAGAACCAAATAATATTCATAGATAATCTTGTTCATAAATCCACAATTGATCGGATCTTGGCAAACACACCGCAAAAGAGTATTACATCAAACAGATCTCCAAGAACATCGAGGAGAACTTTGTATTGAGAATCAAAAAGAGAGAACAAGCCCGAAGGTCTGTGGTAAACTACTCATGCTTCATCGGAGAGGCAATGGTGTTGATGTAGAAGCCCTCCATGATCGATTCCCCCTCCGGTAGATCACCGAAAAAGGCCCCAAGATGGGATCTCACGGGTACAGAAGGTTGCATCGGTGGAAAAGTGGTTTCGTGGCTCCCTCTGATGTTTCTAGGGTATAAGAGTATATATATAGGTGAAAGAAGTACATCGGTGGAGCTACGAGGGGGCCACGAGGGTGGGGGCGCGCCTACCACCCCTGGGCGCGCCCTCCTGCCCTGTGGCCTCCTCGTAGAGTCCCAGATTTCAACTCCAAGTCTTCTGGATTGCTTTTGGTTCAAGAAAGATACTCGCGAAGGTTTCATTCCGTTTGGATTCCGTTTGGTATTCCTTTTTTGCAAAACTCTAAAATAGGCAAAAAAACAGAAACTGGCACTGGGCCTCCAGTTAATAGGTTAGTCCCAAAAATAATATAAAAGAGCATATTAAAGCCCATTAAACGTCCAAAACAGATAATATAATAGCATGGAACAATCAAAAAATATAGATACGTTGGAGACGTATCACTAGGCTCTAGGTTAATAGGTTAGTCCAAAAAATAAAATAAAATAAAATAGCATATTAATGCATATAAAACATCCAAAACAGATCATATAATACACTACAACAAAGAGACACACCCGTGACATTTTGGGCCGTATGAAATTTTTTCTGTCATGCTTATGACACTTCTATGACGATAATTATGACAAAACCCGGTATCATCATAGATGTGGTGGGCTCCTACTTCTATAACAAAAAATCATGATAGAAAATGGGATTTTCGTCCTGGGTGGGCCTGAGACGCACCTGCATGACATTCTTTGGGTCGTCCATGACGGAAAAAATCGTGGTAGAAGCGAGGGCGAGGAAAATTTCGGGGAGTTCTCGGTTACGGTGGGTGGTCGGGGGCTGAGCTATGCGCGTTTCTCTCATACACGTACACGCGTGGGTGTAGGTGTTGGACTCTGACTGAACTCGAGTGAGGCGTTCGCCTACTGAACCCTAGTGATTGCACTAGCTACGTTACTGAACCCCGATCGATCCCTTGCTGTTAACTGAACCCGATTGAGCGGTTCCTTTGCTACTGCTGCTAACTGAAGCTGATTGAACCTACTACCTCTTGATGAACAGTGAGTGTTGTTGGGGGTTGGATGAACAATTCCCGGTGGGCATTGGATGAACAGGACCCCGTGGGGGTGTAGAGGCCGTTGCCGCTAGATGAATATGACCCGATCGAGCCGGTTGAGGCTACATGAATAGGATGACCCCGTGGAGGGCTGGTTGAACAGTAGCCGATGGAGGGCTGGATGAACAGTAGCCTGTGGAGGGGTGGTTGAACAGGACCCCGTGGTGAGGGCTGGTTGAACAGTACCCGGTGGAGGAGCGGTGGAGGCTGGATGAACAGGAGCCCGTGGATGAACAGTCACATGTGGAGGCTGGAGGAGGTCGACGGTGGATGAACAGTAGCCCGTGAGGCTGGAGGAGGTCAACGGTGGAGATGAACAGTAGCCAGTGGAGTCCCGTTTTGCGGTACGCCACACCCCTCCTGATGAATAGGACCCCCGTTTCGACCGTAGTGCTCCAACACAAGTCTGTTTCCACCGTTTTGCAGTACGCTACACCCCTCCCGATCAACAGGACCCCGTTTCAACCATAGGCACTCGAACACAAGTCCGTTTCCTCCGTTCTGCGGTACGCTAGGCCTCGCTTTGATCGGTTGTTCCATCCAAGTCGGTTGCCTCCCGATGAACACGACAATGCAGTTTCTTCGTTCGACCTAGCCGGTTGGCTGCCCATGAACATGATGTCGTCGCTGCCTCTCCATGTACATGAGCCTTGGCCATACGTATGCACGAGTAGGCGTTCGAGACCCCGCCCGTATGTACGTATGTGGCTGTATTTACTTTCTTGCACCCTCGTTGTACGTACGTGTACATGCTACGTGCACGCCTCTACTACGATACGTGCACGCCTCTATTATGACACGTGCCCTTCCTTACTCGGCCACAGTCCATTGCTGCAGCCTGCAGACAGACCGATCGACCAGTATGTATGTACACGTTCGTGACCAGAATGACAATGCTATGTACGCTTCGACCAGGTGGGTCCCGACTGTCAGGCACTTCCTTGCATGCAAAGATATAGCTAGTGGGTCCCAGCAGTCAGGGGGAACATTTTTTCGCGAAATACATGGCCTGTCCGGTGGTTCCCTGCTGTCAGGTGGAGGAATCATTATTTTTCGCATAATAAGGAGGCACTTCCTTTCTACGGTCGTGGACCCAGCTGTTGACCTCTCCAAGTACAGTACTATTTCAATGGAAGTCATTCCTTGACCACATTGACCACGCTGTGCTGAGAGCACCAAGGCGGTGGACAACGGCGAGGCCTAGGAAGGGGACGACGCTAAGCAAGGGAAGATGCGGCAGTGGATGCCCACACGGAGAGGAGTACGAGGGTTAATGGGTTCGGCTGTAATGTGAGGCTATTGTCGCCGCAGAATAACAGGGGTTGTGGGTGAGTAGAGGGATGGCCTGGCCAGAGGTTGGAGTAGGGTGGGGTGGTCAGGCCTGCACGGCAACAGAGCCGGCCACCGAAGGCAGGAGCAGGCGGCACGACCGGCGCTCGTTTGGGTGGCTGGAGCAAGAAGGCCAGAGGTTGAAGAAGCACTACAACCATTGGATGGACATCGTACGGTCACTGGAGCTAGAATCGTTCATATTGACTAAGTTGACAAAGCCCTCCATCGGCGTCAACTTAGTAGGCCCACAAGTCAGCCACCCACTATGGTGGGTCCCAGCTAGCAGGGGAGTCTTCATTTTTTTGTGCATAATAAGGAGGCACATCCTTGCGTGCGAAGATACAGCTGGTGGGTCCGAGCTGTCAGCGGGGAAACATTTTTTTCGTGAAATACAGAGGCCCTTCCGGTGGGTCCCTGCTGTCGGGTGGAGGAATAATTTTTTTATGCGTACCAAGGTTGCACTTCCTTTCTGCGGTCGTGGACCCATCTGTCAGTCTCTCCACCTACAGTACTCTTCCGATGGAAGTCGTTCCTTAACCACATTAACCACGCCCCGCCGAGAGCACCAGGGCGGTGGACGATGGCGAGGCCTAGGAAGGCGATAACGCGGAGCCGGGGAAGACGCGATAGTGGATACCTACGCGGAGAGGAGTATGAGGGTTCACTGGTTCAGCTGCGGTGTGAGGCTACCGTCGCCGCAGAATAACAGGGGTGTGGTGAGTAGAGGGATGGCCTGGCTAGCGGTGGGAGTAGTCGGGGGCGGTGAGACCTCCGCGGCAGCATAGACGGCCACGGGAGGCAGGAGCAGGCGACACGACCGGCGCTGGTTTGGGCGGCTGGAGCAAGAAGACCAGAGGTTGAAGAAGGACTACGGCCGTTGGATGGACATCATATGGTCACTGGAGCTATAATCGTTCATATTGACTAAGTTGACATAGCCCTCCATCCGCGTCAACTTAGTAGGCCCACAAGTTAGCCTCCGAACCGGTGCGCCCCAGATGTCAGTGGGAGGAATCATTTTTTCACATAATAAGGAGGCAGTTGATTGCGTGCGGCCAGGCCAACAGAGGGAGTAGGGTGGGCCGGTGAAGCTTGCGCGGCATCACAGCAGGCCACAAGAGGTGGGAGCAGGCAGTCCCATCAACGCTGGTTTAGGCAGATGGAGCAGGAAGATCAGACATTGTGTTTGTCGTTCTAAACGACATGGGTGACAACCTCAATGCCAACGGTGTTGCTCCTGTTGCACCGTATGTGTTTCTGTCCTTTCTATTCAAAATCGTGGTAGAATTCATGTTTCTAGTATGTGTCCTAGATTTGATCTGTTCATATACTATGCTAGTCCACATGATTAGTTTAATCTCTGTTATAGCCGTCATGATTTATTTTGTGCTTATTCGGATTAAATCTCGTAGTAACTTGCTCATATATTCAACTCGCGCAACATCCCCTACAGCCACTCCCATTTCATGGATGGCCTGGTCGATGCCTCCAAGGTGGCATGTGTCTACTGCTATGAGTGCACGTCGCCGTTTTGGGGCTCGCCGGCGAGCCTCGTGCATCACCTCACGCAATCGTTCGTCGATCACTACTCACCCGCGGCAGTGAACATTAAGTACGAGACATGCTACCCGTTTGCCGTGCCGAGGTCGCTAAAGGATCACTGCCGCCTACTAGTCTCGAAGGAGGATGGCAGCATCTTCCTCTTGATCGTGCTGACTAGCGAGGCCTGCGCAGGCCGCCACCCCATCTCTGTAGTGTGCGTCAAGGGTAATGCTGCTGATGCTGACACTGAGACGAGGCCGATGTACGGGTGTGTGCTCACTGTTACTGCCCGTCAGAGGTACGTGGGCGCCCACACCGCCTCCATCACGCTGATTGGGACTGTGCCGAGCTTCTCCGATCCCGCCGATGTGGACATGGAAGAGGCATGGTATGATTTTTCCCCCAGGATGGTGCACGGGGTCTCCAAGGAGGTTCACCTAGACATACCAAGTTAAATGTTGATCATTAGTCTTCGCTCAATGTAATCCGCTATCTAAGCATGTGGAGACTTCTTATTTATATAGTATAGAACCTTCCATGCATGATCTTGCTCTATTAGAGTATCGCGCTTGAACAAAAGTGTATCCATTTATGATTTAGTCTAGAATCTTCCATGCATGCTTTTGCTCCATTAGAGTTCTTGCTTGCCATTTATGAGATTATCTAAGGACTTTTACTACAGTACTGGTGAAAGACTTATGATGAAGCATTTCTTACATCTCCTCTGCCCGTTTCCAAGTCATCCCGATTTCCCGCCGTCTAGGTGTATAAGAGCATGGTTAATACTTAATAGTATAGCCAACTGTTGACTATAAGAAAGTGCCATCTTATCTGTAGCCAACATGTATAACAATCGATACTCAAAAACTAATTCTTAAAGATCATTTCTTGCAAAGCACAATAAGTGTTATTTCTTCACAAGTTTTGGATGCAGGTTGAACGTTTTTGTTTGCAAAAGATATCTTTTTATCTATTTCACTCGGATGTTTGTGAGCTCTAGAGAAGAAATAATATGTGAATAAACCTATCGATACTCGTTACACATCAGATGACCCCCACATACTTTGTCAAAATAGACAACTCCCCGATCAATGCATTTCACTGTTCCGTGCAATGCACGGCACCTCACTATATATTAGTACGACCATAAATTTAACTAACATTATATATAGTACGATAATTGCTCATGCATGTCACGAAAAATTATATCATTGAAAACTATGTTCAAATACGAATCCAACGATATAGTTTTTGTTGACATGCACAAACATTTTGTTAGTTAAATCTTCAGTCAAATATAATGGGGGACTAATATACCATGACCGAGGTAGTGCTAGTGTAGAGGGCGACACTGCACGGGAGTCTCACCCCGCTCGTGGCGCGACAGTAAAGCCATCATATCACAAAACCCCACTACTCATAGTAATAAGTGGCCTGGTAAAATAAACGGACAAGCAACCATCACATCCTTCCGTCTTTTTTTGCATTTCATCTCTCTGCATTTACTTTCTCCGGTTCATCTCGCACACTCGGTCCCTAGCTACTAGTCCTAGGGCCAGTTCTTTTGGCGGCTTAAAAAATAAGTCGTCTCTTCCCCAGCTTTTACCATAAGACTAGTCACATAAGGCGCCTCACTCATTTATTTGGGCTTCTAAACTACTACCTCCGTCCTGGTTTATTAGTCACCATTGTAATTTGTGCTAAATTTTGACCAAATATTTAAATGATAAAATATTAGTGCACATCAACAAAAGTTATATAATTTTGGGTGACATGCATAAACATTTCATTAGTTAAAGTTAAGGTTAAAATTTGACACATATTACAATGGGGAACAATACCAGGACGGAGGTAGTAGTTATGGGATTCCTAATCTAGAAGCCTAAAAGAACTGGCCCCTCGTACTCCTAGTAGTAGTACTCAAGTTGGAATTCCAATTGCATGGGACAACTTGTTAGGCGAAAAATTCGATACAGGGTGTAGGAAGCGGTTTGGGAATTTGCATGTCTTCCCGACCAGTGAGATACTCCATACAAAGTACAATGGAGAAATAACCACAGAGAAGGAAGATAAAAGTAAACAATCAAACGAGCATTTTTACATTTGTTTTGCATTGAATCGTTTCACAATCTTCACTAGTGCTATTTTTCTACTTTTACAAAAACCGCATCGTAATATTAAAATGTGCATTTGCACGTACATAAGTAATAGTAGTAGCACAGTCTGCAAGCATATATAGAGAGAGACGTGTAGTGCGATAGTATATAGTAAAGTTTGTGCTATATGCACGTACTTACAAAATGCGTACGGACACACAAGGTTTCCAAACTTTTCCTTTTACATACTTAATTAAGGACGCTAATAATTCCCGAACATTCAGGATTTATCATTTGCATCCCAAAACTAATGAGATCGCCTTACGAAACTAAATTATATTCCTATTAAAAGCCACGGTGCTCGCAGGAGCGCTTGCGGCGCACCACGAGTGCTCTGGTGCGCGACCGTTTCCCAGCGCGCCGACACAATGCCTCTTCCTCAGCCTCGCAACTCGTGAGGTGCTGATTGCGACTTGCCGGCGGGCGAGCGTGATCTCACAAGTGTGGTGATCCGGCGCCAATAGGTACTCCTCCTCGCTGGAAGCGTTCACCTGGTCCACGTACCGCCAAGCGTAGGTGAGGCGCTTGGGCCCGACTGCACTCAGGGCTTTGGCACGGGCGTCCTCCGCCACCCTCACGGCCCTCGCATGAGCCTTCTGCCAAAGAGCCAATTTCCTGACTCTCTCGGACGCAACATAGGCCTGCCAGGCAGCATGCCTCGCGGCACGCTTCTCTTCCTTGGCCTTCTTCTCCGCCTCTATTTTGGCGCGCTTTGCCGGAGGTAAAGCCTCCCACAAGGCGACATCCATTTATTTCCAAACCTCCTCAAGGATGGGGGGGCTCGGCGGGCGGCGCAACATTCTCCTCGTAACGGGGAGCCGATGCGTCCTCCGACGCGCGTGCTGGTGAGACTGGGAATGCCGACGTGTTGCGGCGAGGAGCGGCAAGCTGACGCGTCCTCCTCGACTAGTGGCGGCGAGGAATGGAATGGCGACGCGTGACCGTCCGCATGGTGCAGTGAGGGGCGCCAAGGGCTTGGGAGGGGTGATGCCATGGTGGTCAACATGAGAGGGAGGGGGAGGAGATAGTGATGAACGTGAGCGTTCTTTCAAATGTCGTGGGAGGTGCAGTATTTATAGCGAGCAATGGCACACCTACGTAAGATATGGACTGAGCTTCACTGAATTAACTGCAGGTGTAGTTGCATCACTGACATGTGGGACAGATGCCTGTTGGGTCCATATCTCAGTGACACAATGCACCTGTAGTTGAGTAACTGAAGCAGCGTCCCGTAAGATATGTTGCGCGATTAACGTAACAGCTACGTGGGCATATTTGTTGGAGTAAATTACAGGGGAGGGAAGGGGTGGAAATATTGTTCGTCACAACGGATTGGACGAGTGCGGGGGGAGGAGAGTCATGCATGCAGATTTTTTTCACATGGGGTGGAGTGGTGGGACTGCCGGAGGGAGAAGGAGAATCAAGCAGGCGTTCAGATTTCAAGGTGCACTAAATTATTGCATGCGATGATTAAGGCTGGCCATAGTGGTGGTAATGTGGTAGTATCTGGTATCATGCACACGGGAATAGCAAACATGCTGATGTGGCAAACAATTAAAGAAGAGAGGGGGGTTAGAGTAACAGATCTATATAGGCCATCCGATCTATATCTAACGGATAGGAAAGAAACTATGACAATTTACCCGCACTCCTCTCCACATTTGCAGATAAGGCCTTCCCTCATTCGTACTTTTCTCCCACAAGATCTTGATGTTCCGTGCAACGCACGGGCATCTTGCTAGTGCATGTAAAAATCTTTGACATTTACTAGTGTTCATGCATGCATGCAATGCGATAATGCATTGGTAAACACATTTTTTTGTAAAGAACGAGAGCATTAATTGAGTACTTTTGTAGACTACAAAAACTATTCCACCGCCTCTATCTTGGTAAGAGTAGATGAAAATTTTGAATCGAGCCCTTTAAACTAGAAGGGAGGTAGTAGTACTCTAATAGCTAACCCAATTGTGATGACTAGATAAGACATGGCACGCACCTGGACGGAGGAACTAGTCTAGATTGTGCATATAAGTTTTGTCTGAAGTCAATGTACCTCTACTTTGACCAAACTTATAGAAAATTGTATCAACAGTCACAATGTCAAATCAATATTTTTATACTCATTATAAAATGTAGTTTCATAAAATATATATTTGGTATTGCAGATATTGATATTTTTAGTATAAATTTGGTCAAAAACTTTGCAAACTTTGACTCGACACAAATCTTACGCGGAGTTAAAAGGACCAGAGGGTGTATCATGCATGTGGAGTAGGCAAAACAAATTGCTCATTTATAGCCGTCGGAAGTCTCAAAGGGCGCCACCGCGCGAGGGAGGCGAAGGTCATGGGAGGCGCGACGGTTGACGGAATTAAGTGAAGTTACATCCACGCGCAGGCATGGCGTGCGAACGCAGAAGCTATACCGTCAGGCCTACGATATGGGTCTAGTAGACATGACATCTAGTGGGTCCCGCATAGTACTCGAGAACTCTTTGGGGGCATGCAGCCATTTATCCACCACGCAATCCAACAACCCCATGTTGTTCACACGCCCTACTCATCCCCATCTTCCACTTTACAATAGTTCGCTCCCAGTTGTCCCGTTCACATTACACAAGTTCAACTTCTCCTAACCCGCCTCCAAAATCCATGGCCTCCCAAATCTCCATGATCTCCGCTGAGTACCAGGTCAGAACCATCACCGATGATGAGTTCATCGTCATCTACACCCGTAGATCCGCGGTGGTGGAAGCATGCCTTGCTCGCTTCCTACGCATCTTCAAAAGTTCAAAGGATGAGTGGGTCACTGGGTAGATGTTGAGTACACCACAGTCCTAGAAAGGAGAAGCTTCTAAAGGAGGCAGAGAAGAAGAAGCCCGCCATGATCCAGGTTTGCGTACATAACGTGTGCTTGTTCTACCACATATGCCATGCCGACATTAGGTGCCAGGAATTTGAGTTCTTCCTCAAGGACAAAAGAGTGAACTTCGTTACTATAGACTTTACGAACGACAGGAATGTCCTGGGTCAGATAGGCCTCTTTGTAGGCCAGCCCTTTGAACTCCAGAAGGCAAGCCTGGTGTCCTCCTCTCAGCCTTCAATGCTGACCCTAGCAACAGCCATGATTGATCCTTCGTACGCTCAACTGAAGAAACCTCACCACGAGATTCAACATGCATGGGAGTCAAAGAGAATAGATGTAGATCACATCCTGTATGTAGCAATGGATGCCTACCTTTGTTTAAATATCTATAAGGGTTGGATGAAGAAGCATAGCCCAGTGTCCAGCTCAAGTAAAGAAGCGTCGGAAGAGGAAGAGGAAGAGGGACGAGGACGAAGTTGAGGACATGGACTCGGACTGCGAGTAAGTTGGCAGTGTTGTCGCTCATGCTGGTTCTACTGCAATGTCAAGAGGACTAGTTGCTTAGTTTTATTTTAGGGTGTGTTGTGCTGAGCCCCCAGCAGAGCTATGTTTATGTTCTTTCTCGTTATTTGAACTTTTTAGTATGTGCATTAGTACTAGTATGTCTTACTACTGTTCTTCTTGTAGTTGATACTACTGCTTGTATCTTCGTGTTCCTACTGTACTTAATACGTATGTACTAGTAGTATAATTTGGGTCATTCGATTTGTGAAAGAAGTTCGATGGAGTGAAGGAAGAAGACGGCAGAGAGGCTATCCCAGTATCTACATTAGAGTGGCAGGGTACCCATGATCTATCTTATGAGTGTTGGGTGTGGAATGCAGTTCGCCGAAAAAAATGGATCGTGCCCGGGGTTAAACGGATGGCGGGGGTGGGGGGAGCATGGCGATGGCAGGTGGTTCAGGTGAGGGCGGGGCGGCGGCGGTAGGCGGTTAGGCGTGTGGCGGGCTGGCGGCTCGGCCTGAGAGAGAAGATGAATAGTGCATCAATTTTGGAGGTTTCAGAAGCCCTTCTAGCCCACAAGAGTCGACTGACCAAAAATTGTCCTTCAGATTGCAGGATCCACGTGGCATTCAAGGTCTCGAAGGTAGATTTCGCGTCCGTACCCGGTTTGCGGGCTCACGGGCGCGACCTGCTTCAACCGCGACAGCCACCATGTGCGCCTTCTCCACGCGGGCAGAGATGACAATGACACGCTAGCTCCTTTTCGTCGGCATGCTGGAGCACAAGCTCGTCCTCCTCTTACTATGCTACATGCATAAATGCGGCTCCACCAGCTGCTCGCGTGCTTGGAAGCGCGGTGGCATCACGAGGAGGGACTACAGACGACGTGAGTGGGCGAGCCTAGGGCTTCATGGCACAGGGATGGCGGCGACACGACGGTGATGGGCGAGAGATGGTTGGCCGGAGCAGGCGGGCGCCCGCATGCGCAACAACGGTGGCGGCATATTGATGAGTGCGCGTATGGGAGCTTAGTTTAGTTTTATATAGGGTTGGTCAATGAGGGAGTCTTGGACTAAGGGGTTCTCGGGCGTCTGGGCTATGCGACATGGGCCGTGAATATATGAGATTAAAGATTTTTTTTCCCGTGTCCGGATGGAACTCTCCTTTGCGTGGGTGGCAAGCTTGGCGTTCAGATCATGCACCTTCCTTTCTCTGTAAACTGACTCTGTACAACCCTAGATCCCTCTGGTGTCTAAGTAAACCGGAGGGTTTAGTCCGTAGGGCAAGAACAATCATACAAGCTAGACATCTAGGGTTTAGCCATTATGATTGAGGTAGATCAACTCTTGTAACCCCTATACTCATCAAAGTCAATCAAGCAGGAAGTAGGGTATTACCTCCATCAAGAGGGCCCAAACTTGGGTAAACATCGTGTCCCCTGCCTCTTGTTACCGTTGATCCTTAGACACATAGTTCGGGACCCCCTACCCGAGATCTTCCGGTTTTGACACCGACAGTCAAACTTAAAAGAATACCGTACTAGTACAATTACATTAATCTGAGGCAGCGCTTATATTAGTTACCACAACAATGATACAGAATCCTGCGCAAGCGCATGCACCGCAGCTACGTGGTTGATCGAATGGTGCGTCACCGTGTCGTGCTCGAGGACATCCACCGAACCTTTTTGTGTGTGTGAAAATAATTTCCGAATACTACTCAACTTTTTTTCCTGGAAAAGTTCTTAATGCTAAAATATTTCCATATATTTGAATTTAGCTTCAGTTCGTGTTTATTTGGATTTGGACGTTTTAGGTGCGCCCTAATTGTTTTTACTAATTTTGTGTGTGTGACTGAGAGAGAACGTGTGTATTTGTCCATATGAGTGTTGTGGCGGAAGGACAATGTGGAGATGTTGTGCGTGTGATAGAGACATAGAGAGGTGTGAATGTGTAAATGATCATGTATGAGTGAGACATAGAGAGATGCCGATACGTTGTGTATACATGAGAGAACGGTCTTCTATTTGTACTTGTGTGTGTGTGTGCGAGAGAGAGAGAGAGAGAGAGAGAGAGAGAGAGAGAGGAGCATTTGTAACAGAACAACCATCTCTCTCGATTCGTCCGTCCCTCGCACGATCGCATGTAACACATGCATCAACGCACACATTTTGACCTCACTCGACCCCCGCCCACCTCAAGGCCCGCACATCATTCTCTATCTCGCACGCGCAATATCTTCGTGAAAACCCTATTTAGCATGTAGCTTTCCATCACATAAACACACATTTCTCTCCATAGGTTTGATTTCTCTCAATATCTAACACACACACACACACACACACACAAACACACACACACTGCACACACACTCCCTCCTCCCCCGAGCACACAATTCATCCCCATCCAAGGTTATATGGCGACCACTCTCGCTTGTGCTTCTCAATATTCAAAGAGGGCCTCCTACAATCTCCAAGGTTATAGGGCGAGCACTCACGCCACCTCAATCTTCAAAGAGGGCATCGAGGAGATCGAAGATGGCGACCACACTGCACTAGATAATGCGGGGCCATTTGGAAGTAGGATGATGTGACGACGGCTAACTGACTCCTCCCCCTCCCCCTCTCTCTCCCGCACAAAATTACCAATCCCTCTCTCGCCCGCACAAAGTTATCAATCCCTCAACCCACGAGATCCTTCCCCTCTCGTCCATGTTTTTCCAGCTCTCTCATCAAACTTGTTGTCTCTTCTCCTTCCACGTGTACAAAATCCGGATGCACACGCATCTCACGTATATTACATGTCTCCATCTTTCTCACAGACCTGACTTCTTCCTCTCTCTTTCTATCTCTCTCTCTCTCTCTCTCTCTCTCTCTCTATAGGTTTGTCTCCTACTCTCTCTCCCACATACATACAATCTTTCCCTCCCTATCTGCTCCATCTTCGCAAGCTCTCTCTACATGTTTCATTCACACATTTGGATGTGTTCAAAATGTTGCTTTTATAATGGATGATGTAGAGTTATGGTTGGTTTTGTTGCATCCTACAAAGTAAAAGTATGAAATGCATTTAGATTTTCATTTGACTGGGATTATGTGAGTTTGAGCATATTGTGAAGTACTATAGACCTCATATACATCTTGGAATTCAACAATTATTCTAACTATTGAATTGTATAGTGTCGGCGTTCTGGGAACGGGGGTCCCCAGACTTGCCTGCCTGCGGCCTGCGGCATGGCTCAAAGGAGGCCCAGCACAACCCATCTTCATCAACACAAGCTCAAGACCCTCGCGAGGGGCCAAGCCTCGCGGGGCGGACGACAAGGAGCTTCCTCAGGCACGGCCTCGTCAGGCTGGATCATGAGGAGGCGGAGAGTTCAAGGCGGGATACCTCACGAGGTGCCCATGATGCAAGCCATGACGACCAAGGGCGCCAGTCAGGCGCCAGCCCGCGCAGTGTCCTCCTTTCCTCTTTGGTGCAAAGGGGGCAAGCGCAGGCGAGAGCATCAAGCAAAGGCGTACATTTCGGTGCAACAAGACCAAGACCAGCCCAACGGCCGGAAGGAAGTCGTTGTGGAGCCCAAGCCGGCGTCACCACCAGAGCCTTTGACAGGTGAGGACCACCTTTAGTCAGGATAAGTGTACCCGATGTTCCCCTTCAAAATGGCCAATTGTTGGCGCCCTTCCCGCTCAATATTTGGGAAGAGGCCCAGGGCCTTTGCCTATAAATAGGACTAGCCACCCCCAGGGTAGAGGCATCTGCATCTGGACCTGACCTAGCAATCGGGATCCTCACCAAGAAACCAGTAGATAGAGCAATTGAACTCCTCCCAGCAATTCGTCGCACCAGCCAAGAACAGACCCTCGTGAGGTTGTTCTGCCTTGTATTGTTCATCATCAGCCCAAGAGGCAATCCACCACACCACACACTGGATTAGGGTATTACACCACAATGGTGGCCTGAACCAGTATAAATCTTGTGTCTCTTGTGCTGTTCAGTTTAGTAGTTTAGGTCCTAGCGATTCGGCGAGGAGCGAGCCGGTAGAGGGTTGAATCTCCGCGCGCACCCCAGTGTTCGAACCTCAAGGGTCTGCCGGAACCTGAAATCCGACATTTGGTGCGCCAGGTAGGGGTGCGCCGGAATTTGCCTTCCGTCGTCTCGTTCTCCTACGACCACCGCATCCATGTCTAACGCTCGTCGGGCTCGCGTCGAGCGCCGAGCCGCCCTCGCTTCCCATGTCGCCCAGACGGCTCCCATCGGCAGGCGCCCTCGTCGTTCCCCGTCACCTGTCGTCAACGCCGCCACCGGCCCGGCGGGGAACGAACAGCAAGCATCGTCACAGCATCCATCCATGAGGCGGGACGGCCGCACTGCCACACCCTCACTCACCCCCGCTGGTTCTTCATCACGCACGCCCCGCGCGGCCATGGAGGCCCGAGCTGCGCTCATCGCGGCAAACAAGCTCCTGCGCTACCGCCCCATCGATGACGTCTACAAAGAATGGCTCGACCGAGTCGCCGAGCTCGTCCGCGCCGCCGGGGGCGCCCCCGCGCCATCCTTCTCGCTGCACTGCGCCCCGCCCTGCGCGGGCAATGAAGCTCCTGGGGCACCTCAGCCGCCTCCTCCTCAAGAAGGCACCCTGGCCCCAAGGCGCGCGGCCCCTGGGCGGAACTCGCTCCATCAGGCGCCAGCGTGGCAAGAGCAGAGCTGCCAAGAAGTCCCTCGCCCTCGAGAAGCTGCCCGAGCGCTCCCTGCTCCAGCACGTCAAGACCCTGCGCTGCCCCCAGCCGCGGCGCATGGGGACCTGCAGGACCAAGCTCCCCGTCGCCCAAGGCTCCCGTGGACATGGCGGGCTGCCGCGCCTTCACCTCCGAGCTGCGCAGCGTCGCGTGGCCCGGCAAGTTCAAGCCAGACCTGCCTCCTCGCTACGACGGCACGGCTGACCCTACAGAGTTCCTCCAACTCTACGAATCGAGGCTGCCAACAGAGACGAAAAGGTCATGGCGAACTAGTTTCCCATGGCGCTCAAGGACGGAGCCCGCACTGCTCTGAATCGGCCCTGTGCACGATCTCCTCTGGGGCGAGATGCGCACCCGCTTCATCGCCAACTTCCAGGTACTCGCGACCGGCCACCGCCGTGGCGACATCGCCGTATCAAGCAACAACCTGGGGAAACCATGCGAGAGTACATCCAGCGCTTCAACAACGCGCGCCTCAAGATCCCCAGGGTGACAGAGGAGGCCATCATCTCAGCCTTCTCCGACGGTGTGCGTGATGTCAAGATGAAGGAGGAGTTGGCGATGCATGAAGACCTGTGCACCTCCTTGGAGCTGTTCAACTTGGCGACCAAGTGCGCCAGGGCTGAGGAGGGGCGCCTCTCCCTCCTCGAGCTGCCTGCCGTGGACCCCGAAGAGAAGAAGCCCAAGGCCAAGGACGTGAAGCGCAAGGGAGCTGCCGTACTCGTGGCGAGCCAGACACCAAGCGGGGCAGAGATCAGCCCGAATCCTCCAAGGGCAGTCGGTACTGCGTGTACCACGACCTCCACACCCACAACACCAATGAATGCCAAGAGCTCCGGGCCGTGCGTGAAGGAAGGGTCGGCAGATGTCCCGACCGCAGCGACCGGGGCTATGGCCGAGGAGGAGGAAGGAATGCAGGACGTTGGGAAGACCGCGGCCCGTGCCAAGGGTGGCGCGACCAACCTCGCGAGGATCGCTGGCAGGACCTGCCTCGCGAGGGAGGCTGGAGGGATCGGCCTGGCGAGGATCGCCTGCAAGGGAACGCAGGCCTCCCTCCGCTGCCGCCGCAGCCAAGGAGAAATGAAGACCGTCATCAGGACGAGGGGGCTGGGGGCCTCCAGGAGCCACGCGCAATCGCCTGCATCCTGGGCGGAGCTCAATCCCCAGCCTCTCAGCGCATCTTCAAGCAGTTCGCCTGCGAAGTGAATGCAGTCCTCCCCAAGCTCGAGGCCACGCGCCCTCTCAGGTGGTCGACATGCGCCATCACGTTCAGCTCAGCGGATCAGCTCAAGTGCGCGGCCACAGCCGGAGTCCTCCCGATGCTTTGTTCCCCAATCATCAGCAACGTGCTAGTCACCAAGACCCTCATCGACGGCGGGGCAGGGCTCAACGTCCTGTACGTGGAAAAGTTCAACAATCTTCAAGTGCCCTACAGTCAGCTTCAGCCAACCAAGCCCTTCTCCAGAGTCACCGACGGCCCCACGGTCCCGATAGGGCAGGTCCGCCTTCCTGTCACCTTCGGGGCACGCGACAACTACCGCACCGAGCTCATCGACTTCGATGTCGCCCACATTCGCCTACCATACAACGCCATCCTCGGGAACCCGGCGCTGGCCAAGTTCATGGCTGTAGCCCACCACGGCTACAACGTCCTCAAGATGCCAGGAAGCGGCGGGGTCATCACGGTGCCCTACGAAGAGAGAGACGCGGTGTGCTCCCTAGAGCGAGCCTTTCAGGCCGCATCGCTGGAAGACCCGGACCGCAGCAGCAGGAGACCTCCTGAGGCCGCCCCCAAGAAGAAGAAGACATCGTCCGGCCCGGCCCCTCAGGGCCCGCGCCTGCTCAGGGGGAGCCTCCTTCCATTGCATAGGGAAGCGCGCCCGGCGCCCTCCTCAGGCAGGGCTCGGGGCTCTCCCCTGGAGGGCCGCCGACCTCGCCAAGGTCACGAGGGAGGGGCTTGGGCACCACATGGAGGCATGCTTCGAAGCACGTTTCCCTCAAGAAGGAGCAAGGCAAGGAGGGCCGAACCCTCAGGAGTTCGTCAGTAAGGCCATTCGGGAGTTACAAGAGTCAAGGGTCATGAGAGGCAGCCGCCAACTACCCGCCGTGGCCCCCCATCCAGGTGAGGATGGTGGGCTGCACGTCCGCATTGACATACCGGGGCTCAACCGAGCCACGTCTCAAGAGAGCCTCTGGCCCTCGCGAGTGGGACGTTGCGAGGGTCCGCCCCACAGCTACATGCGCATGCCTTACGGCTTGCCGAACGCGGCTGCTGTGCACCAGCGTCTCATGAGGGCCATCTTGGAGGCTCAAGAGGTCAGGCGTGCCGCAGCCCTGGCGGAGATGGAGATGGCCCGCGAGGAGCCGCCAGCACCTCCGGAGCCTCCCGAGGCCCCTGGGCCTGGGGGCTCGTGAGGATCGGCTCCCGCAGCCCACCGGGTCTGCTACACCAACACCCCTTCGTCCCCAACATCATCAGGTGACATCTTTTAAGTTCAATTTCTGGCTAGGAGCGCCCTCAGGGCCGCATTATTCCCAGGCCACGTGGGTCCGTCCCTGCGGCATGTATCCCTTTTATTTCATGTCCTTAGCTTACCTTATTGGGGGCGCCCCTCGGGCTGCATCATCCCCAAGCCGCTCGGGCCTATCCCAGCGGCATGTATCCTTCTTGCGTTTATCTTAGGGCTATGCTTTCGATCCACCATGCTTGTTATTTGGTGCCCTTTTTCTCCTGGGTGTCGGAATCTTGGGCGTTAAAGGGGGTGCCTGAGCATCGCGACTCAGGGCTCCTACCGGCTCTCCAGCCCTCACCCTTTGGTCTTGTCCATGGCATCGCGACCTGACATGCCAGCGATGGCTGAGACCAGCCCGAGAGCCGGGACCCGAGGGCGTAGAGTTTCGTCATCTAACCCAGCTTGCGCGTTAAAGGGGGGTGCCTGAGCATCGCGACTCAAGGCTCCTACCGGCTCTCCGGCCCTCACCCTCTGGTCTTGTCCATGGCATCGCGACCTGGCATGCCAGCGACGGCTGAGACCAGCCTGAGAGCCGGGACCCGAGGGCGTAGAGTGTCGTCATCTAACCCCGCTTGCGCGTTAAAGGGGGGTGCCTGAGCATTGCGACTCAGGGCTCCTACCGGCTCTCCGGCCCTCACCCTCTGGTCCTGTCCATGGCATCGCGACCTGGCATGCCAGCGACGGCTGAGACCAGCCCGAGAGCCGGGACCCGAAGACGTAGAGCACCGGCATCTGGCCAAATTTGCAGGAACACACTCGAAGATAAGGCCTAGAGCCAGGCGCAACCCGCCTTGAGGTAGGGCCCCATGAGTCCCGCGCTGGCTCACGGGTACCCCAATACACCTCGCAAGGCCTTTCACGCTCCTCCGTAGCAACTAACGGCTGACTGTCGATTGTCGCGACAAACCCTCGTTCCTTCTGTGACGAGCCTGCAGGGTCCCTCCAAGGAGCGTCGCCAAGCAACCTCACATCGGCCAGGGCACGAATCTAGCGCCGCACCAGGAAGCGTTTTTCTGACCCTCGAGATAAGTCACTTTCCGGAAGCATTGGTTATCGCAGCACCGCCCCCGCACCATGTGCAATCCCGTGTTAGCAACATCGCTCTCCTTTCTCACCGAATGATGGCTGCTTGAGCGCTAAGGGGGACCTCCTGAGAATCGCGACTCAGGGGCTCTTACCGGACCTCGGGACGCTCACCTCCAGGCCTTGACCAAGGCATCGCGACCTGGCATACCAGCGACGGCCGAAGCCGCCTTAGGACCGGGACCTGTCGGTGTAGAGCACCAAGCCCTCGCGAGGTCTGAAAGGAGGAAACTAAGCTAAAACGAAATAAGCATCTCGCACCGCTTCACAATAAGTATCATATTGACAGACGGAGCTACAAACATCTTACAAGCCCCCGTGGGGTATATTCTTGGCCCCTCGCAGGAACAAAAGGCGCGAATCCTAAGGAGTCCTAACTATAGGGGGCATCACGGTAGACGCCATCATCAACAGTGGGCCGCCCAGCACCGACGCCAACCCCATCCAGATCAGAGGCGGCGACGGCCTGACGAGCCCGCCCTGCTCCGGGAACGGCGCAGGCTCGGGGGCTCGTAGCTGTCGTCGCTTGTCTCCGGAGTCGCGAAGAGCTCGACGGAGTCATTGGATCCTCCGGCGCCTCCGTCGCCTGAGGAGCGGCCAAGGGAGCGGTCGGCCGGCCTCTGTCTCGCCGTAGCAGGGTCCCGACCGCCTCTCCCGGGGCAGCACTCCAGCCCGCGACCCTCCGCATCGAAGACCTTGAAGGACATCACCGAAGCACCGTCGTACTCCAGATGGATTGTGAGGGCGCCCCTCGTCCTGCAGACCCGGGCGACCTCGCCCCAGCCTTGAGTCATGAAGACCTCGCCCGGGGCAATGACCACGACCTCTTCCCCGGTCACGAAGGTGCCGCAGCCGGCGTGCTATAGCGAAAGCCCGAGGGGTTCCCCCGCCGGACCACGGACGCGAAGAATGAGGGGAGACGAATCCAGGACTTAGGAGGTGTGGCGGCGTGAAGCACGAACTCTCGGCAGGAGCCCTCGGCGTGGACTCCAGGGGGGAAGACGCACACCTTTGTGACCCGCAGGCGTCGGCGGCGGCGCCACTCATGGCGTTCGGCGTCGACTCCTTCAGAGCCGCCAATGTGCCCGTACAAGGGAAGAGGGAACCATGGTGGTGGCCGCTCACACCAGGGTCTTGACGCTTCCTGGCGGGTGCCCTCGCCCTGACACCATAGGGCAGGCCGTTTCTTTGGGGGAAGCGGGTCAGGATCCTCTTGGGGAGCTTTTCCCTTCTCTTCCGCAGAGAACCGGCGAATCGGAGCCATTGCAGCAAGACGGAGCAAGGCCCAGGAAGGAGGAGAAGCAAAGGGATAGACCGGAAGGGCGCGCGCCATTCCATACTTATAGCCAGCGAAGGCCAACCATCGACCTCCACGATCATAGGTAATCATGACCCGCTTTGCATGCAGGGACTTGTTGAATCCGTGTGGTTACCAAGGCGTCGTGGGGAAGCAAAGGCGCCCACATCCAATCAGCCGCCATGCGGCGCCCAAGGCCGCAGGCTGTTAGGGCCCGTGACGCTTCGCACTTGCCCTTTCGCCTCTCTGCTCGGCCAAGTTCGGGCGCGCCATGGGCCCGGGGGATACTGTCGGCGTTCTGGGAATGGGGGTCCCCAGACTTGCCTACCTGCGGCCTGTGGCGTGACTCAAAGGAGGCCCATCACAGTCCATCTTCATCAACACAAGCTCAAGACCCTCGCGAGGGGCCAAGCCTTGCGGGGCGGACGACAAGGAGCTTCCTCAGGCACGGCCTCGTCAGGCTGGCTCATGAGGAGGCGGAGAGTTCAAGGCGGGGTACCTCACGAGGTGCCCATGACGCAAGCCATGACGACCAAGGGCACCAGTCGGGCGCCAACCCGCGCAGTGTCCTCCTTTCCTCTTTGGTGCAAAGGGGGCAAGCGCAGGCGAGAGCATCAAGCAAAGGCATCCATTTCGGTGCAACAAGACCAAGACCAGCCCAACGGCCGGAAGGAAGTCGTTGTGGAGCCCAAGCCGGCGTCACCACCAGAGCCTTTGACAGGCGAGGACCAACTTTAGTCAGGATAAGTGTACCCGATGTTCCCCTTCAAAATGGCCAATTGTTGGTGCCCTTCCCGCTCAATATTTGGGAAGAGGCCCAGGGCCTTTGCCTATAAATAGGACTAGCCACCCCTAGGGTAGAGGCATCTGCATCTGGACCTGACCTAGCAATCGGGATCCTCACCAAGAAACCAGTAGATAGAGCGACTGAACTCCTCCCAAAGCGGTTAAATCAGACCAGCCAAGAACAGACCCTCGTGAGGCTGTTCTGCCTTGTATTGTTCATCATCAGCCCAAGAGGCAATCCACCACACCACACACTGGAGTAGGGTATTACACCACAATGGTGGCCTGAACCAGTATAAATCTTGTGTCTCTTGTGCTGTTCAGTTTAGTAGTTTAGGTCCTAGCGGTTCGGCAAGGAGCGAGCCGGTAGAGGGTTGAATCTCCGCGCGCACCCCAGTGTTCGAACCTCAAGGGTCTGCCGGAACCCGAAATCCGACATATAGACCATTACATTCGAAGTCAATAGCCTAATATATTTATTTCACAATTACAACGAATGATTAATTTGCTACAAACTAAGAAAACAAATGTGTACTCCCTCTGTTTTTATTTAAGTCCACGTATTACCATTGGTCAAAGTCAAGTTTTGTAAACTCTCACAAAGTTTATAAAAAAAACATTAACATATACAATAACAAATTAATATCATTAGATTCATTATTGAATGTGCTTTCACATCATAAATATTTGTTATGGTAAATGATTATATTTTTCTATAAACTTGGTCAAACTTTAGGAAGTTTGACTTCAGTCAAATCTAATATGTAGAGTTCATAAAACAGAGGGAGTACTAGTAGTTACTAGTACTACTAACTACTAGTACTACTCGCTAGTTCCTTAGCCCAATTATCCAACACGCCACACGGGGAGTTCAGTGTCACAAAATTTTGAAGTCAACGGGAAAATCTCCTGTGACCCTGATTAGAGCAGTGCGAAGTTACCATCATACCCTTCGGAACAGGCCTACGGATGACGCTTGGTAGGGGGTTGTTTTGGTAACTTCAGGTTCACACTACCCAGCCAACCCCACCCCGGCACCCAGAGTAGTACACCTGAATACTCCCCATTTTCTATCCCCACCACAAAATAGACTTCTCCACGACACCGCAACCTTCGTGCTCCTCCCCTTCGACATCGGCGCACTTGTCCACCGCAGCGCATCTGCCACATCAACGATGTTGTATGCCACACTGGAGCCAGTCCACCGTCATCATTGTACACGGCGCCTCTTCCCCGGCATCGTCTTCCATGGTCTCGGATCTGCTTCCCGAAGCCGACGCCAAGCGCAGAAGCACCACCGTTGTGGACAATGAACTGACTCCCATTGCCGACCATGATGCACAGAGGCTGCCATGAGCAATGTACTCCTCCTTGATTGGTAATGTGTGTATTGAATCTCTTAGCAGTACATGTGCACTTCCAATTTTTTTCATACCTACCCTTCAAATTTCCTGGTTGCTATTGTTCCCGTGAAAGTAATTGGTTATAGCCTCCATTGTTCGACAGAAAATCACCTTGTAATTGTGAGTCGCTCCTGTATCGTACTGTGCTTGGGTAGGTTCTTCATCTGCAACCAGTAGTGTGGCAAATGATGGAAAAAAATTAGAACTAGCAAGATGCCCATGTGTTGCACGGAACATCAAGATGCATTTGTATGAGTAGTTTATCTTGTGGGAGAAAAGGATGAACGAGGGAAGGCCTTATTTGCAAATGTGGAGAGGGGTGTGGGTATCTTTTTGCAAAATTGCCATAGTTCCCTTCCTATCCGTCGGAATCGGACGATCTATATTGTAGGATGGCAGACACACCATCATCACCAACTCTGTTTTTTATAATAGTAAGAGATAAATATAAATATAAATATAAAATAAACATAAGAGTAGAGAAGAGAGTAGAGATAGCAGGGACCTTGGGAAAGGATCACGCGCGCATAGGAAAAAGAGGTCGAGCGCGTGCTAGTTTTAGCGTGCGGCGTCCGGCGCGCTTTATAAAATCCAACGCCCTCCCACCGCTCTGTGCCTTGCCACCGCTCTGTGCCTCGCCACCGTTCTCTCCCCGCTCTTTCTCGCCTTGCCGCCGCGTCGCCGGGAAAGTTGCGGATACCGTGGCCTCCTTGCGCGCCCCTCTGGCATCTTCTCCACCAAGATCCGGTTCCGCGAGACACGCCTCTCCCTTGGCACTTTTGACACCGCCCACGAGGCCGCCCGCGCGTATGATGCAGCGACGTGGAGCCTCCGGTGCCCTCATAGAACATTGAACTTCCCCAACATGCCGACGCGGGAGCAAGCGCAGGAGCTCGTGCCTCCCCGTGGATTATCACCAACGAGGATTGTTGCGACAACCGGAGGCGGGAGAACCGTCTCGGCATTGCTGAGACGGACAAGGAAGCCATGGCGCTGTGGCGCCAATGCTTCCTGCAGGACATCATCAACGAGCGTGAGTTCTACGCGCAAAGGAGGGCGGAGAGGAATAAGAGGAGGGCGGAGCGAGCCGCTTATCGCGAGGACAAGCGTTCGTGGAAGGCAGCCCCTCAATTCAACATCAAGCTAGGAGTAGCGTCACCCTGGGACTTCAATGACGATCGGTATCTTGCCGCTTATGTTGAGACGTCGGAGGCGTACATCACCAAGTCGGACGACGAGGAGTAGTTGAACTATCTATTTTTCTATCCATCTATGCTATATCTATGCTGAGAATTATCTATGTATCTATCTATGCCAGTATCGACTCAGAGTCGAATGTGTATTGAGTCATAGTAGAAAGGAGAAAAAATTAGTAGGCGCGTGCGCAATTTTTTGCAGCGGCCGCTGGAGCCAGCACTCCGCAGCCCACAAAAATTGGCTATTCCGGCGCTGTAAACGCTTTTTTAACGCGTCGAGCGTTGTGCTTCTATTGAAGATGCTCTAACATGGCAGATGAGTGCTTTAATGTTGCCCACAAGATGCGTGAGTATTACTATATTTTTCTTCCCATGTTGAGATTTTAAAACCATGAGTGCGAACATGCATAGGAGCAATGGAGACCAAACACGGGATATTGGGGACATCTTCAAGGAACGTGGCAAGTTAAAGAGGAGCTGCACCGAACCTGTAAAACAAGCTTTGGTAAGTAACACCCTTTCAATAACTTCCGTTTAGCCTCGTGTTCTTCGATGTGTATATGTTGTAGTTTCTGTTTCTCTTAGACTTGTGTTCTTCGATGTGTAATAAGGAGAGTCTTAATCATCCTAATGCTTTCGTTTTTAGCTCGATGTAGGAAGTGGGTGTTCTCACCTTGGAGTTTGTTTTTATCTTTCTCCTTTTGAATTCACTTCTCCAGTCTTGTTTATCTGGCTTCTACTAAATGGATCTTGGTTGCTCTGAGTATTGATCTAAAAAAGAAGTTACTTCATGTCGCAGTTCCTGCGAGGAGGGAAGTATGGTCAACCTCGAGATCATGTTTCCAAAATGAGGCTGGATTACACACAAGGTGCCCATTCCCTAATGATGCTGGATTAGACAAAAGGTGCAAATTCCCAGATGATGCTGGATTACACACAAGCCAGGTGGAGTCATCAAATGTTCATGTCCTCGTTGCTCTAGTAAAGGCTAAAAGAAAGCATGCAGCAGCCCTTGAGAATGTAGCTGAGTTCCTGAAGAAGCGAAAAGAGCAATCAGATGCTCTCTTCACCCAAGCCAAAGAAGAGATGGAAGAAGCTAGAAAGAATCTAGCAGAGGCAGAGCAGGCTAGGCGTCTCCTGCTATCTAAAATTGTTGTCAATACAAATTTTCCTTCATTATATCTAGGCTCAAATGTTTATCCAGTCAGCATGCCAGTTGTGATGTCTGTGCATATACTGATGTGGCACAAAATAAAAAAAATTGGTTCATGTAATAACAACAGTTACTTTCCAAACAATAACAGACGAAGCATTGGACATGGTATAGTTCACACGTAAGCACAACATTCCAAGTTCAACTTCCACATCAAACTCATGTTCATAGATATCTGCACATTCATAGATAATGTCTAGTTCCAACTACCAGTGAGCACAACAAGTCAAGACCATACATAATTAATTATATTTTGGACATTTTTTGACTAAACGCAAATAACTTCTGGAGGCGGGTATAATATTTCTAATCCGGGCGTGACTGGGGTCCACGATGTTTTGAGCCAAACCGGGCAACACACCGGGTGTCTGCCGGTGATGCAGTCGTCGTAGCATTTGTGGGTCCCAAGCGGCGGCGGCTCCCGGCCTCGGTGTCGGCGGTGGCCACCGAGCCGGATTTTATGCCGGAGAACTCATCTTCCTGCTCACCGGATGCTATGGGGAGTGTGTTGAAAATGGTGCAAGGAGGATATGGGGAGTGGCGGTGTGGTGCGGTTCTTGCCATGCGTGTGGCCTCGTTTAAATAGTGGGCGGACGAGAGGAGCCAACCGGCATTGTGTTCTAAAATGCCGACCGGCTCGCGGAAGGACGTGTTGCCGGTGCATGCGCGGATTCAATGGAGGCATATGGGTCAGTCTGAAGCCCGTTGCATGCGGCGAGGAGGCGTGTTCATCCTGTCATGCAGCGAGTGGGGCTCTCTTGGCCGGCACGCCGGTTAAATGCCTGCGCTATGAGAGGTCGCATCCGTGTCAGCGCAATCACTCCCTCCAGTCCTATTTTGTTTGGGTATAACAAAATCTCGTTTTCCATTCATAGTTTATAGGTAAAATTCATGGACAAACTTTGACCCAAAATACGATGGGACTAGTAAACCAGGACGGAGGTAGTAGTCATGAATTCCATTTTTGCTCCATACTAATCGTTCTAAAAACTAGTACTTATAACACACCATTGAAAACCGGTACTCTTACCCCGCTAAAAATGATATTTTAAACGTGGCTACTCGATCAGTGGCGACTGCGAGCGACCACATCCAGGTCGTTCACCTGTGGTCCCGACCATCAATTCCTACAGATCAAATTATCACGTGAGCTGACTATTCCTACAAAGGTGCGCTCCACCATGTACTACATGGTACCCATGCATGCAGCAATCATGCACCTAAGGTTTTAGGGTTTATTTGTTTACAGTGCCTTTACGTAACTCTCATGTTTGCGAGATAGCAAGAGACGGACTGCGTGCATGCACCTCTTCTCTTCGTGTATGTACTCCACCATTTGTCTGGTGTCCAATTTTTTTTATATTACTAGTAATAACTAGCAACGTGCCAATGCGTTGCCACACGATCAAAGTAGATTAATACATATTCACCGATTTGATAAAAAGAAGTCTAGTTTTGAAATACATATATCAATAAATAAATGTTATGTTTCACTCAAAATATATTCATTTGGCGGTTTTGATGACGTAAGGGAGGAATGTGGTTGGTTTCAAGATTCGAGAAGTGGTATATCTCTATCTCTACTCTTATAAAAACAGAGTTGGTGATGATGGTGTGCCTGCCATCCTGCAATATAAGCCGTCCGATTTATATCTGACGGATAGGAAGGAAATAATGGCAATTTTGCAAAAAGATACCCACACACACTCAACATTTGCAAATAAGGCCTTCCCTCATTCATCCTTTTCTCCCACAAGATAAACTACTCATACAAATGCATCTTGATGTTCTGTGCAACGCATGGGCATCTTGCTAGTCTTATTCTTATAAAAAACAAAGTTGGTGATGATGGTGTGCCTGCCATCCTGCAATATAGGTCGTCCGATTTATATCTGACGGATAGAAAGGAAACTATGGCAATTTTGCAAAAAGATACCCACACCCCTCTTCGCACTTGCAAATAAGGCCTTCCCTCATTCATCATTATCTTCCACAAGATAAACTACTCGTACAAATGCATCTTGATGTTCCGTGCAACACATGGGCATCTTGCTAGTTGTTGCAAAAAGCCCATGTGTGTGTGTGTGGTGTGTGTGTGTGTGTGAGAGAGAGGGGGAGGAGGAGGACGGAGTGCGTGTGTGACAAAGAAACAAAGAGTGTGTGTGCGAGAGGTATCACCATAAAATGAGGCGAAAGTGTGTGTGTGTGTGCACGATCGAAAGGGCGTGTCTCAAGAAGGGACGAAAAATCTACATAGATACAAGGAGCGCGAGAGAGACATGTACGAGATAGTGGAAGCAAGAGTGTGCGGGTGTATAAACCTATCTGGATGCTAGTCAATCAATGTTTGTCAGAGAAATATGAGTCGGGGGTGCGAAACTGAGAGTTTTGTGTGTCTGTGAGAGAGATGGTAGTCGGGAAGGGGAGTGGAATCAGGAGTTGTGTGTGTGTGTGTGTGAGAGAGAGAGAGACAGAGAAAGGGAGGGGAAGTTTGTCTAATCAGTAAACAAATGAATAATGTTAGATTTATAACTGAGATGAAGACGGAAAGGAGACCGCATCAAACGTTGTGTGTGTGGGAGAGAGTAATTTTAGTGGTAGGAGTCATATCTAGAGAGATATGGGGTGCGTGAGAGAACCCTGGAGAGAAAGACAAAGTGAAAGACGAGTGAGAGTGTGTGTGGCGGTGAAAAAGAAAGCTTAGGTACCTAGTGAGCGAGTCCTGGACTAGGGGGTCCTCGGGCGTCCGGGCTATGTGATATGGGCCAGACTAATGGGCCATGAAGATACAAGATCAAAGACCTTCCCCCGTGTCCGGATGGGACTCTCCTTTGCGTGGATGGCAAGCTTGGCGTTCGGATAATATATTTTACTTTCTCTGTAAACCGACTCTGTACAACCCTAGGCCCCTCCTGTGTCTATATAAACCAGAGGGTTTAGTTCATAGAGGCAATCACAATCATACAGGCTAGACATCTAGGGTTTAGCCATTACGATATCAAGGTAGATCAACTCTTGTAACCCTTATACTCATCAAAGTCAATCAAGCAGGAAATAGGGTATTACCTCCATTAAGAGGGCCCGAACCTAGGTAAACATCGTGTCACCTGCCTCCTGTTATCTTCGATCCTTAGATGCACAGTTCGGGACCCCCTACCTGAGATCTGCCGGTTTTAACACCAACATTGGTGCTTTCATTGAGAGTTCCACTGTGTTGTCGCTAGAAGGCTCGATGGATCCATTGATCATCTACAACAATACCGCCTTGACGGAGTTTTCTCCCCGGCCAAGTTTTCGTATTCGGCGGCTTCGCACTGCGTGCCAACATAGTCCGATTGCCTGACACCTCCTTTGCGGACCAAGACGTTGGGTCAACTGTGATCATGTGTTATTCCGAACATCCCCGTAGTATCTACGTGGGGGCCAAAGCCGTCGACTAGAAAACTCTGAGGAATAGAAAAATGGTCGCACAGGAGGAAAGAACTTTCAGACAATGGCACAAATATATCACAAAGCCTTAATATATATAGTAAAAACGTCCAGGCCATTCGGATACATTCATTTGAACATGATGTCCTTTGAGCATTGACCCTCTATCAAGCGAGCGCCCTCTAGGACGTCTTCTAAGTAGCGCTCTGGCGTGCAGTGGTCCTTGCCCCCAGGAGGACCCTCAACTACAATAACGGCGGCCTTCATCTTCGCCCAGTGCATACGCGGGCGAAGGCCATCCGTGCACCTTCTATGCACACTGACCACTTGATTGCATCAATTCGGGGCAAGGCATCGACGAGTCGCCGCACTAGGCCAAAATAACTACTCGGAAGGGGTTCGGTTGTCCACAACCGGATTATGACATCCTTCATGACCGCTCCGGACATCTTATGCAGCTCGGCCCACTGCGCCATTTGGTCGTTCAAGAGCGCGGACCACTCCTGCATTGCAAGCTGCGACCAGAACAGCTTCTCCGTCGCACACCCCTCCTGGGCTCGGAAGAATTGTGTGGCATCGGCGGCACTCTTTTGAAGATCCGCAAAAGCGTTTGGACAACTCCATAGTCGATTAAGCAAGGCATACCTCTGATCGCCAAACTTAGACTGTCAAAGAAAGGGCTTACCAGTCGCTATCTGTCCGGCCTGTCAGATCTCCTCGTGAGCCGCTCGGGATTCGGACCTCGCCTCTTGGGCTTCCTGAAGGGCCTTGGTGAGTTTGACCGCCTTAGCTTTATTCTCATCCTTGAGGGACTCGCACCTACGAGTGGCATCCTTGAGCTCTTGCTCCACTTTGGATACCCGCTCCTCGAACTGGCATCGGGTGGCTTGTTCGGCCTTCAAATCTGCAGCCGCTTTATCAGTGGCCGTATTGCTCACCCTTGCCTGCTCCTTCGCCTAGACAAGGTCACCCCTGAGGGTCTCAACCTCAATAGCACCATCTCCAGTTATGCATATAGCAGCGTGTAAGCTTCAACTTAGCGTTTGCATATTAATATAATTATGTACGGAGTGTTTGAAACATACATTTGCCTCGTCGAGCCGCTTGTTAATAAGGATAATGTCCTCGTCGGCCAGCTGCAGTTTCTGCTTTAGTTCGGAAACTTCGGCGGCCTGAGCAGTCGCCGCTAATAGTGAAGCCTGTTTTTTTACCAAAAAGGTAAGTATGTTATTTCTTGCGAATGTTTATAGATCCTCTGTTTGCCCTTCTTCATGGGTAGAAAAAAGTCTCAGGGGCTACTATCTATATACAGGCATATTTTTCATATGGAAAGTGGCTAAAGACATTACATCGCATACCTCGAAGCCTGTTAGTAGGATCGTGAAGGCTTCATTCAGCCTACTTTTAGCGGACTGAATCTTCTCAACCACCATACCCATCAAGGTACGATGCTCCTCCAAGATGGACCCACTTTGCAGAGTGTCCATCAGCATGTTCGACGCCTCAGGATTAGTAGAGGTCGCCGCCAGATAGCTGCTTTCCCCTCCCTCGGAGGGGCCTGTTGATTCGACTCTGGAGCCGTTTGTATCTTCGGGGCAATATCCGGTCGGGGGTCGGATGATCCAAGACCCCCGTCGTCGGTATCCATGAGGGTTGCGCCCCCCATGTTCTCGGCAGCCAAGGTGTTATCCTCTAGCTCCGTCTTGGTCCTCTCCCGCACTTCTCCAAAGCCCAGAGAGATCCTTTGGGATGACACCTCGGTGTCATCCGGCCTGAGAGGCAGGGAAGCTTGTGGAGGCGTCTCGCTCTCCATAATCTCTGGCGGAAGATCCCTCGATGATGATGATTCTTGAGGGAGATCGCAGGACGGACTGAAACACATGATTTAATATTATTCTCACAATTTATAAAAGATTGGATGTATGTAAAGCATCCTAAGGTACTTACGATGCGGCAAGGGGCTTGGCTCAGGGTGGTGCTTGGGGATAGCTTCGGCGTCTGAATCCGAGTCGTCCGAGAGGGATATCTTTCCCCTCTTGGATGCCCCCTCCTCCGGATCTAAGGAGGCCGCCCTCTTTTTCCCTTTGAGAGGAGGATTCTCTTCTTCCTCCTCCTCCTCGTCCTCGTCTTCGTCTCCCTTGTGAGAGGAAGGAGCCTCGGTCCCTCCAGCCATTGCGCCAGAAGTACCTTCGTGGTGGAGGCCCCCTTCGGCCTTCTTGCCCTTCTTCTTCTTATCCTTCTTCACCGGCGCCTGGTAGGGTGCCGGGACCAGCATCTTCATCAACAGAGGATCAGCTGGGTCTTCGAGGAGCGGGGCTGGACATTTGATCCGCTCCGCCTTCTTTGTCCAGCTCTGTTCAGGGGATGGAATTTTTAGTACCCCTCCATAAGATTGACGAACTAGGTAACGTTTGGAAATATGATACTTACTAGGGAGGCCGGATTGTTGCAGTCAAGGCCAGTGTCGTCAGATGTCCTTGGCCACATCTTCTGCCTCTTGAAGAGCAGCTTCCAAATCCCTTTGTGCATCCTGCCAAAGAATCACTGTAGGGTTCGTGGCCCTTCCGGATTAAACTCCCACATTTTGAGAGGTCGTTGTTGGCAGGGAAGAGCTCGGCGGATAATGATGACCCACAAGTATAGGGGATCTATCGTAGTCCTTTCGATAAGTAAGAGTGTCGACCCAACGAGGAGCAGAAGGAAATGACAAGCGGTTTTCAGTAAGGTTTTCTCTGCAAGCACTGAAATTGTAGGTAACAGATAGTTTTGTGATAAGATAATTTGTAACGGGTAACAAGCAATGAAAGTAAATAAAGTGCAGCAAGGTGGCCCAATCCTTTTGGTACCAAAGGACAAGCCTGGACAATTTCTTATAATGAGAAAAGCTCTCCCGAGGACACATGGGAATTATCGTCAAGCTAGTTTTCATCACACTCATATGATTCGCGTTCGGTACTTTGATAATTTGATATGTGGGTGGACCACTGCTTGGGTACTGCCCTTACTTGGACAAGCATCCCACTTATGATTAACCCATATTGCAAGCATCCGCAACTACAAAAGAAGTATTAAGGTAAACCTAACCACAGCATTAGACATGTGGATCCAAATCAGCCCCTCACGAAGCAACGCATAAACTAGGGTTTAAGATTCTGTCACTCTAGCAACCCATAATCTACTTACTACTCCCCAATGCCTTCCTCTAGGCCCAAATAATGGTGAAGTGTCATGTAGTCGACGTTCACATAACACCACTAGAGGAGAAACAACATACATCTCATCAAAATATCGAACGAATACCAAATTCACATGATTACTAATAGCAAGACTTCTCCCATGTCCTCAGGAACAAATGTAACTACTCACAAAGCATATTCATCTTCATAATCAGAGGGGTATTAATATGCATTAAGGATCTGAACATATGATCTTCCACCAAGTAAACCAATAAGCATCAACTACAAGGAGTAATCAACACTACTAGGAACCCACAGGTACCAATTTGTGGTTTTGATACAAGATTGGATACAAGGGATGAACTAGGGTTTTGAGAGGAGATGGTTTTGGTGAAGATGTTGATGGAGATTGACCCCCTCCCGATGAGAGGATCGTTGGTGATGACGATGGTGATGATTTCCCCCTCCCGGAGGGAAGTTTCCCCGGCAGAACAGCTCCGCCAGAGCCCTAGATTGGTTCCGCCAAGGTTCCGCCTCGTGGCGGCGGAGTTTCATCCCATAAGCTTGCTTATGATTTTTTTTTTCCAGGGTAAAAGCCTTCATATAGTAGAAGATGGGCACCGGAGGGCCACCAGGGGGCCTAGGAGACAGGGGGCACCCAGTAGGGGTGGGCGCGCCCCCACCCTCCTGGCCAGGGTGTGGGCCCCCTCTGGTGTTTTCTTCGCTCAATAATTCCTATTAATTCCAAAAATAACTTCCGTGGAGTTTCAGGATTTTTGGAGCTGTGCAGAATAGGTTTCCAATATTTGCTTCTTTTCCAGCCAGAATTCCAACTGCCGGCATTCCCCCTCTTCATGATAAACCTTGTAAAATAAGAGAGAATAGCCATAAGTATTGAGACATAATGTATAATAACAGCCCATAATGCAACAAATATTGATATAAAAGCATGATGCAAAATGGACGTATCAACTCCCCCAAGCTTAGACCTCGCTTGTCCTCAAGCGGAAGCCGAAATCGAAAAATATGTCCACATGTTCAGAGATAGAGGTGTCGATAAAAATAAAATACGGACATGAGGGCATCATCATCATTCTTATAACAGCAACATATATAGATTTTGTCATATGATTTATTATTCTCAAGTAACAATCAATTCACAATGTCAAGTATGGTTGAAAAACTTCATTGGGAACTAACAAACTATAATCTCAGTCATTGAAGCAATTGCAATTTATCATAACATCAGAAAGAGTCAAGAATAGAGCTTTTTAGCAAGCCCACCTACTCAACTATCATATAGTCTTCTACAATTGCTAACACTCACTCAATATTTGTGGTTATGGAGTTTCAACCGGGCACTGAGAAAGATAGGGGCTTATTGTGTTGCCTCCCAACGTATTCACCTTTGGGTGATGTCAACAATAATAATTCATGCTAACTTACATCCAATTGGATATATATATATATCATGATCTTTCAAACACGAGGAGCTTGCCAAAGGATAAAATGAAAAAGGGAAAGGTGAAGATCACCTTGACTCAAGCATAAGGTAAAAGATAGGCCCTTTGCAGAGGGAAGCAGAGGTTGTCATGTGCTTTTAGGGTTGGATGCACAAAATCTTAATGCAAAAGAACGTCACTTTATATTGCCACTTGTATATGGACCTTTATTATGTAGTCCGTCACTTTTATTGCTTCCATAACAAGATCGTATAAAGCTTATTTTCTTTGCACTAATAATTCATACATATTTAGAGAGCAATTTTATTGCTTGCAACATGACAACTTACTTGAAGGATCTTACTCATTCCATAGGTAGGTATGGTGGACTCTCATGGCAAAAACTGGGTTTAAGGATATTTGGAAGCACAAGTAGTATCTCTACTTGGTGCGAGGAATTTTTGGCTAGCATGAGGGGGAAAAGCAAGCTCAACATGTTGGGAAGATCAATGACAATATACTTTAACTGAGATGTGAGAAAACATAAACCATTACGTTGTCTTCCTTGTCCAACATCAACTCTTTAGCATGTCATACTTAATGAGTGCTCACAGTCATAAAAGATGTCCAAGATAGTATATTTGTATGTGAAAACCTCTCTTTCCTTATTACTTCCTATTAATTACAACGACGACCAAAACTACGTTTGTCAACACTCAACAACTTTTATGCCTCATACTTTATATGTGTGAAGTCATTACTATCTGTCAGCGTTCTGGGAACGGGGGTACCCAGACTTGCCTGTCTACGGCCTGCGGCGTGCAAGTGGTGGCCCAGCACGGCCCATCTTCGTCAGCACAAGACTCAAGACCCTCGCGAGGGGCCAAGCCTCGCGGGGCGGACGACACAAGGCTTCCTCAAGATCGGCCTCGCCAGGCAGGCTCGCGAGAAGGCAGAGAGATCAAGGCAGAGTACCTTGCGAGGTGCTCATGACGCAAGCCATGACGATTGGGACCAGGCGGGCGCCGGCCTGCGCAGTGTCCTTGTTTCCTCTTTGGTGCAAAGGGGGCAAGCACAGGCGTGGAATACCGAGGCATCAGGCAAAGGGTGCCATTTCAGTGCAACGAGACCAAGACCAGTAGAGCGGCAGAATGGAGGTCACCGTGGAGCCTAAGACGGCATCATCGCCAGTACTTTTGGTAGCCGAAGACCAACTTTACTCAGGATAACTTGTACTAGATGTTCCCCTTCGAAATGGCCCTTGTTGGCGCCCTTCCCTCTCAATATTTGGGAAGAGGACCAGGGCCTCTATAAATAGGACTAGCCACCATAAAGAAAGAGAGGATTCATCGAGTGCTCATTAGAGAGAGAGGCGATCGAACTCACCCAAGCAGTTCATCGCACCAGCTCAAGAACACCTCTTGCGAGGTTGTTCTTCCCTTGTACTGTTCATCATCAGCCCCTGAGGCAATCCACCACACCACACACTAGAGTAGGGTATTACACCACAACGGTGGCCCGAACCAGTATAAATCTTGTGTCCCTCGTGTTGTTCATCATTTTAGCTTAGATCTCACGAGACGATCGAACGTAGATCGGTAGAGGAGAGATCTTCGTGCGCACCCCAGAGTTCGAACCTTAAGGGTCTGTCGGAACCCAACATCCGACATTTGGCGCGCCAGGTAGGGGTGTGCCGGAATCTTTCTTCTGCCGTTTCGCGTCGATCTTCTGCCGTGTCCATGGCAGATGCTCACCGGGCTTGAGCCGAGCGTCGGGCTGCTCTCGCCGCCCGTGTCGCCCAGATGGCTCCCGTCGGTGAGTGTCCCCATCGTTCCCCATCGCCTGCCGCCAACGCCGCCACTGGCCCGGCGGGGAACGAGCAGCAGGCCTCGTTGCTGCATCCTTCCATGCGGCGGGAAGGCCACACCGCCACCCCGTCGCTCACTCCAGCTGGTTTGTCGTCCCACGCCTGTCGCGCCCCCACGGACGCGCACGCCGCATTGCTCCTGGCGCCTGAGCTCCTGCACTACCGTCCCGTCGACGACCTCTATGAGGAGTGGCTCGCTCGCATCCCCGAGCTTGTCAGCGCCGCAGGGGGCTCCCCTGCACCGTCCCTCTCGTTGCCTCGCCCTCCATCATGTGCAGGAGGCGCAGATTAGGACGTGCCTCTGCCACCTCCTGCCCAAAACGGCGCCCTGGATCCAAGGTGCACGGCCCCAGGACGAGACCCACCGCGTCCGGCGCCAGCGTGACAAGAAAGGAGCTGCCAAGAAATCCCTCGTCCCCAAGAAGGTGCACGCGTGCTCCTAGCACCGGAGCGCCACGACCGCATCCCCGCCAAAGACGCTAAGACCCGTGCTGCTCCGCAGCGCGCGAGAATCTCGAGAGCAAGCCCGCGATCGCCAGAGAGCTCCGGTGGCCACCGCAGGCTGCCGTGCCTTCACCGCCGAGCTACGTGGCGTCTCCTAGCAGGCAAGTTCAAACCTGACCTGCCTCCTCGCTACGACGGCACTGCGGACCCCGCGGAGTTTCTACAGCTCTATGAGCTGGGGATCGAAGCTGCAAATGGGGACGAAAAGGTCATGGCGAACTGGTTTTCCATGGCACTCAAGGACGACGCCCACACCTGGCTCCTGAACCTGCCTCCCGGCACGATCTCCTCCTGCGACGAGATGCGCACTCGCTTCATCGCCAACTTCCAGGGCACGCGCGACCGTCCATCGGCCATGGGTGACCTGCGTCGCATCAAGCAGCAGCCCGAAGAGACCTTGCGGAAATACATCCAGCACTTAAACAACGCTCGCCTCAAGATTCTCAGGGTGACTGAGGAGGCCATCATCTCTGCGTTCTCTGATGGCGTCCGCGACGTCAAGATGAAGGAGGAGCTGGTGATCCATGAAGATCTGTGTACGTCTCAGGAGCTGTTCAACCTGGCGACCAAGTGCGCAAGAGCTAAGAAAGGACGCCTCTCCCTTCTCGAGCTCCCAGCCACAGACCCAGAAGAGAAGAAAGCCAAGGCCAAAGATGTAAAGCGTAAGGGAGCAGCTGTGCTCGCAGCAGAACCGGATACAAAGCATGGCAGGGACCAGCCAGAGTCATCCAAGGACAGTCGGTACTGTGTGTACCACGATCTCCACACCCACAACACCAACGAATGCCAAGAACTCAGGGCCGTGCGAGAAGGCCGTGTCGGTCGACACCCCGAGCGCAACGATCGGGGCTACGGCTGAGGCGGAGCAAGAGGTGGAGGACGATGGGACGACTGTGGCCCTCGCCAAGGGTGGCGTGATCGGCCTCGCGAGGACCGCTGGCAGGACCAGCCTCGCGAGGGAGCTTGGAGAGATCAGCCTCAAGAGGATCTCTCGCAAGGCAACGCAGGACTTCCTCCTCTGCCGCCACCACCAAGAAGGAATGAAGATCATCATCAGGACGAGGGGGCTAGGGGCTTCCAGGAGCCGCGTGCAATCGCTTGCATCTTGGGCGGCGCTCAGGCCCCAGCCTCTCAGCGTATCTTCAAGCAGTTTGCTCGCGAGGTGAATGCAGTCCTCCCCAAGCTTGAGGCCACGCGCCCCCTCAGGTGGTCAGCGTGCGCCATCACGTTCAGCTCAGTGGATCAGCTCAACTGCACGGCAATGGCCGATGTCCTCGCGTTGCTCTGCTCCCCAGTCATCAGCAATGTGCAAGTTACCAGGACCCTCATCGACGGCGGGGCAGGGCTCAACGTCATGTCCATCGAGACATTCAACAATCTTCAAGTGCCATATGATCAGCTTCAACCTACCAAGCCCTTCTCAGGAATCACTGATGGTTCCACTGTACCGATAGGGTGGGTCCGCCTCCCTGTCACTTTTAGACAGCGCAACAACTACCGCACCAAGCTCATTGACTTCAACGTCGCCCACATTCGCCTGCCATACAAAGCCATCCTCGGGTATCCAGCCCTAGCTAAGTTCATGGCAGTGACTCACCATGGCTACAACATCCTCAAGATGCCAGGAAGTGGCGGGGTCATCACGTCCCTTGCAAAGAGAAGGATGCGGTGTGCTCCCTCGAGCGCGCCTTCCAAGCCGCGTCAATCGAGGACCCAGACAGCAAGGACGGAAACCTTCCTGGAGTGTAACGCCCCGGATTCGATGCTCCAGGTGTCTGCCAGTTATTCGTTGGCATTGCCATGTCATTTGCTTGCGTGTTGCATTTTTCCATGTCATCATGTGCATCTCATTTCACATTCGTGTTCGTCTCATGCATCCGAGCATTTTTCCCGTTGTCCGTTTTGCAATCCGGCACTCCTATGTTCCCCGGCGTCCCCCTTTTGCCTCTCGTTGTGAGCAGGTGCTAAACTTTCTCGGAATGGACCAAGGTTTGCCATGCGGCCTTGGTATAGCACTGGTAGACCGCCTGTCAAGTTTCGTGCCATTTGGAGGTCGTTTGATACTCCAACGGTTAACCGAGTAACCACAAAGGCCTCTTTTGTGTGCAGCCCAACGCCCCTCCAAAGTGACCCAAAACCCATCCAAACCCGCTCCATGCTCTCCGCCGTTCGATCACGATCGCGTGGCCGAAAACCGTGCCTCATTTGGACACTCCGAGCTCCCTCTACCTATAAATATGTGCACCCCCTCGGATATTTCGCGGATGAAACCCTAGCAATTCCTCCCCGCGCCGCCGGACGCGTCCGCGTCGCGCCGGACATGTCCACCGCCGCCGCCACCTCACTCCAACCAATCGGGCGTCGCCACGTCAGCCCCGTCGCCGCTCCCCTCCACTCACGTTGCGCCACGTCACCGCCGCCTGCGCCAACATCGCCGCCGCCGCCCGGGGCCCAGATCCGCCCGCCCGATGCGAACCGGCCGCACTGGCCTGTTCTCCGCCGCCGAAAGCACGCCTGAAGCGCTCCCGCCACGCCGCCCGTCGCGCCAAGCGCCGTCGCCGACGACCAACTCCGCGACCGAGCGCACTGCCTGTGCCGCCATCCCGCCGCCATCGTCTCCCTCTCGCCTCGCGCCAGCTGCTGCCCCACAGCACTCGGGTGCCCCGTCGCCGGAGCCCATCGAGCTCACCGGAGCTTGCAGCCCCGCGCGCCGCCTTGCGCCTCCCCGCGTCAGAGACCGGCCGGATCCGATGGCCAGGGGCCAGATCCGCCGGTCCCCTTCGTCCTCCCGGCCCTACATTGCTCCAGCGCCGGCGCCGTCGAGCCAGGTGCCGTCGCCGCCCTTGCCTTCCCCGACCCAGGCGGGATCGGGAGGAGGACGAGCACGAGCCGCCCGCCTCCCCGCAAGCCGGCCCACTCTCCAGGCCCAGCAACCTTCGGCCCGCCTTGCCTCTCCCCCGCCCTGGGCCGAGCCCAATGGGTGAGCCCGCCTAACCCTCGCCTCGTGTGCGTTTTAGTATTTTGCGCATGCCATGTTTTTTTTGAAAATTCCTCCAAGTCCCGAAATATTTTGCATAATGTTGCCTTGTTCATCGCATCATAACTCCGCATCCGTGGCTCCGTTTTGGGCATGTAGCATAACAAATTGTTCGTCTCGACGAGTACTTCATTTAATTCCATTGCATCATGTTCATTTGAGTCCATCTTGATGCCTGAATTATTGTTGCAAGAGTGCTATATGATGTTAATCTGCTGAAAATGTTATAACTTGAGGATTTGTCATTTTTGTTGCATTTGATGTGTGCATCTTATGAGCATGAGCTCTACATGTGTTTTGTACTATGTCATGCCATCTTCACAGTGGTGCTATCCTTGTATTTTTGTGGGTCTTGTACTGAGTGCATCGAGCTCGTGAAGTAGGCTACTTGCTGTTGCTGTTTTGCTAGGTCGATTCTGTTATATTTTGTTGCCAAGTAAACCTGCTGCTACAAGTCATTTTATGCATAATCTGGAGATGTTCACTAAGGATGTTTTGTTATACATGTCATGATCTATCCATCCATGCCCCTAGTTCCATTTATAGCTTGCTGTAGCTTGTTGTAATCTTGCTCTCAACTTGCTAAATAATGTTGCTGTCAGCCTGATTAACATTAAGTTCATTTTCGTCATGTGCTTTGCTAGTGATCCAAGCATGCTATGAACTTGTTCTTGCCATGCTTAGCTTCTCAAATATGTCTTCTTACTGTTGGTTGCCTTGCCATACCATGTATTTCTCTGTGGTGAGTGGTTCAAGCTCACCAACATGTCTACTTATCGTTGTTCCCGCCATGTTTGAATCTGTCATATAACTTGCTATGTTTACATGGGTGCCATCATATCTTCTGATCCTTTTTGGCTCATGGTCAGTAAGGGACTTTTGTTATATGAGATTAGTAGATTCATGCCATACCTTTGGTTGCCATGATAAGTTCCTGTAGCATGTTGTTTGATAGCTCTAAACATTGCAACCTGATGTTATTTCTGCAAAGTCTGAAACTGTTAATATATGCAATCTTGCCATATGTTTTTGAGCATTTCTAGTGATTTCTGGAGATAGCTCAGTGTTCATGTTTTGTTATGCTTTACCTGTACTTCATGCCCATGCCTTTTGTTATTACGTTGAGATGCTGTAGCATGTTCTTTTTGTGCTTGCAATATGCCTAGTTGCTGTTTTGGACAGCTTGTCCTTTAAACTTGTATAGAGTGTATGTGTTGAACCGTTGCTCCGTTTTGAGTGTGCTCTATATGAAACTTGCTTGATTTCGCATGTAGTTTCATATTATCAATGCCATGCTTAACTTGTTTTGCTCATATCTTCTAGGCCGTAGCTCCAAATCTAATGAACTTTATATGTAACTTGACTAGAATCTCGTGTGGATCATCTTGGTGCATCTTAACTTGCTGTTTAACAACTTGAACATAAGGTTTATTCAGATCTGGACCAACTTCAAAATTTACATATGAGGACTTACCGGAATTGTTATATGTTGTTCCCGGCCTCATTTAAACTTGCTTTGATGTGTTGCTCTTGTTTGCATCGTCTTTTGCCATGAGTAGCTTCATGTAGCCTTGTCATGCATCATACTTGGTTGAGCATCATGCCTTGTTCATGTGTGGTGTGTTTACCATGTTGTGTGCTTCTTCTCGATAGTTCCGCTTGTTGCGATCGTGAGGATTCGCTCGCTCACGCTTGGTTCGCTTCGTCCGTTCGTCTTCTTCATGGACTCGTTCTTCTTCCTAGCGGGATTTCAGGCAATATGACCGCTACCCTGGATCTCACTACTATCATTGCTATGCTAGTTGCTTCGTTCTATCGCTTTGCTACGCTACCTATCTTTTGCTCTTCAAGCCTCCCAATTTGCCATGTCAGCCTCTAACCTTTTGCACCCTTCCTAGCAAACCGTTGTTTGGCTATGTTACCACTTTGCTCAGCCCCTCTTATAGCGTTGCTAGTTGCAGGTGAAGTTGAAGATTGCTCCATGGTGGACAGGATTATGTTGGGATATCACAATATCTCTTATATATTATTAATGCATCTATATACTTGGTAAAGGGTGGAAGGCTCGGCCTTATGCCTGGTGTTTTGTTCCACTCTTGCCGCCCTAGTTTCCGTCATACCGGTGTTATGTTCCCGGATTTTATGCTTCCTTACGCTGTCGGGTGATTTATGGGACCCCCTTGACAGTTCGCTTTGAATAAAACTCCTCCAGCAAGGCCCAACATTGGTTTTACCATTTGCCTCACCACCACCTACCTTTCCCTTGGGAGTAATTAACCCAAGGGTCATCTTTATTTTAGCCCCCCCTGGGCCAGTGCTTCTCTAAGTGTTGCTCCGAACCGAGCCGCCTGCGGGGCCCCCTTGGGGAAACTCGAGGTCTGGTTTTACTCATAGCCTGTCTCGTCCGGTGTTGCCCTGAGAACGAGATATGTGCAGCTCCTATCGGGATTGTCGGCGCATTGGGCAGTCTTGCTGGTCTTGTTTTACCATTGTCGAAATGTCTTGTAAACCGGGATTCCGAGACTGATCGGGTCTTCCTGGGAGAAGGAATATCCTTCGTTGATCGCGAGAGCTTATCATGGGCTAAGTTGGGACACCCCTGCAGGGTATAAACTTTCGAGAGCCGTGCCCGCGGTTATGTGGCAGATGGGATTTTATTAACACCCGCTCACAACGAGAGGCAAAACGGGGACGCCGGGGAACATAGGAGTGCCGGATTGCAAAACGGACAACGGGAAAAATGCTCGGATGCATGAGACGAACATGAATGCGAAATGAGATGCACATGATGACATGGAAAAATGCAACACGCAAGCAAATGACATGGCAATGCCGACGAATAACTGGAAGACACCTGGTGCATCGAATCCGGGGCGTTACATGGAGCAACTCCCAAGAAGAAGAAGAAATCACCTGGCTCAAAGCCTCAGGAGGCAGGCACCTCCGGAGGCACCACATCCGGACATGCGCCCAACCAAGGGCCACCCTCCGCTGCATAGGAAGGAGCGCCTGGCGCCCTCCTCGAGCAAGGCTCGGGGGATCTCTCCTGGGAAGCCACTGACTTTGCGAAGATCATGAGGGAGGCGCTTGGGCACCACTTGGAGGTGTGCTTCACGGCACGTTTCCCCGAGGAAGGCGTAAGGCAAGGAGGGACCAACCCTCAGGAGTTCATCACCAAGGTCGCTCAGGAATTACAGGAATCGAGAGTCATGCGCGGCAACCGCCGCCTGCCCGGCGTAGATCCCCATCCAGGCAAGGATGGCGGGCTGCGCGCCTGCATCGACTACCCAGGGCTCAATCGAGTCGCATCTCAGCAGCGCTTCCGGCCTTCGCGTGTGGGGTGTTGCGTGAGTCCACCACACAGCTACGTTCGCATGCCCTTCGGCCTGCCGAACGCGGCTGCAGCCCACCAGCACCTGATGAGAAGCATTCTGGAAGCTCAGGTGTCCAAGCATCGCGCGATCATGGAGGAAGGGGATATGGACCTCGTCGAGCCGCTCGGACCTCACGAGCCTCCCTAGGCTCGGGGCTCCTAGGTCTCGTGAGGATTGGCTTCTTCACCATGCAGCGTCAGCTACTCCGACCCTCGCACTGCAATGGTATCAGGTGACTTCTTTCAAGTTTTGTTTCTGCTGGGAGCGCCCTCAGGGCTGCATCATTCCCAGGTCGCGTGGGTCCGCCCCTGCGGCATGTATCTGTTTTGCTTTTATCTTCAGCTTACCTTGTTGGGGGCGCCCTTCGGGCTGCATCATCCCCAAGCCGCTCGGGCTAGACCCAGTGGCATTTGCTTTTCTCTGCATCTACCTAAGTTGATTTTCTTCTTCATGCTTAGCCTGCTCATGATTATCGTCTGCTGCCTACCGCGGGCCTCTCCACTCTCATGCAAAGCACTTGCACATTAAAAGGGGAGCGCCTGAGCATCGCGACTCAGGAGCTCTTACTGGCTCTCCAGCCCTCACCTCCTGTCCTTGACTCGCGGCATCACGACCTATCTTACCAGTGGCGGCTGAGCTTGCTTGAGGGCCGGGACCTGATGACGTAGAGCATTTGCATTTTAACCAGCTTGCAGGGACGTACCACCGACAAAGGCCCAGAGCCAGGCGCAACCCGCCTCGAGGTAGGGCCCCGTGAGTCCCGCGCTGGCTCATGGGTGCCCAGATACACCTCCCATAGCCCTACCATGCCTGCCACGTGTCAGGGCAGGGCTGTACACGCCCCGGGGGCTCCTCCCGGAGGGGAGCCCCCCTCCCACGCACCAGTGGAAGCACCATGCTTCGCGTTGGCTGACGACACTGCCGAGGAGCGGCTATGCCCGTACACATGCGGAAGCGCTATGCTCCGCGCTGGTGATAAACAACTGAGGGCAGCCCACGGCTGCGTCAACCTCAGGGGGCCCAAAGCTCAGTGTCTGGCCTCATCGCAATGCCTCCCCTCGAGAGCGCCGCACGAGGGGGATGTGTTGGAAATATGCCCTAGAGGCAATAATAAAAGGATTATTATTATATTTCTCTGTTCATGATAATTGTCTTTATTCATGCTGTAACTGTATTATCCAGAAATCGTAATGCACGTGTGAATACATAGACCATAATATGTCCCTAGTGAGCCTCTAGTTGACTAGCTCGTTGATCAACAGATGGTCATGGTTTCCTGGCTATGGACATTGGATGTCGTTGATAACGGGATCACATCATTAGGAGAATGATGTGATGGACAAGACCCAATCCTAAGCATAGCACAAGATCGTGTAGTTCGTTTGCTAGAGCTTTTTCCAATGTCAAGTATCCTTTCCTTAGACCATGAGATCGTGTAACTCCCGGATACCGTAGGAGTACTTTGGGTGTACCAAACGTCACAACGTAACTGGGTGACTATAAAGGTGCACTATAGGTATCTCCGAAAGTGTCTGTTGAGTTGACACGGATCGAGACTGGGATTTGTCACTCTGTATGACGGAGAGGTATCTTTGGGCCCACTCGGTAATGTATCATCATAATGAGCTCATGCATTACGGTACGAGTAAAGTGACTTGCCGGTAACGAGACTGAACGAGGTATTGGGATACCGACGATCGAGTCTCGGGCAAGTAACGTACCGATTGACAAAGGGAATTGAATACGGGGTTGTTTGAATCCTCGACATCGTGGTTCATCCGATGAGATCATCGAGGAGCATGTGGGAGCCAACATGGGTATCCAGATCCCGCTGTTGGTTATTGCCCGAGAGCCATCTCGGTCATGTCTACGTGTCTCCCGAACCCATAGGGTCTACACACTTAAGGTTCGGTGACGATAGGGTTATTAGGAAGACTTGTATGTGATTACCGAATGTTGTTCGGAGTCCTGGATGAGATCCCGGACGTCACGAGGAGTTCCGGAATGGTCCGGAGGTGAAGATTTATATATGGGAAGTTGTCATGCGGACACCGGAAAGTTTCGGGGGCATATCGGTATTGTACCGGGGCCACCGGAGAGGTTCCGGGGGTCCACCGGGAGGGGCCACCCCTCTCGGAGGGCCTCATGGGCCGCAAGGGGCAGGGAACCAGCCCCTGGAGGGCTGGGCACCCCCTCTTGGGCCCATGCACCTAGGGTTGGGGGGGGAACCCTAGTGGGGGCGCCCCCCTTCGCTTGGGGGCAAGCCCCCCTCCCTGGCCGCCGCCCCCCTCTAGATCTCATCTAGAGGGGCCGGCCCCCCTTGCCCCTTCCCCTCTAAATAGAGGGGTGAGGGGAGGGCTGCTGGACACAACCAAGGTGCAGCCCCTCCCCTCCCCAACATCTCTCCTCCTCCGTCACGAGCTTGGCGAAGCCCTGTCGGAGTACTGCTGCTCCACCACCACCACCACGCCGTCGTGCTGCTGCTGGAGCCATCTTCCTCAACCTCTCCTTCCCCCTTGCTGGATCAAGACAGAGGAGACATCGTCCGTTTTGTACGTGTGTTGAACGCGAAGGTGTTGTCCGTTCGGCACTTGGTCATCGGTGATCTGAATCACGGCGAGTACGACTCCATCATCACCGTTCCCTTGAACGCTTCCGCACGCGATCTACAAGTGGTATGTAGATGCAATCTCACTCCCTTGACTCGTTGCTTAGATGAACTCATAGATGGATCTTGGTGAAACCGTAGGAAAATTTTTAATTTTCTGCAACGCTCCCCAACAAAGGGCATCATGAGCTAGGTCTATGCGTAGTTCTCTATTGCACGAGTAGAACACAATTTTGTTGTGGGCGTAGATCTTGTCAACTTGCTTGCCGCTACTAGTCTTATCTTGCTTTAGCGGTATTATGGGATGAAGCGGCCCGGACCAACCTTACACGTACGCTTACGTGAGACCGGTTCCACCGACTGACATGCACTAGTTGCATAAGGTGGCTGGCGGGTGTCTGTCTTTCCCACTTTAGTTGGAGCGGATGCGATGAAAAGGGTCCTTATGAAGGGTAAATAGAAGTTGACAAATTCACGTTGTGATTATTCGTAGGTAAGAAAACGTTCTTGCTAGAACCCAATTGCAGCCACGTAAAAGATGCAACAACAATTAGAGGACGTCTAACTTGTTTTTGCAGCAATTGTCATGTGATGTGATATGGCCAGATGTTGTGATGAATGATGAATGATATATTATGATGTATGAGATCATGTTCTTGTAATAGGAATCACGACTTGCATGTCGATGAGTATGACAACCGGCAGGAGCCATAGGAGTTGTCTTTATTTTTTGTATGACCTGCGTGTCATTGAAGAATGCCATGTAAATTACTTTACTTTATTGCTAAATGCGTTAGCCATAGAAGTAGAAGTAGTCGTTGGCGTGACAACTTCATGAAGACACGATGATGGAGATCATGATGATGGAGATCATGGTGTCAAGCTGGTGACAAGATGATCATGGAGCCCCGAAGATGGAGATCAATGGAGCTATATGATATTGGCCATATCATGTCACTACTATATAATTCCATGTGATGTTTATTATGTTTATGCATCTTGTTTACTTAGAACGACGGTAGTAAATAAGATGATCCTTACAACAATTTCAAGAAGTGTTCTCCCTAATTGTGCACCGTTGCTAAAGTTCGCTGCTTCAAGCACCACGTGATGATCGGGTGTGATAGATTCTTACGCTCACATACAACGGGTGTAAGACAGTTTTACACATGCAAAACACTTAGGGATAACTTGATGAGCCTAGCATGTACAGACATGGCCTCGAACACGAGACCGAAAGGTCGAACACGAGTCGTATGGAAGATACGATCAACATGGAGATGTTCACCGACGATGACTAGTCCGTCTCACGTGATGATCGGACACGGCCTAGTCGACTCGGATCGTGTAACACTTAGATGACTAGAGGGATGTCTAATCTGAGTGGGAGTTCATTGTAGTAATTTGATTATATGAAATTAATTATCATGAACTTAGTCTAAAACCTTTGCAAATATGTCTTGTAGATCAAATGGCCGACGCTCATGTCAACATGAACTTCAACGCGTTCCTAGAGAAAACCAAGCTGAAAGATGATGGTAGCAACTATACGGACTGGGTCCGGAACCTGAGGATCATCCTCATAGCTGCCAGGAAACAATATGTCCTAGAAGGACCGCTAGGTGATGCACCCATCCCAGAGAACCAAGACGTTATGAACGCTTGGCAGTCTCACGCTGATGATTACTCCCTCGTTCAGTGCGGCATGCTTTACAGCTTAGAACCGGGGCTCCAAAAGCGTTTTGAGCAACACGGAGCATATGAAATGTTCGAGGAGCTGAAACTAGTTTTCCAAGCTCATGCTCGGGTCGAGAGATATGAAGTCTCCGACAAGTTCTATAGTTGTAAGATGGAGGAAAATAGTTACACAAGTGAGCACATACTCAAAATGTCCAGGTTGCACAACCGCCGTCCCACTGGACATTAACCTCCTGACGAGGAGGTCATCGATGAATCCTTCATTGCTCCCACCAAGCTACAAGAGCTTTGTGATGAACTACAATATGCGGGATGGTGAAGACCATTCTGAAGTATTTTCAATGTTTGAAGTCAGAGAGGTTGAGATCAAGAAATAACATCAAGTGTTGATGGTCAATAAGACCACTAAGTTCAAGAAGGGCAAGGGCAAGAAGAACTTCAAGACGGACGGCAAGGATGTTGCAGCGCCGATAAGCCGCCATCGAAGAAGTCAAAGAATGGACCCAAGACGAGACCGAGTGCTTTTATTGCAAGGGAAAGGTCATCGAAGCGAAAACCGCCCCAAATACTTAGCGGATAAGAAGGCCGGCAACACTAAAGGTATATTTGATATACATGTAATTGATGTGTACCTTACCAGTACTCGTAGTAACTCCTGGGTATTTGATATCGGTGCCATTGCTCATATTTGTAACTCATAGCAGGAGCTGCGGAATAAGAAGAGACTAGCGAAGGATGAGGTGACGATGCACGTCGGGAATGGTTCCAGGGTCGATGTGATCGCCGTCGACACGCTACCTCTACATTTACCTACGGGATTAGTTTTAAACCTTAATAATTGTTATTTGGTGCCAAGTTTGAGCATGAACATTGTATCTGGATCTCGTTTGATACAAGATGGCTACTCATTTAAATCCGAGAATAATGGTTGTTCTATTTATATGAGAGATATGTTTTATGGTCATGCCCCGATGGTCAATGGTTTATTCTTAATGAATCTTGAGCGTAACATTACACATATTCATAGTGTTAGTACCAAAAGATATAAAGTTGATGACGATAGTCCAACATACTTGTGGCACTGCCACCTTGGTCACATTAGTGTCAAGCGCATGAAGAAGCTCCATGCTGATGGACTTTTAGAGTCTCTCGATTATGAATCATTTGACACATGCGAACCATGCCTCATGGGCAAAATGACCAAGACTCCGTTCTTCGGAACAATGGAGCGAGCAACCAACTTATTGGAAATCATACATACCGATGTGTGCGGTCCAATGAGCGTTGAGGCTCGCGGAGGATATCGTTATGTTCTCACTCTCACTGATGACTTGAGTAGATATGGGTATGTCTACTTAATGAAACACAAGTCTGAGACCTTTGAAAAGTTCAAGGAATTTTAGAATGAGGTAGAGAATCAACGTGACCGAAAGATAAAGTTCCTACGATCAGATCATGGAGGAGAATATTTAAGTCACAAATTTGGTACACACTTAAGGAAATGTGGAATCGTTTCACAACTCATGCCGCCTGGAACACCTCAGTGTAACGGTCTGTCCGAACGTCGTAATCGCACTCTATTGGATATGGAGCGGTCTATGATGTCTCTTACCGATTTACCGCTATCATTTTGGGGATACGCTCTAGAGACAGCTACATTCACTTTAAATAGGGCACCGTCTAAATCCGTTGAGACGACACCGTATGAATTATGGTTTGGGAAGAAACCTAAGCTGTCGTTTCTAAAAGTTTGGGGATGCGATGCTTATGTCAAGAAACTTCAACCTGAAAAGCTCGAACCCAAGTCAGAAAAATGCATCTTCATAGGATACCCTAAGAAACCATTGGGTATACCTTCTACTTAAGATCTGAGGGCAAGATCTTTGTTGCCAAGAACGGATCCTTTCTGGAAAAAGAGTTTCTCTCGAAAGAATTAAGTGGGAGGAAAGTAGAGCTTGATGAAGTACGGCCTCTTGAAACAGGAAGTAGTGCAACTCATGAAGATGTTCCTGTGGTGCCTGCACCGACAAGAGAGGAGGTTAATGATGATGATCAAGATACTTCAGATCAAGCTCCCACTGAACTTCGAAGGTCCACTAGGACACGTTCCACACCAGAGTGGTACGGCAACCCTGTCTTAGAAATCATGTTGTTAGACAACAGTGAACCTTCGAACTATGAAGAAGCGATGGCGGGCCCAGATTCCAACAAATGGCTTGAAGCCATGCGATCCGAGATAGAATCCATGTATGAAAACAAAGTATGGACTTTGACATACTTGACCGATGATCGGCGAGCGATAGAAAACAAATGGATCTTTAAGAAGAAGACGGACGCGGATGGTAATGTTACCATCTATAAAGCTCGACTTGTCGCTAAGGGTTATCGACAAGTTCAAGGGGTTGACTACGATGAGACATTCTCTCCCTTAGCGAAGCTGAAGTCCGTCCGAATAATGTTAGCAATTGCCGCATACTATGATTATGAGATATGGCAGATGGACGTCAAAACGGCATTCCTTAACGGACATCTTAAGGAAGAGCTGTATATGATGCAGCCGGAAGGTTTTGTCGACCCTAAGAATGCTAACAAAGTATGCAAACTCCAGCAATCCATTTATGGGCTGGTGCAAGCATCTCGGAGTTGGAACATTCGCTTTGATGAGATGGTCAAAGCGTTTGGGTTTATGCAGACTTATGGAGAAGCCTGCGTTTACAAGAAAGTGAGTGGGAGCTCTGTAGCATTTCTCATATTATATGTAGATGACATACTCTTGATGGGAAATGATATAGAACTTTTGGACAGCATTAAGGCCTACTTGAATAAGTGTTTTTCAATGAAAGACCTTGGAGAAGCTGCTTATATATTAGGCATCAAGATCTATAGAGATAGATCAAGACGCCTCATAGGTCTTTCACAAAGCACATACCTTGATAATATTTTGAAGAAGTTCAAAATGGATCAGTCCAAGAAGGGGTTCTTGCCTGTATTGCAAGGTGTGAGATTGAGCTCGGCTCAATGCCCGACCACAGCAAAACATAAAGAAGAGATGAGTGTCATCCCCTATGCTTCAGCCATAGGATCTATTATGTATGCCATGTTGTGTACCGACTGATGTAAACCTTGCCGTAAGTTTGGTAGGAAGGTACCAAAGTAATCCCGCAAGGAACACCGGACAGCGGTCAAGAATATCCTGAAGTACCTAAAAGGACAAAGGACATGTTTCTCGCTTATGGAGGTGACGAAGAGCTCGTCAGAAGGGTTACGCCGACGCTTAGCTTTGACACAGATCTGGATGACTCTAAGTCACAAACCGGATACATGTATATGTTGAATGGTGGAGTAGTGAGCTGGTGCAGCTGCAAGCGAGCGTCGTGGCGGGATCTACATGTGAAGCGGAGTACATGGCAGCCTTGGAGGCAGCGATGAAGCAATTTGGGTGAAGGAGTTCATCACCGACCTAGGAGTCATACCCAATGCCTCGGGCCGATCAAACTCTTCTGTGACAACACCGGAGCTATTGCACTTGCCAAGGAGCCCGTGTTTCACCGTAAGACCAGCACATCAAGCGCCGCTCAACTCCATTCGTGAAAATGTTCAAGATGGAGACATAGATATTTGCAAAGTACATACGGATCTCGAATGTCGCAGATCCGCTGACTAAACCTCTCTCATGAAAGCAAAACATGATCAACACCGTAACTCTATGGGTGTGTGATTCATCACAATGTAACTAGATTATTGACTCTAGTGCAAGTGGGAGACTGTTGGAAATATGCCCTATAGGCAATAATAAAAGGATTATTATTATATTTCCCTGTTCATGATAATTTTCTTTATTCATGCTGTAACTGTATTATCCGGAAATCGTAATACACGTGTGAATACATAGACCATAATATGTCCCTAGTGAGCCTCTAGTTGACTAGCTCATTGATCAACAGATAGTCATGGTTTCCTGGCTATGGACATTGGATGTCGTTGATAACAGGATCACATCATTAGGAGAATGATGTGATGGACAAGACCCAATCCTAAGCATAGCACAAGATCGTGTAGTTCGTTTGCTAGAGCTTTTTCCAATGTCAAGTATCCTTTCCTTAGACCATGAGATCGTGTAACTCTCAGATACCGTAGGAGTACTTTGGGTGTACCAAACGTCACAACATAACTGGGTGACTATAAAGGTGCACTACAGGTATCTCCAAAAGTGTCTGTGGGTTGACACGGATCGAGATCGATTTGTCACTCCGTATGACGGAGAGGTATCTCTGGGCCCACTCGGTAATGCATCATCATAATGAGCTCAAAGTGACAAAGTTCTTGGTCACGGATCATGCATTACGGATGCGAGTAAAGTGACTTGCCGTAACGAGACCGAACGAGGAATTGGGATACCGACGATCGAGTCTCGGGCAAGTAACGCATCGATTGACAAAGGGAATTGAATACGGGTTGTTTGAATCCTCGACATCGTGGTTCATCCGATGAGATCATCGAGGAGCATGTGGGAGCCAACATGGGTATCCAGATCCCGCTGTTGGTTATTGCCCGAGAGCCATCTCGGTCATGTCTACGTGTCTCCCGAACCCGTAGGGTCTACACACTTAAGGTTCGGTGACGCTAGGGTTATTAGGAAGACTTGTATGTGATTAATGAATGTTGTTCGGAGTCCCGGATGAGATCCCGGACGTCACGAGGAGTTCTGGAATGGTCCGGAGGTGAAGATTTATATATGGGAAGTTGTCATGCGGACACCGGAAAGTTTCGGGGGCATATCGGTATTGTACCGGGGCCACCGGAGAGGTTCCGGGGGTCCATCGGGAGGGGCCACCCCTCTCGGAGGGCCTCATGGGCCGTAAGGGGCAAGGAACCAGCCCCTGGAGGGCTGGGCACGCCCCCCCCCTTGGGCCCATGCGCCTAGGGTTGGGGGAAACCTAGTGGGGCGCCCCTTGCTTGGGGGCAAGCCCCTCCTCGGCCGCCGCCCCCTCTAGATCTCATCTAGAGGGGCCGGCCCCCCTTGCCCCTTCCCCTATAAATAGAGGGGTGAGGGGAGGGCTGCTGGACACAACCAAGGCGCAGCCCCTCCCCTCCCCAACATATCTCCTCCTCTGTCACGAGCTTGGCGAAGCCCTGTCGGAGTACTGCCGCTCCACCACCACCACCACGCCGTCGTGCTGCTGCTGGAGCCATCTTCCTCAACCTCTCCTTCCCTCTTGCTGGATCAAGACAGAGGAGACGGCGTCCGTTCCGTACGTGTGTTGAACGCTGAGGTGCTGTCCGTTCGGCACTTGGTCATTGGTGATCTAAATCACGGCGAGTACGACTCCATCATCACCGTTCCCTTGAACGCTTCCGCACGCGATCTACAAGTGGTATGTAGATGCAATCTCACTCCCTTGACTCGTTGCTTAGATGAACTCATAGATGGATCTTGGTGAAACCGTAGGAAAAATTTTAATTTTCTGCAACGTTCCCCAACAGGCTGGACACGGGGGCTGTGCCCGGGCCATGCCCGAGCACATGCCACCCAGCCAGGTCCCTCGGACCTGGTCGTCGCACGCCCCTCCCCGAGTGGAGACAAGGTATGAAGACCCGTTTGAGCGTCAAGGGGGACTCCTGAGCATCGCGACTCAGGAGCCTAACTGGTCACATATCCCCTCACCCCTTAGTTCCAAACGGCTAACGTCGGTTGAGGTATGCGCGGGGCCGGGCCCTGCCGACGTAGAACGACAAATCCTCTCCTTCACCCCCTCCCTATTTGTTGTTCGCGTGTCAAAGGGGACTCCTGAGCATTGTGACTCAGGAGCCTAACCTGTCATGTAGCCCCTCACTCCTTAGTCCCGTCCTGGTGATCCGGTCGGGGCTAACGGCGGCTGAGGTATGCGCGTGGCCGGGCTCTGCCGACGTAGAACACAAGCAAATAGGAAGGAAATCGCAAAATCTAGCAAATCCAGAAGCAAATATTACAGACCATAAATTGTTCTCACAATACCATACACAAATTTAAACGCCTCCACGAGGCATGGTGCATGTTGCGGGGATCAAAGCAGGAAAAAGGCCACAAGAAGATCACCCCTGGGCCGCGCCACTGCTCGTGGTAGAGTCGCGCTTGGCAGCCCCACCTCCTAGAGCTGTGGGGCCGGCAGCGCCTCGCTTGGGCGCGGTGTTGAAGGCGCGGAACTTCGACAGGAAGGCCTCCGCTCGACCCTTGACGGCTTCAGCAGCAGCGGCGGAGCACTTGGCGTCCACGGGCTCCAGCAGGTCATCGAGGTTGGCGTTGGGGTTGCGGAGGTAGACATGGCTGAGGATCCGCGTCAGCGCTGCAGAGGAGAGGACGCGAGCCTCGACTTCAGCCATGGGGCCGATGCCAATCACGACTTCCTCAAGCACCTCGATGAGGAAGGGAATCAGCTTAGCGGGGCCTTCCTTGGCTCCGGCCAGTGGCTTCTCCAGGCCCCCGTCGTAGAGCGTTTTCAGCGCTATACGAGCCCTCTCCTCGTAGCGCGCGAAGGCCGCGCGGTCCTCGGCCAGGACCTCCGCCTCGGCATCCAGTTCGACCCTCTCCACCTTCAGCGCCTGCTCCAGCGTCTTCAGCCGACCTTGGTCGGCTGAGAGTTCGGCGTCGCGCTCCTTGACAGCAACTTCCCGAGCCCTCATCTCCTCCTCCTTCACCTGGCGGTCACGAACCTCCTTGGTGATCTCATCACGCAGCCCTTCCAGCTTGCCCTCCAGCTTCTCGCAGCGGCCATTAACGGTTGAAGCATCCTTCAGCGCTGCGTCACGAGCGGCCATGGCCTGGGAGGTGGCTTGCTTCCCCTCCTCGGAAGCCGTCACAGCCTGGCTCAGCGCCGCTCGGACGGAGGTGTCAGAGCGAGCCTAGCTGGAGACCAACTCCAGGCGCCTGGCCACCAGGCGGGGATCAGCGCTCTAGAGATCCTCCCGCAGCCGACTCAGCTCGTCAGCGGCACGGTCCAAGGCAACAGAAGAAGCAGAGGAGGCGGGAGCCGGCGGAGTAGGAGGAGAAGACGGCAGCGTGATCACAGCTTGGGAGGAAGGAACCTCCTGAGCCTTGGCCACTTCAGCGGCAGCATCAGGCACCTCCAGAGTCAGCGGGGCCACGGGGGCCGACTCCTCGCTGGAGCGTCCCTGGTGGCCTTGCAAGGATGACCGAGCAGGGGACGTGTGGGCTCTGCTGCCTCCCTTTCCCGCGAGTGAAGACGCGGCCATGGCTGAGGAGCCCGTCCCAGGCGGGATCGCCGCGTCTCCCTTCAGCCTCTGTGCCGCAGGTATCAGCCTACCCAATAGAAGATATCAGGCCTCAACGGCGAAAAGACAGGAGCAAGGCAAAGTTTGAGTACTTACTGGTTAACTGCCGCGGGATCCCATGGACTCCGGCCAAGCTTGAAGCCCGAAAGCCTCTTGCGGGGCTCAGCCTCGAGAGGCCCGGCCGCAGAGGAAGGCGCACCTGAAGGGCTAGAGCTGACTTCGGCTGATGCGAGGGCCGGGGAAGACCCTCGGGAGATTAGCCCGGACCTGTCCTTCCTCGGGACCAGGGGTGTGTCCTCCCCTCCTCGCCTGGCGCCGGCCTCGTCCTCGTCAGGCATGGAGCAGAGGGCGCTGGACCTACGCCAGGGGGAAGTCTCCCCTGTCCCCTCAAAGGTTGCCTCCGAGTCACGCTCCTCGTCCTCGTCGTCATCTCCCTCCTCCTCCTCCTCCTCTCCGCTGGATTCACCAGAGGACAGGTTCATCGTCGCCGTCACTGCCTGGCCCTCAGGATCCTCCGCTAGCACCAGACCGACCCCGTCGAAGGTGGGCATGGCGTCCACCACCAGCTTCCAGTCGTCGCGAAGGAACAAAGGGACTGGAGCACCCACCGGGCTAGCCACTTCCTCTCCAACCAAGAAGCGGAGGGCTGCGGTCAGATCCTCATCGTTCAGGGCATCCAAGCTCAGGCGAAGGACAACATCAGCATCCACGAGCCTCCACAGCGGGCGCGAGTGCGCCTAAAGAGGGGCCACCCGGTGCGACAGGAACTCCCTCAGGAGCGAGGCCCTGGTCAGCTTCGCCGCCCTCAGGTTGCCCGGCCTCAGGTCGGCGTTCATCTTCTCCAGCACCAGCTTCGCCCGCCGATCATCAAGCTACGCATGGGACCACGCCTCAATAGCTTCAGGATGCTTGGTAGGCGGCTCCAGCAGGGGGTTGTGGCACCCGGCGTCCACCATAACCCACTTGCTCTGGAAGCCCTCGGCCCTCTTCCCGGCCTTCGAGATGGCGTTGGACTTGGAGTACGCGACAAAGCTCACTCACGCCGAGATATTGCCACCGGAGACCCGAAGGGAGAAGAAGTGGCACAGCAAGGCCACGGAGGGCACCACCCCGACGTGCGCCTCACAGTAGTAGGCGAAGATCGATAGGAGAAGGATGGAGTTGGGATGGATATGCAGAGCATGCAACTAATATTGGCGAAGCACGGCAAAGAAGAACTCAGATAAAGGAGGGACCATACCAGCGATAATGGCGCCCATGAAGATGGGGTAGAAGGTGCTCCCCTTGTCTTCCGGCCGGGCGGAGCCAAGCCGGAGCGCGCACTCCCCCATCTCATTGATCTACGACGCCGCCATCTGGCGCGTAAGGGCGAGATTCTTCTCCGTCATGTTGGGAGAGACAAGGGCCGGCGAGTACCAGGCCGATGCAGCCCCAGCCGGAGTCTTGCGGGGAGCCATCGTTCGCCGGAGGAGAAAGAATGCGGCAAATCTGGAAATCTTGGATGCAGGAAGGCAAAGAGCAAGAAAGGGGATCTGGAGCAAGGAGAATGAGAGTAATGAGATAAGGCTAACCCAGAGCCAGCCTTTTGTCAGTCAAGCAGTTGCCGAGGCAGCGTGGGGAAACACAGGCGCCCACGTCCAATCAACCGTCACGCGGTGCCCAAGGCCGCAGGCTGATGGGGCCCGCGGCGCTCCGCACTTGCCCCTTCGCTTCTCCGCTAAGCCAAGTCCGAGCGTGCCTTGGGCCGGGGGGCTACTGTCGGCCTTCTGGGAACGGGGGTCCCCAGACTTGCGTGCCTGCGGCCTGCGGGCGGCTCAAGTGGTGGCCCAGCACGGCCCATCTTCGTCAGCACAGGACTTAAGACCCTCGCGAGGGGCCAAGCCTCGCGGGGCGGACGACACAAGCCTTCCTCAGGAACGGCCTCGTCAGGCAGACTCGCGAAGAGGCGGAGAGATCAAGGCGGGGTACCTCGCGAGGTGCTCATTACGCAAGCCATGACGATCGGGACCAGGCGGGCGCCGGCCTGCGTAGTGTCCTTGTTTCCTCTTTGGTGCAAAGGGGGCAAGCACAGGCGTGGAGTACCGAGGCATCAGGAAAAGGTTGCCGTTTCAGTGCAACGAGACCAAGACCAGCAGAGCGGCAGAATGGAGGTCACCATGGAGCCCAAGACGGCGTCATCGCCAGTACTTTTGGCAGCCGAAGACCAACTTTAGTCGGGATAACTTGTACTAGATGTTCCCCTTTGAAATGGCCGTTGTTGGCGTCCTTCCCACTCAATATTTGGGAAGAGGACCAGGGCCTCTATAAATAGTACTAGCCACCACAGAGAAAGAGAGGATTCATCGAGTGCTCATTAGAGAGAGAGGCGATCGAACTCACCCAAGCAGTTCATCGCACCAGCTTAAGAACACCTCTCGCGAGGTTGTTCTTCCCTTGTACTATTCATCATCAGCCCTTACGGCAATCTACCACACCACACACTGGAGTAGGGTATTACACCACAATAGTGGCCCAAACCAGTATAAATCTTGTGTCCCTCATGTTGTTCATCGTTTTTAGCTTAGATCTCACGAGACGATCGAACGTAGATCGGTAGGGGAGAGATCTTCGTGCGCACCCCAGAGTTCGAACCTTAAGGGTCTGCCGGAACCCAACATCCGACACTATCCACACGATCAATATGAACTCTTTTATTCTTTTTATTCTTTCTACTATTTCAAGATCATAGCAAGATAGCAAAGCCCTTGACTCAACACTAATCTTTATTATAGATAGCTCTACTTGATACCAAAACTTCAATCTACAAGATCAAGATACTACTAAAAGGATCTAACTAAATAAAACGGTAAAGATAGGAGTGTGATGGTGATACGATACCGGGGCACCTCCCCCAAGCTTGGCAGTTGCCAAGGGGAGTGCCCATACCCATGTGATTATGTCTCCTTCGGAGGTGATGGAGATGGTGATGATGATGGTGGATAATCACACATCGAGCGTAAAATCTCCTCCAACTTGCGGATCATGCCCTTGAGCCCTACAATATGATCCTTCAACATAATATTTTCCTGAGTGAGATACTTGTTTTGTATGCGAGCTAACTCAATCATCTTGAAAGCTTCAATCTCAGTTGGAGTAAAGAGGTTAGGTAGAGGTTGAGGGATGTCTTCTTCTTCCACCGCCGGAGCTTGATCCTCCATGGCCTTCTTGATCCCTTCATCCTTGTTGATCTCCTCCAGTTCTTCTCTTTTCAGCTCTATCTTCAATAGCCAAGCGTCCTTGTCTTCATTGTTGAAGGAGGGCGACGTCATGGTGCTCTAGATCTGTCAGAAAAACAGCTCGAAACGAAAACAGAGGAGTTTTGCGTGATACAGCGGTCAAAACTTTCGGGAGATTATATAATGAATTTATACCGACCAAAATACGTAACGTGCAAGAAAACGGTGTCCGGGAGGCACACAAGGTGGCCACAAACAGGGGGCGCGCCCAGGAAGGGTGGGCGCGCCCTCCACCCTCGTGGAGGCCTCGTGTCCTTCCCGGATTACTTCTTTCTTTCCAAAATTCTTAAATATTCCAAAACGGAGGAAAATTGCCATTAGAATTGTTTTGGAGTCGGTTTACTTACCGTACCACATACCTATTCCTTTTTGGAGTCTGAAATGTTCTGGAAAGTGTCCCTTATGTATTCGTCTGGGGTTACGGTTTCAATAATACTAATTTCAACATTGATAGGATTACGTGAGATATAATGTTTGATTCTTTGAACGTTCACCACCCTCGGACTTGTGTCTTCGAAGTTGTTGATTTTTATGGTACCGGAACGATAGACCTCCTCGATAACGTAAGGACCCTCCCATTTAGAGACAAGTTTTCCTGCAAAAAATCTTAAACGAGAATTGAATAATAACACATAATCACCTACGTTAAATTCTCGCTTTCGTATCCTTTTGTCATGCCAGCGTTTGACTTTTTTTTAATAGCTTGGCATTCTCATAGGCTTGGGTTCTCCATTCATCAAGTGAGCTAATGTCAAACAACCTCTTCTCACCGACAAGTTTTAAGTCATAGTTGAGCTCTTTAATAGCCAAATATGCTTTATGTTCAAGTTCAAGAGGTAAGTGACATGCTTTTCCATAAACCATCTTATACGGAGACATACCCATAGGATTTTTATACGCAGTTCTATAGGCCCACAATGCATCATCAAGTTTTTTGGACCAATTCTTTCTAGATATATTCACATTCTTTTGCAAAATTAATTTGAGCTCTATATTGCTCAACTCTACTTGACCACTAGACTGCGGGTGATAAGGAGATGCAATTCTATGATTAACATCATACTTAGCAAGCATCTCACGGAAAGCACCATGAATAAAATGTGAACCACCATCAGTCATAAGATATCTAGGGACTCCAAACCTTGGAAAAATAACTTTTTTAAGCATTTTAATAGACGTGTTATGATCAGCACTACTAGTTGGAATAGCTTCTACCCACTTAGTAACGTAACCAACAGCAACTAAAATATGTGTGTAACCAGTAGAGGCAGGAAAAGGTCCAATATAATCAAAGCCCCAAACATCAAATGGTTCAATAATAAGAGAATAATTCATAGGCATTTCTTGACGTCTACTAATATTACCAATTCTTTGACATTCATCACAAGATAAGACAAACTTACGAGCATCTTTGAAGAGAGTAAGCCAATAAAAACCGGATTGCAATACCTTATGTGCAGTTCTATCTCCAGCGTGGTGTCCTCCATATGATTCGGAGTGACACTTGCGTAGGATCTGTTCCTGTTCATGCTCAGGCACACAACGTCTAATAACACCATCTACTCCTTCTTTATAAAGGTGTGTGTCATCCCAGAAGTAATGTCTTAAATCATAAAAGAACCTTTTCTTTTGCTGGTATGTGAAACTAGGTGGTATGAATTTAGCAACAATGTAATTAGCATAATAAGCATACCAAGGAGCAGTACGAGAAGCAGTAACGACCACTAATTGTTCATCAGGAAAGCTATCATCAATAGGTAGTGGGTCATCAAGAACATTCTCTAACCTGGACAGGTTGTCTGCAACGGGGTTCTCAGCTCCCTTTCTATCAACAATATGCAAATCAAATTCTTGGAGCAAGAGAACCCATCTAATAAGTCTAGGCTTATCATCTTTCTTTTCCATAAGATATTTAATAGCAGCATGATCAGTGTGAATAGGAACTTTGGAATCTACAATACAAGGTCTAAACTTATCACATGCAAATACAACTGCTAAAAACTCTTTTTTAGTAGTAGCATAGTTTCTCTGGGCAGTATTAAGAGTTTTACTAGCATATTGGATAACATTCAATTTCTTATCAACTCTTTGCCCTAGAACAGCATACTGGATAATCATTAGCATCACACATAACTTCAAAGGGTAAATTCCAATCAGGTGGCTGAACAATAGGTGCAGTGATCAAGGCTTTCTTAAGTATTTCAAATGCTTCTACACAATCATCATCAAAGACAAAAGGAATATCTTTTTGCAATAAATTAGTCAGAGGCCTAGATATTTTAGAAAAGTCCTTAATGAACCTCCTATAAAAACCAGCATGACCAAGGAAACTTCTTATACCTTTTATGTCCTTGGGACATGGCATCTTTTCAATAGCATCAACCTTAGCTTTATCAACTTCAATACCTCTCTCAGAAATCTTATGCCCCAAGACAATGCCTTCATTAACCATAAACTGGCACTTTTCCCAATTCAAAACGAGACTAGTGTCTTCACATCTCTGCAAAACTCGATCAAGGTTGCTCAAGCAATCATCAAAAGAGGATCCATAAACGGAGAAATCATCCATGAATACCTCACAAATCTTTTCACAAAAGTCAGAGAATATACCCATCATGCATCTTTGAAAGGTAGCAGGTGCATTACATAAACCAAAAGGCATACGTCTATAAGCAAAAGTACCAAAAGGGCAAGTAAAAGTAGTTTTTGATTGATCCTCCGCTGACACAGGTATTTGAGATAAACCAGAATAACCATCTAGAAAGCAAAAATGTGTGTGTTTGGATAGTCTTTCTAGCATTTGATCAATAAAAGGTAAAGGGTAATGATCTTTCTTAGTAGCTTTATTTAACTTACGGAAATCAATTACCATCCTATAACCTGTAATAATTCTTTGCGGGATCGAATCATCTTTATCATTAGGAACGACAGTAATACCTCCCTTCTTAGGAACGCAATGGACAGAACTTACCCAATCACTATCAGCAACGGGATAAATTATACCTACCTCAAGGAGCTTTAGTATCTCCTTTCTTACCACTTCTTTCATCTTAGGATTCAATCGTCATTGAGGATCTCTAACTGGTTTGGCGTCTTTCTCCACATTTATTTTGTGTTGGCATAGGGTGGGACTAAGTCCCTTAAGATCATCCAGAGTATATCCAATAGCAGCACGGTGCTTCTTCAGAGTTTTCAATAATCTTTCTTCTTCTTGCTCTGAAAGGTTAGCACTAATAATAAAGGGATATATTTTATTTTCATCAAGATAAGCATACTTAAGATTATCATGTAAAGGTTTAAGCTCAAACACGGGATCGCCCTTGGGTGGAGGAGGATCCCCTAGGATTTGAACAGGTAGGTTGTGTTTCAGAATAGGACCCTGTTGAAGCAACACTTCATCTATTTCTCTTCTTTCATTCATAAACATATCATTTTCATGGTCTAGCAAATATTGTTCTAACGGATCAGTAGGAGGCACGGCAATAGAAGCAAGACCAATAATCTCATCCTTACTAGGTGATTCTTTATCATGGGGTTGTCTACGAAACTTAGCAAAATTAAACTCATGAGACATATCCCCTAAGCCAACTGTAACAGTATCCTTTTCACAATCAATCCTAGCATTAACAGTATTCAAGAAGGGTCTACCAAATATAATGGGACAAAAGTCATCTTGTGGGGAACCAAGAACAAGAAAATCAGCAGGGTATTTAACTTTCCCACACAAGACTTCAACATCTCTGACAATCCCAACTGGCTTAATGGTGTCCCTATTGGCAACCTTAATAGTAACATCAATATCTTCTATTTCAGCAGGTGCAATATTATGCATAATTTCTTTATATAGGTCATAGGGTATTGCACTAGCACTAGCACCCATATCACATAAGCCATGATAACAAGGATCTCCTATTTTAACAAAAATAACAGGCATGCCTACAACAGGTCTATGTATCTTAGCATCTGGTCTGGCAATATTAACAGTCTCACCATAGAAATAAATAACATGCCCATCTAAATTATCATCCAAGAGATCTATAACCATAGCAATACTAGGTTCAACCTTGATTTGCTCAGGAGGCGTATAAGTTCTAGTATTACTCTTACGAACAACAGTCGAAGTTTTAGCATGATCCTTTATCCTAACAGGAAAAGGAGGTTTCTCAACATAACTAGTAGGAACAATAGGATAATTATAAGTGACAGTATTTTCTTCAACTGTAATAGGTGCAACTACTTTTACTTCAATGGGAGGATTATATTTAAACCACTTCTCCTTAGGGAGATCAACGTGAGTAGCAAAAGATTCACAAAAAGTAGCTACTATCTCAGAGTCAAGTCCATATTTAGCGCTAAATCCATGAAAAGCATCGGTATCCATAGAAGATTTAACACAATCAAACTTAGGTGTTATACCTAACTCCTTACCATCGTCGGAACCCCAATCTTCAGTGTTGCGTTTAATTCTTTCCAATAAGTCCCACTTGAATTCAGTAGTCTTCAGCATATAAGAACCAGCACAGGAAGTATCAAGCATGGTGCGATCATTGAGAGAAAGCCGAGTATAAATTTTTTGAATAATCATATCTCTTGAGAGCTCATGATTGGGGCATGAATATAACATTGACTTATGCCTCCCCCAAGCTTGAGCGATGCTTTCTCCTTCGCGAGGACAGAAATTATATATGTAATTACGATCACGATGAACAAGATGCATAGGATAGAACTTCTAGTGAAATTCCAACTTCAATCATTTATAATTCCAAGATCCCGTATCATCACATAGCCTATACCATGTCAATGCATCTCCCTTGAAAGATAAAGGGAAGACATTCCTTTTGACAACATCATCGGGAATACTTGCAAGTTTAAATAATCCACAAACTTCATCCACAAAGATAAGGTGTAAATCGGGATGCAATGTTCCATCTCCTGCAAAGGGATTAGCTAGCAGTTTCTCTATCATACCCGAAGGAATCTCAAAGTAAATATATTCAGTAGGTTCAGTAGGTTGAGGAGCAACTCTTTGCTCTTTTGATCGGGGTGAAGATACCCCGAACAAGCCCCTCAAAGGATTAGTTTCCATAGTAACAACTGACAGAAAATTTCAGTACACTATATAAATATTTTCTTACCAAGTTCCACTCACCAAAGGCGCTTCACTCCCCGGCAACAGCGCCAGAAAAGAGTCTTGATGACCCATAAGTATAGGGGCTCTATCGTAGTCCATTCGATAAGTAAGAGTGTCGAACCCAACGAGGAGCAGAAGGAAATGACAAGCGGTTTTCAGTAAGGTTTTCTCTGCAAGCACTGAAATTGTAGGTAACAGATAGTTTTGTGATAAGATAATTTGTAACGGGTAACAAGCAATGAAAGTAAATAAAGTGCAGCAAGGTGGCCCAATCCTTTTTGTAGCAAAGGACAAGCCTGGACAATTTCTTATAATGAGAAAAGCGCTCCTGAGGACACGTGGAAATTATCGTCAAGCTAGTTTCCATCACGCTCATATGATTCGCGTTCGGTACTTTGATAATTTGATATGTGGGTGGACCGGTGCTTGGGTACTGCCCTTACTTGGACAAGCATCCCACTTATGATTAACCCCTATTGCAAGCATCCGCAACTACAAAATAAGTATTAAGGTAAACCTAACCACAACATTAGACATATGGATCCAAATCAGCCCCTCACAAAGCAACACATAAACTCGGCTTTAAGCTTCTGTCACTCTAGCAACCCATCATCTACTTATTACTCCCCAATGACTTCCTCTAGGCCCAAATAATGGTGAAGTGTCATGTAATCGACATTCACATAACACCACTTGAGGAGAAACAACATACATATCATCAAAATATCGAACGAATACCAAATTCACATGACTACTAATAGCAAGACTTCTCCCATGTCCTCAGGAACAAACGTAACAACTCACAAAGCATATTCATGTTCATAATCAAAGGGGTATTAATATGCATTAAGGATCTGAACATATGGTCTTCCACCAAGTAAACCAATAAGCATCAACTACAAGGAGTAATCAACACTACTAGCAACCCACAGGTACCAATTTGTGGTTTTGATACAAGATTGGATACAAGAGATGAACTAGGGTTTTGAGAGGAGATGGTGCTGGTGAAGATGTTGATGGAGATTGACCCCCTCCCGATGAGAGGATCGTTAGTGATGACGATGGTGATGATTTCCCCCTCCCGGAGGGAAGTTTCCCCGGCAGAACAGCTCCGCCGGAGCCCTAGATTGGTTTCGCCAAGGTTCTGCCTCGTGGCAACGGAGTTTCATCCTGTAAGCTTGCTTATGATTTTTTTCCAGGGTAAAAGCCTTCATATAGCAGAAGATGGGCACCGGAGGGCCACCAGGGGGCCTAGGAGACAGGGGGCGCGCCCAGTAGGGGTGGGCGCACCCCCACCCTCCTGGCCAGGGTGTGGGCCCCTCTGGTGTTTTCTTCGCTCAATAATTCTTATTAATTCTAAAAATAACTTTCGTTGAGTTTCAGGATTTTTTTGGAGCTGTGCAGAATAGGTTTCCAATATTTGCTTCTTTTCCAGCCAGAATTCCAGATGCCATCATTCCCCCTCTTCATTATAAACCTTGTAAAATAAGAGAGAATAGCCATAAGTATTGAGACATAATGTATAATAACAGCCCATAATGCAATAAATATTGATATAAAAGCATGATGCAAAATGGACGTATCAGATAAGCATCACCTGGACCACATCAGCAAGGGTGATGTCCTTTTCTATCATACTCTTGATATGCTTTTGCAGCATTGACACTTCGTTAGAGGATCCCTAGTCTAGACCCTTGTTGGTCCAGGACGCGAGCCGCAGTGGAGATCCGGATCTGAAAGCAGGAGCGGCCGCCCACTTGGTGCCGTGGGGTTTGGTGATGTAGAACCACACCTGTTGCCATACCTTGACTGTGTCCACGAATTTCCCTTTGGGCCAGGTAACATGGCGGAGCTTGCTCACCATGGCACAGCCGCACTCGACGTGTTGGTCGTCGACAACCTTCGGCTTCACGTTGAAAACCTTGAGCCACAGGCCGAAGAGTAGGGGGGCGCGGAGGAATGCCTCACACACGACAATGAACGCAGAGATGTGGAGGAAGGAATTCGGGGCCAGATCATGGAAATCCAGCCCGTAGTAAAACATGAGACCTCAGACGAAGGGATGGAGGGCAAACCCAAGTCCTCGGAGGAAGTGGGGGATGAATACCACCCTCTCGCCGGGCTTTGGGGTGGGGATGACCTACCCCGGGGTACGAAGCCTGTGTGAAATCTCCGCCATCAAATACCTTGCCTCACATAGATCCTTGATGTCCTTCTCCGTTACATAGGAGGCCATCCACTTGCCCTGGGAACCTGATCCAGCCATAGCCGGAGAAGTTGGGGTGAAGGGCAAGATTGGAGCTTGGGCGCTGGAGCTCGAGAACGGACAGGCAGGAAGGGAGGAATGTGTGAGGCAAATGGATAGATCTTCATCCGTTTATATAAGCTGCGAATATCAAGCGCCTCCCCCCTCATAAGCCTTAAACCTCGCCTATTCCCAAGGGGCGTGTGAATGGCATGGTTAGATTATCCAAACCCGTATTGATGAGAATCCCGTGATAAGGGGCACGATCTCTGCTTTGACAAGACGTGTCAATGGTTGTGCCTCGAAACGCGAAGCAGGGGCTGAAAAACGGTTTAGAATAATAACAAGGCCAGAACATAACGCCTCACCGAAAAAGTTGCCCATGGACGTGTTTAATTTTGTTTTAAGTATTGTTGCCCCTACAGCTTAGGGTTGTAATTATTGGACAGAGCCAGATACCTTTCTTATGTGCGGAAGACTGCTTTGGATTATTCGGAGAAGGAACTCACCTTGCAATGCCGAAGACAATCTGCGAGCCGGATACATCGTCATTGAAGCCCAGTTCAGGGGCTACTGAGGGAGTCCTGGACTAGGGGGTCCTCGGGCGTCCGGGCTATGTGATATGGGCCGGACTAATGGGCCGTGAAGATAGAAGATCAAAGACCTTCCCCCGTATCCGGATGGGACTCTCCTTTGCGTGGATGGCAAGCTTGGAGTTCGGATAATATATTTTCCTTTCTCTGTAAACCGACTCTGTACAACCCTAGGCCCCTCCGGTGTCTATATAAACCGGAGGCTTTAGTTCCTAGAGGCAATCATAATCATACAGTCTAGACATCTAGGGTTTAGCCATTACGATCTCGAGGTAGATCAACTCTTATAACCCTTATACTCATCAAAGTCAATCAAGCAGGAAGTAGGGTATTACCTCCATTAAGAGGGGCCAAACCTGGGTAAACATCATGTCCACTACCTCCTGTTACCTTCGATCCTTAGACGCACAGTTCGGGACCCCCTACCCGAGATCTGCCGGTTTTGACACCGACACCTAGTGATACCAGAGAACGATAGAGACGTGAGAGATAATGAAAACCGTGTAATGTATAATGATAGGAAGAGTGTGAAATGATGTATATAGAATTTTTGAATTCTTTGTTGTGCTTTTGAAAGTATATATAAAAAATGATGTATATCGAATTTTGTTCCAATTGAAAATGGATCCTGCCCGAACAAAAATAGAATACAAATGGATTGAAATTGAGCTGGCACAGTAAACGTGCAAGCTTTTTCTCAAAAAATTGGACGAAGCGGCCAAGCTCGCAGTAACTACACGAAACCAAAAATATGGGAGATGGATTACCGTCTGTCCCTGACACACAACATATGTCGGCTCAATTTCAATAGGTCTTGATAGGCGCAGGTTTGTATTTTCACTCAAACATGATATAACCGCCTCTCACCCGGATTCATACACGGTGAGCGCCAAAACAAACTCTCCTCGGCTGACATCTCCGGCGGCAAATATTTGGTGTATGCGAGATTACCATCTTATCCCCAACCGACTATTATTGTTGTGATGTAGGAAATTTTAAACATGGGCTAAGTTTGTAAATTTCCTCGCATTTGAGACAAGCGCGCCCTGAAGGCATGGTTCCCCCTTCCTCTCTCCCTCCATTTCCCCATTCGTACTCCGTGGGCGCCAAAACACCCTCTCCACCCCAGCCTCCTCCGTCCGCCACCCCATCCACCGCCGTCCTCCTCCACCATACCAGAGTTGATACCCCGACGCTGTCGTCAATTATGAGAGATCGACCTCTCTCATCCACGGTTTCGGACCAAGATCCTTGATTCGCGTCCTCTCGCTTCATCCGCGCTGTCGTCCTCCTTGCCAAGGCCGCTCGTACGACCGTCTCGTCCACCACGCCAGGATATTTCCCTCGCCGCCACCGTCTGACCTCCTAGATCTGCTTCCACGCCGCCGACAACCATCGCTACTGCAGCACCCTCAATGCCTCAACAGATGCTTACACGGTGCAACACCAGAGGCAGTACTCTTTCATATCTGGTTATTTATGTCAGAAAGAAAATAGATCGCCACTACTTTACTGTGATTTCTTGTCCATCACTTAGAATCTTACTTGTTAGTTAAAAGAAAACATTGGTTGCAAAGTTTCCTTTGACCGGTTTGCACCTTCAGATCCGTCATGGCAAGCTCAACACTATACTCGCAATGCTTATGGTTTCCCCCTTTTATATTCCACACTAGTTAAATGACAGTAGACTAAATTTCAAAATTGGGTCAATCAATTTTTGAGAGCTCGCCGGAGTTCGCCGGAGGCAAGGAAGGGGCTCGGGTGGGGACAGTGGTTGTGGGGGGCGGTGGCCTGGTGGTGGTGGGGCCTCACCAAACGAAGAAAACTCGACGCTGGTGGGGCGGGGGGTGGTGGGGGTGGTGAAGGAACACAGACGGTGGGGGCGGTTCAGGGGAGGGCGGGGGGTCGGGGTCGGTGGTTCGGTCGGCGGCCCGTGCGGTGTTCTATAGGGGAAGAATCAGAGACGAGGAAGAAGAAGGGTTAGGAGACGTAGGATCTTCATCCAACCACCTGAAATGGTCGACTAGCCCAAATGACAAAAGTCACGCGACTTTCATGCAGACATTCCTTTATATTCAGCACCATCATCGTAGCTGCTTAGCACTGCTCCTCAATCCATCAAGCTAAACAACGTGCCACTCATATGTCCAAACTTGTTCCTCAAATACGAATCAGATATGATGCTAATTACTAAAACAGATAACGTTTAATTGGTCAGATAATGTTCCTACTTTACTTTCAAAAAGCACGTGCAACACATATAGAGAGACAACAGGGAGTTGCATTCTTAATGCGCTCTGGTTCATCATGTGTGGGGTTGTGGGCACTACGCAACAAACATTTTATTATCCAAAATCTTCTTGCTCTTCTTTAGCATGTTCCGCTTCTATTCTTCTTTAATAAGTACTCTCACCATTCCTAAATACAAGTATTTGTATAGATTCCACCAAAGACTACATATGGAGCAAAATGAGGGAATCAACACTCTAAAATGTATCTGTATACATCTGTATGTGATCCATAGCGGAAATCTCTACAAAGACTTATATTTTGGAATGGAGGGAGTATGATAGTAGTATAGTATGTTCCTTGTAGTGAAGAGGAGCAGGGACATTTGCAGTGTAGAGGTCTATTCGGTCGGTTGTGATGGACACTTTCAACTCTTCGGGCCTGTTTGATTCGTAGGATTTTGTAAACATAGGAATAGGAATTGTAGTGGCCTGCCCACTTGAATCCTATAAGATTAGCAAGGAAATGCGGGGAGTTGTGTCGCCTTTGAGAGTTACACTGATATTAACAATACCACACCTTCAGTTGAAGAGAGTTGGTATCCGAAGCCTTTCTAGCCATACAGTATATTATGAACCTATCATCTGCCAACTATCCTTACTTATGGAGCCTATTTTTTGTGTACTTGTGCCAGATTATATTAATGCACGCACCATATTACAGCACACATGGGCTCTCTCATCATAATCTAGTGATAGCACACAAGGGTTTACAGGGAGCCCCTATATTAGAATATCCTCTGCATTACAAAGATAATCTCACTACTATTTATGTTTTCATGCTTCTCAGATATTTAACGTAATCACAATGAATATCAGAATCCGCACATCAGAAGAATATTGTGGAACACTTCAAGGACTAGCAAAATTGGCACCAAGGCATTGAGTGCCATTCTGGATACAATGAAACTCATGCGCTCCCCACCTGCAGATTCTTGTTCAGAATATGGTCCTAATGACTATTCTGACCTCGAGGAGTCGAAGGCAGATGGCATGTCCTATTCACCCATCAAGGTGCATGTTCTAATTTGGCAAGGTTTTATTGATTGCGCGTATCTTGCATTTCTTCTACTTTGTTGCACCACCATCTGCTTAGTTTACTCATCATATCTTTCAAGATGCCATGCCCATCCATTATCAATACATATTCCATATGTCATCATACCATGTTTTTCCAGTCAAATGTTGTTCTTGTGCATCAGACATCAAAAAGGAAGAGGGTGATTGCCGAACCTAAAGGAGCACCACCAAAGTCCATGAAAAACGTGGTGGTGCTGAAGAAATCAGACAACACCCCACTTATATTGGCTCTACAACCAGTGACACAAAACGTAGGACCGACTCCAGCAGACTGTACCCATACTTCATTTGCCACACCACTAGCCCCACCACACAGGACCTGCACTCCCGCAAAAGGTATGCCAATCTCAGTTGCCATAGCACTAGCCTTACCACAGAAAAATCCCAGTCCAGCAAAAAGTACAGAAAGTCCACCAGCCAAAGACCTATCCCAACTGCAGAGAGGGTCAATTCCTGCAGATTGGAACCCCATTCCAGTTATTCCCAGTTTAAAAGACAATGCTTTCAATGTTGCTAGGGACTATATGCATATATTCCCATCATGGGAAGATTATAGTGAAGACAAACACCATTTTCACATCTTCATGTCCCACTTATGTGTAATTGTTATTATTCATGGTGATTATTTTCCTGTTTTCTGCTGATTGAACACATCAATGATTTACATTACATTGTTGTAAGTAGGCGAGGGTCAATCTGGATAGTCATGACAAGCAAAGCTTGCTCGCGCTTTTCAAGGAAGCATTGCAGCAGTATCGGTGTTACCTGAGGAAATCACACTTTGATGGCAAGTCTATAAACGAATTTCCGGTGAAGTCTCCTGTGCTAAATTTAGAAGACATTGAATGGAAAAACCTTGTTATGCACTGGTCTCATTCCCAAGATGAGGTATTGTCTATGATATCACATGATAATTTGAACTTCTACTTTTCCGCATGTGGCTTACGGATCTCTTTTGCAGGAAATCTACTCGAAGAAGAATTCCGGTTTGAAAAGGACTATAGGACATCACAAATATGCTGCCCACTGCTTTGCCCTCATTAGTACTTGTTGTCCTGTATCGTACTTGCATTCATAATTGGTTCATGACAGTAGTATGCATGATAGCTTGCTTATCAATTGTTTGTTCCAAATTATCTGATCTATATTAATGGTTACATTAGTGTAGAATATATCCAATGCCAATGAAAAAGCTTAGCTCTGCATTGTTCTTGTAAGTACCTGCTGTCCTTTATCAGTGTACTTATATTGACAGCTAATTGTTCATGTACCATCACTCTACAGCTTATTTTCCTTTGCCCTCCATTTTCTACACATCAGATATATATTTACTCTTACCAAAAGGATGGATAACACCGATGGTACTGAAGAAGTTTAGCTCTGCATTGCACTTGGTTGTACCTTTTGCCTGTATCGTTGTACTTACATTTATGGCTACTTGGTTATGTAGCATCACTCTTCATCTTATCTTAAATATTCTCCAGTTTTTGTTATATTATCACATCTATATTTACATTTAACAAAATGTAGAATAAAGGCAATGCTTATGAAGAAGATTTTGTGGTAAACTTCTTGAATTGCCCCCCCCCCAATCAGCATGGACAAGGGCTTTATCGAGCCGGTCTTCACCACTAATATAAGTTTGTCCTTCTCAAGCCTTCAAACTTTGTTGTGTATATTTGGATAGGCATGGCTGCAACAGTTTTTTATTTTTGGTGTTTGCATCAAATTGCATGTTTAAAGTTTATTATGTAGTTCATAAACAAAAGTTTGTCCTTCTCAATTTTAGTTTTCAGTTGTACAACCAAGTTCCTTCTTCATACCATGTAAATTTAACTATAAAGCGCAAGTCATCTTCTTTTGCATTGCATGTATGCTTCTATTCTTGATTCGTAATCCAGTGGTGTGGTCATCCTACCCACTACAGCACAATGTCATATTCTACAATGTCTTAACTATGAACAATGTCATATCATTCTACTATTATTTAAACCATCTCTTTATTTGCCAATCTGAAATGGAATAAATTGATAGCACACTAACCATTGATACTTATGAGTTCTTGATCTGTAATCCAGTGGTGTCGTAAAGCTGCCAACTCCTTCACAATGTCATTTCCTGCCATGTCTTAACCTAAACAATACCATATTGTGTTAATGCTATTTTAAAATGTGTCACTTTATTTGTCAATAAGAAATGTGATGAATTGTCAGCACTGATACTTATATGTGCAAAACCTGTCATTTGTCTGCTTGTTTCTCTTTCAGAGTGAGGAGGATATAAGCATCAAACAAGCGTAGTCTCATCAGCTTGCTCAGCTGCTTGCGCTGCAGCTCCTGAGCAGGGCTAACCTTTCTTGAACTCTATTGAAGTGTTGTCGGTTTTGTATATTGTTTTGTCGGCGTGTTTATTTGCACTAGTGGCGATCTTTGATTCCAAGTGTATGTAATCTGCTGTCTCCTTGTGCTTTATTATCATAGTGGCGAACTTTGATGCCTAGTGGATGTAATATGTAGTAATTCTTTATTGTATAGTCTAGATTTTTTCTTATTCCCGATGCTGCAGTTATTTTACTTTATATATATCATGTCTTCGTTCCATGAAAAGTAAACCGGCCAAACCGTAAAATTATGGTACATAATTGGGTCATCATCACTATGTATGGGCCGCATCATGGGCCCAGTCATCTTGGTCCGGTAACAGGCCTAAATGTAAACTGGCCCACTAGTAGTTTCGGGCCTTTAATAGGCCGATTAAACCGCCGGCCCTATTTTCGAAAGAAAATTCAATGGGCTTTTAGGAGGCTCAAAATTAGGTTGGGCCTGAAACGTGCCGAATAGCTCACAGGCCGACAGTAGGCCGAAATAGACCCTCGCCCATGATTGTGCCAATCACATCATGGGTCGTTAACAGGCCAAAATTGTCTCGGCCCTTGTTTGGCCCAATCAGATTATCGGCTGTGAGCAGGCCGAATGCAAAGCGGGCCATTGTTAGGCCCAACTATATGGCAGGCTTTTAACAGGCCAAAATAAATATAGGGACAAAATGTTAAACGGGCCTTTAACAAGCCAAACTAATATCAGGCTGTATTGCTAAATGGGCCTTTAGCAAATAGAAATCCTAACCGGGCCTCAAGTGGGCCCAAAAGCATAGGGTACAGTTGACGGGCCGAATCTGATATGGGCCATAATTTAGCTCAAAGGCTCTTAAAGGGCCAGATCTTATATGGGTCGTAATATGTCCCAGAACGTGGTAAATTATTAATGGGTCGGATCTCATATGGGCCCTTATTAGGCCCAAAACGTGACAGGCTGTTAATGGACCAGATCAAATATGGGCCGGCATTTGGCCCAAATCATGGTAGCCTGTTAACTCTTGTGGGCCTTTAGCTAGGCCGGCCCATTATGGTCAGCAAAATCTTGTGGGCCTTTATCTGGGCCGGCCCATTATGGTCTGCAAAGTCTTGTGGGCCTTTAGTTGGGCCAGCCCATAATGGTTTGCAAAATTTTGTGGGCCTTCAGCTGGGTCGGACCATTATGGTCTGCAAAATTTTATGAGCCTTTAGTTGGGCCGACCCATTTAATCTTTATGGGCCACTTTTGGGCCGGTCCACATGTCAACATATTATAGGGGCATCTCACCCATTGGATGAGTGCATCTCTGCCAACGCCGAGCTGACACATGGTTATGTCGGCCAATGAGAATTTTACACGTGGAAAATCGCCATTGGTCATAGCTGTTAGCAGGTTATCAGAGCCAAAACCGGACCCGATAGCTTAACGTCGACCCGTTACGGGGGATGCCACGTGTCGGTCTCCCTTGACGACAACACTTCTATGACGCGCAATTTATCATCATGGAAGTGGACACTTTCGAGATGATAATTTTGGTATTGTCATGGAAAACTTCTACGATGGCACAAGTATGACTATCTTGATTCTGTCATAAAATCATCATGGATGTACATGCATGACAGAAAACGTGACCTACTGTGACAAACATGTATCATCATGGAAGTGTATTTTTTGTAGTGATAGCATGGAACAATCAAAAATTATATATACGTTGGAGACATATCAAGCATCCCCAAGCTTAATTCATGCTCGTCCTCGAGAAGGTAAATGATAAAAATAGAATTTTTGATGTGGAATGCTACCTAACATATTTATCTATGTAAATTTTCTTTATTGTGGCATGAATGTTCAGATCCACAAGATTCAAAACAAAGTTTAATATTGACATAAAAACAATAATACTTCAAGCATGCTAACAAGGCAATTATGTCTTCTCAACATAAAATGGCTAAAGAAAGTTATTGCTAGAAAATCGTATAGTCTCACTATGCTCCATCTTCATCACACAAAATATTCAAATCATACACAACCCCGATGACAAGCCAAGCAATTGTTTCATACTTTTGGTGTTCTCAAACCTTTTCAACTTTCACGCAATACATGAGCGTGAGCCATGGACATAGCGCTATAGGTGGAATAGAATATGGTGGTTGTGGAGAAGACAAAAAGAAGGAGATAATCTCACATCAACTAGGCGTATCAACAATCTATGGAGATGCCCATCAATAGATATCAATGTAGTGAGTAGGGATTGTCATGCAACGGATGCACTAGAGCTATAAGTTTATGAAAGCTCCTAAAGAAAAACTAAGTGGGTGTGCATCCAACTTGCTTCCTCATGAAGACCTAGGGCATTTGAGGAAGCCCATCATTGGAATATACAAGCCAAGTTCTATAATGAAAAATTCCCACTAGCATATGAAAGTGACCAAATAGGAGACTCTCTATCATGAAGATCATGGTGCTACTTTGAAGCACAAGTGTGGAAAAAGGATAGTAACATTGCCCCTTATCTCTTTCTCTCTCATTTTTTCTCTCTTTTTTGTTTGGCTTCTTTCAGCACTCTTTTTTTATTTTTCTCACATGGGATAATGCTCTAGTAATGATGATCATCACACTTCTATTTACTTACAACTCAAGAATTACAACTCGATACTTACAACAAAATATGACTCTATATGAATGCCTTTGGTGTTGTACCGGGATGTGCAATGACTCAAGAGTGACATGTATGAAAGAATTATGAAATGTGGCTTTGCCACAAATACAATGTCAACATGATCATGCAAAGCAATATGACAATGATGAAGCGTGTCATAATAAACGGAACGGTGGAAAGTTGCATGGCAATATATCTCAGAATGGCTATGGAAATGTCATAATAGGTAGGTCTGATGGTTGTTTTGAGGAAGGTATATGGTGGGTGTATGGTACTGGCAAAAGTTGCATGGCACTAGACATGCTAGCAATGGTGGAAGGGTGAGAGTGCGTATAATCCATGGACTCAAAATTAGTCATAAAAAAACTCACATACTTATTGCAAAAATCTATTAGTCATCCAAACAAAGTACTACGCGCATGCTCTTAGGGGGATAGATTAGTAGGAAAAGACCATCGCTCGTCCCCGACCGCCACTCGTAAGGAAGACAATCAATAAATACATTGTGCTCCAACTTCATCACATAACGGTTCACCATACATGCATGCTACGGGAATCACAAACTTTAACATAAGTATTTCTCAAATTCACAGTTACTCCACTAGCATGACTCTAATATCATCATCTTCATATCTCAAAACAATCATAAGGAAACAAACTTATCATAGTATTCAATGCACTTTATATGAAAGTTTTTATTATATCCCTCTTGGATGCCTATCATATTAGGATTGAATTTATAACGAAAGCAAATTACCATGTTGTTTTAAAAGACTCTCAAAATGATATAAGTGAAGCATAAGAGTTAAACAATTTCTATAAAATGAAACCACCATCGTGCTCTAAAAAGATATAAGTGAAGCACTAGAGCAATATTGCCTAGCTCAAAAGATAAGTGAAGCACATATTGTATTCTAATAAATCATGATTCATGCGTGTCCCTCTCAAAAGGTGTGTACAGCAAGGATTATTGTGGCAACTAAAAAAATCAAAGACTCGAATCATACAATACGCTCCAAGCAAAACACATATCATGTGGTGAATAAAAATATAGCCTCAAGTAAAGTTACCGATAGATGAAGACGAAAGAGGGGATGCCTTCCGGGGCATCCCCAAGCTTAGGCTCTTGGTTGTCCTTGAATATTACCTTGGGGTGCCTTGGGAATCCCCAAGCTTAGGCTCTTGCCACTCCTTATCCAATAGTACATCAAATCCTTACCCAAAACTTGAAAACTTCACAACACAAAACTCAACAGAAAATCTCATAAGCTCCGTTAGTATAAGAAAATAAATCACCACTTTTGGTACTGTTGTGAACTCATTATTTATTTATATTGGTGTCATATCTACTGTATTCCAACTTTTCCATGGTTCACACACCCTGATACTACCCATAGATTCATCAAAATACGCAAACAACACCTAGAAAACAGAATCTGTCCAAAACAGAATAGTCTGTAGCAATCTGGAAACTTCGAATACTTTTGTAACTCCAAAAATTCTAAAAATTAGGACAACGTGGGAAATTTGTGTACCAATCTTTCTCAAAAAGAATCAGATCAAAAGTACACTTCTGTGAATTATGAAAATTATTTTCCTAGGTGCAAAAGTTTTTATTTTTCAGCAAGATCAAAACAACTATCACCGTAAGCCATCCCAAAGGTCTTAATTGGAACAAACACTAATTAAAACACCAAAACAAATCTAACCAGAGGCTAGATGAATTATTTATTGCAAAATAGAACCAAAAAAGCAAGAACAAAAATAAAATTGGGTTGCCTCCCAACAAGCGCTTTTCTTTAAAGCCTTTTACCTACGCGTTGGTAATTTCAATGATGCTCACTTAAAAGACAAGAATTGAAGCACAAAGAGAGAATCATAAAACACATGACAAACACATCTAAATCTAACATACTTCCTATGCATAGGCAACTTATATGCAAACAAATCATCAAGGCAAGCAAAAACTAGCATGTGCAAGGAAGAAGAAAGAGACGATAGCAATCTCAACATCACGAGAGGTAATTTAGTAACATGAAAATTTCTACAACCATATTTCCCTCTCTCATAATAATTACATGTAGGATCATAATCGAATTCAGCAATACAACTATCACATAAATTATTCTCAACATGATCCACATGCATGCAAAGTTGACACTCTTCCAAAATAGTGGGATTATCATCAAATAAAGTCATGACCACTCCAAACCCACTTTTATCAAAAATTTCATAAGACTTATCAATCCCCAAAGTAGTGGGATCATTATTTCGTAAAGTTGACACTCTTCCAAACCCACTTTCAATATTATAGCAAACATATTCATCATGAAGCTTAAATAAATTTATAAGATCATAAGAAGCATTATCACCCCAATCATGATCATTGCAATAAGTAGAGGACATAGCAAAACTAGCATCCCCAAGCTTAAGGTTTTGCATATCATTAACACAACTGACATTAATAGAATTTATAATAACATCATTGCAATCATGCTTTTCATTGAAAGAACTATCAAGTGTGGGTACAATAGCAATAATTTCATGTTTAGCATAAGGAGCTATAGCAAATTCATCTCCATAAATATTGGCATCATGGCCATAAGAATAGCAAGCATCATGTTCATCAAGGGATATTTCAATTAAATCATCAGAATAATCATTATCTATAGATTCATGCATATCATTATTTTCTTCCAAAGCAACGGTCATTCTCTCAATAAATTCTTTGACATAGACATTATGAGCACAATTTTCATTGCAATATTTAAGTATGTCAAAATTTTCAAATTTGTAGAGAGTAATATCATATTTTCAATCAAAGAAGCAATTTCATAAGCACCCTTAAAAGCAACAAATTCTTCAATTTGTTTGATAGCATAGCAACTGTAAACACCATTTTCATAAGAAGATAAGATTTCATTATCATTAAACTCACATAGGTAGGGAAGGTGTTTTTTAGGGTTCTTAGAGCCACAAGTAAAATCATAAAGTTCACAAAGATTCCAAGCATAACATAACAAACAATTTATTTGATTCCATAAGAGTCTCCCTTTTCCAGACAAACGATGACACACAAAATGAGCATGTCCATCTAAAGATTTTCCCTCAACTAAACTAGTTGGGGTTTCAGCACGAGCACATATTGATGGAAGATGATCCAAGTAGAAAACTTTAAGTGGATTCATATCAAAAGACTTTTAGCAAGCAAAGATGCAAGGAAATAGAAAGCACATGGAAACCCAAGTAAATATAGCAAACGAGTAAAAATACATACAAAAAGAAGGGTGAATAAAAGGGCGAAGTAAAGGGCGAATCTTTTAGAAAATTGTTTTAGAAGAGGGGGAGAGGAAATGAGAGGCAAATGGCGAATAATGTAATGCAAGAGATGAGAGTTTTATGATGGGTACTTGGTATGTCCTGACTTGGCGTAGATCTCCCCGGCAACGGCGCCAGAAATTCTTCCTGCTACTTCTTGAACTTGCATTGGTTTTTCCCTTGAAGAGGAAAGGGTGATGCAGGAAAGTAGAGATAAATATTTCCCTCAGTTAGAGAACCAAGGCATCAATCCAGTAGGAGACAACGCACAAATCACCAATACCTGCACAAACAATCAAACAACTTGCACCCAGCGTGATAAAGGGGTTTTCAATCCCTTCACGATCAGTTGCAAAAGTGAGACATAAAGAGATAGATAAACAAAAGGTAAAATATTTTTGGGTTTTTGTTTTATAGATCGGAAAGTAAAAGATTGCAAAATAGAAGATCGAAAACTTATTTGATGGAAAATAGACCTGAGGGCCATAGGTTTCACTAGAGGCTGCTCTCATGAAGGCAAATAATATGGTGGGTGAACATATTATTTTCGAGCAATTGATAGAAAAGCGCAAAGTTATGATGATATCTAAGGCAATGATTATGATATATAGGCATCACATCCGTGTCAAGTAGACCGACTCCTGGCTGCATCTACTACTATTACTCCACACATCGACCGACTCCTGCCTGCATCTAGAGTATTAAGTTCATGAAGAACAGAGTAACACATTAAGTAAGATGACATGATGGAGAGGAATAAACTCAAGCAATATGATGTAAAGCCCATCTTTTTATCCTTGATGGCAACAATACAATATGTGCCTTGCTGCCCCTACTGTCACTGGGAAAGGACACCGCAAGATTGAACCCCAAGCTAAGCACTTCTCCCATTGCAAGAAAAACTAATCTAGTTGGCCAAACTAAACTGACAGTTCAAAGAGAATTACAAAGATATCAAATCATGCATATAAGAATTCAGAGAAGATTCAAATAATATTCATAGATAAGCTGATCATAAATCCACAATTCATCAGATCCCGACAAACACATCGCAAAAGAAGATTACATCGGATAGATATCCATGAACATCGAGGAGAACATGGTATTGAGAATCAAAGAGAGAGAATAAGCCATCTAGCTACTAGCTATGGACCCATAGGTCTGAGGTAAACCACTCATGCTTCATCAGAAGGGCAACAGAGTTGATGTAGAAGCCCTCCGTGATTGAATCCCCCTCTGGCAGGATGTTGGAAAAGGCCCCTAGATGGGATCTCATAGGAACAGAAGGTTGCGGCGATGGAAAAGTGTTTTCGTGGATGCCTCTGGTGGTTTGGGGATATATGTAAATATATATAACGAATAATTAGGTCAGGGAAGTCATGAGGGGCCCACAAGGCAGGGGGCGTGCCCTCCCCCCTTGTGGCCGCCTCGTGGCTCTTCCGACTTGATCTCCAAGTCTACTAGGTGTCTTCTGGTCCAAGAAAAATCATCGCGAAGATTTTATTCCATTTGGACTCTGTTTGGTATTCCTTCTCTGCGAAGCTCAAAAGCAAGGAAAAAATAGAAATGACACTAGGCTCTAGGTTAATAGGTTAGTCCCATAAATAATATAAATAGCATTTTAATGCATATAAAACATCCAAAACAGATAATACAATAGCATGGAACAATCAAAAATTATGGATACGTTGGAGACGTATCAATGTGCTCGAGGACGGCTTTGAGGGTGCGGCCGGGGACGCCCCACCATTGGCGCTGCCCCTCGGGGTTGAGGCGGCTGCGAGTCTCAACACCGTTCGTGGAGGTGAGCTGGTCTTCGTGGCGGCGGTCGAAGTACAACGTGCACAACGTGTGGCTGTCGGGGACGTACCTCGGCTGGTTCTGCGCTTGCTCCGGCAACGACGACTGGGTGCGCTCTATCTCGGCGTGCCGATCAGCAGCGGTGGCCGCCAGAGGCACCAGGACACCTGCGGCGCTCAGCCTCCACGAGCCCGGCACCCGCATGTCCGGCGGGGCCGGGTAGTCGCTCATAGAGGAGGCGTGCCTCGTCCTCATGTAGGTGGCGGCAGCCGAAGCCGTTGGCCGCTGCACCGTCGCCTGGGTAGCGCTCGACCATGGTCGCGGCAGGGGGGAGAGGGGAGACACGCGTCGTGGGTGAGAGGGCGAGGGGCATCAGTGGCAGGGGGAGAGGGTCTGTGGCGAGGGAGTGTGCGTTCACCAGCAAGGGAGGGGCAGCTTTTATAGCCGCGGGTGGGCGGTGAGAGGGCGGTCACCGTGTGTGCACATGGCGGGAGCGGGTGGGATGCACGTCACCGCGCCTTCACTGTGCCGTCCATGAGGCATCAATGGAAGGCTGGCCGGTGCGGCATCGCGATAGCCTTCGCATTGATTCTCGCGGGAACCAAGGCGATGAGGACGATGGAGGCGCCGGGTCACTGACTTGGTGGGCCCTATTTTCGCACCAACAACCTTTCCCCCGGCGCCCCCGAATGCCCCCCAGCGCATCGGGTTCGGCCTGGGTCCGCCGACGTCAAATTCGGCCCTAACCGGCAAAAAGTGGGCTTTTGGGGGCGCGTCCTGGCCGATTTTTTGGTGTCGGCGATAAAAAAGGGTCTTGGGGGGGTTGTTGGGGGGCGCGGTTGGAGATGCTCTTAGGCTCTACGTGCTCGGGATTTAATTGGACTTTCATTTCAGTAGCGAATGAGAGATATAGAGTGTCTACAGCAGGATAAGCAAATTCGGTCTCTCAAACATTCCCGCACGCTTCTGGGCATGTCCGTGGACAGTGATTGATCAGTCCTCAAATAATCTTTTTCACAATCAGATACCTCAATTTAGAAACCTCAAATCCATACTATTATATGCAATGTAATACATAGTCTAAGTGAAGCTCGTCTGACACCTCGTGCCCATGTCCAGCGGTCGGCTGCGCCCTTTAAAGTGTTGGTCCATTCGCCAACAAGGTAGGGCACGACATGTGAAACGAACCAGCTCACGGGACTCTAGGCGCCGCCATTTACCATGCCCTACTCTTCCTCGTCAGAGTCTAGAACCTTGACGATGTCGGTGAATGTGAGATCTATGATGAATTCGTCATGGGAGGAGCTGGCGAGATCACTGAAGATAATTTGCCGATTCATCATCCACCCAGTATTGTGACTCATAAAAGGCACATCTTTCCTTGATTTTTTTCCACAAGGCATATCTATAACTTATCAATTTTTATACATTTATTTTTTTATCTTACTTTTCTGGTGGATGTTTTACGCGTTGTTTTTTGGGGGTTGTTTGTTTCTACCTATTAGGCTATGTGTGCTCGGGATTTAATTGGACGCTTCTAGGCATGCTGGCACGTTCGTGGACAGTGATTAGTCAGTTCTTCAATAATCTTTTTACAACCGGATACCTTAATTTAGAAACCTCAAATCCATACTATTATATGCAATGTAAAACATAATCTAGGTGGAGCTCGTCTGACTCCTTGTGCCCATGTCCAGCGCCGGCTGCACCCTTCAGAGTGTTGGTCCGGTCGTCAACGGGGTAGAGTATGACATGTGACACAAACCAGCTCACGGGACTCAAGGCGCCGCCCTCTCTCATGCCCTATTCTTCCTCGTTGGAGTCAAAAACCTTAACAGTGCCGGTGGATGTGAGATCTATGACGTCCACCACTACGAGGGTTGTCATTGTCTCCGCGCCCGCTGCCTTGCACGGCGGGTGCACCGTGCCATATATGCGTTGGATGACGCCCACCTCTGCCTCGACGCGCCAAGGGGCTGCGCGTCCGCCACCGCTTTCTGATGCCAAACGGACCGCATCGCCTCTGGCGAGGCAGCAACGACACACCTTGCGGTGGATCCATGCGCCATTTGGACGGACTCAATGGATTCCCAACGGAAGGAGTCTGAGCGTTGTTGATACGTCTCCAACGTATCTATAATTTTTTATTGTTCCATGCTATTATATTACCCCTTTTGGATGTTTATGGGCTTTATTTTACACATTTATATCATTTTTTGGACTAACCTACTAACCGGAGGCCCAGCCCATATTGCTGTTTTTTTGCCTATTTCAGTATTTTGAAGAAAAGGAATATCAAACGGAGTCCAAACGGAATGAAACCTTCGGGAGGGTGATTTTTGGAACGAACATGATCCGGAGAGCTTGGAGTGCAAGTCAAGAAGCAGCCAAGGGCTCCACGAGATAGGAGGCCGCCCCCCCCCCTGTAGGGTGTGCCCCTGTCTCGTGGGCCCCTCGGGCGGCCACCGACGTACCTCTTCCTCCTATATATACCCACGTATCCCGAAAACATCCAGGGGCACCACGAAACACAATTTCCACCGCCGTAACCATCTGTATCCGCGAGATCTCATCTTGGAGCCTTCGCCGGCTCTCTGGCGGAGGGGGAATCGACCATGGAGGGCTTCTACATCAACATCCTTGCCCCTCCGATGAGTTGTGAGTAGTTTACCACAGACCTACGGGTCCATAGTTATTAGCTAGATGGCTTCTTCTCTCTTTTTGGATCTCAATACAATGTTCTCCCCCTCTCCTGTGGAGATCTATTCGATGTAAACTCTTTTTGCGGTGTGTTTGTCGAGATCCGATGAATTTTGAGTTTATGATCAAGTTTATCTATGAATAATATTTGAATCTTCTCTGAATTCTTTTATGTATGATTGAGTTATCTTTGCAAGTCTCTTCGAATTATCAGTTTGGTTTGGCCTACTAGATTGGTCTTTCTTGCCATGGTCTATCAATTGCTCGACAGTAATTTGTTCACCCACCGTAATACTTATGCTATCTTGAGAGAAGCCTCTAGTGAAACCTATGGCCCCCGGGTCTATCTCTTATCATATTTGCTTTCAATCTACTTTTATTTGCATCTTTACTTTTTGCATCTTTATTATAAAATACCAAAAATATATTTATCTTATCATACTATCTTTATTAGGTCTCACTTACATGAAGTGGCCATGAAGGATTGACAACCCTTTATTGCGTTGGTTGCGAGTTCTCAGTTTGTTTGTGTAGGTGCGTCGGACTTTTGAGGAGCCTCCTACTGGATTGATACCTTGGTTCTCAAAAACTGAGGGAAATACTTACGCTACACTTGCTGCATCACCCTCTCCTCTTCGAGGAAAACCAACGCAAGCTCAAGACATAGCCAGAAGGATTTTTGGCACCGTTGTCGGGGAGGTCTTCGCTCAAGTCAAGACATACCAAGTACCCATCACAAACCCATCTCCCTCGCATTTACATTATTTGCCATTTGCCTCTCGTTTTCCTCTCCCCCACTTCACCCTTACCATTTTATTCGCCCTATCTTTCCCAATATCCTCCTCTCTTTTCGCTTGCCGTTTTTCTGTTTGCTTGTGTGTTGGATTACTTGTTGCCATGGTGCAAGATAATACCATATTGTGTGATTTCTCGAATACCAATAATAATGATTTCCTTAGTACTCCGATTGCTCCTCTTAATGATGTTGAGTCTTGTGAAATCAATACTGCTTTTATGAATCTTGTTATGAAAGATCAATTTGCCGGCCTTCCTAGTGAAGATGCCGCTACTCATCTAAACAACTTTGTTGATTTGTGTGATATGCAAAAGAAGAAAGATACGGATAACAATATTGTCAAATTGAAGTTGTTTCCGTTTTCTCTAAGAGATCGTGCTAAAGTTTGGTTTTCGTCTTTGCCTAAAAATAGTATTGATTCTTGGAACAAGTGCAAAGATGCTTTTATCTCTAAGTATTTTCCTCCCGCTAAGATCATCACTCTTAGGAATGATATTATGAATTTTAAACAACTTGATCATGAGCATGTTGCCCAATCTTGGGAAAGAATGAAATTGATGCTTCGTAATTGCCCTACTCATGGTTTGAATTTATGGATGATCATACAAAACTTTTATGTCGGTTTGAACTTTGCGTCTAGAAATTTTTTAGATTCGGCCGCGGGAGGCCCGTTTATGGAAATTACGTTAGGAGATGCTACAAAACTACTTGATAATATTATGGCTAATTATTCTCAATGGCACACCGAAAGATCTTCTAGTAAAAAAGTGCATGCTATAGAAGAAATCAATGTTTTGAGTGGAAAGATGGATGAACTTATGAAGATGTTTGCTACTAAAAATACTCCTCTTGATCCCAATGATATGCCTTTGTCTTCTTTGATTGAGAATAATAATGAATCTATGGATGTGAATTTCGTTGGTAGGAATAGTTTTGGAAACAATGCTTATAGAGGAAACTTTAATACTAGACCGTTCCCTAGTAATTCCTCTAATAATTATGGAAATTCCTACAATAACTATTATGGTAATTTTAATAAGATGCCCTCTGATTTTGAGAATAGTGTGAAAGAATTTACGATTTCTCAAAAGAATTTTAATGCTTTGCTTGAAGAAAAATTGCTCAAAGTTGATGATTTGGCTAGGAACGTTGATAGACTTTTGCTTGATGTTGATTCTCTTAAACTTAGATCTTCTCCTCCTAAGCATGATATCAATGAGTCTCTCAAAGTAATGAGAATTTCCATTGATGAGTGTAAGGAAAGAACCGCTAGATTGCGTGCTAAAAGAGATAGCTTTATAAAAGCGTGTTCTTCTAGTCCGTGAAAATAATGATGAGGATCTTAAAGTTATTGATACGTCTCCGATTAGATCTGTGTTTTGGAATATGAATTTTGATAATTATGGGACTGATGATGAATCAACTTTGCCTAGAAGGCGTCCCAAGAATTCGAAATCTTTAGATCTTGATGCTAAATTTGGTAAAAGTGAGATTGGAGAATTCTCAACTTCTAATAATATTGAACCTTCTATTTCAGATTTCAAAGAATTTGATTATGATAATTGCTCTTTAAAAGGTTGTATTTCTGTTGCAATCCATTGTTAATTCTCCTCATGCTTATAGCCAAAATAAAGCTTTTACCAAACATATTGTTGATGCCTTGATGCAATCTTATGATGAAAAATTTAATTTGGAAGTTTTTATACCTAGAAAACTTAATGATGAGTGGGAACCTACTATAAATATTAGAATTAAAGATTATGAGTGTTTTGCTTTGTGTGATTTGGGTGCTAGTGTTTCCACGATTCCGAAAACTTTATGTGATATTCTAGGTTTCCATGATCTTGATGATTGCTCTTTAAATTTGCACCTTGCGGATTCCACCATTAAAAATCCAATGGGAAGGATCAATGATGTTCTTATTTTTGCAAATAGAAATTTGGTGCCCGTAGATTTTATCGTTCTTGATATAGATTGCAATCTTTCTTGCCCTATTATTCTTGGTAGACCTTTCCTTAGAACGATTGGTGCGATTATTGATATGAAGGAAGGAAATATTAGATTCCAATTTCCCTTAAAGAAAGGCATGGAGCACTTTCCAAGAAAGAAAGTCAAATTACCTTATGAATCTATCATGCGTGCTACTTATGAATTTAGTGCCAAAGATGGCACTCGTTAGATCTATCATTGCTTTTATGCCTAGCTAGGGGCGTTAAAAGATAGCGCTAGTTGGGAGGCAACCCAATTTTCTTTATGTATTTTTTTGTTTTTGCTCCTATTTAGTAATAAATCTTGCATCTACCTTCTGTTTAGATGTGTTTTTATATTTTAATTAGTGTTTGTGCCAAGTAGAACCTATAGGATAACCTACGATGATAGTTGATTTGATTCTACTGAAAAACAGAAACTTTGCACGCACGAATATAATTTTGTTAAATCACAGAAACGTGATTTGGCATTGATTCTTTTTGCTGCTGTTCACTAAACAAAATTTCCAGGACTTCCTATTTTGGTAGGATTTTTTGAGTTCCAGAAGTTTGCGTTAGTTACAGATTGCTACAGACTGTTCTGTTTTTGACAGATTCTATTTTCCGTGTGTTGTTTGCTTATTTCAATGCATCTATGGCTAGTAAATTAGTTTATAAACTATAAGGAAGTTGGAATACAGTAGGTTTAACACCAAAATAAATAAATAATGAGTTCATTGCATTACCTTATGTGGTGGTTTTATTTTCTTTCACTAACGGAGCTTATAAGATTTCCTGTTGAGTTTTGTGTTGTCAAGTTTTCAAGTTTTGGGTAAAGCTTTTATGGACTACGGAATAAAGAGTGGCAAGAGCCTAAGATTGGGGATGCCCAAGGCACCCCAAGATATTCAAGAATAGCCAAAAGCCTAAGCTTGGGGATGCCCCGGGAAGGCATCCCTCTTTAAATCTTCGCTCATTGGTAACTTTACTTGGAGCTATATTTTATTCGCCACATGATATGTGTTTTGCTTGGAGCGTCGTGTATTATATTAATCTTTGCTTTTTAGTTTACCACAATCATCCTTGCTGTACACACCTTTTGGGAGAAGCCTATTTGATTAGAAATTGCTAGAATACTCTATGTGCTTCACTTATATCTTTTGAGCTTGATAGTTTTTGCTCTAGTGCTTCACTTACATCTTTTAGAGCATGGTGGTGTCTTAATTTTGAAGAAATTACTGGTCTCTCATGCTTCACTTATATCTTTTTGAGAGTCTTTTAGAACAGCATGGTATTTTCTACGGTCATAAAGTTGGTCCTAGAATGATGAGCATCCAAGTTGGGTATAATAAAAACTATCATAGGAAGTGAATTGGATGCTATGATCAATTTGATACTTGATAATTGTTTTGAGATATGGAGGTAGTGATATTAAAGTCATGCTTGTTGGGTGATTATGAATTTAAAGAATGCTTGTGTTGAAGTTAGCAAGTCCCGTAGCATGCACGTATGGTTAAAGTTGTGTAACAAATTTGAAACATGAAGTGTACCTGGCTTGTGCATCCTTATGAGTGGCGGTCGGGGACGAGCGATGGTCTTTTCCTACCAATCTATCCCCCTAGGAGCATGCGCGTAGTACTTGGTTTTTGATGACTTCTAAATTTTTGTAATAAGTATATGAGTTCTTTTGACTAATGTTGAGTCCATGGATTATACGCACTTTTACCTTTCCACCTTTGCTAGCCTCTTGATGCACTGCATTGCCCTTTCTCACCTTGAGAGTTGGTGCAAACGTCGCCGGTGCATCCAAACCCCGTGATACGATACGCTCTATCACACATAAACCTCCTTATATCCTCCTCAAAACAGCCACCATACCTACCTATTATGGCATTTCCATAGCCATTCCGAGATATATTGCCATGCAACTTTCCACCATTCCGTTCATCATCATCATGAAATACTTTACTTTTGTCATATTGCCATTGCATGATCATGTAGTTGACATCGTATTTGTGGCAAAGCCACCATGAATTATTTTTCATACATTTCACTCTTGATTCATTGCACCATCCCGGTACACAGCCGGAGGCATTCATTTAGAGTCATATCTTGTTCTAGTTTCAGTTGTAATTCATTTGTTGTAATCAATAGAAGTGTGATGATCATCATTATTAGAACATTGCCCAAAGAAAAAACAAAGAAAGGCCAAAAGAAAAAAAGAAAGGCCCAAAAAAAAGGGCAATGTCACTATCTCTTTTTCCACACTTGTGCTTCAAAGTAGCACCTTGTCCTTCATGTAGTGAGTCTCATATATTGTGCTTCAAAGTAGCACCACGTTTTTCATATAGTGAGTCTCATAAGTTGTCTTTTTCATACTAGTGGGAATTTTTCATTATAGAACTTGGCTTGTATATTCCTACGATGGGCTTCCTCAAATGCCCTAGGTCTTCATGAGCAAGCAAGTTGGATGCACACCCACTAGTTTTCTTTTGTTGAGCATTCAATTATAGATTTATAGATCTAGTGCATCCGTTGCATGGCAATCCCTACTCCTCATGTTGACATCAATTGATGGGCATCTCCATAGCCCGTTGATTATCCTCGTCAATGTGAGACTTTCTCCTTTTTTGTCTTCTCCACACAATCCCCATCATCATATTCTATTCCACCCATAGTGGTATATCCATGGCTCATGCTCATGTATTGCGTGAAGGTTGAAAAAGTTTGAGATTATTTAAGTATGAAACAATTGCTTGGCTTGTCATCGGGGGTATAGAAGTTGGGAACATCTTTGTGTGACGAAAATGAAGCATAGCCTAACTATATGATTTTGTAGGGATGAACTTTTTTTAGCCATGTTATTTTGAGAAGACATGATTACTTTGATTAGTATGCTTGAAGTGTTACTATTTCTTTTATCAATATGAACTTTTATTTTGAATCATTTGGATCTGAACATTCATGCCACAATAAATAAAAATACATTATGAATTATGCTAGGCAGCATTCCACATCAAAAATTCTCTTTTTATCATTTACCTACTCGAGGACGAGCAGGAATTAAGCTTGGGGATGCTTGATACGTCTCCAACGTATCTATAATTTTTGATTGTTCCATGCTATTATATTACCCCTTTTGGATGTTTATGGGCTTTATTTTACACATTTATATCATTTTTGGGACTAACCTACTAACCGGAGGCCCAGCCCATATTGCTGTTTTTTTGCCTATTTCAGTATTTTGAAGAAAAGGAATATCAAACGGAGTCCAAACGGAATGAAACCTTTGGGAGCGTGATTTTTGGAACGAACGTGATCCGGAGAGCTTGGAGTGCAAGTCAAGAAGCAGCCGAAGGCTCCACGAGATAGGAGGCCGCGCCCCCCTCCCCCCCTGTAGGGCGCGCCCCTGTCTCATGGGCCCCTCGGGCGGCCACCGACGTACCTCTTCCTCCTATATATACCCACATATCCCGAAAACATCCAGGGGCACCACAAAACACAATTTCCACCGTCGTAACCTTCTGTATCCGCGAGATCTCATCTTGGAGCCTTCGCCGGCACTCTGCCAGAGGGGGAATCGACCATGGAGGGATTCTACATCAACATCCTTGCCCCTCCGATGAGTTGTGAGTAGTTTACCACAGACCTACGGGTCCATAGTTATTAGCTAGATGGCTTCTTCTCTCTTTTTGGATCTCAATACAATGTTCTCCCCCTCTCTTGTGGAGATTTCGATGTAAACTCTTTTTGCGGTGTGTTTGTCGAGATCCGATGAATTGTGAGTTTATGATCAAGTTTATCTATGAATAATATTTGAATCTTCTCTGAATTCTTTTATGTATGATTGAGTTATCTTTGCAAGTCTCTTCGAATTATCAGTTTGGTTTGGCCTACTAGATTGGTCTTTCTTGCCATTGGAGAAGTGCTTAGCTTTGGGTTCAATCTTGCGGTGTCCTTACCCAGTGACAGAAAGGGTTGTGAGGGAGTCCTGGACTAGGGGGTGTCCGGATAGCCGAACTATCATCTTTGGCCGACTCCAAGACTATGAAGATACAAGATTGTAGACTCCGTCCCGTGTCCGGATGGGACTTTCCTTGGCGTGGAAGGCAAGCTTGGCAATACGGATATGTAGATATCCTACCATTGTAACCGACTCTGTGTAACCCTAGCCCTCTCCGGTGTCTATATAAACCGGAGGGTTTTAGTCCGTAGGACGAACAACAATCATACCATAGGCTAGCTTCTAGGGTTTAGCCTCTCTGATCTCGTGGTAGATCTACTCTTGTGCTACCCATATCATCAATATTAATCAAGCAGGAGTAGGGTTTTACCTCCACCGAGAGGGCCCGAACCTAGGTAAAAACATCGTGCCCCTTGTCTCCTGTTACCATCCGCCTAGACGCACAGTTCGGGACCCCCTACCCGAGATCCGCCGGTTTTGACACCGACATTGGTGCTTTCATTGAGAGTTCCTCTGTGTCGTCACCTATAGGCCCGATGGCTCCTTCGATCATCAACAACGACGCGGTCCAGGGTGAGACTTTTCTCCCCGGACAGATCTTCGTATTCGGCGGCTTTGCACTACGGGCCAACTCACTTGGCCATTTGGAGCAGATCGAAAGCTACGCCCCTGGCCATCAGGTCAGATTTGGAAGTTTGAACTATACGGCTGACGTCCGTGGAGACTTGATCTTCGACGAGTTCGAGCCACAGCCAAGCGCATCGCACTATCACGATGGGCATGATCTAGCTCTTGTTGGAAATATGCCCTAGAGGCAATAATAAAAGGATTATTATATTTCAATGTTCATGATAATTGTCATTTGTTCATGCTATAATTGTATTATCCGGAAAACGTAATACACGTGTGAACACTTAGACCCAATGAGTCCCTAGTGAGCCTCTAGTTGACTAGCTCGTTGTGATCAATAGATAGTCATGGTTTCCTGACTATGGACATTAGATGTCGTTGATAACGGGATCACATCATTAGGAGAATGATGTGATGGACAAGACCCAATCATAAGCATAGCATAAAAGATCGTATAGTTCGTTTGCTAGAAGCTTTGCCAATGTCAAGTATCTATTCCTTCGACCATGAGATCGTGTAACTCCGGTTACCGTAGGAGTGCCTTGGGTGTATCAAACGTCACAACGAATCGGGTGACTATAAAGGTGCATTACGGTATCTCGAAAGTATCTGTTGGGTTGACACGGATCGAGATGGATTTGTCACTCCGTATGACGGAGAGGTATCTCTGGGCCCACTCGGTAATGCATCATCATAATGAGCTCAATGTGACCAAGTTGTTGTACGGATCATGCATTACTGATGCAGTAAAGTGACTTGCGTAACGAGACCGAACAAGGTATTGGGATACCGACGATCGAGTCTCGGGCAAGTAACGCATCGATTGACAAAGGAATTGCATACGAGGTTTGATCGAATCCTCGACATCGTGGTTCAACCGATGAAATCATCGAGGAGCATGTGGGAGCCAACATGGATATCCGACCCGCTGTTGGTTATTGCCCGAGAGTCGTCTCGGTCATGTCAAGTCTCCCGAACCCGTAGGGTCTACACATTAAGGTTCGGTGGCGCTAGGGTTAGTAGGAAGTCAAGTATGTGACCACCGAATGTTGTTCGAGTCCGGATGAGATCCCTAACGTCACGAGGAGTTCGGAAGGGTCCGGAGGTAAAGAATAATATATAGGAAGTGGTGTTTGACCATCGGGAAAGTTTGGGGTTTCGGTAAAATCTGGGACCACCGGAAGGGTCCTGGGTCCACCGTGGGGCCACCTATTCGGAGGGCCCCATGGGCCAAAGGGGAAGGAACCAGCCCACAGGGGCTGGTGCGCCCCTAGGCCCACCCTGCGCCTAGGGTTGAAACCCTAGGGGTGGGGCGCCCACCGGCTTGGGGGCACTCCACCCCTTGGCCCGCCCCCGGAGATTGGATCTCCAGGGCGCCACCCCCCAAGGGGCCTATATAAAGGGGGGAGGGGGGGCTGCTGTACCAACTCCCAAGGCGCAGCCCTCCCTCCCAACACATCTCCTCCTCCGTAAGAGCTCGTGAAGCCACAATCGAGTATCTTGCTTCTCCACCATCACCACGCCGCCGTCGTCTTGCCGGTGGAGCTGTCTTCCTCAACCTCTCCTTCCCCTTGCTGGATCAAGAAGGAGGAGACGTCGATCGTCCCGTCACGTGTGTTGAGCGCGAGGTGCTGTCCGTTCAGCACTTGGCATCGGTGATCTGAATCACGTTCGAGTACGACTCCATCATCACCTTGCAAGCTTCCGCACGCGATCTACAAGTGGTATGTAGATGTTATCTCTCTCCCGTTACTCGTTGCTTAGATGAACTCATAGATGGATCTTGGTGAAGCCGTAGGAAAAATTTTAATTTTCTGCAACGTTCCCCAACAATGGCATCATGAGCTAGGTCTATCGTAGTTCTCTAATGCACGAGTAGAACACAAATTTGTTGTGGGCGTTGATCTTGTCATCTTACTTGCCTCTACTAGTCTTTTCTTGCTCAGCGGTATTGTGGGATGAAGCGGCCGGACCAACCTTACACGTGCGCTTCGTGAGACCGGTTCCACCGGTGACATGCACTAGTTGCATAAGGTGGCTGGCGGGTGTCTGCTCTCCCACTTTAGTTGGAGCGGATTCGATGAACAAGGCCCTTATGAAGGGTAAATAGAAGTTGACAAAATCACGTTGTGGTGATTCGTAGGTCGAAAACGTTCTTGCTAGAACCCAATCGCAGCCACGTAAAGATGCAACAACAATTAGAGGACGTCTAACTTGTTTTTGCAGCGATTGATCATGTGATGTGATATGGCGGAAGTTGTGATGAATGATGAATTGTGATGTATGAGATCATGTTCTTGTAATAGGATTCACGACTTGCATGTCGATGAGTATGACAACGGCGGGAGCCATAGGAGTTGTCTTTATTTTTTGTATGACCTGCGTGTCATTGAAGAACGCCATGTAAACTACTTTACTTCATTACTAAACGCGTTAGTCATAGAAGTAGAAGTAGTCGTTGGCGTGACAACTTCATGAAGACACGATGATGGAGATCATGATGATGGAGATCATGGTGTCAAGCGGTGACAAGATGATCATGGAGCCCCGAAGATGGAGATCAATGGAGCTTGATGATATTGGCCATATCATGTCACAACTATATATAATTGCATGTGATGTTTATTATGTTTATGCATCTTGTTTACTTAGGACGACGGTAGTAAATAAGATGATCCCTTATAAAAATTTCAAGAAGTGTTCTCCCTAACTGTGCACCGTTGCTACGGTTAAATCGTTTCTAAGCACCACGTGATGATCGGTGTGATGGATCCTTACGTTCACATACAACGGGTGTAAGACAGGTTTTACACAAATAAAACACTTAGGGTTAACTTGACGAGCCTAGCATGTGCGGACATGGCCTCGGAACACGGAGACCGAAAGGTCGAACACGAGTCGTATGGAAGATACGATCAACATGAAGATGTTCACCGATGATGACTAGTCCGTCTCACGTGATGATCGGACACGGGCTAGTCGACTCGGATCGTGTAACACTTAGATGACTAGAGGATGTCTAATCTAAGTGGGAGTTCATAATTTTGATTAAGAACTTTATTATCATGAACTTAGTCTAAAACCTTTGCAAATATGTCTTGTAGATCAATGGCCAACGCTAATGTCAACATGAACTTCAACGCTTCCTAGAAAACCCAAGCTGAAAGATGATGGCAGCAACTATACGGATTTGGGTCCTAACACGAGATCATCCTCATAGCTGCCAGAAGCAATATGTCCTAGAAGGACCGCTAGGTGCCGCTCCGTCTGAGAGAACCAAGGCGTTATGAGCGCTTGCAAACTCGTCTTGATGATTACTCCCTCGTTCGATGCGGCATGCTCTACAGCTTAGAACCGGGCTCCAAAAGCGTTTTGAGCATCACGGAGCATATGAGATGTTCAAGAGCTGAAACTAGTTTTCCAAGCTCATGCCCGGTCGAGAGATATGATGTCTCCGACAAGTTCTACAGATTGTAAGATGGAGGAGAACAGTTACATCGGTGAACACATCCTCAAGATATCCGGGTTGCACGCCGTATGACCCAGTTGAACATTAACCTCCCGATGAGGCGGTCATTGGCAGAATCCTCCGATCGCTCCCACCAAGCTACAAGAGCTTTGTGATGAACTACAACATGCGAGGGATGGTAAAGACCATTCTGAAGTGTTCTCGATCTTTGAAGTCAGCAGAGGCTGAAATCAAGAAAGAACATCAAGTGTTGATGGTCAATAAGACCACTAAGTTCAAGAAGGGCAAGGGTAAGAAGAACTTCAAGAAGGACGGCAAAGATGTTGCCGCGCCCGTAAGCTTGTTGCGGGAAGAAGTCAAAGAATGGACCCAAGCACGAGGTAGTGCTTTTATTGCAAGGGAAAGGGCACCGAAGCGGAACTGCCCCAAATACTTAGCGGATAAGAAGGCCGGCAACACCAAAGGTATATTTGATATACATGTAATTGATGTGTACCTTACCATTACTGTAGTAACTCCCAGGTATTTGATACCGTGCCGTTGCTCACATATGTAACTCACAGCAGGAGCTGCGGAATAAACGGAGACTGGCGAAGGGCGAGGTGACGATCTTGCGTCGGGAATGGTTCCGTGGTCGATGTGATCACCGTCGCACGCTGCCTCTACATTTACCTACGGGATTAGTTTTAAACCTCAATAATTGTTATTTAGTCCCAAGTTTGAGCATGAACATTGTATCTGGATCTCGTTTAATACGAGATGGCTACTCATTTAAGTCTGAGAATAATGGTTGTTCGATTTATATGAGAGATATGTTTTATGGTCATGCTCCGATGGTCAATGGTTTATTCTTGATGAATCTCGAGCGTAATATTACACATGTTCATAGTGTGGATGCGAAAAGATGTAAAGTTGATAACGATAGTCCCACATACTTGTGGCATCGCCGCCTTGGTCACATTGGTGTCAAGCGCATGAAGAAGCTCCATGCTGATGGACTTTTGGAGTCTCTTGATTATGAATCGTTTGACACATGCGAACCATGCCTCTTAGGCAAAATGACCAAGACTCCGTTCTCGGAACAATGGGCGAGCAACCAACTTGTTGGAAATCATACATACCGATGTGTGCGGTCCAATGGCGTTGAGGCTCGTGGAGGATATCGTTATGTTCTCACTCTCACGATGACTTAAGTAGATATGGGTATGTCTACTTAATGAAACACAAGTCCGAGACCTTTGAAAAGTTCAAGGAATTTCAGAGTGAGGTAGAGAATCAACGTGACCGTAAGATAAAGTTCCTCGATCGATCGTGGGGAGAATACTTAAGTCACGAATTTGGTACACACTTAAGAAAATGTGGAATCGTTTCACAACTCACGCCGCTGGAACACCTCGGTAAACGGTGTGTCCGAACGTCGAATCGCACTCTATTGGATATGGTGCGGTCTATGATGTCTCTTACCGATTTACCGCTATCATTTTGGGGATCGCTCTAGAGACAGCTACATTCACTTTAAATAGGGCACCGTCTAAATCCGTTGAGACGACACCGTATGAATTATGGTTTGGGAAGAAACCTAAGCTATCGTTTCTAAAAGTTTGGGGATGCGATGCTTATGTCAAGAAACTTCAACTGAAAAGCTCGAACCCAAGTCGGAAAAATGCGTATTCATAGGATACCCTAAGGAAACTGTCGGGTATACCTTCTACTTGAGATCCGAAGGCAAGATCTTTGTTGCCAAGAACGGATGCTTTCTAGAAAGAGTTTCTCTCGAAAGAAGTAAGTGGGAGGAAAGTAGAACTTCGATGAAGTACTACCTCTCGAGCGGGAAAGTGGTGCAACGCAGAAACCGTTCTGTGATGCCCACACCAACGAAGAGGAAAACGTTGATGATGATCAAGGTACTTGGATCAAGTTACTCTTGAACTTGAAGGTCCACGAGGACACGTTCCGCACTGAGTGGTACGGCAACCTGTCATGGAAATCATGTTGCTAGACAACAATGAACCTTGAACTATGAAGAAGCAATGGCGGCCCAGATTCCAACAAATGGCTTGGAGCCATGAAATCCGAGATAGAATCCATGTATGAAAACAAAGTATGGACTTTGACAGACTTGCCGATGATCGTGAGCGATAGAAAATAAATGGATTTTAAGAAGAAGACGGACGCGGATGGTAATGTTACCATCTATAAAGCTCGACTTGTCGCTAAGGGTTATCGACAAGTTCAAGGGATTGACTACTGACGAGACATTCTCTCCGTAGCAAAGCTTAAGTCCGTCCGAATCATGTTAGCAATTGCCGCATACTATGATTATGAGATATGGCGATGGACGTCAAAACGGCATTCCTTAATGGACATCTTAAGGAAGAGCTGTATATGATGCAGCGGAAGGTTTTGTCGATCCTCGAACGCTAACAAAGTATGCAAGCTCCAATGATCCATTTATGGACTGGTGCAAGCATCTCGGAGTTGGAACATTCGCTTTGATGAGATGATCAAAGCGTTTGGGTTTATGCTGAGACTTATGGAGAAGCCTGCGTTTACAAGAAAGTGAGTGGGAGCTCCGTAGCATTTCTCCTGTTATATGTAGATGACATACTCTTGATGGGAAATGATACGAAACTCCTGGACAACATTAAGGCCTAGTTGAACAAGTGTTTTTCAATGAAGGACCTTGGAGAAGCTGCTTATATATTAGGGATCAAGATCTATAGAGATAGATCAAGGCGCCTCATAGGTCTTTCACAAAGCACATACCTTGATAAGATTTTGAAGAGGTTCAAAATGGATCAGTCCAAGAAGGAGTTCTTGCCCATGTTACAAGGTGTGAGATTGAGCTCGGCTCGATCACCCACCACGGCAAAAGATAAAGAAGAGATGAGTGTCATCCCTATGCTTCAGCCATAGGATCTATTATGTATGCCATCTTGTGTACTGACCGATGTAAACCTTGCCGTAAGTTTGGTTGCAAGATACCAAAGTAATCCCGGCAAGGAACACCGGACAGCGGTCAAGAATATCTGAAGTACACGAAAGGACGAAGGACATGTTTCGTTTATGGAGGAGACGAAGAGCTCGTCGTAAAGGGTTACGTCGGCGCTAGCTTCGACTCAGATCTGATGACTCAAGTCACAAACCGGATCGTGTATATGTTGAATGGTGGAGCGATGGTAGGTGCAGTACCAAGCGAAGCGTCGTGGCGGGATCTACGTGTGAAGCGGAGTACATGGCAGCCTCGGAGGCAGCGCATGAAGCGATTTGGGTGAAGGAGTTCATCACCGACCTAGGAGTCATACCCAATGCGTCGGGCCGATCAAACTCTTCTGTGACAACACCGGAGCTATTGCCCTTGCCAAGGAGCCGGTTTCACAAGAAGACCGAGCACATCAAGCGTCGTTTCAACTCCATCCGTGAAAATGTTCAAGATGGAGACATAGAGATTTGCAAAGTGCACACGGATCTGAATATCGCAGATCCGTTGACTAAACCTCTCTCGCGTGCAAAACATGATCAACACCGAACTCTATGGGTGTTCGATTCATCACAATGTAACTAGATTGGTGACTCTAGTGCAAGTGGGAGACTGTTGGAAATATGCCCTAGAGGCAATAATAAAAGGATTATTATATTTCAATGTTCATGATAATTGTCATTTGTTCATGCTATAATTGTATTATCCGGAAAACGTAATACACGTGAACACTTAGACCCAATGAGTCCCTAGTGAGCCTCTAGTTGACTAGCTCGTTGTGATCAATAGATAGTCATGGTTTCTGACTATGGACATTAGATGTCGTTGATAACGGGATCACATCATTAGGAGAATGATGTGATGGACAAGACCCAATGAGGCGGTCATTGGCAGAATCCTCCATCGCTCCCACCAAGCTACAAGAGCTTTGTGATGAACTACAACATGCGGGGATGGTAAAGACCATTCTGAAGTGTTCTCGATCTTCAAGTCGCAGAGGCTGAAATCAAGAAAGAACATCAAGTGTTGATGGTCAATAAGACCACTAAGTTCAAGAAGGGCAAGGGTAAGAAGAACTTCAAGAAGGACGGCAAAGATGTTGCCGCGCCCGTAAGCCTTGCTGCGGGAAGAAGTCAAAGAATGGACCCAAGCCTGAGACTGAGTGCTTTTATTGCAAGGGGAAAGGGCACTGGAAGCGGAACTGCCCCAAATACTTAGCGGATAAGAAGGCCGGCAACACCAAAGGTATATTTGATATACATGTAATTGATGTGTACCTTACCAAGATCGTAGTAACTCCCGGGTATTTGATACCGTGCCGTTGTTCACATATGTAACTCACAGCAGAGCTGCGGAATAAACGGAGATCGGAAGGCGACGAGGTGACGATCGCGTCGGGAATGGTTCGTGGTCGATGTGATCACCGTCGCACGCTGCCTCTACATTTACCTACGGGATTAGTTTTAAACCTCAATAATTGTTATTTAGTCCCAAGTTTGAGCATGAACATTGTATCCGGATCTCGTTTAATACGAGATGGCTACTCATTTAAGTCTGAGAATAATGGTTGTTCGATTTATATGAGAGATATGTTTTATGGTCATGCTCCGATGGTCAATGGTTTATTCTTGATGAATCTCGGCGTAATATTACACATGTTCATAGTGTGGATGCGAAAAGATGTAAAGTTGATAACGATAGTCCCACATACTTGTGGCACTCGCCGCCTTGGTCACATTGGTGTCAAGCGCATGAAGAAGCTCCATGCTGATGGACTTTTGGAGTCTCTTGATTATGAATCGTTTGACACATGCGAACCATGCCTCTTAGGCAAATGACCAAGACTCCGTTCTCGGAACAATGGAGCGAGCAACCAACTTGTTGGAAATCATACATACCGATGTAAAGCGGTCCAATGAGCGTTGAGGCTCGTGGAGGATATCGTTATGTTCTCACTCACCGATGACTTAAGTAGATATGGGTATGTCTACTTAATGAAACACAAGTCTGAGACCTTTGAAAAGTTCAAGGAATTTCAGAGTGAGGTAGAGAATCAACGTGACCGTAAGATAAAGTTCCTACGATCAGATCGTGGGGGAGAATACTTAAGTCACGAATTTGGTACACACTTAAGAAAATGTGGAATCGTTTCACAACTCACGCCGCCTGGAACACCTCAGCGAAACGGTGTGTCCGAACGTCGTGTCGCACTCTATTGGATATGGTGCGGTCTATGATGTCTCTTACCGATTTACCGCTATCATTTTGGGGATACGCTCTAGAGACAGCTACATTCACTTTAAATAGGGCACCGTCTAAATCCGTTGAGACGACACCGTATGAATTATGGTTTGGGAAGAAACCTAAGCTGTCGTTTCTAAAAGTTTGGGGATGCGATGCTTATGTCAAGAAACTTCAACCTGAAAAGCTCGAACCCAAGTCGGAAAATGCGTATTCATAGGATACCCTAAGGAAACCGTCGGGTATACCTTCTACTTGAGATCCGAAGGCAAGATCTTTGTTGCCAAGAACGGATGCTTTCTAGAGAAAGAGTTTCTCTCGAAAGAAGTAAGTGGGAGGAAAGTAGAACTTCGATGAAGTACTACCTCTCGAGCGGGAAAGTGGTGCAACGCAGAAACCGTTCTGTGATGCCCACACCAACCAAGAGGAAAACGTTGATGATGATCAAGGTACTTGGATCAAGTTACTCTTGAACTTCAAGGTCCACGAGGACACGCCCGCACTGAGTGGTACGGCAACCTGTCATGGAAATCATGTTGCTAGACAACAATGAACCTTCGAACTATGAAGAAGCAATGGCGGGCCAGATTCCAACAAATGGCTTGGAGCCATGAAATCCGAGATAGAATCCATGTATGAAAACAAAGTATGGACTTTGACAGACTTGCCCGATGATCGGCGCGATAGAAAATAAATGGATTTTAAGAAGAAGACGGACGCGGATGGTAATGTTACCATCTATAAAGCTCGACTTGTCGCTAAGGGTTATCGACAAGTTCAAGGGATTGACTACTGACGAGACATTCTCTCCGTAGCAAAGCTTAAGTCCGTCCAATCATGTTAGCAATTGCCGCATACTATGATTATGAGATATGGCGATGGACGTCAAAACGGCATTCCTTAATGGACATCTTAAGGAAGAGCTGTATATGATGCAGCCGAAGGTTTTGTCGATCCTCGAACGCTAACAAAGTATGCAAGCTCCAATGATCCATTTATGGACTGGTGCAAGCATCTCGGAGTTGGAACATTCGCTTTGATGAGATGATCAAAGCGTTTGGGTTTATGCAGACTTATGGAGAAGCTGCGTTTACAAGAAAGTGAGTGGGAGCTCCGTAGCATTTCTCTGTTATATGTAGATGACATACTCTTGATGGGAAATGATACGAAACTCCTGGACAGCATTAAGGCCTACTTGAACAAGTGTTTTTCAATGAAGGACCTTGGAGAAGCTGCTTATATATTAGGGATCAAGATCTATAGAGATAGATCAAGACGCCTCATAGGTCTTTCACAAAGCACATACCTTGATAAGATTTTGAAGACGTTCAAAATGGATCAGTCCAAGAAGGAGTTCTTGCCCATGTTACAAGGTGTGAGATTGAGCTCGGCTCAGTCACCGACCACGGCAAAAGATAAAGAAGAGATGAGTGTCATCCCCTATGCTTCAGCCATAGGATCTATTATGTATGCCATGCTGTGTACTGACCGATGTAAACCTTGCCGTAAGTTTGGTTGCAAGATACCAAAGTAATCCCGCAAGGAACACCGGACAGCGGTCAAGAATATCTGAAGTACCGAAAAGGACGAAGGACATGTTTCGTTTATGGAGGAGACGAAGAGCTCGTCAGAAGGGTTACGTCGGCGCTTAGCTTCGACTCAGATCTGGATGACTCAAGTCACAAACCGGATACGTGTATATGTTGAATGGTGGAGCGATGGCTGGTGCAGCTGCAAGCGAAGCGTCGTGGCGGGATCTACGTGTGAAGCGGAGTACATGGCAGCCTCGGAGGCGCGATGAAGCGATTTGGGTGAAGGAGTTCATCACCGACCTAGAGTCATACCCAATGCGTCGGGGCCGATCAAACTCTTCTGTGACAACACTGGAGCTATTGCCCTTGCCAAGGAGCCCAGGTTTCACAAGAAGACCAGGCACATCAAGCGTCGTTTCAACTCCATCCGTGAAAATGTTCAAGACGGAGACATAGAGATTTGCAAAGTGCACACGGATCTGAATATCGCAGATCCGTTGACTAAACCTCTCTCGCGTGCAAAACATGATCAACACCAGAACTCTATGGGTGTTCGATTCATCACAATGTAACTAGATTGGTGACTCTAGTGCAAGTGGGAGACTGTTGGAAATATGCCCTAGAGGCAATAATAAAAGGATTATTATATTTCAATGTTCATGATAATTGTCATTTGTTCATGCTATAATTGTATTATCCGGAAAACGTAATACACGTGTGAACACTTAGACCCAATGAGTCCCTAGTGAGCCTCTAGTTGACTAGCTCGTTGTGATCAATAGATAGTCATGGTTTCCTGACTATGGACATTAGATGTCGTTGATAACGGGATCACATCATTAGGAGAATGATGTGATGGACAAGACCCAATCATAAGCATAGCATAAAAGATCGTATAGTTCGTTTGCTAGAAGCTTTGCCAATGTCAAGTATCTATTCCTTCGACCATGAGATCGTGTAACTCCGGTTACCGTAGGAGTGCCTTGGGTGTATCAAACGTCACAACGTAATCGGGTGACTATAAAGGTGCATTACGGTATCTCCGAAAGTATCTCATGGTTGACACGGATCGAGATCGATTTGTCACTCCGTATGACGGAGAGGTATCTCTGGCCCACTCGGTAATGCATCATCATAATGAGCTCAATGTGACCAAGTTGTTGTACGGGATCATGCATTACGATACGAGTAAAGTGACTTGCGAATGTGACGAGACCGAACAAGGTATTGGGATACCGACGATCGAGTCTCGCAAGTAACGCATCGATTGACAAAGGAATTGCATACGAGGTTTGATCGAATCCTCGACATCGTGGTTCAACCGATGAAATCATCGAGGAGCATGTGGGAGCCAACATGGATATCCGCACCCGCTGTTGGTTATTGCCCGAGAGTCGTCTCGGTCATGTCTGCGTGTCTCCGAACCCGTAGGGTCTACACATTAAGGTTCGGTGGCGCTAGGGTTAGTAGGAAGTCAAGTATGTGACCACGAATGTTGTTCGAGTCCCTGATGAGATCCCGGACGTCACGAGGAGTTCGGAAGGGTCCGGAGGTAAAGAATAATATATAGGAAGTGGTGTTTCGCCATCGGGAAAGTTTGGGGTTTCGGTAAATCACGGACCACCGGAAGGGTCCCGGGTCCACCGGTGGGGCCACCTATCCGGAGGGCCCCATGGGCCAAAGGGAAGGAACCAGCCCACAGGGGCTGGTGCGCCTCTAGGCCCACCTCGCGCCTAGGGTTGAAACCCTAGGGGTGGGGCGCCCACCGCTTGGGGGCACTCCACCCCTTGGTGCCGCCCCCTGGAGATTGGATCTCCGGGGCACCCCCCCGGGGGGCCTATATAAGGGGGGAGGAGGGGCTGCTGTACCAACTCCCAGGCGCAGCCCTCCCTCCCAACACATCTCCTCCTCCGTAAGAGCTCGGCGAAGCCCTGTCGGAGTACTGCTTCTCCACCATCACCACGCCGTCGTGCTGCCGGTGGAGCTGTCTTCCTCAACCTCTCCTTCCCCCTTGCTGGATCAAGAAGGAGGAGACGTCGATCGTCCCGTACGTGTGTTGAGCGCGAGGTGCTGTCCGTTCAAGACTTGGCATCGGTGATCTGAATCACGTTCGAGTACGACTCCATCATCACCTTGCAAGCTTCCGCACGCGATCTACAAGTGGTATGTAGATGTTATCTCTCTCCCGTTACTCGTTGCTTAGATGAACTCATAGATGGATCTTGGTGAAGCCGTAGGAAAATTTTTAATTTTCTGCAACGTTCCCCAACAGCTCTGCTACCGAACAGTGCCCTGGAGGCCGCACAAGTGTCCGCTCCGACCCTTAGCTTGGAGCCGACTGCGCCGATCGAGGACGGGTGGTTGGACACCGCCTCGGGGGCTACTAACTTTACGACGATAGAGCCGAATACCAACCCTATCCTTTGTAAAGCCCGTGGCTCCAAGGTGCCAGACTCCTCTCCGAACTCCGAACCTTCTGCGCCCCTGCCAATCGAATCCGATGGGGCGCCGATCATGGAGTTCACCACTGCGGACATCTTTCAGCACTCGCCCTTTGGTGACATCCTGAATTCGCTAAAGTGTCTCTCTTTATCAGGAGAGCCCTGTCCGGATTATGGTCAGGACGGTTGGGATGCGGACGATGAAGAAATTCAAAGCCCACCCACCACCCACTTCGATAGCCACTGTCGATGATTTAACCGACATGCTCGACTTCGACTCCGAAGACATCGACGGTATGGACGACGATGCAGGAGACGACCAAGAACCAGCGCCTACAGGGAACTGGAAGGCCACCTCGTCATACGACATTTACATGGTGGACATCCCAAAGGATGAGAATGGCGATGGAACAACGGAGGACGACCCCTCCAAGAAACAGCCTAAGCGCCGGCATCAGCGGCGCCGCTCTAAATCCCGCCACAGCAAAAATGGAGATTCCGGCACGGGAGATAATAACACCCCGGACAGTGCCGAAGACAACCCCCTCCAGCAGAATTCAGCGCAGGAGGATGGAGAAGCTAGCCCTCATGAGAGAGCGGCAGACAGAGAGGTAGACGACGATAATTATATGCCTCCCTCCGAAGACGAGGCAAGCCTCGACGATGAAGAATTTGTCGTGCCTGAGGATCCCGTCGAACAAGAGTGTTTCAAACGCAGGCTTATGGCCATGGCAAGTAGCCTCAAGAAAAAGCAGCAACAGCTTAGAGTTGACCAAGACCTGCTAGCCGACAGATGGACTGAAGTCCTTGCGGCCAAAGAGTATGAACTCGAACACCCCTCCAAAAGCTACCCAAAACGCAAGTTGCTACCCCGATTAGAGGAGGAAGCACCTAAACCTACATCACCAGCGCATAATACGGCCGACCGACCACCTCGTGGCCGCGACAGAGAGTCCTCTGGGCCCTCCACTAAGGCTGCACCCCGGTGTTGCTTGAAAAGTACAAAGCCATGGGGGAATGCGCCAGACTTGCGAGACATATTGGAGGACAAGGCAAGACAAACAAGATCGATCTACGGATCGCGTGGGCACCCCACGATACGTGATGACAACCGTCACGCCGGATACAGCAATTCCGGCCGGGCCGAACATAGTGGACAAAGCTCGTTTGAGCTGCGTCGTGATATAGCCCAATACAGAGGCGCCACACACCCACTATGCTTCACAGACGAAGTAATGGATCATCAAATCCCCGAGGGTTTCAAACCCGTAAACATTGAATCATACGACAGCACAACAGATCCTGCGGTTTGGATCGAGGACTATCTCCTTCATATCCACATGGCCCGCGGTGATGATCTACACGCCATTAAATACCTCCCACTCAAGCTTAAAGGACCAGCTCGGCATTGGCTCAACAGCTTGCCGCGAATCAATTGGGTGTTGGGAAGACACGAAGCCGCATTCCTTGATAACTTCCAGGCACATATGTGCGACCACCAGACGCCGATGACCTAAGCCACATAATTCAGCAGCCAGACGAATCGGCCAGACAATTCTGGACACGGTTCTTAACCAAGAAAAATCAAATTGTCGACTGTCCGGATGCAGAGGCCCTTGCAGCCTTCAAACATAACATCCATGACGAGTGGCTTGCCCGGCACCTAGGACAAGAAAAGCCGAAATCCATGGCAGCCCTCACATCACTCATGACCCGCTTCTGCGCGGGAGAGGACAGCTGGCTAGCTCGCAGTAACAACCTGACAAAAACTCTGGTAGTTCGGATACCAAGGACAGCAATGGCAGGTCGCGTTGCAACAAACACAAGTGCCGCATCAACGGAAACACTACTGAGGATACGGCAGTCAATGCCGGATTCAGAGGCTCTAAACCCGGTCAGCGGAAAAAGCCATTCAAAAGAAATACTCCGGGCCCGTCCAATTTGGACCGAATACTCGACCGCTTCGTGCGGATACATGGCACTTCCAAAAGCCAGCCAATCACACCAACAGGGATTGTTGGGTGTTCAAGCAGGCAGGCAAGTTAATTGCTGAAAACAATGACAAGGGGCTGCATAGCGATGACGAGGAGGAGACCCGGCCGCCAAACAATAGAGGACAGAAGGGTTTCCCCCCACAAGTGCGGACGGTGAACATGATATACGCAACCCACATACCCAAAAGGGAGCGGAAGCGTGCACTCAGGGACGTATATGCGATGGAGCCAGTCGCCCCAAAGTTCAATCCGTGGTCCTCCTGCCCGATCACTTTTGATCAAAGGGACCACCCCACTAGCATCCGCCATGGCGGATTCGCCGCATTGGTTCTAGACCCAATCATCGATGGATTTCACCTCACTAGAGTCCTGATGGACGGCGGCAGCAGCCTGAACCTGCTTTATCAGTATACAATGCGCAAAATGGGCATAGACCCCTCAAGGGTTAAACCCACAAAAACGACCTTTAAAGGCATCATACCAGGTGTAGAGGCCAACTGTACAGGCTCAGTTACACTTGAAGTGGTCTTCGGATCCCCGCATAACTTCCGAAGCGAGGAGTTAATCTTCGACATAGTCCCGTTCCGCATTAACCAAAAAAAATAGATATGGTCCCGTTCCGCAATTCATGTGCAATAGATATGGCAACTTTTAACCAAAAAAAAATTCACCGAAATATATCGATATGAGATCTAGTTTTGAAGACTCGTCACGAGGGATTTAATGGTGAAAACGGATCTTCAATCGGATTTTTCATTTAAGAGATAAAACATTTTAAAAACTGAAAATCCAAAAAATTTCTCGCATGCATGCATGCGATGACGTGGCAATCTATTTACATTAGAAACGTGTGGTGCGTCTTCTTTCCCGCCACACGTGTGGCAGTTATCGGGACCCAAAATTTTACATGGACCATAAAAGTTAAATTGCCATGAAAAAATAAGAAATTGTTTTCCATGAACTATTAAAGTATAATTGACATGTATGTAAAAGTTTTTTTTTCATGGCAATGTAGGTAATTCTGCCATGGCAATAAAATTTAAATATTACCCATGGCAATATAGGTAAATTTTCCATGGCAAATTTAAAAAGCAAAATTTGCCATGTGAATCAAGTAGAAAGTTGCCATGATGATCAAATTTTCATGCATTTATCATGTGACTATTCCAAAGAAAATGTTTGAAAATTTGCTATGATGTATGAGACGCACTTTTGGATTTTTTTTTTTTTGCCATGCAACCAGTGCATACAAATTTATTTTTGCCATGATATGCTCAAGAAACTAGAAACTGAAGGGGCATAATTAAAAATGAACAAAACTTGTCATGGCAGATGCATATTAAAAAGATGACATTTTTGTTTCATTATAATTTTCATGCTTTGTACAAGGAAATTGCCATGTATGTAAAAAAAATCCATGACGCAAAAATAAAATTTGCCATGGTAATTGTATTAAGCTTGCCATCGTCCATAGACTAAGTTTGCGTAATAGAGAAAATAAGAAATAATGTACAAATGATTCTTTAGTAAAATTGCCATGGCCCCATGAAGTAGTATTGCCATGATATATAAAAGTGTTTGCCATGGTATTTCAATTGAAAATTGTCATGTTTTGCATGGGAAATTTTCCGTCCATGTAAAAAAACACAAATTATGAACAACAAATGCCATTGCATATGCATATTAAAAGAATGTCATGGTGTTTTCATTAAAATTGACATGTTTATGTAAGAGAATTGCCGTGGGCGTAAAAATTTCCATGGTGAATACAATTTTTTGACATGGTCAAATCCGAAACAGAACACCTGCGTTTTTGACATGTGGACATGGCAACTAATATATACGTCTCTCAACATACAGATACATCTTGTTCAACAACACTTTATAAAACTTGCAGAGGATACAATCACACATTCTAATCTGCAAATTGATCATAATCTAATTGGGACTAAGGGTATATACAATGGTTGATAACATAGTCTTATCTTAAATCTTGCATGTAATTTAGAGATGACAAAAAAAAATGCCTATAATGGGTCATCTCTTAGCCTTATCTTCAATAACTAGCTATTCCTAAAAACGTGGTGAGACATATTGTGCTAAGAGATCATCTCTTGTCTTTTCTTAAATAAGAGAAGACAAGCTTTTTCTTATGAGTTCTCTCTCCTCCACCTCATCATTTATCCTACGTGACACTCCTAAGATAGCACCATTCTACATGCCCTAAATTTACCAACAAAAGCTGGTATCCAGTAACCCGAATCGAGGGTGAATTGAACTTATCAAGTAGTTGAACAGAGGAGCGGGCGGGGATTCATCAGACGTGTTCCCATGTTGCAGCGGAGGTAGACGAAGCGCGGGGGCAGATCGACCTTGATGCGGATGACGTTGAAGCAGACGAGGAAGTCCATCGACAACTCGCCATCGAATTGTATCCCCGGAGTGCAACGAGCACCAGGACCCGGCTACCCCTCCCGCGGGGCCTCCACCACCCATGAACCTCCCCGGCGAACAGCTCAGGTGTGGCGAAGAAAAGGGGGAGCAGGTGAGAAAAGAGAGTTGTCAAGGTCGAGGAAATAAGGTCCGTTCAGGCTGAGACCATCCCAGATCGAACTCAAGGAAAACGAGACGTGGTGGGACCTCACGCATCAAGATTTGTGCATCCGATCGGACGGCCCGCGACACGTTGGCCAGCAAATCCTATAAATCTGACATCAGACTTGTGTCGATTCCGAATTTTTAAACATCTCCATTCCGTTCCTCTGTTTTAAACATTTTAGTTGCAAGCTTGCCGATAGCTACAGAGCGGGTTAGGCGACCACGACCTAGAATTTTGTTTATTTGCGCTCCTCTTAGCTTTTGCAAACTGGAGGCTAGCTAGCAAACTCAACGTGGCAGGGCTGTTTCCATGACCTGCCGTCGTGATGCCTAGAGCGTGGAGCGAGACCGCGTCTGTCCCCCCTTTGGAAAACCCTCACAATCGCGTCGCCTAAAAGCTTCTCTTGATCAGACCAACCGGCCACCAAGAATCCAAGCGCTTCCGAGCTCGGATTTCTTGTTCCCGGACTGGGCCGCGCAGCATGCCGCCGCCGTCGTCGTCCCTGCCGCGTCACCGCCACGCACTTCTCTAGCGCGCGTGGCCGGACCACCAGTGCATACTTGCCGATCGACCCACGAGAGCTGTGCCTGTGCTGCCGCCGTCAACATGGACGAAGCCGACGTCACCGGCAGGCACCGCGGCCGGGGTGGAGGCTGCCCTTGCCTGCCGTTCTGCTTCTGGGGCTCCCGTGTACCGGCCGCGCCGGAGCGGCGGAGGCGTCGCCGTCGCAGGTTCAGGCTCAGGCTCAGCCTGTCGTGGTTCTCGTGGTCGTGGCGGTGGCTCCGGAAGAGCCGCGGAGGCAAGAGCTCGGAGGCGGGCGGCAAGAACAAGGGGAAGCGGAGGAGGAAGCTGCTGCTGCTCCTGCTCAGGTCGCTGCAGGTCAAGAAGGCGCTCGAGTCCGTCTCGTCGGGAAGCAGCTTCCTACCAAAGGTACGTCACATGCATGGACATCGATCGACCGTCATGGCCATTAATGATCTTGAGCTAGCAGTAATGCCGTGTTTGCACTTGATTAGATTGATCTGGCCGCTAATTTCCGACTGGTACGGCGTTATCAGAGAGCGCTAGGCTTCGCAGTTGCTTGCGTGGTTGGTTAATTAATTAGCAGGTGGGTACGTAGTAGTTTAACGGGATGGAGATGGAGACGGGGCTGGGGCCGGGGCCGGGGCTGCGTGATTGACCCACCAACGCCGGCCATTCCGCGGAAGAAGAGAGACGAAGAAAGAGAGGGGCGACGGGGTTTTGGGTCTCCGGCGCGTCACTGTTTATGAGGTTTTGGACTAGCGACTTTTATCCCGCGCGTCACGTGGGCGTTTACTAAGAGCATCTCCAACGGCCGCGCTATAGCCGCCAAGAAAAACCTGTTCTGCGCGTGCGGTCTTGGCGTATTTTATACCGCCTGTTGCTTATATGGCCCAAATGATCAAGAATACATACAATACACAGCGCCCGCTCAAAGACCCACCATATATATATACAAGGCAGCAGGCATTTGCATATATGGATATATGGATATTTTGGACAAAAATGAACATGTAAAAATTTGATACAAACAAGTTGATGAATAAAAGTTCATGCCCACAAGTTCATCAAAATCATGCCCACAAGTTCATCCAACCAAGTTCAAATGCAAACTAAAAGTTCAAGACAAGACACATCAATCTTCATCTTCCTCTTCTTCGTCTTCGTCCTCATCTTTCGAAGACGACTCTTCCGCCTCCGAAGATGAACCTTCCTCACGCACCGCATCGCGCACCGCATCATGTGAAGCTCCGACGGTGTTGGCAAGATCTTCAACGGCATCTTCATGAGAATGTGTGAGAAGCCATGGCGGCCGGAGGTGCACCCATACCTCCCATGAGAGAAGCAAACTCATGCCTCCCATGGCGGCCATAGCGTCGGAGGGTGCTCCAAAGCCACCCATGCCTCCCATGGCGGTCGGAGGTGCACCCATGCCTCCCATGGCGGCCATAGCGTCGGAAGGTGCTCCAAAGCCACCCATGCCTCCCATGGCGCCGGAGGTGCACCCATGCCTCCCATGCCTCCAAAGCCACCCATGCCTCCCATGGCCCCGGAGGTGCACTCATGCCTCCCATGCCTCCAAAGCCACCAATGCCTCCCATGGCGGCCGGAGGTGCACTCATGCCTCCCATGCCTCCAAAGCCACCCATGCCTCCCATGGCGCCGAGGCCATCACCACCCATTGCACGAACCAAGGCTCTTTTTCGGATCAAGACTTCTTGTTGGGCAAGATTGACATACTCCTTTTGCGCCGCATTGAGGTTAGATGTGTCCAAGAAGTACAAGTGATTCTCCCATTCCAACAACTTAGCTCGCTCCTCATTGCTCACTTTCCTCTCCTCCAAAGCCACCTTTCTCTCCTCGGCCGCCACCCTTCTCTCCTCGGCCGCCAACCTCCTCTCCTCGGCCACGGCATCTTGGGTCCTTGCCATTTTCCTCACCTCATTCGCTTCGACCCTTGCTTTCACAATAGCTTCCATAGCATTTTTGAGCTCATCATCTCCTTTCTTCTTCTTCTTGCCGGTTTTGTCTTTCTTCTTCTTCTTTCTCACAATAGCTTCCATTGCATTTTTGAGTAATTGCCCGCTCTTCCTCTCGGCGCCTCGACAATTCCCTCACCCTCCTCGTCCACCTCAAACTCATGGTCTTCGAAATGGATGTCATTGGTTTGAGACCAATGCGAATTGTTGGACCCAACACCCATAGTGGACATGTATGCATCATCGTTGAGACTACAATTTTTTTGAACAATGCAAATAAGCTATCTATATGAAAATGATGATGCATTGAAAAAATAAGAAGGAAAAAATACTTGGAAATTTTTTCACCTTGGGGGCATTTCGTCGAACACTTGGTGCGCGTCGGCGGCCGGCTCAACGAGTGAGCTCGCCGGCGCTTCGGTAGGCGCCGCGGCCGTCAAACGCCCTGCAAGCTTTTTCCCCCTCGCCATGCCGGAGCCGTCCGCCGCCTTGTTCTTCTTTGCGGATGTTTTGCCCTTCTTCGTCCGCGCCGCATTGGGTACTTTCTTCGACGGTGCGGCGGCGGCACGGGATGGCGCCGGCGCGACGCCACCCGGCGCCGGCGCCGTAGTCATCCGCGGCGGCAAGAAGAGGCTGTGTGCGAGGCCGACGCTTCGGCGAAGCTCGGCGGCGGCGACGCCTTCGCCGCGCTAGGGTTTCGGCGGCGGCGGCGGCGGGGGTCGCGGATGTCTGATGGGGTGGCGGGCGCCGGTGTGCGCGTCCATGGCGGGGCGAAGGCGCGGCGCTGCGCGTGGGGTAGGACGAGGAGAGGGAGAGAGCGCTCGAGTGTGCCGCGCGCTGTAGCTGGCGCTCCAAATACACCGCGCGGTTAAGCGGTTTTGACCGCTACCCAACCCGGTATCACGCCGCTTTTTTGGCGCCACTGAGCGAAGCGGCGTGCGCGCGCTAAAATGGCATTTTTTGCAGCGCGGCGCTCGTTTAGCGTGGCCGTTGGAGATGCTCTAATGAAACTTGCACCAACGTGCTTGGCAGGTTGCCTTATGGCGGAAGGACCGCTAAAATGGCATATATACTTTTTACAAAAACTAAAATAACACACAATCGGATGTCATGCCTTGCTGAATACTCCAAGTATACTAAAGGGGTTGTGTGTGGTTTGGTGGTGGATTGTGGCAACTCAATTTTTCCAACCACATGCCTAAGTAACTCAAGGATGGCAATTCCCGTCACACAAGGATGGTAATTTCCAATGGCACACAGCAAGTTTCTGTTAAGAAAAAACTGAAGCATGAAAGTTGTCATGATTGACAACTAAAGTTGTCATTCTCACGTCACTAAAATTGCCATCGAAAACGTTCAGAGTTGTCATGTGCTCGTACCTGACGTTCGGTACTTATCAGGATCCTTTTCTTAGCCATTTTTACTAGGTGAGGCATGCAGGCACACTCAAACCACATATATCTTTCACTAGGATATCGTACTCCCTCCATCCCAAAATAAGTGTCGCTGACTTAGTACGGGCGGGCTAGTTGTTCCTTGCTCGGCGACGTGACTCCCTGGAGGTCAAGATTGTGCGGCAGTGGTCTCCGGGTGGTGGTGGCGCTGTCAGTGGGCATGCTGCAGCGCGGAGTAGGGGGCTTCACGGGACCGTCTAGGCCTGGACGGGCTAGTAGGGGCATGGTGTGTCCCCTGCTGTCGCCTCCGGTCGGTTACCGCGAGGGCGGCGAAGGTTGTTCCCTCCCGCTCGACTACATTATTGTTGCCCCCGATTTCGTTGTCTCCTCATCTTTCCTCTAGGCCTCGTGCCAATGACCACGGTGAGGCGTTGCGGTGGGCGCTGGGACCATGATGGCACATGCTGGTGGGCGGCAAGTTGTGTGGAGCACTCTGGATCGTCCGGGGCAGTGGTGGTTTCTTGGGGTCGGGAGAAATCCCTATCGGCTTGTCCGGCTCCGACGCGGTGATGCCTGCGGGTGCCGCCTTTCCTTCCTGAAGGGCCTCGGGTGTACCCCTTCCCCACTGCCCTCCGCGTACCGGGGGAAACCCTAGGACTCGTCTAGGAAGCAACGGCATCGTCGTCGCTTTCCTTGTTGAAGGTGTTGCTCGGTACGTGGTGCTTCGAAGTGCTAGGAGCGCGGTGGGACTTCTCCGGAGGGCGCAACAGCTTCAGTCTTCTTCGTTTTGTAGATCTGCCGGTGTTGTCATTTGTTTCTCTTTTCTTTCTCTCTTTTCTTTGGACTTGGTTGTGCCGCAGCCCCGACAAGCTTGTTGTATCGTGTGCTTGGTCATTGCTTTATAATATAAAGCGTGGGAAACCCTTTATCGTCATATGACTTAATCAATAAAAAATAACTATTTTTAGGCAACTAACCAGAAATAGCCATCTCCATTTTTACCCCGTTTTGACACTTTCTTTAGCGATTGGAAATGTGGTCTACTGGTGAGACCAATGTAATTGTTTTTGTTTTTTCAAAAGGGCCTGGGAGCTATTATAAAGGTTCATTGGAAGTATAAAGCACCCCAAACATAAGAAAAAATTCGCCAAGATCGCTGGACCATCATACAATCACTATGGGCTACCGCTAGAAAGAGCCAATGACGCACCCCCGTCATTGAACCACGTATCAATATGAAGCAACAGACACCAAAACTCGTCGGCACGCACGATGAGAAATCCTAACCTCGCCGCCCAGAGGAGACGACAAGAATCTTTGTGGAGCTCCGTCGATTTCGTCCCACCGGACAAGGTGGGTTAGAGCCCACAAGACCATCTCGACGATGAAGCACCACCATCCACCAAGTGTCGCCTGCGAGGACCCACACCATCCTCCACATGCCTCCCGAATGTATGAACCGCTAATGGAATGAGGGCGATGCAGGGAGACCTTATTCGGTGCTAATACGCCTTTGTCTCGCCACTGCCCATCAGAGACATGCCCAAAACTATTCCTACCCCTAGAACAACTGGACCGAAGCCCTGCCCCCCCCCCCCCCTCTTCGTAGGAGCTTCTTGTAACAATATTATGGCCCACTTCAGTTTTTACCTACGTTTTTAGCACCAATTTCTTTAATAATGACATTTCACTGATTCATAGCATCACATCAAAGAGATGAAATCATAACGAGTTCACACTAGCCTTTGAATAAATATGATGCATACAACCACCTCACGCATGACAAGTAGACAAAATATAAAAACCACACATGACTAAAGTCATGCCTTCTAAGGAGGAAGGCTGATATTCTACACCACCATCCATATTAGGTAAGAACTTTCTTGGCCACGTGCTGGTACTCCATTTGCTGAAAAACATACCAAGAACGAAGACTCTAGTGGGAGAAATTTTAATTATTGTGCCGGAGGCACGGGCTCCCGCACGAAGGCGGTGGAGGTGGTTCCCTCCCGCTCGGCGTCGGTGCTGCTGCTCCCGTCGTGGTGCGCTTCTCTCCGGTCCTCTTGGCCTCATGGTGGTGTTCGTAGTGAGGCAGCATGGGTGGCGGCGCTACTGCGTTGGCGCATGGTGGTGGGCGGCGGTCTGGCTGGTCGGCTCCGATTCGTTGGGCGGTGGGGTTAGAGTGCGGGAGAAATCCTTGCCGGTCTTCGGCTCCGATGCGGTGACACCTGCGGGTGCCACCATTCCTTCCTGGAGGGTGTCGGTGATATCCATCCCCCACCTCCCTCCGCGTGCCGGGGAAACCCTAGGACATGTCCGGGCAGCAGCGTCGTCGGCGTCGCTTTCCTTCTTGGAGGTGCTGCTTTGTTCGCGGTGGTTCGGAGCCTCGGGTTGTGGTGGTCTGTTTCTGGTGGGCGTAGCAGTGGCGGGTCATCCGCGCTTTGTCGAACTGCCGTTGTTGGCATTTGTTTCTTCTTCTTTTTCTTTTGGGCTTGTTGTGCTGCTCGCCCCAGCAATCCTTATATCGATGTTGGTTGCTTTGGAATACAAAGCAGGGGAAACCCTTTTTCGGTAAAACCATATCGTTTATACATAGCTAAAAATGACCAAACCAAAGTTGTAGCTCCCACCCAAATAAGGATTCTAAAGCTTGCAATCATCTCTATCCATTCCTTCTTGAAGGGAAGTTTTGGTGTTAATTTCGTATCTTGTAATGGTATTTCCATGGTAGCATATGTTTTGTACTCTGCTTGTTAATTTTGGCATCGCTGCCTTGCGCCAACTTTATTAATAAAATATGGTTGTATGCATCATATTGATGTAGAAGCCAGGAGTTTCAACCTTCTTTTTTGAGAGAGCAAATCTCTAACTCATTGCCAAACATAATAGCAACACTATCAAGTGGGTACAAGTTAGGAGCCACCTAGATGACCGATCATGTAGCACATGCAAACTTCTATTGGAAGAAGAAAGGTCTCATTGTCTCATTTTGCGGTAAAAATAACATTTATTATTTCCAGGCTAGTTGCGCCTTGCAATTAGGATCAAACCTCTACTATGTTACCATAGTAAAAAAATAATTTCAAGGTACCTTCATTTTTCAAATTTGTTTAGGTACATGGACCTCTAAAGTTCACCCTCTGAGATTAACATGGTATCCCTTTTTTTTGCCGGGTAACATGATATCCCTTTTGTTTTGCTAATAAAAAGCTAGTTCCAACTATGAACCAATGCAGTGCCTATGGTCCTACTCAATGGCTAATTGCTCATTGCCAATGTTCTGCAGCTGCAGGTTGGCGGCTCCGGCGGCGCCAAGAAGCAAAAACGGAGCAAGCCATGGCGAACGGTCGATGACGACGCCGCGCCAACCACGAGCTGCGCTAAAGAGACGGCGCCTGTGCGGCCGGAGACGATCAGCCCGCCTTTCCCGAGGCCGGCCGATGGCGTGTGGCGAGCCCCGTCGTCTAGGTTCCACTCGCTCCAGCTCGACCGTGGCGGCGCCGAGCCTTCCGCGGGCGGCCTGTGGACGGCGGCCACGACGCTGGGCGTGATCGTGTTCTTCGGCCGCGTCATCGCGGTGCTCTTCTTGTGCTCGTGCATGTACGGCGCGCGGTGGCTCGGGGCGGCACGGGCCGACACCAGGGGCGGCATTGCCGGTGGTGGCAGCAGCCGGAGGCTCGGCGACCGGGTGGCGCTGGACTACTTGTGGGCGGAGGAGCACAAGAAGTGTGGGTTGCTGGACAGAGCCGGCGGCAAGAGGCCGTCGTCGCGCTTTTGTATATAGTGGTCGTGTCTGACAGCAGCAGCTGGTGTTGTAAATTGTTGGGTTTGGAGTGGTTTTGGGATATGGCATGCCATGTTGGGCTTGTTTCTTCAATTGTTTGGTTAAATTTACAGTACGTAAGAGAGCTACCAACTACAGAAATCAGGTTTAGCTGGAAAAAAAAAATACTATAGAAATCAGGTTTGATGGGACATTTGTGGAGTGAAGTAGAGAAATGTAACTACATGTGAACTGTGCTAAGGAGCTAGCAAAATTGCACTCAATTCCACTAAGAACCTAAGGTCGATAGTTGACCCGAATGTGGATTCAAACCAAACCAAACCAATATCAATTCTTGCAAAATGTTTTCATTGTCCAGCAAGTGAAATTGTATACTGTTATTTTCGGAAGACAGTCATTAACTATTTCTAAGATATCCTGCAGAATAATCTAGCACCACACCGAGCCTTTCATAAAACATTTTCAACATAATACACTTTGGGATGGAGGATCAGATCCCCAGGTTAACGAGCCTTAGCAGTTAGCTGGCAAGTGGATCCATGATGCTTTGCTAAGTCTTGCATATACAGACCTTGAGCTCTTGAAGCTTGTGGAGCATTGCCAGCGATGCTGAATCCTGGGAACTCTTTTTGTCAGTCCGCTGCTCGCCTTGAAGTGTAATGGCTGTTACATCAGGTATGTGCAAGGTGATGGTTGACACGAAGATATTGAAGTTCGTTGTGGTTACCCCGTCCAGAACAATAGGAGTCCTGTTGCATCAAACCAGTAAAAGAATTTAGCACATGTTCGTTAAAAGAGCAGAAGGATCGGCATTGCCAACATTCAAGTGGAATGAAGTTTTTGCCTTTGTTGCTAGAGGTCATATATATATTTTGTATTCCTGGACATACCTGAACCTTTGTTCAACAAATTCGAATTCTGGCATTGGCCACTGCAACCTCTTGCATAGCTTAAAAAGAGCACTTCGTGGTCCACCTTTGTCCATTTTAAGCCGAAGAACAACTGAAAACAAACAAAAATGCAAGGTTACTGAGTAGACATGCATCTTATCCATGCAAATAGAAAGAGGTATATATACATTTTAGTATGTCATGTTTGACAGGCTGTCAGCGATCAAGCAACACAATTAAACCAAAGGACGATCAAAATGGGAATCGTCAGATACCTGCTTCTTTCAGTGAGGGAAGGCCTCCTAGGCTAGGATTGGCATTCACGTGACAATAATCAAGTGGTGATTCCAACTACAGAAATGTAATAATAGTCATTATCTATAATAAAATACACCACTTTGTTAAAGCATTTGCTAGAAAACTATGTAGAAGCTTACACTTGCCAAAGGATACTGCTCCGATGATATAATATCCAACTGCTTAGCTTTAGAAGAACATTGTTTCATTGAAAGGCCTCTTTTCTGCTTCAAACTTAAACATCAGTTTCTGTCATAAATAAATGGCATAGACAAATCATCTACTCCCTCCGTTCCCAAATATAAGTCTTTCTAGGGATTCCAACAAGTGACTACATACGGAGCAAAATGAGTGAATCTACACTCTAAAATATGTCTACATACATCCGTATGTTATAGTCCATTTGAAATGCCTAAAAAGACTTATATTTAGGAACGGAGGGAGTAATTTCTAAGCAGAAAACATCAGCTAGTTAAATACAGGAAAGTATGCTCAGGATATAGTTCTGCTACCGATTCAACTGAACAACAATTTAAACCACGAGGCACTGTCATGAACTACACACTAATACAGCATTCCTCTTTAAGTTTAAAGAACCTACCTTCAGATCTGCCAATATACGAGCTGCTGCTTTTGCCTTTGCACTCTTCTTGTTTCTGTCTTGTCCTTGCGCTATCAACAGTTCATCTCGTAATTGCACTGACATCTCTATACTTACTTCTTCTCCTTTACTACTGCATTTTGAATTTATGAAATAACCAAGGCGACTACACAGCTCTAACAACTCCCGATAAGGTGGCAATGCAAGATTATCAGGGGTTATCATTGGGGAAAGCAACGGTTCAACAATCTTCCAAACCACATCAACATTAAAATCTGCGTCAACAAATATTGCACCGGCAATGCTTTCCATAATGTCACCAAGTACCTGTAAAACAAACAAAATAATCCTGTTAACTTCTATGTGTAATGTTGGCTGGGAAAGGCTTCACAGAGAAAAGGCCATCGCAGAAACAATAAAAGCACAAAATTGAAAAGGTAGGCTGTTAAGATAATGAACATAAGTGAAACTGTATTTCTAACCTTAGGTACTTTACATGTAGCATGTTGAAGGAATTTATTAACCTTCCCTTGGCACTCCAAATTGGATCTAACATATTCTGTGATTTGCTCCAAAAGTATTCCAGACCCATGCTGTAGATGACTGTGAATGTTGTTTCTTAAAACTACTTCTGCAAAATTCTCGTTACTAACCAAAGCGGAACGTAAGTCTGTCAATTCTCCAGGATCAACGTCAGTATGGGTAACATAGAGATAGCGTGTAATTAGTAGATCCAGCACAGAATCACCCAGAAATTCCAGACGCTGAAATAAAGGCACAAGTTAGACGCAAAAATGTTAAGGACAGAAGACATGGATATATCTTGTTTTGAAGCAATTTCTGATTGAAGCACAATAAGCTAATTATAACCCCACAAACCAATGTAGAAATATGCTGCTATACACTGACCTGGTAACAGTAGTCAACCCCTAATTCCTGCAGAGATGGATGAGTTATGGCTTCCAGTAGAAGGCCCTTGACCGAGAAGTTGTACTTCAGTTTTGCTTCCAACTCCTCAATAACACTTATTTTAGGTAAGTAGCATATATAAGATGCATTGAGCTTTACTTCCTGTACCAACGTCCTATCGCATTTTATTTCAATACCGAACCACTTCATAACCCAAAGTGCAGCAACTATGCCACCACCAACATAATATGCTCCAACTAGGGCTTCAACACAATCAGATATTGCTTTCGAGCACATCCATCTGTGAGCTCTATCACATGGTTTTCCAACGACAAAAGATGGGTCGTCGCTGATATACCTTCCATTAGTTGGAACAAATGCAGTCTCAATTCCGCAATTACAAGGAAAAGGGCGCAAAGATATCTGCCCAGGAGCAACCCAACGCCGTGGGTCAAATGCACTATCCCGCACGTAACCCTGGAAAGCAAGATAACAAATAGCCAGTAAACATACACACCTCGGAATTGTATTCTCAACCTTGCAAATCTCAACAGTATCTAGGTTATATTCTATCTCCTATACGCAACTTGACTCTGCTCGTATATAACTTCTGCCTTTTTACAATATCATCAAACATGCTTTTTGAATGAACATTGACGAAGCACCTCTAGAAAACATCTGACTGGCATGGGCTCAAACAAAATTAAAACTCAAGAGCAGAACAGAAGAAAACCACTTGCTATTATGCTATATGAAGCTCATATGTGATTGTTGGCCCTCAGGCTCAAATATTTATTTATTTACTGCGGGAAGGCTCAAATATAACTGGTTGACTGGCCAAGGGCACATGAACTAACTAAATTAAAATTATTTGTCCAATACTAGAACTCATCATAAACTTCAGGAAGTTGAAACCATTATAATAGACTTGGATTTAGGCCATCTACCTGCAAGGATCGCCAGATTCCATGCTTATGAAGTGTAGCATTGCAGACAGCATTTGATCTCATATCAGAAAGATGACCTTCATGTTTCATAGGATACCTTAAAAACAGGTCACATCCTATCACATATTTTAGCACTGAGTCTCCCAATAGTTCTAAACGCTCCAGGGAAAATGTTTCACAGCACCTTAAAGTTGTGATAGCTTCCAAAATCTGACATTGAAACGGATCAAATTATTCAGGTATGCATAACCAGCCATAGCAATAAAATTATATTCTCACGAAAGAGAACAGACCAGGTAACTTGGTATATGTTGAGTGTAACCAATATCTCTGCGGAGCTGGCTGGCTAGCATGAGAGACTGAAGTCGATGCATTACAGAAGGCAATAAGTAAAAAGATTTGAGAACTTCAATTGTCACATCAATGTGGATTAACAATTCAGGTGGGACCCGGGCGTGTATTTGCTCTTTTTCCATAAGCAAAGGATCGCCCGTAGAACCATCTGCCATAAGTTATGTAGAGTTTCATGTAAAAGCAGACCAAATAGTAAAGCAACAGCTATCTTGCAATTCATCATAACGGGAAAAGGGGAACTGGACCGGACTGGGATTTATAGCTAGTACCTATGTACTTCGATTTTGAAAAAAGAAGATTGTGTGCATTGTGGCTTTGCTTTAACAGCAACAACGGTTGTTTTGGATGTTGAATAACAATACCATACCTACAAAAGAGTGGTAAAAAGAGAAGTTTGTCAGGAAGCATGTCAGAATAAATTTTACTAGTAATTAAGAGTTTAAGACATGTAATAGAGGTATTACTTTTCACGGTAGTAGTCCACGAATGAAGAAAACGATGAAGCTTTTCCATTATACATCTCTTCAAACGAGTCTTCAGCAGTTGTGTCATAGATCAAGTCAAGAACAGAGTATATCCTTCCAGTATGAAGCGATAGCACAACTGAATCTTTGATGCTAGAAAAATGAAGAGATTTGTTGGCCAGATGAATAATGTCTTTCTCCTTGATACTTCTATGTTGAATAAAATTTGCACGGATATTTTCCTCTTCCAGATACAAATTTCTCAACTGCTCCACCGCCTGGGTGCAGGATTCAACTGCCTCCCAGTATATGTTTAAATCTTGCTGGATGTGTGGTGAATGCCTCAAAGGTAAAAGTAAGTACATGCTCTCTGAGCTCCATTGTATTTCATGACCTTTTCTGAAAAGAAATTCCCTTTGCACTCCACTTGTTCGAGATCCATGAAATAATCTACCAAATATTCCATTGAAAAAGAATTCTTGGAACAACTTCCCGTCACGTAGCTGAAGAAATGACAAAAATAAGCGATGGCCAAACAAACTTTATAGAAGAGAATTACAGTATGCGATTATTTCTTGAACAACCTGTTTTTTGTCCAGTTGAACTTTTCCACACGGAGTTACGGTGGTGTAGACCATTTTATTAGGGATCAGGAATAGATCCATTTTTGAATAAGCTACATCATCATCAAGTGCTGATTCCATTAAGAGAACAAACCCAGCATAGTTTTCACCCTCTTGGTCACAAAGAAAACCGAATCTATAAGCATTCAATGTGACACTTCCACTTTCATGAATCCACGATCCTGACAGGGCAAGAACATTTCTTGTTCCATGGAGCTCCTTTCTTTTAGTCGTTCCTGCCAAAATGAGAAAAGAACAATGGGAACATCGTCATCATCTACGGCGAGAGAAGCACACATACCATTTTGGACGAAGGGATTGCTGTTGAAACTTGCACAGTTCACTACAGACAGCAGTATGCAATGTAACAGGACCACTCAGATGAAATGGCAAAGTAAAAGAATGGAGAATAACTATGTAAGGTCAGCAGATCTCAACAGTCGGGAGATACTTCATATTTGCCCCAAACCTTGCACAAACATGACCAAAAGACAACCTCATACACACAGAGTTGCATTACTGAGCAAAACAATAAAAACAAAGCCCACCAGCATTAGTTGCTCAAGTTTAACCATGTACGACAAATGGGCAAGCTCAGTCTTACTCTGATCACTGTTATATTGATGAAGTGTATAAAATAGATGAGTGAAAGAAAATAGCAAAACAGGCAAATAAATGTTCTTATCTAAAGAATTTTAATGAGAGCAAGACTGAAAAAGGGTATACACATACCTGGTCCAGAAAGGAATTTCCCATCTCTTAAAGCAACATCAATATCAATAGGTTCTTCGGTGAAGGGTAGAAGATGATCATTGAGTTCTCCTAGCTGATGCAATTTCTTGCACGCATCTAGGGATACAAGCTGCTTGGCTAAATTATTTGTACTGCATAAAGGGCCAACTATCCTTTGAAACGCCGCATTTGGAGGCAAAGTCAAGGTGCATTGGTATGATCCATCTTCGATAGCCACCGCAAAGGAAGGCTTTGGCATGTAATACCTGCAGAAGAATGTTACAATGATCAATCACTTCTATCTAATGAAAGACAGTAAGATCGTGCCATGGGAAGTACGAGAAATAGTTTTTCGTTGTGCTGTGTGTGACAATCAAATTAACCAACTTTTTTACCAACATGCTATCCATGTAATTGGTTGCCTCACAGTTCAGGAATCTTAAGCACACCGGCATTCTTAGTGATTATGCATGAGATGCATTACCAAGCAGGCTGACAGAACAACAAAAGTTACAAAAATGGTAAGCATATGTGTACCTATCTTTAGGAAGTTTCTCACAATATTTACGGATCAGATCAACACAGCAGTCTGCAGTTATAGTTGCTCCTGTTGAATCAACATGGTATGCATACTTATCTTGCATAGGCCACTCAGAGGATGAAACATAGGGGTTTCTGTGCCTATACAGAGCGAAGTGTTTAATATAGTACTCAGTCTGTATTATGCGGAATATGTGTTCCTGCTGATCCTTGTTTCCCCTGAAAATTTCATGTGAAGTATAAAAAGGTGAATAGGTAGTCATAAAAATTATTAAAACAATGTTTAAACGTGGTTGTAACATTTTTTAGATGAGAGGGTCGGGATTCAGGAATTCCTGGGCTAGAAACTCAGATTGCTGACTTACAAAACATACCATTCATGCCAAACCAAATTATGTAGAAGAGCATATCCTTTTCCAGAAAAATTAATGATTATGAGGCAGAAATTGTACCCAATCTATGATTATAATATGCATGATAAATGTGCTTAGAATAAGAATAAATGGTGGCCAAAACATTTCTCTATAATTTAATATGCTATACCAGCATGCAACTTATGAAGTGCGACGATTATTGTACCTCTCGATCATAAGAACATAATTTGAGCTGCTACTTCTGGCACGACCACGAGATTGAACATAGCTACAAACAGTTCTGGGCAGGTCGAAGCGTATGACACAAGAACAGTTAGGTACATCAATACCCTCTTCAGTTACGTCTGTGGTGAAAAGCAAGTTCACCTAGAAATTGACATGGAGTTAATGTATCATTTTGAATCCTGTTTAAATCAATCTTTGCAATTTAAATTGCATACCTTTCCAGATCGGAACAAGTCCAAAGTATATCTCTGCACTGCTGGGCTCAGAGAATCTTTTGATGTACTCCCTCCAGTCAAGTAAGAAATTGAAAAACTAGAGAAATTAACAATTCCTCTCATGAACCTCTCAACAGCTTTAGCTGTCATAATTCTTTCTACAAAAATTAGGCAAAGCACTTCGTTGGATGACCTGTGGAGAAAATACATGTGGATTTACCCTTTTTTACTGACACGAGAGCACACGTAGGCAAAACTAAGCATCTTGAGCAGAATATGGCTTTACCCAAATGATTTAAAAATGTTGATTAGAGCATCCACTTTTGAAGAAATATACCCACTTTTAATTAATTCCGCAGAACCAGATTCTGATTTCATTAGTTCACCATAACCTATGATGCAATTACATCAGCAGAATTAGAAGAAGAAATTATCAATGCACTACATTGTAGTTTCCAAGCTGCTTACAGTCTAGTGAGATATCAATAATACAATGCTTCAGAAATCAAAACACATAGGTGCATTAAGAAACAGGCGATTTCAGTCTTTAAGGCTATAGATTCACACAACGAGGAGTGCCCTACATTCAACCCAAAATAATGGACAGTATATGTGCAGCACATATGGCTACTGAATGGTTGATGATCACCCACTTAACTCCCTATTTGGCTATTTGCTATAGAAACTGTACACGTTGCAGGTACTTCCTCATAGCTCACCTCTGTAGAGTGTGCAAACTAAGAGGTTTGTGTAGAACCATTATTTTATTTCAAGATGTAGCAGGCAAAGTACTGAAATAAATACAACTTATCTAAGGATTCGGAGGATCTTAATGCAGTTTGCAACTGATTTTATAACCTACCCCTTTATTATATACAGAAAGATACTGCAGATTCTAGTTGTATACTACTCCCTACGTCCCATAGTGTAAGACGTTTTTTGACACTCCACTATATATTACTATTATGGGACGGAGGGAGTATATTACTATTTATGAGCAATAACAAGTGAAAACAGACAGATATAACACATCTAACTGATGGATATTTGTTTGTGGCTTACCATGTGGCAATACTTTCTCAATTAAATCTAAAGCTTCTTTAAAATAAGCTACATGCAGGCTGAAGCTAGCTTTCGAGAAGAGGCAATCTTCAGAATCACCCAGTGTCTTAATGCTTTCATTATATATCTTCACTACCTGTTAAGAAAACAATACACAGTTTGTTCTCCAGGGAAAAAATCTAGTATTTCAAATAATAATAAATGGTATAGAAGAATAATGAAAAAGGTATGCTAACTGCAACAGGCAAGGGAAATGGTTGGACCACAACCTTCTTAATAAGACTGGAACTGTGGAAATGGTAGGGAAGAATCTAGTATCTTTTTCCGAATAGTATACATTAAAGAAACCCAATTTACAATTTATATGGTGAGGCACAAGAAAATGGAAAAATGCTACCATTATTCTCAAGAAATCTCAGTGTATGGTTTCTTCGTGATGTTCCGTACAATGTCCCAGGAGCAAACTCTACCACTCAACTCAATATAGGTTAACTCCAGTTGCAGCTCAGATGGTTCAGCAACTACCTCAACTAAATTATTCTGTCCGACTTCTAACTACGCTATTTTGCCTCATCTAACACATTCGGTCCGTCATGTTACCAAAGCAATATTACTGGGGCGTCCATATCCCCCCTTTGTGAGCATCTTAATTTAGAATTTTAATGTATTTACCAAGATAAGTAGCTCTAAGTGTGATGGTCAGTTCACAGCAAATTAAAAAGTAGTATTGTGACCAATTAATATGCTTCACAATCATTTGAATGACAATACCAGTTGACCTTTTAGTAGACTCAAGCTTCTCCTCACATGCAACTTATACTTCATGAGAAGGATATGTTCCATATTCAACATAAAGCGATCCTTTGTTAACCAACAATCCTGGCAATGGTAAATTCATTCCTCTTGCAGCGGATGTGATCACAATGGAGGCAATGGCGATGAGAGATGGACTTGCTCTCGCTAATTCTCTCAGATTTAATCGAGTAAAAGCAGAATCAGACTCCCTACAGGTCATTAACTATTACACCGGCCAAACTAGTTGGTGGGATTCGGCGGCGGCAATTTTCACGGAATGTGCCGATATTAGTTCCTTGATTGGGATGGTCATTTATAAGCATTGTTACAGTTCATGTAATCAAGTGACTCATGTCCTAGCAAACTTTAGTTATTGTAATAGGTCTTCCTTTAGTTGGTTGGACGAGACACCTGACTTTGTGGTCAGTAAGCTCATAGACGATGTAAACGTTTTTTGAAGTTAATAAAGCTAAGTCATGATGGCCTTCCCTCAAATAAAAGACAATCCTGGCAATTTAACTGTCCATTTACTCCATTATTTTGGCCTTCAAGGATTAGGGACGAACTCAACAGCAGCATAATGCTAAGAAATATACTTTTCCGTTGAGAGGAAAATGATAGGTTCATAGGTAGCTAAATCGCTAGTCTACTTGCTCGTGATGCAGCATTTCTTCCCTCAAAGTGTACAAGGGACTTGATGCGCATGATTTTCTCCACACTAAAAACATATTAAATGACCTTGCAAAGCAGTTAATCTTCTTAATGTTAGGTAAAATTTCTGCCCATCATCGCTAATTCAGAGATCTTATCAGCAACTGCTGAACATAAGGGATATTGTGATAGTATACCAGCTAGGAATTTGCCAATGCGAATATTCTACACATGGCCAAAAAGTTTGAATAACTTCAGTTGGAATCAGGGACTTATGTGAAGTCAACAAACTAGATCAGATAGAACAATAACCATTGTAACTCTTACGAAAAAATTGGTAAAGCTACTCAATGATTAGATTATACAATACCTCAGCGGTGATGATTGGACCAAGATAATTTAGGCCATAAAATATCTTCTCATGGTATCTGAACAAGGTCTTTCTTGATGTCTCTAATATGTTATTCGTGTCTTCAAATTTATTTGGTGACGATTCTTGCAGACTAGCCAACAAAGCATCATACTGCCCAACAATGCCAACTTTTAACAAATAAACATTTGTACAGTAATATAGATGCAAAGTGAGAAATACAGCGCATTATAGGTGTGGCTACTCTAAAGTCCAAACTACAGATGTATCTTATGAATGAGTCAAAACATAGTTAAATTAAATCACCTCTTCATACAATATCTGGAGCTTCGATTTCAGATCTTTGAAATCAATCGAGTAAGGATCATAGTATTTGTGCACAATTGTTGCAGGAGGGGAAAAGCTCTCAAGTTCACTACGATCTTTTATGATATATACCTGGAATGGCATGTAAGGTATGGAGGCTATTTCCAAAGGCTCAATGAAATTCAAAGTGAAAGAAGTTGAGGATGCTGAGGTAACCTTTGCGTCCAATGTAAGTTCAAGTTGACCAATGTGTGCTTCACAATCTTGTACCGTGCAAGTGCCTGAAAAGGAAGGTAATTTTTAGAAATGAAACTTGCCTCTCCTCCACTGAAGTTAGCGTCTAACAAATCATCCTAGTGCAGGAAAATAATTTTGATTTGATAAATTGGTCCCTAGTCGCAAGTGCCTTCAGATAGGATGAATAGCAGGCACGATTTTCCTTTTTGTCAAAATGAAATAAACCAATAAAAATCATGTCAAATGTACAAGTTGTGTTCCCAGTCATCCAGATGAAGAAGGAAGCAGTCATGTACAGGTAGCTAACTGCAATTTATATATAGTGTACAGCAGTAGGGCACTGTTGGCACAACAGAGTATCGCACTTCAGGAAGTGTATGATCTTGTGGGGGAGAAGATAAGATCATAAGAGCACGACACATGGTACATAACAGTCATACAACATGCTGATTTCAAGAACCAAAATAGCGGTCGTTTGCTGGAAATATTTGCTGAAGAATAATCGCAGAGGGTAGAAAGAAAGGAAGCACACGAGTCATGTGTAGAATTCTTGCCTTTAGTAGCAACAGGAGATGCTGTCATTCCAAATACAGCTGGCCTCCACTGAGATCCAAAGTAAAATTCCTACAGACTCAAAAGAGAAATAAACCGTTAGGAAATTCAACATGCCAAACTATGAAAAACATATTCTTCTCATGACTCAAAAAGCTGCATGAGAGGCAAGCCAAAACATATCTACAGATGTTGTTAAAACAAGAAAAATCCCATTACCTTCATTATTCGTGTATATGGGTGGTTTCCACAGGCACGATGGCATTCATCAAATATTAGCAGGCTCACTGCACTCATTGTTACAAAGGCATGCCTCAGGGCATCCAACAATATCTGGGGCGTCATAACAGCAATCTGAAACACACAATAGAACGCATAATAAGATCATTGTTCCAGGAAAATTCATATTTTCAATCAAAGTTGTCAAAGAACGCATAATAAGCACAATACAGCAGGTAAAAAGATATAATTTTTTTCCGGTAAAAAGCATAGGAATATCCACGAAACTGGATTAGAATTTAGAAAGACACATAATCCAGATAACTTTACCAAGTGGCATATTTGCAAGAGTTTTTTTAAGCAACATATTTACAAGAGTTGTGAGATCTTGCGAATTTCGAAGCAGTGTCCAAATTTAGCAGTGACTGCATTGAAAGGAAATTTTCTTTTATTAGGACTTGTGTCCAGAGTAGAGACCCCAGCTATTTCATAGTCACGGCCCTTCAGCAAATTGCTTTAGTCGACTGCCCTCACGCTAAAGAATACTACTCAAATAACAATGGCATCGATCTACATGCGATCGGAAGCTGCTATCACCCAGAAACCAACAATGTTGGTTCCTTGTCAACAAGTCATTCATCAAGCACTTGGTGAGCACGATACGTGTACCAATTCAGTGTGCATTCGGATCAACCAATGACCGTGCCGCGGGATAGAGTAAACCCCGACACTTACCTCCTTGCTCCCAACTTCCTTGTTCCAGCGGTCGGTACTCCAATCGCCTACCCCCGAAGCTCCGTAGCACTCCGCGGCGTCGAGGTCCGTGTACTCCCGAATCACCTCGAATTGCTACAGCGCGAGCCCAAGCAGCAACCAGCGATCAGGGCCACAGCAGCTGCGAATGCGAAGCGAAAAAATGGCGCAGACGTTGCCGTCGCGAATCGGTCGCTGCAGAGTGCAGAGTCCAGAAGCGCACCTGGTGGACGAGGTGCACGGTGGGCGCGAGGAAGACGACGATCCGGCGGGGCACCTCCCCGGCGCGCACGCGGCCCACGTGGTGGCGCGCGAGCAGGACGGCGACCATGGTCTTCCCGGAGCCGGTGTCGAGCACCGCGATGGTGTTCCCCTGCAGCGCCGCCTCGAACACCTCCACCTGGTACCTGCGCCGACGCAGACACGGAATGGATAACCCCCATCAGCTCTAGGAATGCAGGCGTCAGAGAGCTGTGGAGAGGGTAACGGGAGCCGATCGCGACCTCCTCGGCTGGAGCTTCCTGTGGGGGCGGCGAGGCGGCGGCGGCGGCGGAGGCGGAGGCGGGGGGATGGGGCCGTCGTCGTCGGCCATGGCCATGGGGTTGGGTTCGGTGCGGGCGAGTGGGCGAGGCGGGGGTGGGGTGGGGGAAGCGCATGTCTGTAGGCCAGCCGTGTATATAAATCGGCGCCGGGGATGGGACGGGAGGTGGGAGACTGGGCGGAGGAGGAGGAGGGGGAGAAGGCGAAGTGCGTGAAGCGGAGGTGTGGGTTGCGCTGCGTTCGTTGGCGCGGAGAGGAGGTTTCGGGGTAGGAAATGCAATGGGAGTGATGGAGGCTTCATCCGAGCGGCTGACTTGTGGGGTCATCTTGTCAGAAAGCGTAAGTGCTTCTTGTCCGCGATATTCTTTGTGGGGTCATCATGCCAACCGGATGAACGTCTCAAACCTTTGCACTCATTTTTTTCCCTTTTCTATTTTCGAAGAAATGACAGTTTCTCGCCCATGGACATGCGTTCTTCAGCGTACAATGGCCTGGCAACGTTCTTTGTTCTTTGTTGGCGCGGTTCCGGCCCCGACGCTCCGGTTGTTGTGTCCTTTTCAGCCTTTAGCTCGTCGGCTCCGCCTCCGACAACTCGGATTTGCCTTCCCTTTCAGCTCCTGGCTTTGCCGGTGGCGTCGACACTCTCTACTCTGTCGCCTTCCCGGCCATGTCCACCTTCATGGTGTGCCAGTCACAAAGCTCGCTTTTTTCGAGGACGCCCGGATGCCACCCTCTGTCGGCAAGCACCCCACCCCCCTCCCATCATGAGGTGGCGGTCTCGACCCGCAGGCTAACTTTCTTGTCTCTGGACCTTGATCTGGCGGCAATGGGATTGCTCGGACTTGGGCCAGGGCGAAATCCCAACTCAGCTCGCCCACGATGGCAGCAGCGGCGCCGCTCGCCGGTCTTGTTTTTCTTCTTGGAGGCGCTGCCATGGCCTTTATCTATGCTCCTCTTTGAGCAACCGGGGAAATCTTAGGTCTGGTTCTTCAAAACGGATGGTAGTGCCTCATGGCATCACTCCCCTTTTGAAGACGTTATCTTGCTTCCTCGCTGCGTCGATGGTATTGGCTTTGGAGATGTTTGACGTCATGCCGGTTCGGCCTGGTCCTAGGCTTGATGGGTTTAGTTTGTGTTTTTCCTATGCTCGGGCTGAGCGCCACTTGTCTCTCTGCTCCAGGTGTTGGGGAACGTAGTAATTTTAAAAAAATTCCTACGCACACGCAAGATCATGGTGATGCATAGCAACGAGAGGGGAGAGTTTTGTCCACGTACCCTCGTAGACCGAAAGCGGAAGCGTTAGAACAACGCGGTTGATGTAGTCGTACGTCTTCACGGCCCGACCGATCAAGCACCGAAACTACGGCACCTCCGAGTTCTAGCACACGTTCAGCTCGATGACGATCCCGGATTCGATCCAAATGAATGTCGGGAAGAGTTCCGTCGACGACGGTGTGGTGACGATCTTGATGTTCTACCGTCGCGGGCTTCGCCTAAGCACCGCTACAATATTATCGAGGACTATGGTGGAGGGGCACCGACACGGCTAAGAGATCAAGAGATCAATTGTTGTGTCTATGGGGTGCCCCCTCCCCCGTATATAAAGGAGTGGAGGAGGGGCCGCCAAGGGGTGGCGCGCAAGGGGGAGTCCAACCCCAATCATGAGTAGGACTCCCCTTTCCTATTAGGAGTAGGAGAGGAAGGAAGAGGGGAGGAAGAAGGAAGGGGCCCCCCCTCCCAATTCGGATTGGGCTTGGGGGGCGTGCCCCTCCTTGCTTTTTCTCCCTCCTTTCCACTAAGGCCCAATAAGGCCCATATACCTCCCGGGGGGTTCCGGTAACCTCCCGGAGATCCGGTATTGTTCCAATCTCACCCGGAACCTTTCCGGTGTCCAAATATAGTCGTCCAATATATCAATCTTTATGTATCGACCATTTCGAGACTCCTCATCATGTCCGTGATCACATTTGGGACTCCGAACCACCTTCGGTACATCAAAACTCATAAACTCATAATAAAACTGTCAACGAAACCTTAAGCGTGCGGACCCTACGGGTTCGAGAACTATGTATACATGACCTAGAACTGTTTCCGGTCAATAACCAATAGTGGAACCTGGATGCTCATATTGGCTCCTACATATTCTACGAAGATCTTTATCGGTCAAACCGCATAACAACATACATTGTTCCCTTTGTCATCGGTATGTTACTTGCCCGAGATTCGATCATCGGTATCTCAATACCTAGTTCAATATCGTTACCGGCAGGTCTCTTTACTCGTTACGTAATGCATCATTCTGTAACTAACTCATTAGCTACATTTCTTGCAAGGCTTATAGTGATGTGCATTACCGAGAGGGCCCAGAGATACCTCTCCGACAATCGAAGTGACAAAACCTAATCTCGAAATACGCCAACTCAACATGTACCTTTGGAGACACCTGTAGAGCTCCTTTATAATCACCCGGTTACGTTGTGACGTTTGGTAGCACACAAAGTGTTCCTCTGGTAAACGGGAGTTGCATAATCTCATAGTTGTAGGAACTTGTATAAGTCATGAAGAAAGCAATAGCAACATACTAAACGATCAAGTGCTAAGCTAATGGAATGGGTCAAGTCAATCGCATCATTCTACTAATGATGTGATCCCGTTAATCAAATGACAACACATGTCTATGGTTAGGAAACATAACCATCTTTGATTAATGAGCTAGTCAAGTAGAGGCACACTAGTGACATTAAGTTTGTCTATGTATTCACACATGTATCATGTTTCCGGTTAATACAATTCTAGCATGAATAATAAACATTTATCATGATATGAGGAAATAAATGATAACTATATTATTACCTCTAGGGCATATTTCCTTCAGTCTCCCACTTGCACTAGAGTCAATAATCTAGATTACACAGTAATGATTCTAACACCCATGGAGTCTTGGTGTTGATCATGTTTTGCTCGTGGAAGAGGCTTAGTCAATGGGTCTGCAACATTCAGATCCGTATGTATCTTGCAAATCTCTATGTCTCCCACTTGGACTTGGTCCCGGATGGAATTGAAGCGTCTCTTGATGTGCTTGGTCCTCTTGTGAAATCTGGATTCCTTTGCCAAGACAATTGCACCAGTATTGTCACACAAGATCTTCATTGGTCCCGATGCACTAGGTATGACACCTAGATCGGAAATGAACTCCTTCATCCAGACTCCTTCATTTGCTGCTTCCCAAGCAGCTATGTACTCCGCTTCGCATGTAGATCCCACCACGACGCTTTGTTTAGAACTGCACCAACTGACAGCTCCACTGTTTAATAAAAACACGTATCCGGTTTGTGATTTAGAATCGTCCGGATCAGTGTCAAAGCTTGCATCGACGTAACCATTTACGACTAGCTCTTTGTTACCTCTATAAACGAGAAACATATCCTTAGTCCTTTTCAGGTATTTCAGGATATTCTTGACCGTTGTCCAGTGATCCACTCCTGGATTACTTTGGTACCTACCGCCAAGCTTATTACTAAGCATCGTCGGTCCGGTACACAGATTGCATACATGATAGAGCCTATGGTGAAGCATAGGAACATCTTTCATTTTCTCTCTATCTTCTGCTGTGGTCGGGCATTGAGTCTGACTCAACTTCACACCTTGTAATATAGGCAAGAACCCTTTCTTTGCCTGATCCATTTTGAACTTTTTCAAAACTTTATCAAGGTATGTGCTTTGTGAAAGTCCAATTAAGTGTCTTGATCTATCTTTATAGATCTTGATGCCCAATATGTAAGCAGCTTCACCGAGGTCTTTCATCGAAAAACTTTTATTCAAGTATCCCTTTATGCTATCCAGAAATTTTATATCATTTCCAATTAACAATATGTCATCTACATATAATATCGAAATGCTCTGAGCTCCCACTCACTTTCTTGTAAATACAAAGCTTCTCCAAAAGTCTCAGATAAAACCATATGCTTTGATCACACTATCAAAGCGTTTATTCCAACTCTGAGAGGCTTGCACCAGTCCATAAATGGATCGCTGGAGCTTGCACACTTTGTTAGCACCTTTTGGATCGACAAAACCTTCTGGCTGCATCATATACAACTCTAATGCAGTTCTGACATCCATTTGCCAAATTTCATAATCATAAAATGCGGCAATTGCTAACATGATTCGGACAGACTTAAGCATCGCTACGGGTGAGAAAGTCTCATCATAGTCAACCCCTTGAACTTGTCGAAAACCTTTCGCAACAAGTCGAGCTTTGTAGATAGTTATATTACCATCAGCGTCAGTCTTCTTCTTGAAGATCCATTTATTCTCTATGGCTTGCCGATCATCAGGCAAGTCAACCAAAGTCCATACTTTGTTCTCATACATGGATCCCATCTCAGATTTCATGGCTTCAAGCCATTTTGCGGAATCTAGGCTCATCATCGCTTCCTCATAGTTTGTAGGTTCGCCATGGTCAAGTAACATGACTTCCAGAATAGGATTACCATACCACTCTGGTGCGGATCTTACTCTGGTAGACCTACGAGGTTTGGTAGTAACTTGATCTGAAGTTTCATGATCATTATCATTAGCTTCCTCACTGATTGGTGTAGTTGTCACAGGAACCGGTTCTTGTGATGAACTACTTTCCAATAAGGGAGCAGGTACAGTTACCTCATCAAGTTCTACTTTCCTCCCACTCACTTCTTTCGAGAGAAACTCCTTCTCTAGAAAGGATCCGAATTTAGCGACAAAATCTTGCCCTTAGATCTGTTATAGAAGGCGTACCCAATATCTCTTTTGAGTATCCTATGAAGACACATTTCTCCGATTTGGGTTCGAGCTTATCTGGTTGAAGTTTCTTCACATAAGCATCGCAGCCCCAAACTTCAAGAAATGACAACTTTGGTTTCTTGCCAAACCACAGTTCATAAGGCGTCGTCTCAATGGATTTTGATGGTGCCCTATTTAACGTGAATGTGGCCGTCTCTAAAGCATAACCCCAAAATGATAGCGGTAAATCAGTAAGAGACATCATAGATCGCACCATATCTAGTAAAGTACGATTACGACGTTCGGACACACCATTTCGTTGAGGTGTTCCGGGTGGTGTGAGTTGCGAAACTATTCCGATTTGCTTCAAATGTAAACCAAACTCGTAACTCAAATATTCTCCTCCACGATCAGATCGTAGAAATTTTATTTTCTTGCTACGATGATTTTCCACTTCACTCTGAAATTCTTTGAACTTTTCAAATGTTTCAGACTTGTGTTTCATCAAGTAGATATACCCATATCTGCTCAAATCATCTGTGAAGGTGAGAAAATAACGATACCTGCCACGAGCCTCAATATTCATTGGACCACATACATCAGTATGTATGATTTCCAACAAATTAGTTGCTCGCTCCATAGTTCCGGAGAACGGCGTTTTAGTCACCTTGCCCATGAGGCACGGTTCGCAAGTACCAAGTGATTCCAGAAGTCCATCAGTATGGAGTTTCTTCATGTGCTTTACACCAATATGACGCAAACGGCAGTGCCACAAATAAGTTGCACTATCATTATCAACTCTGCATCTTTTGGCTTCAACATTATGAATATGTGTATCACTACTATCGAGATTTAATAAAAATAGACCACTCTTCAAGGGTGCATGACCATAAAAGATATTACTCATATAAATAGAACAACCATTATTCTCTGATTTAAATGAATAATCGTCTCGCATCAAACAAGATCCAGATATAATGTTCATGCTTAACGCTGGCACCAAATAACAATTATTCAGGTCTAAAACTAATCCCGATGGTAGATGTAGAGGTAGCGTGCCAACCGCGATCACATCGACTTTGGAACCATTTCCCACACGCATCGTCACCTCGTCCTTAGCCAATCTTCGCTCAATCCGTAGTCCCTGTTTCGAGTTGCAAATATTAGCAATGTAACCAGATCAAATACCAGTGCTCTGCGAGCATTAGTAAGGTACACATCAATAACATGTATATCACATACCTTTGTTCACTTTGCCATCCTTCTTATCTGCCAAATACTTGGCGCAGTTCCGCTTCCAGTGTCCAGTCTGCTTGAAGTAGAAGCACTCAGTCTCAGGCTTAGGTCCAGAATTGGGTTTCTTCTCTTGAGCAGCAACTTGTTTGTTGTTCTTCTTAAAGTTCCCCTTCTTCTTCCCTTTGCCCTTTTTCTTGAAACCGGTGGTCTTATTGACCATCAACACTTGATGCTCCTTTATGATTTCTACCTCCGCAAATTTCAGCATTGCGAAGAGCTCAGGAATAGTCTTGTCCATCCCTTGCATATTATAGTTCATCACGAAGCTCTTGTAGCTTGGTGGCAGTGATTGAAGAATTCATCAATGACACTATCATCGTGAAGATTAACTCCCGCTTGAATCAAGTGATTATTATACCCAGACATTTTGAGTATGTGTTCACCGACGTAACTATTCTCCTCCATCTTACAGCTATAGAACTTATTGGAGACTTCATATCTCTCAATCCGGGCATTTGCTTGAAATATTAACTTCAACTCTGGAACATCTCATATGCTCCATGACGCTCAAAACGTCGTTGAAGACCCGGTTCCAAGCCGTAAAGCATGGCACATCGAACTATCGAGTAGTCATCACTTTGCTCGCCAGACGTTCTTAACGCCGCCGGGTTGATCTGCAACAGTTCGCACCCAGCGGTGCTTCCAGGCGTAATTCTTACGTGCAGCAATGAGGATAATCCTCAAGTTACGGACCCATCCATGTAATTGCTACCATCATCTTTCAACTTAGCTTTCTCAAGGAACGCATTAAAATTCAACGGAACAACAAAGACGAGCCATCTATCTACAACAAACATAGACAAGCAAAATACTATCAGGTACTAAGTTCATGATAAATTTAAGTTCAATTAATCATATTACTAAAGAACTCCCACTTAGACAGACATCTCTCTAGTCATCTAAGTGATTACGTGATCCAAATCAACTAAACCATGTCCGATCATCACGTGAGATGGAGTAGTTTCAATGGTGAACATCACTATGTTGATCATATCTACTATATGATTCACGTTCGAACTTTCGGTCTCCATGTTCCGAGGCCATATCTGTATATGCTAGGCTCGTCAAGTTTAACCTGAGTATTCCGCGTGTGCAACTGTTTTGCCCCCGTTGTATTTAAACGTAGAGCCTATCACACCCGATCATCACATGGTGTCTCAGCACAAAGAACTTTCGCAATGGTGCATACTCAGGGAGAACACTTCTTGATAATTAGTGAGAGATCATCTTAAAATGCTACCTTCAATCAAAGCAAGATAAGATGCATAAAGGATAAACATCACATGCAATCAATATAAGTGATATGATATGGCCATCATCATCTTGTGCTTGTGATCTCCATCTCCGAAGCATCGTCGTGATCACCATCATCACCGGCGCGACACCTTGATCTCCATCGTAGCATCGTTGTCGTTTACGCCATCTATCGCTTCAATGACTATCGCTACCGCTTAGTGATAAAGTAAAGCAATTACAGGGCGTTTGCATTTCATACAATAAATCGACAACCATATGGCTCCTGCTAGTTGCCGATAACTTCAGTTAGAAAACATGATCATCTCATACAATAAAATATAGCATCACGTCTTGACCATATCACATCACAACATGCCCTGCAAAAACAAGTTAGACGTCCTCTACTTTGTTGTTGCAAATTTTACGTGGCTTCTACGGGCTGAGCAAGAACCGTTCTTACCTACGCATCAAAACCACAACGATAGTTCGTCAAGTTAGTGATGTTTTAACCTTCGCAAGGACCGGGCGTAGCCACACTCGATTCAACTAAAGTTGGAGAAACAGACACCCGCTAGTCACCTGTGTGCAAAGCACGGCGGTAAAACCAGTCTCGCGTAAGCGTACACGTAATGTCGGTCTGGGCCGCTTCATCCAACAATACCGATGAACCAAAGTGTGACATGCTGGTAAGCAGTATGACTTGTACCGCCCACAACTCACTTGTGTTCTAGTCGTGCATATAACATCAACGCATAAAACCTAGGCTCGGATGCCACTGTTGGGGAACGTAGTAATTTCAAAAAAAATCCTACGCACACGCAAGATCATGGTGATGCATAGCAACGAGAGGGGAGAGTGTTGTCCACGTACCCTCATAGACCGAAAGCGGAAGCGTTAGAACAACGCGGTTGATGTAGTCGTACGTCTTCACGGCCCGATCGATCAAGCACCGAAACTACGGCACCTCCGAGTTCTAGCACACGTTCAGCTCGATGACGATCCCCGGACTTCGATCCAGCAGAATGTCGGGGAAGAGTTCCGTCAGCACGACGACGTGGTGATGATCTTGATGTTCTACCATCGCAGGGCTTCGCCTAAGCACCGCTACAATATTATTAAGGACTATGGTGGAGGGGGCACCGCACACGGCTAAGAAATCAACAGATCAATTGTTGTGTCTATGGGGTGCCCCCCTCCCCCGTATATAAAGGAGTGGAGGAGGGGGCCGGCCAAGGGGGTGGCGCGCCCAAGGGGGGGAGTCCAACCCCAACCGCGAGTAGGACTCCCCCCTTTCCTATTAGGAGTAGGAGAGGGAAGGAAGAGGGGGGAGGGAAGAAGGAAAGGGGGGCCGGCCCCCCCCCCTCCCAATTCGGATTGGGCTTGGGGGGCGTGCCCCCTCCTTTGCTTTTTCTCCCTCCTTTCCACTAAGGCCCAATAAGGCCCATATACCTCCCGGGGGGTTCCGGTAACCTCCCGGAGATCCGGTATTGTTCCAATCTCACCCGGAACCTTTCCGGTGTCCAAATATAGTCGTCCAATATATCGATCTTTATGTCTCGACCATTTCGAGACTCCTCGTCATGTCTGTGATCACATCCGGGACTCCGAACAACCTTCGGTACATCAAAACTCATAAACTCATAATAAAACTGTCAATGAAACCTTAAGCGTGCGGACCCTACGGGTTCGAGAACTATGTAGACATGACCTAGAACTATTTATAGTCAATAACCAATAGCGGAACCTGGATGCTCATATTGGCTCCTACATATTCTAAGAAGATCTTTATCGGTCAAACCGCATAACAACATACATTGTTCCCTTTGTCATCGGTATGTTACTTGCCCGAGATTCAATCGTTGGTATCTCAATACCTAGTTCAATCTCATTACCGGCAAGTCTCTTGACTCGTTACGTAATGCATCATTCCGTAACTAACTCATTAGCTACATTGCTTGCAAGGCTTATAGTGATGTGCATTACCAAGAGGGCCCGGAGATACGTCTCCGACAATCGGAGTGACAAAACCTAATCTCGAAATACGCCAACTCAACATGTACCTTTGGAGACGCCTGTAGAGCTCCTTTATTATCACCCAGTTACGTTGTGACGTTTGGTAGCACACAAAGTGTTCCTCTGGTAAACGGGAGTTGCATAATCTCATAGTTGTAGGAACTTGTATAAGTCATGAAGAAAGCAATAGCAACATACTAAACGATCAAGTGCTAAGCTAATGGAATGGGTCAAGTCAATCACATCATTCTACTAATGATGTGATCCCATTAATCAAATGACAACACATGTCTATGTTGGGGAACGTAGTAATTTCAAAAAATTTCCTACACACACGCAAGATCATGGTGATGCATAGCAACGAGAGGGGAGAGTGTTGTCTACGTACCCTCGTAGACCGAAGCGGAAGCTTTGACGCAACATAGAGGAAGTAGTTGTACGTCTTCCCGGTCCAACCGATCCAAGCACCGTTACTCCGGCACCTCCGAGTTCTTGACACACGTACAGCTCGATGACGCACCCCGAACTCCGATCCAGCAGAGGTACGGGGAGGAGTTCCGTCAGCACAACGGCGTGGTGACGATCTTGATGTTCAACTGTCGCAGGGCTTCGCCTAAGCACTACTACAATATGACCGAGGTGTAATATCGTGGAGGTGGGCACCGCACACGGCTGAGGAACGATCACGATGATCAACTTGTGTCTCTATGGGGTGCCCCCTGCCCCCGTATATAAAGGAGTGGAGGAGGGGAGGGCCGGCCCTCTCTATCGCGCGCCCTAGGGGAGTCCTACTCCCACCGGGAGTAGGATTCCCCCTTTCCTAGTCCAACCAGGAGACCTTCCAAGTAGTAGGAGTAGGAGACAAGGAAGGGGAAGAGAGAAGGGAAGGAAGGAGGGGGTGCGGCCCCTCCCCCTAGTCCAATTCGGACTAGGCCATGGGGGGGCACGGCCTGCCCTAGACAGCCCCTCTCTCTTTCCCGTATGGCCCAATAAGGCCCAATACTTCTCCCCGGCGAATTCCCGTAACTCTCCGGTACTCCGATAAATACCCGAATCACTCGGAACCTTTCCGAACTCCGAATATAGTCGTCCAATATATCGATCTTTACGTCTCAACCATTTCGAGACTCCTCGTCATGTCCCCGATCTCATGCGGGACTCCAAACTCCTTCGGTACATCAAAACTCATAAACTCATAATATAACTGTCATCGTAACTTTAAGCGTGCGGACCCTACGGTTTGAGAATAATGTAGACATGACCGAGACACGTCTCCGGTCAATAACCAATAGCGGGACCTGGATGCCCATATTGGTTCATACATATTCTACGAAGATCTTTATCGGTCAAACCGCATAACAACATACGTTGTTTCCTTTGTCATCGGTATGTTACTTGCCCGAGATTCGATCGTCAGTATCCAATACCTAGTTCAATCTTGTTACCGGTAAGTCTCTTTACTCGTTCCGTAATACATCATCTCGCAACTAACTCATTAGTTGCAATGCTTGCAAGGCTTAAGTGATGTTCATTACCGAGAGGGCCCAGAGATACCTCTCCGACATTCGGAGTGACAAATCCTAATCTCGAAATACGCCAACCCAACAAGTACCTTTGGAGACACCTGTAGAGCACCTTTATAATCACCCAGTTACATTGTGATGTTTGGTAGCACACAAAGTGTTCCTCCGGTAAACGGGAGTTGCATAATCTCATAGTCATAGGAACATGTATACGTCATGAAGAAAGCAATAGCAACATACTAAACGATCGGGTGCTAAGCTAACGGAATGGGTCATGTCAATCAGATCATTCAACTAATGATGTGATCCCATTAATCAAATAACAACTCTTTGTCCATGGTTAGGAAACATAACCATCTTTGATTAACAAGCTAGTCAAGTAGAGGCATACTAGTGACACTCTGTTTGTCTATATATTCACACATGTATTATGTTTCCGGCTAATACAATTCTAGCATGAATAATAAACATTTATCATGATATAAGGAAATAAATAATAACTTTATTATTGCCTCTAGGGCATATTTCCTTCAGTCTATGGTTAGGAAACATAACCATCTTTGATTAATGAGCTAGTCAAGTAGAGGCACACTAGTGACATTAAGTTTGTCTATGTATTCACACATGTATCATGTTTCCGGTTAATACAATTCTAGCATGAATAATAAACATTTATCATGATATGAGGAAATAAATAGTAACTTTATTATTGCCTCTAGGACATATTTCCTTCACCAGGTACCATGCACATGCCTTCTCATGTATTTTTTCGTGTCATGTGTTGTATCTTTTCATATACTCTCTCCATCCGGAAATAGTTGTCGCACAAATGCATAAAAATGGATGTATTTGCAGCAACTTCAATGGGGCGACCCATTTCGTTCGCCGCCGTCCGTATGGGTCGGCACGGACAGAAAAGGCGGCCCAATGCGCCGACCCAAACGGACGCGCGTCCGCTTTTCGTCCGTGGGCGACCCATTCCTGGCCCATTTTTGAGCCGGATTTGCATCAGCGCGGAAATGCGACGGACGCGCGCACGCTCGCCCTCTCCTCCCAGGCCCGCTGGTCACATTGCCCACACAACAGCAACCCTCGCCCTCCTCCTCTGTCGTCGTCGCCGCCGCCCCATTTTTGCCGGCGACTCTGCCAGCTGCCGGGGCATCCACATCCGCCCAGCTACGCCGCCCACTCCCACGTCGTCCGCCACCGCCGTCTTTTCGCCGGGAGCCGACTACTTCCCACCCCCGCTGTCGGTGTCAAAACCGGCGGATCTCGGGTAGGGGGTCCCGAACTATGCGTCTAGGCGGATGGTAACAGGAGACAAGGGACACGATGTTTTTACCCAGGTTCGGGCCCTCTCGATGGAGGTAAAACCCTACTCCTGCTTGATTACTATTGATGATATGGGTAGTACAAGAGTAGATCTACCACGAGATCAAAGAGGCTAAACCCTAGAAGCTAGCCTATGGTATGATTGTTGTTCGTGCTACGGACTAAAACCCTCCGGTTTAGATAGACACCGGGAGGGCTAGGGTTACACAGAGTCGGTTACAATGGTAGGAGATCTACATATCCGTATCGCCAAGCTTGCCTTCCACGCCAAGGAAAGTCCCATCCGGACACGCGACGAAGTCTTCAATCTTGTATCTTCATAGTCCAGGAGTCCGACCAACGGTGATAGTTCTGCTATCCGGACACCCCCTAATCCGGGACTCCCTTAGTAGCCCCCGAACTAGGCTTCAATGACGATGAGTCCAGCGGGTGGATTGTCTTCGGCATTGCGAGGCGGGTTCTTCTCCAAATTCCATATACTTGTCAAATAGTGTCCGGCTTCTTATAAATGTTGCGCTCCTTGGCTTCCACGCCTAATAATGGCCATCTTCCACGTGTCGAATGAATGCGAAAAGCCAGGGTATTCTGCACATCGCGGGCTTCGTGGCCCTTTGCGAACTATTCTTGGGCGTCGAGGCTCATTTTGCGCTGTGGAAGAGATTATTCTGCCTCGTACCCCATTCTCATGAGGGGTCAATATATCAAGTGGGCAGAGCCGAGCTATGGCGCATCGCCGGGACCGGATATCTATCCGGAACCCTGAAGAAGGCGTCCGAAGACTGGCCTTCGGAATGGTTTTATATAGAAGATGCCCCGCTACCGGATCCAGTTCGGATTGGCCTCCCGGAGTTCAGTAATGCTCCTCTGAAGAAACGCCTAAGTTGGCATCCGCGAGCCCTCAAAGGAGAATAGCGGGGGCGTCCTTTACGATGAGTCGAATAAGATTATTGGCTCATTCGGATGACCATGATCGGGTTATGGCCACATGCATTATGCGAAGTGCAGCTGCTCCAATATAGGGGCCACCCATGTGGGATTTCAGCGGGAGGATGATGCCACCCGTCATGGCCGTAAGGGGCCGGGATCGGTCGCCGATCTGGTGAAGATCTTGTCCGCCCTGTACAAAGGGGAAAAGGAGGTTTTCTCCGTGTCAGTCCACTGAACAGATTGTCTATGAACAATCCTTGAAGCTGGGTAAGCGAACATTTCTTTTTGCCTATCTGATCCACATTACCATGGTTAAGTATCTCATTTTGTGATTTCGACGCAGGAACTGCGCCGGGCCGTAGAAGATATACACGGCCTGCCTCCACAACTCGAGGATCCGGAGCAGTCCCTCGATCCGGCCTCCAAAGAGGATCCGGACATAAAGGTGGAGCTGATCGATGGGGTGTTCCACCAATTTAGCATCGACAATGCTTTGGTCGCCATTACGGACGACTACCCCGGAATACTTCCAACCTCCCAGGTAACTGTGACCGAAGTCCTGATACCATGACCCATCCATGCTTATTTCTGATCACCGCATACCAATGGTGTTTTGCAGGGGGTGCCTTTGAGGCGGGAAGCCGAGCCCGCGGCGGCTGGCCAACAAGGGGCGGCTAGGCCCAGTAGGCAGAAAAGAAGTGCGGTGTGGATCGAGACGTCGCCGCAACGGTATGGCGCGCCACCGTGTTTCAAGGAAAGATTCCTGGAAGGCATACTAATGCTCGTGATCTTTTCAGGAAAAAGAGCGCTCGCCGGACTGTGTCCGGAGAGGTTGCCAATCGAGCCTCCGTCAGCCAGGCTCCAAAGCCAGGTCCAGAAGGGGAGGCGAACACAAGGCGCGCGTCGGATGCTCCTCCAACGGAGGATGCCGACAGATTGTCCGCCACCAAATCCGAGGTGGAGAGTGCCATGAATCATAGGCGCCGCCGAACAGATCTTCATGACGCATGTTTCTCCCAAGAGGCATTGAATGCCTTTAATTCGGGAGATGCGCACCTCCGTGCCGCTCAAGATGGTCTAGCCAGAGCCACGGAGCAGTATGTGAAAGACATACGGGTGAGGAATTTTGACAGTTATATATGCCAGTAGCCCCCGAGACTTAAAATAGTTAGAATAACTGATTTAGGATCATTTGTTATGCAGGATCTTACAAAAAAGAATACCCAACTGTCCCAGGAGCTTCAAGAGTGAAAGTCCCAACTTGAGGCCGCACTAGCCGCCACAGGGGGAGCCACAGAGACCCCCTGCGGTAACATATACTGTCATCGGTATGTTACTTGCCCGAGATTCAATCGCTGGTATCTCAATACCTAGTTCAATCTCATTACCGCAAGTCTTCGACTCACTAATGCATCATTCGAACTAACTCATTAGCTACATTGCTTGCAAGGCTTATAGTGATGTGCATTACCAAGAGGGCCCGGAGATACGCTCCACAATCGGAGTGACAAAACCTAATCTCAAATACGCCAACTCAACATGTACCTTTGGAGACGCCTCAGAGCTCCTTTATTATCACCCGCTACGCTAGACGCTTTGGTAGCACACAAAGTGTTCCTCCGTAAACGGAGTTGCATAATCTCATAGTTGTAGGAACTTGTATAAGTCATGAAGAAAGCAATAGCAACATACTAAACGATCAAGTGCTAAGCTAATGGAATGGGTCAGTCAATCACATCATTCTACTAATGATGTGATCCCATTAATCAAATGACAACACATGTCTATGTTGGGGAACGAGTAATTTCAAAAATTTCCTACACACACGCAAGATCATGGTGATGCATAGCAACGAGAGGGGAGAGGTGTTCACGCATCGGAGACCAAGCGGAAGCTTGACGCAACATAGAGGAAGTAGTTGTACGCCTTCCCGGCCCAACCGATCCAAGCAATCACATCTGCACCTCCGAAGTTCTTGACACACGACAGCTCGATGACGCACCTTTAACTCCGATCCAGCAGAGGTAAGGGAGGAGTTCCCAAGACAACGGGCGGGACGATCTTGATGTTCAACGCCGCAGGCTTCGCTAAGCACTACTACAATATGACCGAGGTGTAATATCGGAGGTGGGCACCGAACACCGAGGAACGATCACGGATCAACTTGTGTCTCATGGGTGCCCCCTCAGATATAAAGGAGTGGAGGAGGGAGGCCGCCCTTCCATCGCCCTTGGGGAGTCCTACTCCCACCGAGTAGGATTCCCTTCCTAGTCCAACCAGAGACCTTCCAAGTAGTAGGAGGGAGACAAGGAAGGGGAAGAGAGAAGGAAGGAAGGAGGGTGCGCCTCCCCAGTCCAATTCGGACTAGGCCATGGGGGCACGGCCTGCCCTAGACAGCCCCTCTTTTCCCGATGGCCCAATAAGGCCCAATACTTCTCCCCGCGAATTCTGTAACTCTCCCAGATTCGATAAATACCAATCACTCGAACCTTTCCAACTCCAATATAGTCGCCCAATATATCGATCTTTACGCCTCAACCATTTCGAGACTCTGCATGTCCCCGATCTCATGCGGACTCCAAACTCCTTCGGTACATCAAAACTCATAAACTCATAATATAACTGCCATCGAACTTTGGCAGGGACCTACGGTTTGAGAATAGTAGACATGACCGAGACACGCCTCCGTCAATAACCAATAGCGGACCTGGATGCCCATATTGGTTCATACATATTCTACGAAGATCTTTATCGGTCAAACCGCATAACAACATACGTTGTTTCCTTTGTCATCGTATGTTATCCGAGATTCGATCACAAGATTCCAATACCTAGTTCAATCTTGTTACCGTAAGTCTTTTACTGCTCCAATACATCATCTCGCAACTAACTCATTAGTTGCAATGCTTGCAAGGCTTAAGTGATGTTCATTACCGAGAGGGCCCAGAGATACCTCTCCCACATTCGGAGTGACAAATCCTAATCTCAAATACGCCAACCCAACAAGTACCTTTGGAGACACCCAGAGCACCTTTATAATCACCCAGCTACATTGTGATGTTTGGTAGCACACAAAGTGTTCCTCCGTAAACGGAGTTGCATAATCTCATAGTCATAGGAACATGTATACGCTATGAAGAAAGCAATAGCAACATACTAAACGATCGGTGCTGCTAACGGAATGGGTCATGTCAATCGATCATTCAACTAATGATGTGATCCCATTAATCAAATAACAACTCTTTGTCCATGGTTAGGAAACATAACCATCTTTGATTAACAAGCTAGTCAAGTAGAGGCATACTAGTGACACTGCTTGTCTATATATTCACACATGTATTATGTTTCCTGCTAATACAATTCTAGCATGAATAATAAACATTTATCATGATATAAGGAAATAAATAATAACTTTATTATTGCCTCTAGGGCATATTTCCTTCCTATGGTTAGGAAACATAACCATCTTTGATTAATGAGCTAGTCAAGTAGAGGCACACTAGTGACATTAAGTTTGTCTATGTATTCACACATGTATCATGTTTCCTTAATACAATTCTAGCATGAATAATAAACATTTATCATGATATGAGGAAATAAATAGTAACTTTATTATTGCCTCTAGGACATATTTCCTTCACTGTACCATGCACATGCCTTCTCATGTATTTTTTCGTGTCATGTGTTGTATCTTTTCATATACTCTTCCATCCGAAATAGTTGTCGACAAATGCATAAAATGGATGTATTTGCAGCAACTTCAATGGGCGACCCATTTTCGCCGGCCGTCCGATGGGTCGGACGGACAGGTAAGGCCCATCGCGCCGACCAAACGGACGCTGTCTCGCTGGTGGCGACCATTCCTCGGCCCATTTTTGAGCCGGATTTGCATCGCGGAATGCGACGGACGCCATCGCCGCCTCTCCTCCCAGTGCCCGCTGGTCACATTGCCCACACAAGAACCTCGCCTTCCTCGCTGCCGCCGCCGCCCATTTTTGCCGCGACTCGCCAAATGCCGGGCATCCACATCCGCCAGTACCCGCCCACTCCCACGGTCCGCCACCGCCGTTTTTTCGCCGAGCGACTACTTCCCACCCTCATTGCCGGTGTCAAACCGCGGATCTCGGTAGGGGGTCCCAACTATGCCTAGGCGGATGGTAACAGGAGACAAGGGACACGATGTTTTTACCAGGTTCGGGCCCTCTCGATGGAGGTAAAACCCTACTCCGCTTGATTACTATTGATGATATGGGTAGTACAAGAGTAGATCTACCACGAGATCAAAGAGGCTAAACCCTAGAAGCTAGCCTATGGTATGATTGTTGTTCGTAACGGACTAAAACCCTCCGGCTTAGATAGACACCGGAGGGCTAGGGTTACACGAGTCGGTTACAATGGTAGGAGATCTACATATCCAGACGCCAAGCTTGCCTTCCACGCCAAGGAAAGTCCCATCCCACACGCCACAGTCTTCAATCTTGTATCTTCATAGTCCAGAGTCCCACTAACGGTGATAGTTCTCTTATCCGACACCCCTAATCCGGACTCCTTAGTAGCCCTCAACTAGGCTTCAATGACGGCGAGTCCAGCGGTGGATTGTCTTCGATTGAGGCGGTTCTTCTCCAAATTCCATATACTTGTCAAATAGTGTCCCTTATAAATGTTGCGCCCTTGGCTTCCACGCCTAATAATGGCCATCTTCCACGTGGTTTAATGAATGCGAAAAGCCGGTATTTCGACATCGCGGCGGGCCCTTTGCAACTATTCTTGGGCGCCGAGGCTCATTTTATACCGTGGAAGAGATTATTCGCCCGCACTTCCATTCTCATGAGGGGTCAATATATCAAGTGGGCAGAGCCGAAATATGGCGATCCCGACCGGATATCTATCCGAACCCGAAGAAGGCGCCCAAGACCGGCTTCAATGGTTTTTATAGAAGATGCCCGCCACGGATCCGCCGATTCCCGAGTTCAAGAATGCTCCTCAAGAAACGCTGTTGGTATCCGGAGCCTCAAAGGGAGAATGACAGGACGCCCCTTACCCGATGAGTCGAATAAGATTATTGGCTCATTCCGGATCGACCATGATCGTTATGGCCACATGCATTATGCGGGGGTGCATTGCCCAAAGATAGGGGCCACCCTGTGGGATTTCAACGGGAGGATGATGCCACCCGTCATGGCCAGAGGGGCCGGATCGTCGCCGATCCGTGAAGATCTTGTCCGCCTGCATAAAGGGAAAAGGAGGTTTTCTCCGTCGGCCCAATCGAATGCATTGTCTATGAACAATCCTTGAAGCCGGGTAATTAACATTTCTTTTGCCTATCCGATCCACATTACCATGGTTAAGTATCTCATTTGTGATTTCGACGCAGAACCGCCGGTCGAGAAGATATACACGGCCGCCTCCACAACTCGAGGATCCGGAAGGCCTCGATCCGCCTCCAAAGAGGATCCGACATAAAGGTGGAGTTGACGATGGGGTGTTCCACCAATTTAGCATCGACAATGCTTTGGTCGCCATTACGGACGACTACCCCGAATACTTCCAACCTCCTGTAATCGCGGATCAAGTCCCGATACCATGACCCATCCATGCTTATTTCCATCACCGGATACCAATGGTGTTTGCGGGGTGCCTTTTGGGGAAGCCGAGCTCGGGCGGGCCAACAAGGGGCGCTAGGCCAGAGGCGTAAAAGAAGTGCGGTGGATCGAGAGCCGCCGAACGGTATGGCGCCCACCGTTTTCAAGGAAAGATTCGAAGGCATACTAATGCTTCGGATCTTTTCAGAAAGAGCGCCCGGATCGGTCCGAGAGGTTGCCAATCGATCCGCCACCAGGCCCAAAGCCAGTCCAAGGGAGGCGACACAAGGCGCGGCGGATGTCCTCCAACGGAGGATGCCGACAGATTGTCCGCCACCAAATCCGAGGTGGAGATGCCATGAATCATAGGCGCCGAACAGATCTTCATGACGACAGTTTCTCCCAAGAGGCATTGAATGCCTTTAATTCGAGATGCGACTCGCGGCCAAGATGGTCTAGCCAGAGCTACGGAGCAAGATGTGAAAGACATACGGTGAGGAATTTTGACATTATATATGCCAAGAGTCCCGAGACTTAAAATAGTTAGAATAACTGATTGGATCATTTGTTATGCTGATCTTACAAAAAGAATACCCAACTGCCCCAGAGCTTCAAGAGTGAAAGTCCCAACTTGAGGTCAAGATGCCGCCACAGGGGAGCCAAGAGACCTCAGGTAACATATACTTCTAAAGATAAGTAGTTTGTAGGCGCGGTGTATAAGTCCGACAATAATATTGAGATGGCGCCGACTAGATCCGACAGAACAATCACCGTTAAAGGCCGCAAAATGTGCTTACAAGGGTGAGGCAAGAGAAAATAATCTCCAAGATCACACCCACCTGGGTGAGGAACTCAAGGATGTTCGAGCCCAATTCGACCAAGAGGAGAATCGCGGTTGTCATGGCATTTATAGTAAGTGCTTGAGCGAACTTTTGAAAAGAAGAGTTCGACGAGGAAGTTGATTAACATAAATATGTTCGAGGTATGCTCACGTCGTCCCGCAGAGGAAATGCCCGGCTCAACAGTGACCTACTTCCCGAGTGCGAATCGCATGAACGAAGTTCGACAGTGATGAGAGGCGCCGCCGCCTTGTGGCCATCCATCTCCCTACCCAAGGCCTTGGAGAGCTTACAGAGAAGCCAGTGAGCACCGGCGCTCGCTATGGAAGACATCACCGCCAAAGGCGCCAGGAGGCTCGGCCATGGTGAAGACGCGACACAGGTGACCCAAACCACATGGCCGAGGTCGGACTGGGGCCCGGGAAGGAGATCCTCGGAGCTTAGTGTACGGCCAAGTAGAGTTGGCCAAAGTATTCCCAGCGGACCGTAAACTAGACAGCCTATTAGATGGTATTGAAGAGGAATACAATCACCAATTTGACTATGTAATTTAAAATGACATGTAAAATGCCTTCTAGCCGGATTATAGATCGCTTGTCGAAGGACCTTTTCGCTTCAACCTTGGGACCCGACAACCGAGTGTGTCCGAATGTCCTCACGGTTATGTAACAACCGGCATGCATGGAGACCAGCGAGGGGTCATGAGTGCTTTATCGCATAAGTGCCAACCTAGTTATGTTATATTACATGGTTAGTAAGAAACATCTTCCAGGAGAATAGTTCCAGGTTCTTTTTCTCGAGGCATGCCCTAAAGTGCATGTCCGACCGCAAAAAGCAAAAACATCTAGGGCGATAAATAAATAGGTAAGGAATCGCCTTTTAGTTCACCGACCAATATTCTCTTAAGAACGCTTAGCCGCCACCTACCGAGGTACACATCCGGCCGACCGCAAGAATAATCGCAGAGGTGCTCCCTTTACCACCTAGTCGAACAATCGGGAACGAGGGGTAAGCATAGGAGCCAGCAACCCAGCTTGGCCAAAACTTAAGTCATATCGATGCATATAATGGTGAATAAAAGGTACATGCGGAATTGTGACATGTTGGGCATAAAGCCCGGATAAATAAGCTTCTAAAGAAGCCCTGGTATAATGAGCGCTGGAAGGCCAAGTGTAAAGTAACAATGCAACTAATGAGACTACAAAGGCTTCACTAAAAGGAGGAGAAGGAGAGAAATAAAAGATAGCTACAGATAAAATGTGGATGGAGGAAGGAGACTAACTCGAATCCGCGCTAAGCATAGAATCTTCTGAGACGGCCGCTCCATGGGTTCGCCTCGAGCCGGTTATCCGATGCGCTTGCAGACGGTACGCCCGCCGTCGACTTGGTCGATAATGAAGGGACCTTCCCATTTGGGCTTGAGTTTGTCCTTTTTCTTGTCCCAAGCGAGAACTAGTTCGCCAACATTGTAAGCCGGCCCGCATTTCCGCTTTGATATCTTCGAGCATGCGTTGATAGAATGCGGAACGAGGTTTTGCCATGTCGCCCTCCTCCAAGGCGCCCAAACTGTCCCCGCCGATCCAGCTCGGCTTTTCTTCGTATATGCGACGCGAGGTGAGTCATGAATTAGGTCGCAGGCAAACTGCTCGCGCATAACCATAAAAATGGTGTGAATCCGTAGTGCGATTCGGTGGTCCGAGCCCGTGAGTACGGAGTCGAAGCTCTCTACCCAAAGGCGTGTTAGATTCCTTGAGGGACCGCACTAGTCCGGGTTTAATGCCACCATGATTAGACCATTTGCTCGCCGACTTGACCGTTAGTTTGAGGGTGATAGACCAAGCGTAGTCGAGCTTGATGCCCATGTTTTTGCACCGAGTTTGACCTCGCCGCGGAAGGGTGCTATCGCCGATTTACGTGGGGGATGCCGAACGTGTACTACCCCGATATGAAGTCTATCATCGGTCCGGATTCGCCGCCTTGACAAAGCTTGGCCTCTATCCATTTGGTGAATTTATCCACCATGACCACAGGTATTTTTGCTTGTGGGTTCCTCCTTTAAGGGGTCCAACCATGTTCTTTCCCGCCAACGCTGTGTGATGGGTATAGTTTTGAGGGGTGGTATGTGGCTTTGATTAGCAAAAGTCGACAACCGACGATCGCTGACTAAGTCCTGAGTATCTCCCCGGCCGCCGCCAATAAAATCCTGCATTTAAAGGCCTTGTTTACAAGGGCCCGGCGGCATGGTGCGCCGCCGAGTCCGCATGAATTTCAGCCGTAAGATTTCGCCTTCCTTCCGGAGATACACCTTGAAGGACTCGCCAGCTTTTCTTATAAAGCTCTCCCTCATGGACCTTATAGGTTTTAGAGCTCGACCATGCAACGGCCTCGCTTTTGGTCTCTGGGAAGTTCTCGCCCAGTTAGGTAGGCTAGAATGGTTCCGCCCACGCTGGCTGACCGCCATTATTTCGCAGGGTCAAGGTGTTATTTCATTGGCGTAACCACCGATCAGGTCGTAATGTTCGTGGTCGGGCGGTGGGCGGTTGGTCCTGATTGTTGTTTCCTGAATTCCCTTCCCATAGTACCTGGATGGCTTGAAAAGCCGTTTCTAGGAAGATGTTGGGAGACTCAGCATCGCGCATTGTGCCAATGCGCGTGCCAATACATCCGCCGCCGTTATTATCCCGCTATAGGTGAAATTGAGCCCTTCAAACCGAGGTGACATTTTTAGGACGAAGTCTCCATTTTCTACCCTTTGGCATCAAGTCTCCATTTATTTAGGATATCGCGAGGTTCAACTCGCACCTCTAGGGCGCTTAATGCCCATGGAGACTGCCATCCCGAGGCTATGTAGAAGGGCCTCTATATTCGGCTGTGCTTGTTGGAGTCCGTACATTATCCGGAGTACGATGGACTGTGGTTCTCCTATCGGGATGTCAGATTACGCCATTTCTGTGCCACCAACATTTTGGAGCCGCCAAGTGCATGATCTAATTGAATGCGCGCTGCTTTTAGGGAGTTCGCTTTCACCATTCGCTGGCTGAAGTCGGCCAAAACTTGCGTTTTAATAGCTCGCCGTGGCTTATAGGTTATGTCGAATGGGAGGAGCTCGATGGCCCATTTGGCAATCCGCCCACGCATCACGGCTGTTTATGATATCAAGCAGAGGTACTTTGGAGGCTACCGTTATCGAACACTCTTGAAAGTAGCGCCGCAGCTTCCGGATGCTATGAACACTGCCAGACGCTATCTTTTGATAATGTGGATACCGACTTGTATGGAGTTAGGACAAGGGACACGAGTAAACTGGTTTTTGAAGAGGGAACTCGTGGTCCGTCCTGCTTTTCGCTCGACGACGAAAGCACCGATAACTTACAACTTGATGTGTCGCCGATATATAATAGCATTGGTCTCGCTTACGTTACGCGCAGCCAGACCGGATTTGTTGCCAACATGGCTTTTTATTTCTTCGAGTCCGCCATTGCGATGATCCGGCCCACTGGCGTTCGGCATACACGGAGGAGGCGATAAAGGGGTACGCCTTTTCTCCCAACGGAGATAAAGCGGCTTTTAGCCGCCACGATCCAAATAATTTTTGTATTTGTTTGAGGTCTTTGGGATATCCAATTGTGACAGAGCTCGATCTTGGCTGGTTTGTTTCAATTCCCTCACCGGATACAATGAAGCCTAAGAGCTTTCCGCCGGTACGCCAAGACGATTTTTCTGGATTCAGCTTAATGTCGTATGTCTTGAGATTGTCGAATGTGAGCCTCAAGTCGCCTACTAGAGTTTCGACACGTTTTGATTTGGTTACCACATCATCTACGTATGCTCTCCACCGCTTTTGCTTGCTCGTTTGCTGCATATGTTTGAATCATGCGCTGATATGTCGTACATGCTTTTAAGCTCAAGGCGGCATTGTGTTGAAGCCAAATGGGCCATATGGAGTGATGAATGCCGCCATGCTTGGTCTCTGCTCGCCATCTTAATTTGGTGGTAGCCGAGTATGCGCCGAGGAAGCACAATGAATCGTGAACCTGCGGTAGCGCCGATAATTTAATCGACATGCGGAGGGGAAGGGTTCTATCGGTGTCAAAACCAGCGGATCTCTGTAGGGGGTCCCAAATGTGCGCTTAGGCGGATGGTAATGAGAGAAGGACACGATGTTTTTACCTGTGTTCGCCCTCTCGTGGAGGTAAAACCCTACCCCGCTGATTAATATTGATGATATGGGTAGTACAAGAGTGGATCTACCACGAGATCAAGGAGGCTAAACCCAGAAGCTAGCCTATGGTATGATTGTTGTTCGCCCCACGGACTAAAACCCTTCGGTTTATATAGACACCGGAGAGGGCTAGGGTTACATGAGTCGGTTACAATGGTAGGAGATCTACATATCCATATTGCCAAGCTTGCCTTCCACGCCAAGGAAAGTCCCATCCGACACGGACTAAGTCTTCAACCTTGTATCTTCATATTCTTGGAGTCCGCCAATGATGATAGTTCGCTATCCGACACCCCTAGTCCAAGACTCACTCAAGAGTCTCTTAACCAAGCTTCAATGATGATGAATCCGCTGTTGATTGTCTTCGCATTGCAAGGCACGCCTCTTCCAAACTCGTGTTGAATAGTGTCCGCTTATAAATGCTGCGCCTTGGCTTCTACGCCTAATAATGGCCATCTTCCACCGGTCAAACGAATGCGAAAAGCCGGCTATTTTTACACTTACCCCCTAGCCGAAATGAGCCGCCTTATAAAAGGAGATGAGGATCTAGATCCGAATCACACCATCCTCCCTTCGTGAGTACTCACCGAGCGCCTTGACAAGAATCCATTCCATCATGGACAATGACGCTCCTTCCTTCAAGGCCCCACCCTCACCAGAGATTGGGAGATGTTCACCCATAGCAAGTTAGTGACGCCCAAGTCGGGGATATCTTCCCCAGCTTTATGTTCCGGTTGAGCCGACTCGCCACCTACAAGGGCGTAAAGCAAAGGAGAGCGCCCCAATCCCTCCAAAGGAGAGCGGTATGCTTTTATCTCTATCTAATAAGAGGACTCGGATTTCAATACATCCGCTTTCTCCGGGCTCCTCGGAGTTCTACGGCCTCCAGCTTGCACCACCACGCCCCCTCCATTCTCGCACATCGCGGGCTTCGTGGCCCTTTAGCTGTTCCGGCCAAGGCTCATTTTGCACCGTGGAAGAGATTATTCACCGCACTCGCTCATGAGGGGTCGATATATCAAGGGTGGAGCCAACTATGGCGATCGCCGACCGATATCTATCCAACTCAAGAAGGCCCCAGAGACCGGCCTTCGAATGGTTTTATATAGAAGATGCCTCGCCAGGATCCAGTTGATCGGCCTCCGGAGTTCAAGAATGTCTCCAAGAAACGCCTAAGTCAAGGCCCGCGAGTCCTCAACGGGAGAATGACAGGGACGCCCTGCACTGGGGCCAATAAGATTATTGGCTCATTCCGGATTGACCATGATTGGGGCTGGCCACATGCATCATGCGGGTGCAGCCGCCCAAAGATAGGGGCCACCTCATGGGATTTCAACGGGAGGATGATGCCACCCGTACGGCCGAAGGGGCCGGATCGATCGCCGATCCGGTAAGATCTTGTCCGCCTATATAAAGGGAGGAGGAGAACTTCCTCCGGCTAGTCCATTGAATGGATTTTCCATGAACAACCTCAAGCCGGGTAAGCGGACACTTGTCTATCCGATCCATATTACCAAAGTTAAGTGTCTCATTTTGTGATTTCGACGAGAATCGCCGCCATAGAGGATATACACACTGCCCACAACCCGAGGATCCGAACGGTCCTCGATCCGCCTCCGGAGAGGATCCGGACATGAAGGTGGAGCTGATCGATGGGGTGTTCCACCAACTTGGCATCGATAATGCTTTGGTCGCCATTACGGCCGACTACCCGAATATTTCCGCTTCCCTGTAATCCGGACAAGTCCCATACCATGACCCATCCGCTTATTTCGATCACCGGATACAAACGGTGTTCCGCAGGAGGTGCCTTCGGGCGGATGATCGCGGGCGCGCCAACAAGGCAGCTCGCCCAGCAGCGGAAAAGAAGTGCGGCGCGGATCGAGACGCCGGCCCAACGTATGGCACGCCACTCACGCCCAGAAAGATTCCGGAAGGCATACTAACGACGGGTTTTTTCAGAGAAAGAGCGCCCGGATCAGGTCCGGGGGTTGCCAATCAAGCCTCCACCAGCGTGCTCCAACGCTTAGGTCCAGAGGGGGAGGCGAATGCAAGGCGTGCGGTGCTCCTCCAACGGAGGATGCAGAAAGGTTGATTCGAGGGGAGGCCATGAATCCAGTGCACCACCGACAGCTTTTCGGACGAATGTTTTCCCCGAGGCATTAAATGCCTTTAATTCGAGATGCGCACCTTCGCCGCCGAGATGGTCTAGCTAGAGCCACGAGCAAGATGTGAAAGACATACGGTGAGGAATTTTGACAGCTATATATGCCAAGAGTTCTTTAGACTTAAAATAGTTAGAATAACTGATTTAAGGATCATTTGTTATGCAGGATCTTATGGAGAAGAATACCACCTGTCCCCAGAGCTTGAAGAGTGCAAGGCCCAACTTGAGGCTGCACTAGCCGCCAGTGGGAGCCACAGACCCTCCCAAATATATACTTCTAAAGATAAGTAGTTTGTAAGTGCGCGGTGTATAAGTCCAAATAATATTGCAGATGGCGCCGGACTAGATCCGATAGGTAATTACTACTACGCCAGCTAAAGGTCGCGAGAAGGTGCTTACAAAGGTGCGGAAGAGAAAATAACCTTCCAAGATGCCAACACCCACTGAGCAAGGAACTAAAAGATGTTCGGGCCAAATGCCCCGACTCGTGAAGGAGAATCGGCTTATAGCGCATTTATAGTAAGTGCTTGAGCGAACTTTGAAAGAAAGAGTTTGGCGAGGGTCGACAATGTAAACATGTCTCAGAGGTATGCTCACGGGTCGCCCCGCAGAGGAAATGCCCTTCAACGGGCGACCTTCTTCCGAAGTTGTCAGAATCGCACGAACGAAGTTCGGGCAGTGATGAGGGAGTCGCTGTGCCTTGTGGCCGTGCATGTCCCACCGAAGGTCTTGAGAGCTTATGGAGAAGCTTTAGGAGCACGGCGGCGCTCCGCTATGGAAGATATCGGTCATTAAGGCGCCAGGAGGCCTCGGGCCATGGTGAAGACGCGGTATGCGGTTGCTGACCCAAACCACATGGCTGAGGTCGGACTGTGGGGTCTGATGGAAGGAGATCCCTGGAGCTTAGTGTACGCACTAAGCAGAGTTGGCAGCAGTATTCCCATGGACTGTGAAACTAGACAGCCTGCTAGATGGTATTGAAGAGGAATACAATCAATAATTTGACTATGTATTTGAAAATGACATGTAAAATGCCTCTAGCCGGATTGTAGATCGCTTGTCGCTATGGACCTTTTCGCTTCAACCTCCTCGGACTACCCTAGGGAGGTGTCCTAATACCTCAAGGTTATATAAAAATCAAAGCATGTATGGAGACCAAATGAGGGGTCATTAGTGCTTTTATCGCACAAGTGCCCAACTAGTTATGTTATGTTACATGGTTAGTAAGAAACATCTTCCAGGAGAATAGTTCCGTTAGGGGTTCCTTTCACGGGAGGCATGCCCCAAAGTGCATGTCCTGACCACAAAAAAATGTTGGAAAGCATCTGGGGCAAACAAATAAATAGGTAAGAAATCATCTTTTAGTTCACCGACTGAATATTCCCTTAAGAACGCTTAGCTGCTTCACCGAGTCTGAGGTACACATCCGTCTAACCCGCAAGAATAATCGCAGAGGTGCTCCTTTACCTCCTAGCCAACAATCGGAATGTAGGGTAAGCACAGAGCCATGCAACCCTGCCTTGGCCAAAACTTAAGTCATATTGATGCATATAATGGGAATAAAAGGTACATGTGGAAGTGTGACACATGTGTTGGGCATAAAGCTCCTATAAATAAGCTCGCTAAAGAAGCCCTGTGCATAATGAGTGCGAGTAGCATCGCCATGTGTGTGCGAACAATGCGCAGCAGAGCCTCAAAAAGGCTTTGAGAAAAAGGGGGAAGAAGGAGAGAAATAAAAGACAAATAAAATATAAAATGTAGATCGAGGAAGGAGACTTAACTCGTAGTCCGCGCTTAGGCGAGAATCTTTGAGACGGGCTGCGCTCCATGGGTTCGCCTGAGTCGGTTATCCGATGCGCCTGGTAGACGGTAGAGCTCCACCGTCGTGACGGTCGGCGATGAAGGGACCTTCCCATTTGGGCTTGAGTTTGTCCTTTCTCTGTCCGGCAAAGCGAGAACTAGTTCGCCAACATTGTAAGTTTTGTCCTACTTTTCGCTTTTGATATCTTTGAGCCTGCTGTTGATAGAATGCGTAACTAACTTTTGCCACGCTAAGCTTCCTCTTCTAAGGCGCCGAAACTGTCCCGCACGATCCAGCTCTCGCTTCTTCTTCATTTTCGACATGCGCACGAGGTGAGTCATGAATTATGTCGCAGGGCAAACTGCCTCTCGCGCAGATACCATAAAAAATGGTGTGAATCCAAGAGTATGATTCGGCGCGTGGTCCGCAGCCCCGTAGAAAGTACGGAGTCGAGCCCTCTACCCAAGTGTATTAGATTCCCGAGGGACCGCACTAGTCTGGGCTTAATGCCGCCTGATTAGACCGTTTGCTCGCTCGACTTGACCGTTAGTTTGAGGGTGATAGATCAAGCATAGTCGAGCCCGATGCCCATGTTTTTGCACCGTAGTTTAACCTCACACCGTGAAGTTCATGCCGCTATCGCGATGATGCTATGGGGACGGTGTAACGTGTACTACCCCGATATGAAGTCTATCACGGTCCGGATTCAGCCGCCTTAATCGCTTGGCTTCATCCATTTGGTGAATTTATCCACCATGACCAATAGATATTTTTGCTTGTGGGTTCCCTTTAAGGGGTCCAACCATGTCAAGCCCCTGCATCGCGAACGGCAGGTGATGGTATAGTTTTGAGGGTGGTGGGAGGCATGTGGCTTGATTAGCAAAGAGCGGCAACCGACGATCGTTGGACTAAGTCCGGATCCGCCCGCCGCCGGGCCAATAAAATCTATACGGAAGGCCTTGCCTACAAGGGCCCGCTGCGCGGGCCCACCAAGTCCGCGTGAATTTCAGCCAAGATTTCGCCCTTCCACTTCGGAGATACACCTTTGAAGGACTCCGTTGTGCTTTTCTTATAAAGCTCTCCTCATGGACCTTATAGGCTTTAGATCGCCATATGCAACGGGCCTCGCTTTGGTCCTCGGAAGTTCCCGCCAGTTAAGTAGTCTAGGAATGGTTTCTGCCCACGGGCAATGACCGCCATTATTTTGTGGCTGAAGATGTTATTTCATTGGCGAACCACCGAGTCGTCGTAATGTTCGGTGTCCGGACGTAGGGTCCGGATTGTTGTTTTCCGACTCTTCACATAGTACGGATGGCTTGAAAACCGCTCCAGAAGATGTTGAGGGACGATCCGCTTTGCCCGCGGCTAATGCGCCCGCCGCTTGATTATTATCCCGGCTATATGGTGAAATTGAGCCTTCAAACCGAAATGACATTTTCAGACGGCGTTAGCTGCCATTTTCGGATCCTGGCATCAAAGTCTCCATTTGTTTGGGATATCGCGAGGTTCAATCCTCCGACCTCGAGGCGTTAATGCCCATGGAGACCGCCATCCGAGGCCATGTAAAGGGCCTCAGATTCGGCCTGCATTGTTGGCGCCGTACATTATCCGAGTACGATTGGACGTCGGTTCCGGTCGGGACGTTAACGACGCCAATTTCGTGCCGCCAACATTTTGGAGCCGTCAAGTGCATGATCCAATTGAATATGCTACTTTAGGGACTTGGCTTCAGTCCATTCTCTGATGAAGTCAGCCAAAATTGTGACTTGATAGCTCGCTGGGTTTATAGGTTATGTCTAATGGGAGGAGCTCGATGGCCCATTTTGCAATCCGCCCAAGGCCACATGTTGTTTATAATGTCATTAAGAGGTACGGAGGCTATCATATCGAACACTCTTGAAAGTAGTGTCGCAGCTTCCGGATGCCATGAACACGCTGAGACGCTATTTTGATAGTGTGGATACCGGACTTGCATGGAGTTAGGACAAGGACACGTAGTAATCGGTTTTGAAGAGGAACTTGTGTCCGCCCGCTTCTCGCTCGACGACGAGCACCGGCTACAACTTGATGTGTTGCCGATATATAATAACATTGGTTCGCCTAAATTGGGCGCCAGACCGGATCTGGGGCAAATAAATAAATAGGTAAGAAATCATCTTTTAGTTCACCGACTGAATATTCCCTTAAGAACGCCTTTTCTGCTTCACCGAGTCTGAGGTACACATCCGGGCCAATCCGCAAGAATAATCGCAGAGGTGCTCCCTTTACCTCCTAGCCGAACAATCGGAATGTAGGGTAAGCACAGAGCCATGCAACCCAGCTTCACCAAACTTAAGTCATATTGATGCATATAATGGGAATAAAAGGTACATGGAAGTGTGACACATGTTGTTAATAAAGCCCTATAAATAAGCTTCATAAAGAAGTCTTGTATAATGAGTGCGTAGTAGTGCACCAAGGTAAAAGTAACAATGCGCAGCAGAGCCTCAAAAGGCTTTGAGAAAAGGGGGAAGAAGGAGAGAAATAAAAGACAGCTAAAATATAAAATGTAGATCGAGGAAGGAGACGAACTCAGAGTCCCGGCGCTTAGGCGAGAATCTCTGGAGACGGGCTATGCTCCATGGGTTCGCCTCGAAGTTCGGTTATCCGATGCGCCTCGCACACGGATGTTCCGGCCGGTCGACTTGGTCGATGATGAAGGGACCTTCCCATTTGGGCTTGAGTTTGTCCTTTTTTCTGTCCGGCAGCGAGAACTAGTTCGCCAACATTGTAAGTTTTGTCCCGTATTTCTGCTTTGATATCTTTGAGCTCGCTGTTGATAGAATGCGTAACGTAATCTTTTGCCACGTTATGCCTCTTCTTAAGGCGTCCAAATGTCCCGCCGATCCAGCCGGCTTTCTTCTTCGCATGCGCACGCGAGGTGAGTTATGAATTATGTCGCGTGGCAAAATCGCCTCGCTACCAGATACCATAAAAAATGGTGTGAATCCAAAGAGTATGATTCAAGGTGGTCCGTAGCTCCTGAGAGTACTGGAGTCGAGCTCCTACCCAAAGTGGTATTAGATTCCCGAGGGACCGTGACTAGTCCGGGCTTAATGCTTCCATGATTAGACCGCTTTGCTCGCTCGACTTGACCGCTAGTTTGAGGGTGATAGATGAAGCATAGTCGAGCCTCGATGCCCATGTTTTTGCAATTGTAGTTTAACCTCGCCACCGTGAAGTTCATGCCATTATCGCGATGATGCTATGGGGGACGGTGTAACGGTGTACTACCCCTGATATGAAGTCTATCACGGGTCCGGATTCAGCCGTCTTAACTGGCTTGGCTTCGATCCATTTGGTGAATTTATCCACCATGACCAATAGATATTTTTGCTTGTGGGTTCCCCCTTTAAGGGGTCCAACCATGTCAAGCCCCCAGACCGCGAACGGCGAGGTGATAGGTATAGTTTTGAGGGTGGTGGGAGGCATGTGGCTTTGATTAGCAAAGAGCTGGCAACCGACGATCGTTGGACTAAGTCCTGCAGATCTGCTCCGGGCCGCCGCCAATAAAATCCTATACTGAAGGCCTTGCCTACAAGGGCCCTTGCCGCGCAAGTGGTGCCCACCAAGTCCGGCGTGAATTTCAGCCGTAAGATTTCGCCCTTCCACTTCGGAGATACACCTTTGAAGGACTCGGTGTGCTTTTTTATAAAGCTCTCCTCATGGACCTTATAGGCTTTAGATCGCCGATTATGCAACGGGCCTCGCTTTGTCTCGAGAAGTTCCCGCCAGTTAAGTAGTCTAGGAATGGTTTCACCCACGGGCAATGACCGCCATTATTTTGTGGGTGAAGATGTTATTTCATTGGCGTAACCACCGATTGTGTCGTAATGTTCGTGTCGGCAGACGGTAGGGTCCGGATTGTTGTTTCCGGACTCTTCACATAGTAACGGATGGCTTGAAAACCTGCTCCAGAAGATGTTGAGGGACGGCATCGCGCTTATGCCGATGCATGCGCTAATGCGTCCGCCGCTGATTATTATCCCGGCTATATGGTGAAATTCGAGCCCTTCAAACCGAGCTGACATTTTCAGACGGCGTTAGCTGCCATTTTCGGATCCTTGGCATCAAAGTTCCATTTGTTTGGGATATCGCGAGGTTCAATCCTCGCAAGACCTCGAGGCGCGAATGCCCATGGAGACCGCCATCCGAGGCCATGTAAAGGGCCTCAGATTCGCTGCATTGTTGGCGCCGTACATTATCTCGAGTACGATGGACCGTGGTCTCCGGTCGGGACGTTGAACGACGCCAAATTTCAGTGCCGCCAACATTTTGGAGCCGTCAAGTGCATGATCCAATTGAATATACGCTGCATTTTTAGGGACTTTGGTTCAGTCCATTCTCGCATGAAGTCAGCCAAAACTTGCGATTTGATAGCTCGCCGTGGCTTATAGGTTATGTCGAATGGGAGGAGCTCGATGGCCCATTTTGCATCCGCCAACAAGCCATGCGTTGTTTATAATGTCATTAAGAGGTACTTCGAGGCTACCAAGTTATCGAACACTCTTGAAAGTAGTGTCGCAGCTTCCGGATGCTATGAACACCGCTGTACGCTATCTTTTGATAGTGTGGATACCGGGACTTGCATGGAGTTAGGACAAGGGACACGTAGTACACTCGGTTTTTGAAGAGGGAACTTGTGTCCGTCCGCTTCGCTCGACGACGAGCACCGCGCTTACAACTTGATGTGTTGCCGCTGATATAATAACATTGGTTCGCCTAAATTGGGCGCGCCAGACCGGATTAGTTGCCAATATGGTTTTAATTTCTTCGAAGTCCGCCGTATGCATCCGCTCACTCGGTGTTCGGCATACCGGAGGAGGCGATAAAGGGTAATGCCTTTTCTCCTATGCGGAGATAAAGCGGCTTAGAGCCGCCACGATCGAGTCAATTTTGTATTTGTTTGAGGTCTTTGGGATATCCAATTGGGACAGAGCTTGATCTTGGCTGGTTTGTTTCAATTCCTCTACCGGATACCATGAAGCTCGATAGCTTTCCGCCGGGTACCGAAAACGATTTTTCCGGGTTGAGCTTAATGTCATATGTTCGAGATTGTCGAATGTGAGCCTCAAGTCGCCTACTAGAGTTTTGACATGCTTGGATTTGACGACCATGTCGCCTACGATGCTCCACCGCTTTGCCGATCTGGTTTGCCGTACATGTCCGAATCATGCCCGATATGTTGCGCTGCATTTTTGAGCCCGGGGCATTGTATTGAAGCAAAATGGTCCGTATGGGGTGATGAATGCCGTTGCGGCTTGGTCTGTCTCCGCCATCTTGATTTGGTGGTACTCGGAGTATGCGTCGAGGAAGCACAATGAATCGTGGTCCGCGCGTAGTGTCGATGATTTGATCGATGCGGGAGAGGAATGATCCTTGGGCAAGCCTTGTTAAGGTCTTTGAAGTCACATAGGCGCCTGTGATTTATCCTTCTTGGTACCATCACCAGTTTGCTAGCCAACCCGATGTTTTATATCTCCGATGAATCCGCCCAATAGTTTGGCTAGCTCTCTCCCATTGCTCGCCTCTTGGGTTCGAAAATCGCCAAGAGCCTCGCTTGATCGGCTTAAACTTTTGAGGATATTTAGGCTATGCTCTACCAAAGGCATGGGATTCCCGGCATGTCTCAAGGATGCCAGCAAAATGTCCCAATTTTCCCGTAGAGAATTTCGTGAGCGTGCGGCCTACATCGGGTTTAACTGCGCCCCAATGGAGGCCGTTTTGTAGGGTCCATTGGATGGACTTGGAATTTGACTATTTCGTCTACCGGTTTAAAAGAGGTGGGCTTGGATCTCTTTATCGAGTATCACATCGCCCCTCGTTTCACCGTGGAGCGCAGCGAAGTTGAGTTCTTCGCCGCTAGGGCTTTGATAGTGCCTCGAGGGCTAGTGCGGCCGTCTTATTTTCGCGCGGAGTGCTATGTTCGGATCATCGGCAAGAGTGATGATTCCGCTGGGCCGGCATTTTGAGCTTCATGTACCCGTAATGGGGTATAGCTTGAAAAATTGTGAATGCCTCTCGCCTAATAAAGCGTGTTATTCGTCTGAATGGGGCCACTTGAACGTGACCTCCTCAGACCAGAATTGTCCGGTGAGCCAACACCACGCCCAGGGTGATTTTTCCTCAGGCAAGATGCTTCCCGACTAGGGATTATTCATCTAAAGGTTGTGCTACTTCACCAATGCGGCTCCAGCCTATTTCCATTTTTCAAAGGGTTTCCTCAGAATGAGGTTTAATCCGCTGTCAGCCCATGAGTACCATAGTAGTATAAAGTCGCCCACTATTGGACCGAGGACCAATGCGCCGGTGCTCGGGCTGTTCGAATTTAGGTTCACACGGCATTGAAGGTAATAGCCGTGTCACCCATGGGTTTATTGTTGCTACTTGGTAGACTTTGGCAAGGTCATGGAGTGTTCGCTTCGCATATTATTTGATGCGAAGTCTCAAGACTCTTAATACCGTGATCGGTGTTGTTGGGTTGGTTTTCCGGGCTAGAAGTTTTCGCCACTTTTGGCCACCGCCGTAATATCCAACATGCCCAAGGCTATGAGTTGGAGTGGCGCTCAAGATTATGAATTTTGCAGGGTCCATTGAGCCATCCCTCCAGTACGGTTCCGTGCCCTTTAGGGGTTTTTTGCTTTTTGGTATTTAACCCAGGTGCCTGACGATGATGCACCCTTTTATTTCGGACTAGGGTTGTATTCGAGCCGGATTGTCCCAAAATTTGGTTTCGCTTCTCAGCGCTTCCATCGCACAAGATTTTCAGATTATGGACGCTAAGTCGGCAAAGCGTGCATGACGACTTATGGCATTTATGATTCCCTTGTCCGTGCAATTATTGTGGAAAATTGAAATTGTGTCTTCCTCGCGGCAGTCCTTTATCCTGTTCATAGCCAGGAGGAATCTGGCCCAGTAATGGTGTACTGTTTCAGCGGGCTCTTGCGGGATTCAGGATAGATCGCTTATGTTTGGATGGGCGGGTGTAATTAAATTTGGAACCCCGTCCAATCTAAGACTTAAGGGCCGAAAAGTTTCGGAACTTGGAAGCTTGGGTTTTTGGATATTGTCCAATGAATCCCGCCCGCTGCCTGACTTTAGGTTCAAGACTTGATCGACGTCCGTCCCTCCGCGGGAATCCGGCATGGAGGAGTCAAGAATTCGGACATAACTAGTCCTTAATATAGAAGAAGAGTCGCCGTACTGTTCCTCCACCACAGCCGACGCAGGGTAGCTCCGAGAGAGTTGATCTCTCTAAGATCGGTTTTAGGCCCGACCTGATCGTAGTCTATAGCGACTTCCAGGGCAGCGATGCGATCCAAGAGCTCGTTTAAGGAGGAGAGCTCCATTGGATCTAGCTGCTCGACGAGTTCCGATTTGGCGTGAAGATTGCTTTTGATGACCCAAGAAGTCATCGTTGGCGCGGCGGCCGAACAGGCGGTGATGACAAGACCGCCTAGCCGGAGAGTTTGGCCGATGGCCAAAGCTCCTTTAGCTACGGTGTCGCCTTTAAAGACGGGACAAGGCATCCTTCCCGATGGCGACTTACACAGCAGGAATCACAATGAAAGCACCAATGTCGGTGTCAAATTGGCGGATCTCGGTAGGGGGTCCCTAACTGTATGCCTAGGCCGATGGTAACAGGAGACAAGGACACGATGTTTTTACCTGTGTTCGCCCCTCTCGTGGAGGTAAAACCCTACTCCCCGCTTGATTAATATTGATGATATGGGTAGTACAAGAGTAGATCTACCACGAGATCAAGGAGGCTAAACCCTAGAAGCTAGCCTATGGTATGATTGTTGTTCGGCCCCACGGACTAAAACCCTCCGGCTTATATAGACACCGGAGAGGGCTAGGGTTACACAGTCGGTTACAATGGTAGGAGATCTACATATCCATATTGCCAAGCTTGCCTTCCACGCCAAGGAAAGTCCCATCCCACACGGGACGAAGTCTTCAATCTTGTATCTTCATAGTCTTGGAGTCCGCCAATGATGATAGTTCGCTATCCAGACACCCCTAGTCCAGACTCCCTCGTGGTCCTTTGGGCAAGCCTTGTTAAGGTCCTTGAAGTCCACACATAGGCTGTGTTTTATCCTTCTTGGTACCATCACCGTGTTTGCTAGCCATCCCGATGTTTTATATCTCCGATGAATCCGCTTCCAATAGTTTGGCTAGCTCTCTCCCATTGATCGCCTCTTGGGTTCGGAAAATCGCCAAGAGCCTATTTGATCGGGCTTGAACTTTTAGGATATTTAGGTCAAGCTCGCCAAACCGCATGGGATTCCCGGCATGTCTGAAGGGTGCCAGCAAAATGTCCCAATTTTCCCGTAGGGATTCTCGAGCGTGTCTACATCGTGGTTTAACTGCGTGCCCCAATGGAGGCCGCTTTGTAGGGTCCGTTGGATGGACTCGAATTTGACTATTTCGTCTGGCCGGCTTAAAAGAGGTGGACTTGGATCTCTTATCGAGTATCACATCGCCCCTCGTTTCACCGTGGAGCGCAATGCAGCAGTGAGTTCCTCGCCACTAGGGCTTTTGATAGTGCCTCGAGGGCTAGTGCAAATTGTCTTATTTTCGGCGCTGAGTGCTATGTCCGGATCATCGCAAGAGTGATGATTCCGCTGGGCCCTGGCATTTTGAGCTTCATGTACCCGTAATGGGGTATAGCTTGAAAATTGTGAATGCCTCTCGCCTAATAAAGCATGATATCCGCTGAACGGGCCACTTGAACGTGACCTCCTCGACTCAGAATTGTCCCATGAAATAACACCACATCCAAGCAGTGATTTTTCCTGTGGCAAAGATGCTTCCCGACTAGGATTATTCCTCTAAAGGTTGTGCCGCTTCGCCAATGCGGCTCCAACTATTTCCATTTTTCAAGGGTTTCTCAGAATGAGGTTTAATCCGCTGCCACCGTCCATGAGTACCTTAGTAAGGCGAAAGTTTTCCACTATTGGACTGAGGACCAATGCGGCTGGTGCTCGGGCTATTCGGAATTTAGGTTCGTCACTGGCATTAAAGGTAATAGCCGTGTCACTCCATGGGTTTATTGTTACTACTTGGTAGACTTCGGCAAGGCTACGGAGTGTTCGTTTCCGCATATTATTTGATGCGAAAGTCTTGAAGACCGCATAATACCGTGACGGTGTTGTTGGGCTGGTTCTTCGAGCTAGAAGCTCTTCGCCACTTTTGGCCACCTCCGTAGTATCCAACATGCTCAAGGCTATGAGTTGGAGTGGCACCTCTCGCATTATGAATTTTGCAGGTCCATTGAGCCATCCCTCCAAAGACGGTTCCCGCCCTTTAGGGTTTTTTGCTTTCGGTATTAACCTGTGCCCGCAATGATGCACCCTTTATTTTGGACTAGGGTTGTATTCGGGGCCGGATTATCCCAAAATTTGGTTTCGTTTTCCTTGCCGCTTCCATCACGCAAAGATTTCGATTATGGACGCCAAGTCGGCAAAGCGTGTAATTTCAATGACGACTTATGGCGCTTAGGATTCCCTTGTCCGTGCAATTATTACGTAAAAGTGAAATTGCATCTTCCTCGCTGCAGTCCTTTATCCCGCCCATAACCAGGAGGAATCGCCCAAGAATGGTGTAATGCTTCAAAGGGCTCTGCCGGATTCGGATAGATCGCTTTTGGGTGGGCGGTGGAATTGAATTCGAACCCCGCCCAATCTAAGACTCAAGGGCCAAAAGTTTCAACTTGGAAGCTTGGTTTTTGGATATTGTCCAATGAATCCAGCCCACGCCTCGACTTTTAGGTTCAGGACTTGATCGACGTCGTCTCCTCCGCAGAATCCGCATGGAGGGTCGGGAATCCGACATAGCTAGTCCTTAATATAGAAGGAGGGTCGCCAGATTGCTCCTCCACCACAAAGAACGGTGGGTAGCCCGGGAGAGTTGATCTCTCGATCGGTTTTAGGCCCAATCGATCGTAGTCCGTAGCGACTCCTGTGGCGGCGGCGCGATCCAAGAGCTCGCTTAAGGAGGAGAGCTCCATCGCGCGCGCTAACAAAGGTCATAAGAAAACTGCTTAGCCGGAGAGTTCGCCGGGCCAAAGCTCCTTTAGCAATGGTGCCGCTTTTAAAGACGGATGAGGCATCCTTCCCGACGGCGATAAATACGAGGAACTCTCAATGAAAGCACCAATGCCGTGTCAAACCGCGGATCTCGGTAGGGGGTCCCGAATCGCGGCCTAGGCGGATGGTAACAGGAGACAAGGGACATGATGTTTTTACCTGTGTTCGGCCCTCTCGATGGAGGTAAAACCCTACTCCGCGCTTGATTAATATTGATGATATGGGTAGTACAAGAGTAGATCTACCACGAGATCAAAGAGGCTAAACCCTAGAAGCTAGCCTATGGTATGATTGTTGTTCGTCCTACGGACTAAAACCCTCCGGTTTATATAGACACCGGAGAGGGCTAGGGTTACACAGAGTTGGTTACAATGGTAGGAGATCTACATATCCGTATCGCCAAGCTTGCCTTCCACGCCAACGAAAGTCCCATCCGGACACGGGACGAAGTCTTCAATCTTGTATCTTCATAGTCCAGGAGTCCGGCCAACGGTGATAGTTCGGCTATCCGTACACCCCCTAATCCGGGACTCCCTCACCCGCCCCTGATACGTCCATTTTACATCATGCTTTTATATCGATATTTATTGCATTATGGGCAGTTATTTCACGTTATGTCATAATACTTATGGTTATTCTCTCTTATTTTACAAGGTTTACATGAAGAGGGAGAATATCGGCAGCTGGAATTCTGGGTTGGAAAAGGAGCAAATATTGAAGGACTATTCTCAAGAACTCCAAAAGTCCCAAACTCCACTAACACCTTAAAATAAATAAAGAAAAATCGTCGCCAAAGATGAAGGCCAGGGGCCCACACCTGCCACGAGGGTGGGGCGCCTCACCTCGTGGCCCCCGGTGGCTCCCCGACGCCCATCTTCTCCCGTATGAAGTCTTTCGATGAGAAAAAATAGTAGAGAACTTTTCGACGAGACTCACCGCCACGAGGCGGAACCTTGGCGGAACTAATCTAGGGCTCCGGCAGAGCTGTTCGCTGGGACACTTTCTCCGGAGGGGGAAATCATCACCATCGCTATCACCAACGCCTCTCATCGGGAGAGGGCAATCTCCATCAACATCTTCATCAGCACCATCTCATCTCTAAACCCTAGTTCATCTCTTGTATCCAATTCTTGTCTCCAAGTCCGGGATTGGTGCTAGTAGGTTGCTAGTAGTGTTGATTACTCCTTGTAGTTGATGCTAGTTGGTTTATTTGGTGGAAGATCATATGTTCAGATCCTTTATGCACAATATTACGCCTCTGATTATGAACATGAATATGCTTTGTGAGTAGTTACGTTTGTTCCTGAGGACAAGGGAAAAGTCTTGCTATTAGTAGTCATGTGAATTTGGTATCCGTTCGATATTTTGATGAGATGTATGTTGTTTAACCTCTAGTGGTGTTATGTGAACGTCGACTACATAACACTTCACCATTATTTGGGCCTAGAGGAAGGCATTGGGAAGTAATAAGTAGATGATGGGTTGCTAGAGTGACAGAAGCTTAAACCCTAGTTTATGCGTTGCTTCGTAAGGGGCTGATTTGGATCCATATGTTTCATGCTATGGTTAGGTTTACCTTAATACTTTTGTTGTACTTGCGGATGCTTGCAATAGAGGTTAATCATAAGTGGGATGCTTGTCCAAGTAAGGGCAGTACCCAAGCACCGGTCCACCCGCATATCAAATTATCAAAGTACCGAACGCGAATCATATGAACGTGATGAAAACTAGCTTGACGATATTCCCATGTGTCCTGGGGAGGGCTTTTCCTATTATAAGAGTTTGTCCAGGCTTGTCCTTTGCTACAAAAAGGATTGGGCCACCCTGCTACACTTTATTTACTTTTGTTACTTGTTGCTCGTTACCATTTATCTTATCACAAACTATCTCTGTTACCACTTATTTCAAGATTTGCAGAGAATACCTTGCTGAAAACCGCTTATCATTTCCTTCGCTTCCTCGTTGGTTCGACACTCTTACTTATCGAAAGGACTATGATAGATCCCCATACTTGTGGGTCATCAAGACTCTTTCCGGCGCCGTTCTGCCGGGAGTGAAGCGCCTTTTGTAGGTGGAATTTGGTAAGGAAAATTTTATTTAGTGTGCTGAAATTTTCTATCACTTGTTACTATGGAAAGTAATTGTTTGAGGGGCTTGTTTGGGGTATCTTCACCCCGTCCGGTTGAGCCAAGAGTTTCTCCTCAACCCCATCGAACCTACTAAACCCATCAATCTTTTGAAGATGAAACTGCTTTATCCTTCGGTATGATGGAAAAACTGCTAGCTAACACTTTCACAGAAATGGAACAAAGCATCCTGATGAACATCTACGCTTTGTGGATGATATTTGTGGACTATTTAAGCTTGCAAGTGTACCCGATGATGCCGTTAAGAAGAAGGCTTTCCCTTTACCTTTGGAGGGAGATGCATTGACATGGTACATGCTATGTGATGATACGAGATCACGGAACTATAAAAGAGTGAAATTGGAATTTCATCAAAAGTATTACCCTATGCATCTTGTTCATCGTGATCACAATTATATATATAATTTTTGGCCTCGCGAAGGAGAAAGCATCGCTCAAGCTTGGGGGAGGCTTAAATCAATGTTATATTCATGCCCCAATCATGAGCTCTCAAAATTGACAATTCTCCAGAATTTTTATGCTCGGCTTTCCGAAAATAATCGCAACATGCTCGATACGTCTTGTGCTGGCTCTTTTACGATGAAGTCTATTGAATTTGGATGGAATTTATTGGATAGAATTAAACGCAACTCTGAAGATTGGGACCTCGACGATGGTAAGGAGTCGTATGACACCTAAGTTTGATTGTGTTAAATGTTTTATGGATACCGACATTTTCCGTAAGTTTAGTACTAAATATGGACTTGACTCGAGATAGTAGCTTGTTTCGTGAATCTTTTGCTACTTGGATCGAGTCGGATCGCGAGGAGAGTCTCGAATGGTCGTAAAGATTGATATATTGAAGCCTATGACTACTTCCTCTACGATGGGCCTGTGATCGCTTCCGCCTACTAGGACTAGGAGAAGGGCCGCCCCTCTCTCTCTTTCCCTCCGGTCTCAGAGCCACCCTTGGCCAGCCAGCCCTCCCCTTGCTCCTTTATATACGGGGCGTTAGATCTACGGATCGACAACACTCTCCCCTCGTTGCTATACATCACCATGATCTTGCGTGTGCGTAGGAAATTTTTGAAATTACTACGCTCCCCAACAAAGGCATCCGAGCCAGGTTTTTTATGGTTTGATGTTTTGCACGAGTAGAACACAAGTGAGTTGTGGGCGATACAAGTCATACTACCTACCAGCATGTCATACTTTGGTTCAGCGGTATTGTGAGATGAAGCGCCTGCACCGACATTACGCAGACGCTTACGCGAGACTGGTTTCACCGCCACGAGCACTCGCTGCTTAAAGGTGACCGGTGGGTGCCTGTCTCTCTCACTTTAGTTGAACTGAGTGTGGCTACGCCGGTCCTTGAGAAGGTTAAACGGAGTCTATTTGACGAAGTATCGCTGTGGTTTTGATGCGAGGTGAGACCGGTTCTTGCTTAAGCCCGTAGCAGCCACGTAAAATTTGCAACAACAAAGTAGAGGACGCCTAACTTGTTTTTGCAGGGCATGTTGTGATGTGATATGGTCAAGACGTGATGCTATATTTTATTGTATGAGATGATCATGTTTTGTAACCGGTTATCGGCAATCGGCAGGAGCCATATGGTTGTCGCTTATTGTATGCAATGCATCGCTTACGTAATGCTTTACTTTATCACTAAGCGGTAGCGATAGTCGAGAAGCATAAGTTTGGCGAGACGACAACGATGCTACGATGGAGATCAAGGTGTCGCGCGGTGACGATGGTGATCATGGTGGTGCTTGCAAGATGGAGATCATGAAGCACAAGATGATGATGATGACCATATCATATCACTTATATTGATTTGCATGTGATGTTTATCCTTTTATGCATCTTATCTTGCTTTGATTGACGGTAGCATTATAAGATGATCTCTCACTAAATTATCAAGAAGTGTTCTCCCGAGTATGCACCGCTGCCAAAGTTCGTCGTGCCTGCACACCACGTGATGATCGGGTGTGATAAGTTCTACATCCATCTACAACGGGTGCAAGCCAGTTTTGCACACGCAGAATACTCGGGTTATACTTGACGAGCCTAGCATATGCGAGATATGGCCTCGGAACACGGAGACCGAAAGGTCGAGCGTGAATCATATAGTAGATATGATCAACATAAGATGTTCACCATTGAAAACTACTCCATTTCACGTGATGATCGGTTATGGTTTAGTTGATTTGGATCACGTGATCACTTAGATGACTAGAGAGATGTTTTTCTAAGTGGGAGTTCTTAAGTAATATGATTAATCGAACTTAAATTTATCATGAACTTAGTACCGATAGTATCTTGCTTGTTTATGTTTGATTGTAGATAGATGGCTCGTCTTTGTTGTTCCGTTGAATTTTAATGCGTTCCTTGAGAAAGCAAAGTTGAAAGATGATGGTAGCAATTACACGGATCGGGTCCGTAATTTGAGGATCATCCTCATTGCTGCATGTAAGAGTTACGCCCCGGATGCACCGCTAGGTGCCAGTGCTCTTGCTAATGCAACCGCAGATGTTATGAACGTCTGGCGAGCAAAGCCGATGACTACTCTATAGTTCGATGTGCCATGCTTTACGGCTTAGAACCGGGACTTTAACGACGTTTTGAACGTCATGGAGCATATGAGATGTTCCAGAGTTGAAGTTGATATTCCAACAGTAATGCCCGGATTGAGAGATATGAAGTCTCCAATAAGTTCTATAGCTGCAAGATGGAGGAGAATAGTTCATTAGTGAGCATATACTCGTAATGTCCGGGTACTACAATCACTTGACACAATTGGGAGTTAATCTTCCGGATGATTGTGTCATTGATGTAATTCTTCAATCACCGCCACCAAGCTACAAAGGCTTCGTGATGAACTATAATATGCAAGGGTTAGTAAAGACTATACCGAGCTCTTCGCAATGCTAAAGGCTGCGGAGGTAGAAATCAAGAAGGAGCATCAAGTGTTGATGGTCAACAAGACCACTAGTTTCAAGAAGAAAGGCAAAGGGAAGAAGAAGGAACTTCAAGAAGAACAGCAAGCAAGTTGTCGCTCAGAGAAGAAACCCAAGTCCGGCCCTAAACCTGAAACTGAGTGCTTCTACCGCAAGCGATCGTCATTTGAAGCGGAACTGCCCCAAGTATTTGGCGGATAAGAAGGATGGCAAGGTGAACAAAGGTATATGTGATATACATGTTATTGATGTGTACCTTACTAGAGCTCGTAGTAGCACTGGTATTTGATACTGGTTCATTGCTAATATTTGCAACTCAAAGCAGGACTACGGATTGCTTAACTCGCAAAGGACGAGGTGACGATGCGCGTGGGAAATGGTTCCAAAGTCGATGTGATCGCGATCGGCACGTTACCTCTACATCTACCTTCGGGATTAGTTTTAGACCTAAATAATTGTTATTTGGTGCTGCGTTGAGCATGAACATTATATCTGGATCTTGTTTGATGCGAGACGGTTATTCATTTAAATCGAGAATAATGGTTGTTCTATTTATATGAGTAATATCTTTTATGGTCATGCACCCTTGAGGAGTGGTCTATTTTGATGAATCTCGATAGTAGTGATACACATATTCATAATGTTGAAACCAAAAGATGCAGAGTTGATAACGAAAGTGCAACTTATTTGTGGCACTCGCCGTTTAGGTCATATCGGTGTAAAGCGCATGAAGAAACTCCATACCGATGGACTTTTGGAGTCACTTGATTATGAATCACTTGGCCCTTATGAACCGTGCCTCATGGGCAAGATGCCTAGAACACCGCTCTCCCACTATGGAGAGAGCAACAGACTTGTTGGAAATCATACATATGAGATGTATGTGGTCCGATGAATGTTGAGGCTCGTGGCGGATATCGTTATTTTCTCACCTTCACAGATGACTTAAGCGAGATATGGGTATATCTACTTAATGAAGCATAAGTCCAAACGCTTTGAAAAGTTCAAAGAATTTCAGAGTGAAGTTGAAAATCATCGTAACAAGAAAATTAAATTTCTACGATCCGATCGTGGAGGTGAATATTTGAGTTACGAGTTTGGTCTACATTTGAAACAATGCGAATAGTTTAGCAAACTCACGCCACCCGAACACCACAGCAGAATGGTGTGTCCGAACGTCGAATCGTATTTTACTAGATATGGTACGATCTATGATGTCTCTTCAGATTTACCGCTATCGCTTTGGGGTTATGCTCTAGAGACGGCCGCATTCACACTGAATAGAACACCGTCGAAATCCGTGAGACGACACCTTATGAACTATGGTTTAGCAAGAAACCAAAGTTGTCGCTTTCTTAAAGTTTGGGGATGCGATGCTTATGTGAAAAAGCTTCAACCTCGATAAGCTCGAACCCAAATCGGAAAAGTGTGTCTTCATAGGATACCCAAAGGAGACAGTTGGGTACACCTTCTATCACAGATCCAAGGCAAGACATTTGTTGCTAAGAATGGATCCTTTCTAGAGAAGGAGTTTCTCTCGAAAGTAGTGAGTGGGAGGAAAGTGGAACTTGATGAGGTAATTGTACCTTCTCCCTTACTTGAAAGTAGTCCGTCGCAGTAAACCGGTTTACGAGACACCTACACCAAGTAGTGAGGAAGTTGATGATGTTGATCATGAAACTTCGATCAAGTTACTACTGTAACCACGTAGATCAACCAGAGTAAGATCCGCACTGAGTGGTACGGTAATCCTGTTCGGAAATCATGCTACTAGATCATGATGAACCTACGAACTATGAAGAAGCGATGGTGAGCCCAGATTCCATAAAATGGCTTGAGGCCATGAAATCGAGATGGGATCCATGTATGAAAACAAAGTATGGACTTTGGTTGACTTGCCCGAGGGTCGGCAAGCAATAGAAAACAAGTGGATCTTCAAGAAGAAGACCGACGACGGTAATATTATCGTCTACAAAGCTCGACTTGTCGCAAAGGGTTTTCGACAAGTTCAAGGGATTGACTACGATGAGACCTTCTCACCCGTAGCAATGCTTAAGTCCGTCCGAATCATGTTAGCAATTGCGCATTTTATGATTATGAAATTTGGCAAATGGATGTAAAGACCGCATTCTGAATGGATTTACGGAAGAAGAGTTGTATATGATGCAACCGTAAGGTTTTATCGATCCAAAGGAGCTAACAAAGTGTGCAAGCTCCAAATGATCCATCTATGGACTGGTGCAAGCATCTCGGAGTTGGAATAAACGCTTTGATAGTGTGATCAAAGCATTTGGGTTTGTCTGCACTTTTGGAGAAGCCTCAGATTTACAAGAAAGTGAGTGGGAGCTCTGTAGCATTTCTGATATTATATGTGGATGACATATTGCTGATCGGAAATGATATAGAATTTCTGGATAGCATAAAGGGATACTTGAATAAAGAGTTTTTCAATGAAAGACCTCGGTGAAGCTGCTTACATATTGGGCATCAAGATCTATAGAGATAGATCAAAACGCTTAATTGGACTTTCACAAAGCACATACCTTGACAAGATTTTGAAGAAGTTCAAAATGGATCAAGCAAAGAAAGGGTTCTTGCCTGTGTTGCAAGGTGTGAAGTTGAGTAAGACTCAATGCCCGACCACTGCAGAAGATAGAGAGAAAATGAAAGATGTTCCTATGCTTCAGCCATAGGCTCTATCATGTATGCAATGCTGTGTACTGCACTGATGTGTGCCTTGCTATAAGCCTAGCAGGAGGTACCAAAGTAATCCAGAGTGGATCATCGGACAGCGGTCAAGAACATCCCAAATACCGAAAAGGACTAAGGATATGTTTCTCGTATATGGAGGTGACAAAGAGCTCATCGTAACGGATACGTTGATGCAAGCTTTGACACCGATCCGGACGATTCTAAATCGCAGATCGGATACGATTTACACTAAACGGAGGAGCTGTCGGTTGGTGCAGTTCTAAACAAAGCGTCGAGCGGGATCTACATGTGAAGCGGAATACATAGCAGCTTCGGCGCAGCTAATGAAGGAGTCTCGATGAAGGAGTTCATATCCGATCTAGGTGTCATACCTAGTGCATCGGGTCCAATGAAAATCTTCGTGACAATATTTGGAGCAATTGCCTTAGTGAAGGAATCCAGATTTCACAAGAGAACCAAGCACATCAAGAGACGCTTCAATTCCATCCGGACTTAGTCCGTGGGAGACATAGAGATTTGCAAGATACATACGGATCTGAATGTTGCGCACCCGTTGACTAAGCCTCTTCCATGAGCAAAACATGATCAGCACCAAGACTCCATGGGTGTTAGAATCATTACTATGTAATCTAGATTATTGACTCTAGTGCAAGTGGGAGATCAAGGAAATATGCCCTAGAGGCAATAATAAAGTTATTATTTATTTCCTTATTTCATGATAAATGTTTATCATTCATGCTAGAATTGTATTAACCGGAAACATGATACATGTGTGAATGCATAGACAAAACAAGATGTCACTAGTATGCCTCTACTAGACTAGCTTGTTAATCAAAGATGGTTATGTTTCCTGACCATGAACAAAGAGTTGTTATTTGATTAACAAGGTCACATCATTAGTAGAATGATCTGATTGACATGACCCATTCCATTAGCTTAGCACACGATCGCTTAGTATGTTGCTACCGCTTTTATCCATGACTTATACATGTTCCTCGTAACTATGAGATTATGCAACTCCGCTTACGGAGGAACACTTTGGTGCTACCAAACGTCACAACGTAATCGGGTGATTATAAAGGAGTACTACAGTGTCTCCAAAGGCGATGTTGGGTTGGCGATTTCGAGATTAGGTTTTGTCACTCCGATTGTCGGAGAGGTATCTCTGGGCCCTCTCGGTAATGCACATCATCAAGCCTTGCAAGCACTACAACTAATGAGTTAGTTGTGAGATGATGTATTACGGAACGAGTAAAGAGACTTGCCGTAACGAGATTGAACTAGGTATTGGATACCGACGATCGAATCTCGGGCAAGTAACATACCGATGACAAAGGAACAACGATGTTGTTATGCGGTCCGACCGATAAAGATCTTCGTAGAATATGTAGGAACCAATATGGGCATCCAGGTCCCGCTGTTGGTTATTGACCATGAATAGTTCTAGGTCATGTCTACATTGTTCTCGAACCGTAGGGTCTGCACGCTTAAAGTTTCGATGATGCTTATTATGAGTTTATGTATTTTGATGTACCAAGAAGTTCGAGTCCGGATGTGATCACGGACATGACGAGGAGTCTCGGAATGGTCGAGACATAAAGATTGATATATTGGAAGCCTATGTTTGGAGTTCGAATGGTTCCGGTAAAACGGAATTTACCGAGTACCGGAGGTTACCGGAACCCCGGGAGGTAAATGGGCCTCGATGGGCCTTAGTGGAAAGGAGAAGGGCCAGCCCTAGGTGGTCGCACAGATCCCCCTTCCCTAGTCCTACTAGGACTAGGAGAAGGGCCGCCCCCTCTCTCTCTCCCCTCCAGGAATCCTAGTCCAACTAGGATTGGGGGAATCCTACTCCCAGGGGAGTAGGACTCCTGGCGCGCCACCCTTGGCCGCCAGCCCCTCCCCTTGCTCCTTTATATACGGGCAGGGGGGCACCCTAGAACACACAAGTTAGATCTACGGATCGTTCCTTAGCCGTGTCAGCGTGCCCCTCCACCAAATTCCACCTCGGTCATACTGTCGTGAAGCTTAGGCGAAGCCTGCGCCGTGAAACATCAAGATCGTCACCACGCCGTCGTCGACGGAACTCTCCCTCGACACTCGGCTGGATCGGAGTACGAGGGACGCCATCGAGCTGTACGTGTGTCAAGAACTCGGGCGCCGGAGTAACGGCGCCGGATCGGTCGGATCGCGAGGAGAACGTCGACTACTTCCTCTACGTTGATCGCTTCGCCGGGTCTACGAGGGTACGTAGACAACACTCTCCCCTCTCGTTGCTATACATCACCATGATCTTGCGTGTGCGTAGGAAATTTTTTGAAATTACTACGTTCCCCAACATTATACCCATTGACTTATACAAAGAAATTATGCATGAGATTGCACCTGCTGAGTTAGAAGATATTGATGTTACAATTAAACTAGCAAATAGAGAGACTATATCTCCAATGGGAATTGTTAGAGATGTTGAAGTCTTGTGTGGGAAAACCAAATATCCCACTAATTTTCTTGTTCTTGGTTCTCAACAAGATAGCTTTTGTCCCATTATATTTGGTAGACCCTTCTTGCATACCGTTAATGCTACGATAGATTGCAAAAAGAATGTTGTTACTGTTGGCTTGGACGATATGGTCCATGAGTTTAATTTCTCTAAATTTAGTAAACAACATCGTGAGGAAGAATTGCCTAGTAAGGCTGAAATTATTGGTCTTGCCTCTATTCCTGTACCTCCTAGTGATCCTTTAGAACATTATTTGCTAGACCATGAAAATGATATGTTCATGAATGAAAGAAGGGAAATAGATGAAGTATTCTTTAAACATGAACCTATTCTTCAACACAATTTGCCTGTTGAAATCCTAGGGGATCCTCCTCCACCCAAGGGTGATCCCGTGTTTGAGCTTAAACCGTTGCTTGATAATCTTAAATATGCTTATCTTGATGAAAAGAAAATATATCCTATTATTATTAGCGCTAAGCTTTTAGAGCATGAAGAAGAAAGATTATTGAAAACTCTGAAGAAGCGCCGTGCTGCTATTGGATATACTCTGGATGATCTTAAGGGCATCAGTCCCACTCTATGTCAACATAAAATAAATTTGGAAGCTGATGCCAAACCAGTTTGTGATCCTCAACGATGTTTGAATCCTAAAATGAAAGAAGTTGTAAGAAAAGAAATACTCAAGCTTCTGGAGGCAGGTATAATTTATCCCGTTGCTGATAGTCAGTGGGTAAGTCTTGTCCATTGTATCCCTAAGAAGGGAGGTATTACTATTGTCCCTAATCATAAAGATGAATTGATTCCGCAAAGACTTATCACAGGTTATAGGATGGTAATTGATTTCCGCAAATTAAATAAGGCTACTAAGAAAGATCATTACCCCTTACCTTTTATTGATCAAATGCTAGAAAGATTATGCAAACATACATGTTATTGCTTTCTAGATGGTTATTCTGGTTTTTCTCAAATACCTGTGTCAGCTAAAGATCAATCAAAGACTACTTTTACATGCCCTTTTGGTACTTTTTCTTATAGACGTATGCCTTTTGGTTTATGTAATGCACCTGCTACCTTTCAAAGATGCATGATGGCTATATTCTCTGACTTTTGTGAGAAAATTTGTGAGGTTTTCATGGACGACGTTTCCGTCTATGGTTCCTCTTTTGATGATTGCTTGAGCAATCTTGCTCGAGTTTTGCAGAGATGTGAAGAAACTAATCTTGTCTTGAATTGGGGCCACTTTATGGTTAATGAAGGTATTGTCTTGGGGCACAAAGTTTCTGAAAGAGGTATTGAAGTTGATAAAGCCAAGGTTGATGCTATTGAAAAGATGCCATGTCCCAAGGACATCAAAGGTATAAGAAGTTTCCTTGGTCACGCCGGATTTTATAGGAGGTTCATCAAGGACTTCTCAAGAATCTCTTGGCCTCGGACTAATTTATTACAAAAAGATGTACCATTTGTCTGTGATGATGATTGTGTAGAAGCATTTGAAATACTTAAGAAAGCATTAGTCTCTGCACCTGTTGTTCAGCCACCTGATTGGAATTTACCTTTTGAAATTATGTGTGATGCTAGTGATTATGTTGTAGGTGTTGTTCTAGGGCAAAGAGTTGATAAGAAATTGAATGTTATCCATTATGCTAGTAAGACTCTAGACAATGCTCAAAGGAATTATGCTACTACCGAAAAGGAACTTTTAGCGGTTGTATTTGCTTGTGATAAATTCAGACCCTATATTGTTGATTCTAGAGTAACTATTCATACATATCATGCTGCTATTAAATATCTTATGGAAAAGAAAGATGCAAAACCTAGACTTATTAGATGGGTTCTCTTGCTCCAAGAGTTTGATTTACATATTGTTGATAGAAAAGGAGCCGAGAACCCCATTGCAGACAACTTGTCTAGGCTAGAGAATGTTCTTGATGACCCACTACCTATTGATGATAGCTTTCCTGATGAGCAATTAAATGTCATAAGTACTTCTCGTAGCACTCCGTGGTATGCTGATTATGCTAATTATATTGTTGCTAAATTTATACCGCCTAGCTTCACATACCAACAAAAGAAAAAGTTTTTCTATGACTTGAGACATTACTTTTGGGATGACCCACATCTTTATAAAGGAGTAGACGGTGTTATTAGACGTTGTGTACCTGAGCATGAACAGGAACAGATCCTACGCAAGTGTCACTCCTAAGCCTATGGAGGACACCACGCTGGAGATAGAACTGCACATAAGGTATTGCAATCTGGTTTTTATTGGCATATTCTCTTCAAGGATGCCCGTAAGTTTGTTTTGTCTTGTGATGAATGTCAAAGAATTGGTAATATCAGTAGACGTCAAGAAATGCCTATGAATTATTCACCTGTTATTGAGCCATTTGATGTTTGGGGCTTTGATTATATGGGACCTTTTCCTGCCTCTAATGGTTACACTCATATTCTAGTTGCTGTTGATTACGTTACTAAGTGGGTAGAAGCTATTCCAACTAGTAGTGTTGATCATAACACTTCTATTAAAATGCTTAAGGAAGTTATTTTTCCGAAGTTTGGAGTCCCTAGATACTTAATGACTGATGGTGGTTCACACTTTATTCATGGTGCTTTCCGTAAGATGCTTGCTAAATACGATGTCAATCATAGAATTGCATCTCCATATCACCCGCAGTCTAGTGGTCAGGTGGAATTGAGCAATAGAGAGCTCAAATTAATTTTGCAAAAGACTGTCAATAGGTCTAGAAAGAATTGGTCCAAGAAACTAAATGATGCATTATGGGCCTATAGAACTGCATATAAAAATCCTATGGGTATGTCTCCGTATAACATGGTTTATGGAAAAGCATGTCATTTACCTCTCGAACTAGAACATAAGGCATATTGGGCTATTAAAGAGCTCAACTATGATTTAAAACTTGCCGGTGAGAAGAGGTTATTTGATATTAGCTCACTTGATGAATGAAGAACCCAAGCTTATGAAAATGCCAAGTTGTTTAAAGAAAAAGTTAAAAGGTGGCATGACAAAAGGATACAAAAGCGTGAGTTTAATGTAGGTGATTATGTATTGTTATACAACTCTCGTTTAAGATTTTTTGCAGGAAAACTTCTCTCCAAATGGGAATGTCTTTACGTTATCGAGGAAGTCTATCATTCCGGTGCCATAAAAATCAACAACTTTGCAGGTACAAATCCGAAGGTGGTAAACGGTCAAAGAATCAAACACTATATCTCAGGTAATCCTATAAATATTGAAACTAATGTTATTGAAACTGTAACCCCGGAGGAATACATAAGGGACACTTTCCAGAATGTTCCAGACTCCAAAAAGGAATAGGTATGTGATAAGGTAAGTAAACCGACTCCAAAACAATTTTTAAGGCAATATTTCTCCGTTTTGGAATATTTAGAAAAATAGAAAAATAAGTAGCAGTCCGGGGAGGACACGAGGCCTCCACGAGGGTGGAGGGCGCGCCCTACCCCCCTGGGCACGCCCCCTACCTCGTGAGCACCTCGTGTGCCCTCCGGACTCTGTTTCCTTGCATGATACGTATTTTGGTCGGTAAAAATTCATTATATATACTCCCGAAGGTTTTGACTCTTGTATCACGCAAATATCCTCTGTTTTCGTTTCGAGCTATTTTTGTTGCAGATTTAGAGCACCATGACTTCTTCCTCCTCCAACCACGAAGACAAGGATGCCTGGCTATTGAAGATTGAGTTGAAAAGAGAGGAACCAGAAGAGATCAATAAGGACGAAAGGATCAAGAAGGCTATGGAGGTTCAAGCTCCGGTGGTGAAAGAAGAAGACATCCCTCAACCTTTACCTAACCTTTTCCCTCCAACAGATATTGAAGCCTTCCAGATGATTGAGTTAGCCCACATATAGAACAATTATCTTACACAGGAGAATATTTTGTTGAAGGATCATATTGCCGGGCTCAAGAACATTATCCGCAAGTTGGAGGAACTTTTACGCTCGATGTGCGATTATCCACCGTCATCATCACCACCTCCATCACCTCCGAGGACATAACCACATGGGTATGGGCACTCCCCTTGGCAACTGCCAAGCTTGGGGGAGGTGCCCTGGTATCGTATCACCATCACAACTCCTATCTTTACCATTTTCTTAGTTTGATCCTATTAGTATTATCTTGATTTAGTAGAATAAAGTCATGGAATGTCTAGTTTTGAGTTTTGCTTTATGATCCTTCTTTGTAATCAAGTCCGTGAACTATATAATAAATATTAGTGTTGAGTCAAGGGCTTGAGTATTTTGCCATGATATTGGGTGATTAGAAGAAAAAGAATAAAAAGAACCGAGAGTTCATATTGATCTTATTGAAAGTAATGACTTCACATAGAAAGAGTATGATGATTTAAAGTTGTTGGGAGTTGGCAAATATAGCTTTGGTCATCGTTGCAATTAATAGGAAGTAATAAGGAAAGAGGAGTTTCACATATAGATATATTATCATTGACATCTTTTATGATTGGGAGCACTCATTAAAATATGACATGCTAAAGAGTTGAGGTTGGACAAGGAAGACAACATAATGAGTTATGTTTTCCTACATCTGAGATAAAGTATGTTGTCATGGTTCCTCTACCGTGTTGAGTTTGCCTTTCCCCCTCATGCTAGCCAATTCTTAGCACCAGTTTTGCCATGAGAGTCCACCATATCTACCTATGGATTGAGTAAGATCCTTCAAGTAAGTTGTCATCGGTGCAAGCAATAAAAATTGCTCTCTAAATATGCATGATTTATTAGTGCGGAGAAAATAAACTTTGCACGAACTTGTTGTGGACGCAATAAAAGCGACGGACTGCATAATAAAGGTTCACATATAAGGGCAATGTAAAGTGACGTTCTTTTGCATTAAGATTTTGTGCATCAACCCTAAACGCATGACAACCTCTGCTTCCCTCTGCGAAGGGCCTATCTTTTATTATTATCCTCTACCTTATGCAAGAGTCACGTGATCTTCACCCTTCCTTTTCATTTTATCCTTTGGCAAGCTCAAGCATGTTGGAAAGAACATGATATATATATATATATATATATATATATATATATATATATATATATATATATATATATATATATATATCTAATTGGATGTGGGGTGCATGAATTATTATTGTTGACATTACCCTTGAGGTAAAAGGTTGTGGGGCGAAACTATAAGCCCCTATCTTTCTCTCAGTCCGATTAAAACTCAGAACCACAAGTATCGCGTGAGTGTTAGCAATTATGAAGGACTAAGTGATAGTTGAGTATGTGGACTTGCTTTTAAGCTCTGACATAGGCTCTTTCCGATGTTATGATAAATTGCAATTGCTTCAATGACTGAGATTATAATTGTTGGTGCCCAATAAAGTTTCTGATCCATACTTTGGCTTTGAGAGAAGATCATCACTTGAACATGAGTAATCATATGACAAAATTTATATATGTTGCTGTTATGAAGTAATCATGATGCCTTCATGTCCGTATTTTATTTTTATCGACGCCTCTACCTCTTAACATGAAGACATATTTATTGTTATCGGCTTTTCGCTTGAGGACAAGTGAGGTCTAAGCTTGGGGGAGTTGATACGTCCATTTTGCATCATGCTTTTATATCGATATTTATTGCATTATGGACTGTTATTTCACGTTATATCATAATACTTATGGTTATTCTCTCTTATTTTACAAGGTTTACATGAAGAGGGAGAATGCCGGCAGCTGGAATTCTGGGCTGGAAAAGGAGCAAATATTGAAGGACTATTCATGCAACTCCAAAAGTCCACAAACTCCACTAACACCTTAAAATAAATAAAGAAAAATCGCCGCCAAAGATGAAGGCCGGGGCCCACACCTGCTCACGACGGGGGGCGCCCCATCGGCGCGCCACCCTACCTCGTGGGCCCCCTGGTGGCTCCCCGACACCCATCTTCTCCCATATGAAGTCTTTCGATGAGAAAAAAATAGTAGAGAACTTTTCGGGACGAGACTCCGCCGCCACGAGGCGGAACCTTGGCGGAACCAATCTAGGGCTCCGGCAGAGCTGTTCTGCCGGGGACACTTCCCTCCGGGAGGGGGAAATCATCACCATCGTCATGACCAACGCTCCTCTCATTGGGAGAGGGCAATCTCCATCAACATCTTCATCAGCACCATCTCATCTCCAAACCCTAGTTCATCTCTTGTATCCAATTCTTGTCTCCAAGTCCGGGATTGGTGCTAGTAGGTTGCTAGTAGTGTTGGTTACTCCTTGTAGTTGATGCTAGTTGGTTTATTTGGTGGAAGATCATATGTTCAGATCCTTTATGCACCATATTACCCCTCTGATTATGAACATGAATATGCTTTGTGAGTAGTTACGTTTGTTCCTGAGGACAAGGGAGAAGTCTTGCTATTAGTAGTCATGTGAATTTGGTATTCGTTCGATATTTTGATGAGATGTATGTTGTCTAACCTCTAGTGGTGTTATGTGAACGTCGACTACATAACACTTCACCATTATTTGGGCCTAGAGGAAGGCATTGGGAAGTAATAAGTAGATGATGGGTTGCTAGAGTGACAGAAGCTTAAACCCTAGTTTATGTGTTGCTTCGTAAGGGGCTGATTTGGATCCATATGTTTCATGCTATGGTTAGGTTTACCTTAATACTTTTGTTGTAGTTGCGGATGCTTGCAATAGAGGTTAATCATAAGTGGGATGATTGTCCAAGTAAGGGCAATACCCAAGCACCGGTTCACCCACATATCAAATTATCAAAGTACCGAACGCGAATCATATGAGCGTGATGAAAACTAGCTTGACGATATTCCCATGTGTCCTCGGGAGCGCTTTTCCTATTATAAGAGTTTGTCCAGGCTTGTCCTTTGCTACAAAAAGGATTGGGCCACACTGCTGCACTTTATTTACTTTTATTACTTGTTGCTCGTTACCATTTATCTTATCACAAAACTATCTGTTACCACTTATTTCAGTACTTGCAGAGAATACCTTGCTGAAAACCGCTTATCATTTCCTTCTGCTCCTCGTTGGGTTCGACACTCTTACTTATCGAAAGGACTACGATAGATCCCCTATACTTGTGGGTCATCAGCCCCCCACCCCCACCGCACAGCCGCTACCAAGAAGTCGCCTCGCCGTCCGGCCAGATCCTCACCGGCATGCTCGTCGGAAGCCGACAGAATTGCTAGTTGGTCCCGTGCGCGCCACGACTCCCTTCGACGACGCCCGCAAGCTGTTCGACAGTTTGCCAAGGTACAAAATGGACTCCGCCGACGAGTTTTTTTCCCACAATTTCCTTTGCGACTCCGACCATTCATCCTTTGATGACGAGGAGGAGATATTGGCTGCCGTGTTGGTCCATCACCACCTCAACAGCCAGCGGCCATTGTTCCGTGGCTCCATTCCGGGCCACCTTCCGGCGTTGAATCGCAACCGAGAGAGCGGGCATTTCCTTCTTTGGAATGACTACTTTGATACAACAAACCCGTTGTTCAAACATCAGAAATTCCGCCGCCGTTTCCGTACGAGTAGGCATCTTTTCAACCGTATTAGAGAGGGGGTGGTCGGCTATGATGACTATTTCGAGTGCAAAGAGGATGTCGTTGGTAAGATTGGTTTTTCCTCTTATCGGAAATGCACTGCCGCCATCCGAATGCTTGCATACGGAGTGCCCGGTGATCTCATTGACGAGTACGTCCGTATGAGCGAGTCTACTTGCCTAGAGTCCGTGTATAAGTTCTGCAAGGCTGTTATTGTTGTGCTTGGCCCTGAGTACTTGAGTGTGCCTTTGGTGTTTTGCAATCTCGATGGGGCATCGTTCGGTATCATGCTAATACCTGGAGCACGCAGAAACTGTGGGAGGTGATGACTGCTTATGCGATCATGCATAATATGATCGTAGAAGACGAGCGCCCGGAACGTCTGTATGATCAAGTGTTTCAGTTTCAGGGTGAGAATGTTGTGCCTGAGCATGGAGTAGCGGCAACGTTTGAACAGTTCACTCAATTTCATCAAGACATGCGTGATTGGGGAACTCACGTGCAACTGCAAAATGATTTGGTTGAGCATATATGGGCTCATGTTGGCAACCAATAGATGTATCTCTTTTTATTCGTTTGCAAAACTATGTGAGACCTTTTTATTTTCATTTGGCTTGTAATAAACTACGCTATTTTATTCGGTCTAAAACGATTTTATTTTGAACTATGCAATCATGCAAAAAAATATAAGGGGGCCAGGCAGCCACGCCGGCACATATGGGTCGGAGTGTTGGGCGCCCTGCCGACCCATATGCAAAACAGGGCGTACGCCGGGCGGCCGGCCGACTCAAACGAACGAAATCGCCATCCGTTTGGATCGCCCCATTAGAGTTGCTCTTAGAACTAAAATATGTCTTAGATATATCCATTCCTCCGACAAGTATTTCCGAATGAAGGGAGTACTTATTATGTTTCTTTCTATCAATCGAATGATATGCCCATGCCTTCTCATGTATTTGTTTGTGCCATGTGTTGTATCTTTTCATGTACTTATTCTGTTTCTTTTTATCAATGACTTTTTCTTTCTATCTCAATGATTGTTTCTTTCTATCAATGAAATGATACGCATTATGAATGTTTTTTGACCTAATTTTGCATGAACTTCACATGAGATGTTCGGTTTTCGAGGAGATTCCCGCATCACCGACAGGATCTCTGAACCAGCACGTTTACGAACACCCAACTGTAGAGAAATGAGCTGCATTTTATTCTTTTTTCTTGAGATACACGGTATAGTTGAACAGCTAGCACACGCCAAAAGGCACATGAATAAACTCGTGAAATAAGACCAATCTTTTCTATATTTAGTGTATGGGAATGGGATCACACATACAACATATAGCCCGCCTATTCATCCTACATTATCTCCAGTGTATACAAAAGAATACCCAAGACTCTGTGTCATCTTCTATAAGATTATGTCAAGACAGGTAACGCCTCTACCCGCCCCAACATCTCCAACATATATAGCATGACAAACCATGCAAAATCAGAGGCTGCCATCGAGGTCCTTCCTGCCGTGCTTTCGTAGCTGGGATGACAGGTGCTGACCTGAGCTCAAGCTCCTCCACAGGCTTACATGGTATATAGCCAGAGATCAGGGAAAGAATCAGATGGGCGGCCAAGAGATGGGGAAACCGCTAATCTCGGGCCGCCTTGTTTTTCCAAGCAGCGATTGGCTTTGGAATGCTGTCAAAAAGAGGGAGGGCGAAAGCGTCTGGTTTCAAGCTCCACTTGCTTGCTGACCATATGGACGAGGAGCTGTTGTTGCTCTCTGGCTCTTGGAACTCAGGAGTGCTCGATGATTTTTTTACGGTTTGAAGCCCACCATCAAACGAAGGTTCCGACATCGCGATAAGATTCTGATGGCTCTTGTTCATGTCTGGTCGAGTGCCCGACTTTGGCCTCAATGCGAGGCCTTTCCCAGCCCGTGACAACAAGGCGCTGCCATTTTCCTCCCTAGGTAGCAACTCGCCGTCAGCTTTCGGGCGCCTCCTTACTGGCCTTTCGCCGTCTCCATTCTCCTCAGACTCGCCATTCACAAGAGAACCTATTGTCTGGCTTCTGGGTTTCCTATGCTCAAACATGAACGCGTTGGGATTTGGTGTCTCTGCGGACCAGGGTTCATCAACCAAGGAAATTGACTTGCCTTTTCCGTATACTGCTATCTCGGTGCCTTCCTGTGTCGGGTTCCTCTTTGGAGGTGGTGTGAGACCATAGTATCCCTGCAAAAGGCTCATGGCTGGCGAGACCTTGTGTCTTGGTGTTCGCAAAACTGAATCCAATAGATCATCACGAAGACGCCGTGGAGTACATTCCCTGAAATAGTACTATACTGTTATACCTGATGATACATAAAACTGAGCCAGCAAAAAATGTAACGATACGAACAGAAACGTAGCAAGTAGTAGGTTCATGAAGTGTTGTAAGATCTAAAAGGCAGAAAACAAGAGTCATTTGCGATCCCAAGTAGAACAGAATATTTAAACATGTAGTAATAAATTATGGACGAAACACTGCCGTAGTCGAATATATCCAAAAGTACCTCACCCTCACAGTGAATGCTATATTTGTTGACTTTATATCAGAAAGTGACCATAATCTACACGCCTTGTTACAAAGGAGAAAATTGTGGCCAGTATGTGTAAGCACAAGAAGATTGAGGGTTTGATACATGTTCACAGGTTCGTCAAAATCTGTTATCTCCATTTTCCCTGCCTTCAAGGCCCTTGGCGTGTCAGCTTAACTTATGTTCAATATGGTCAATTTATGAACTGTAGGGCACGACAATTTATAGCACAGGCAAATACTGCCAAAATAAACATGTAATCATCCAACCATTCATAGTCAGAATCCAAAATTCTGAAGTTATGTAACCGTCAAACTGGTTAATGGCACGTCATACAGATAAATTGGCTACTGAAATTTTGTTGCAACTTCAACTCCTCCTGTTACGTGATACGACTTACAGCACGCATGCATTCATGAAGGAAAAGCTTCATGCAAAAGCAAAACCTTTTTTAGGGGCGCAAAAGCAAAACCTTGGTTTCATAAAAGAGACATGGTTAAGAGAAAACAAGGTAATAGTTTTGGCTCCATTTCGAGTGCCTAAGGAGTTGTTGCATGAGACTACGAGACCATAATCCGATAAGCTTCACTTAACGCTACAATTTTGTATCCAGAACTACCTTAACCAGTGCTCCAACAAAATCCAACGCGGAATACTCATTTGATCCTGGTACACATTTGAAAAAACTCGTAGCGATGTAGTAACAATTCTTGACTATCGATACACACAACACTAAGCTGAACACTTGATCAACAGAACTGCCAACTCACTAAGGGCATGGTTTAAAAGTAACATGTTAATGCCTTTCCAGAAGAAAAAGCGAAGCAACATACTAGTATTCTGTATACCTGTCATCACACTCGTGTGAACCATTCTGCTGGAAAGGTGGAGGAGGATGCCTTCCAGGGAGCGGAATCCGCAACGTCTTGTGCGCAAACATCTGGAGGTCAGTCGAGAGGCTATTCAGCCTCTTGACGTCAGCTACCTACGCATCAACCAAAATACACAAATCATTCAAACACCTTATTATCGTCAATATGCTACCTGAAACAGCTAGAAGTTAAACACAGTTATTTTATATCCCCTCTGGTATTCCAATGTGTATATAGTAGTAGTAATATAGAAGCCGGAGGCCCTGAAGAGAGAGGAGTACTCCCGTCGCATTACCTCGACTCCGTACTTGATAGCGACGCCGGCGAGGGTGTCGAACTTGCCGACCCGGTGCAGCATGTACTGACCGCACGACGACATCGGCAGCGACGACGCCGACGACGGGGAGGTGGACTGCGACGGCGACCCCGACCAGGACTGGTCGGCGGCTAGGGCGGCCGCGGCGTCCGCCTCCTCGATCTCGCAGAGGCGGCGGGGACCAGCGTCGAAGAACCCATTCGCGCGCGGGAAGGCGTGGTCTTTGGGCAAATGGGGGCGGCTCATGACATCCGGGGGCGCCGCGGGGGGGCGGATCTGGGCGCGGGCGGCCCGGATTCGCGGGTGGGGCGCCGCGGGCTACCCGTCCGATGCGGCGGATTCCGGTGGCCGCGAGGGCGGGGGTGGATGATGGCGCAGGAATTGGCGAGCGGGGAGGAGGGAGAGAGGAGAGAGAGGCCGGGTGCGGAGGAGAGAGAGAGCTCCCACGAGGTTGTTTTGTTTGACGCGGCTCGGGGTCGGGGGAGAAGGGGACGCAGGAAAAAGAAACGTGGCACTCCTCCGTCTCCTCTTGTGAAGCATTTCACAGTTCAGCTCGAAACTTTGTAAGAAAAAAAAAACGTCGGCGGTTTTGATGTGCTCGTGATTTTTTCTAAAGTGGTTCCAGATATGGTTTGAGCTGGCCGCTACTATATCGCTCGCCTGACATTGCAGTTTTGGATGGTTGGCTGGTTCCGTATTTCGGCCAAACTGATATTCATTGATTCTAGAGGAGAGCTTTTTTTTAACACTCACTCATATGAACATGCGCACTCACCCGTTTCAAAAAAAAAAAAAATCCGTTTCAAAAAAACATGCGCACTCACACTCGACCCCTGTGAACACCTCCGAAAACTGTGCCGGCACATAAGATGCCTTCGAAGTCGACGTAAATATCTCCTTCCACCGAATGCACATTGTCGGAAGGCCTGAAATAAATAAATAATATGTGAGCGTCCGTGTCAAATCTAGGAAAATCTAGGACTTGAACTCCAGTGGGCTAAGATAACACATATTGGTTCGCTCATATGATGTCTATTAAAGGCATGAGTTAAAGTCACCACATGCGTGTCATCAGGGATATTGTCGCCACTACCCGGTCAGTGACTGGTCAGTTTTTTCTGACCCAGCCGGCCTTCCGACACCTCTTATATCCAGGCCATATATGGATGGATATGGGGGTGGACCGACCTACGCTGTCCGGTGATACGTCTTCAACGTAACTATATTTTTTATTATTAACTGCTATTATATTATCATTTTTATATACTTTTTATATTATTTTTCTAGACTAACTTATTAATTTAGTGCTCGGTGACAGTTACTTTTTTTGTTTGTTTCTGGTTTCGCGAAAAACCATATCTAGGAAGGTCCAAATACGATGCCAATTTTTAACGATTTTTTATGGACAATGTAGGACCCTAGAAGCTTCAGGAGAGGTCAAAGGGGCCCACAAGCCAGCCACATGGAACATGGCACAGCCGGGGGGTGGTCGCGCCACCTGTCCATGTGAAGCCCACGAGCCTCCATTTCACTTAAATCTTCTGCCTAGAATTCCTACAATTACCGGAACCCTCAGAAGCGAACCCGAAAGAATTTTATCGTCGCCGCAAGCCTCTGCTCTGAAGCGATCACAACTGGAGCCTTGTTCTGGTGCTCTGTCTGAGGGCGAAGTCACCACGGGAGGCCTCTTCATCAATCTTGCTGGCTCCATGATGATATGTGAGTAGTTCCTTTAGAGCAACTCTAGCAGACCTCGCATCCGTCCGGCCCGCAAAATGTGTTTGCGTCATGGAAAAATGCCTTTATGGGCGGCGCAAGACGGTCATGGATGTGAGACCCCTAAAGTCGACCAGTAAAAAGCATATTCCGCGAATATGCTTTTTTACGGGTCGGCTTTGCCGGGTCTGATCTGGCGCAGCTCCTCCCGGCCTGGAAAACCTAAATTTGCACTTTGATTTGATCCAACATAATGCATTCGTTTGCTTTTTCAATAACATTGGATACATAAAACATCACCAAATCTTTGCTAGAATAGCAAGACCCAAAAAAAAGAACCACAAGTATGCATTTTAGAAGATTTTCAACTTGCATAACTGCTCCCACTAGTTGAAGCAAAATCTTCTCAATGCGCTCATTGTTGATCTGCGGATTCTTGATCTTGCATTCTTCATCTTTGGTTCAGAAGAAGTAGACGTTGCTTCCACTCTAGTTGCACATGCAGCCGCATCATTGTTTTCTATTCTACTAACAAATGCATCAACATCTATTAACTTTCTTTCTATTAATAAATCAATGTATTGGCCTTCCCAAAACCAAAATGAGCATCCATCTTCCTACACAAAAGAATGACCATGTTCGGAATGAGGATCCGCAATTGAACCAAAAGAATGAGCTATCAAAATGAGCTACGGCAAGTGCATGTACCCCGACGTTTTCGCATTTGAAGAACACCCCATCCAGGGTGCTTCTGCGTGGCCGAAGTAAGCCGCAACACCGTGTGCGTGTAGTCGTTGCACTGTGAGCTGCAACGGCGAGCCACAAAGCCGCTGCGCGAGCGCCGAGCCCAGTGGGCGGGCGGACGGATCCATGGCCGCAAATCGTCGGCGGCGCCGGGAGGGCGAACTCGTCCCTGCATGCGGTGATGCACCCTTGCCGGGGCTGCGGGAGATGCTCCCGGACCACTCCATCGCTTGGCACAGCCACCGGCGGCCGGCAAAGCCAAATCCGGCGGCCGCACGATGAAGGTCCGCAGATCCGCAAATCCAGCGGCCCGCCGGTGCAGGTGGGGAGAGGGGAGGCCTCGTGCGCGTGGTGGCCTTTCGGCTACTGTCGCCGGAATCTTGGCGGCGGGGTGGCGGCAGCGCGAGGGGGGAGAGGGGAGGTGGTTGGTGGGGGAAATGGCGGGCTGAAATGTCTGATACGTCTCCAACGTATCTATAATTTTTGATTGCTCCATGCTACTTTATCTACTGTTTTGGACTATATTGGGTTTTATTTTCCACTTTTATATTATTTTTGGGACTAACCTATTAACCGGAGGCCCAGCCCAGAATTGCTGTTTTTTGCCTATTCCAGTGTTTCGAAGAAACGGAATATCAAATGGAGTCCAAACTGAATGAAACCTTCGGGAACGTGATTTTCTCACCGAACGTGATCCAGGAGACTTGGTGTTGGGGAACATAGTAATTTCAAAAAAATTCCTACGCACACGCAAGATCATGGTGATGGCATAGCAACGCGAGGGGAGAGTGTTGTCTACGTACCCTCGTAGACCGTTAAGCGGAAGCGTTATGACAACGCGGTTGATGTAGTCGTACGTCTTCACGAATCGACCGATCCAAGCACCGGACATACGGCACCTCCATGTTCAAAGACACGTCCAGCTCGATGGCGCCCCTGCTCCAATCCAGCGAAGCGTCGGGACGAGTTCGGCAAGACGGCGTGGTGGACGATGATGATGTTCTATCGGCGCAGGGCTTCGCCTAAACTCCGCGGCGATATGACCGAGGCGGAATATGGTGGAGGGGGGCACCGCACACGGCTAAGGAACGATCCGTAGATCAACTTGTGTGTCTATGGGGTGCCCCTCCCCGTATATAAAGGGGAGAGGAGGAGGGGCCGGCCAAGGGGAGGCGCGCCTAGGACGGGAAACCTACTCCAAGTAGGTTTGCCCCTTCCTTTCCTATTAGGAGTCGGAGAGGAAGGAAGAGAGGGGGAAGAAGGAAGGGGGGCCCCCCCCTCCCAATCGGATTGGGCTTGGGGTGCGCCCCTTCTTGCACCTTCTCCTCCTTTCCACTAAGGCCCAATAAGGCCCATATACTTACCGGGGTTCCGTAACCTCCGGAACTCCCAGATAATCCCAATCTCATCCGAACCTTTCCTGTCCGAATATATCCGTCAATATATCAATCTTTATGTCTCGACCATTTCGAGACTCCTCGTCATGTCCGTGATCACATCCGGGACTCCGAACAACCTTCGGTACATCAAAACTTATAAACTCATAATAAAACTGTCATCGTAACGTTAAGCGTGCGGACCCTACAGGTTCGAGAACTATGTAGACATGACCTAGAACTATTCTCGGTCAATAACCAATAGCGGAACCTGGATGTTCATATTGGTTCCTACATATTCTACGAAGATCTTTATCGGTCAAACCGCATAACAACATACGTTGTTCCCTTTGTCATCGGTATGTTACTTGCCCGAGATTCGATCATCGGTATCCAATACCTAGTTCAATCTCGTTACCGGCAAGTCTCTTTACTCGTTCCGTAATACATCATTTCATAACTAACTCATTAGTTACAATCGGAGTGACAAAACCTAATCTCGAATTCCAAGTGGGATACTTTCGTGTCTTTGGTTTGAAATGCTATATCCTTGATAAGCATCGTCGGTCTAAATTTGCTCCTAAAACTCATGAAGGCTTTTTCCTTGGTTATGGATCAAACTCCCACACCTACCGTGTCACAACAATTTCACCCAAAGGTTGAAGAGACGGTAGACGTGAAGTTTGATGAATCTAATGGCTCGCAAGTAGAGCAAATGCCTATTGATGTAGGAGACAAGGACCCATCGGAAGCCATCCAAGATTTATCTATTGGAAAGATCCGTCCCATGGAAGTGAAGGAGAGTACCTCATCTACATATGTGGAGCCCCTACCTCACGGCAAGATGAACCTCAAGGCAACATGGAGGCCTCCACAAGTGGAACTCACCAAGATGAGGAAGTGCAACAAGAAGATCCACCACAACCTCCTTCTCCACCGCCTCAAGACAACACCAACAACAATGAAGAAGAAGAAGAGGAAGATGAAGATGATGAGGAAGCTCAGCCACAACCACAACAAAAGCTATCCCGAGTCCGAGCAAGAGTCAAGAAAAATCATCCCGTGGAACAAATGATGAACGACATTGACTCCGGGAGAATTACTCGCTCTAAAACTCGCTTAGCTAACTTTTGTGAGCATTACTCATTTATCTCTAGTCTTGAACCTATGAAGGTAGAAGAAGCACTTGAAGACCCGGATTGGGTGAACGCTATGCACGAAGAGCTACACAACTTCGAGAGGAACAATGTATGGACTTTGGTAGAGAAGCCCAAGGATGATCAAAACGTCATTGGAACCAAATGGGTGTTTCGGAACAAGCAAGATGAAGATGGACAAGTCATCCGCAACAAGGCTCGTCTCGTAGCTCAAGGTTACACACAAGTCGAAGGTATGGACTATGGTGAGACCTATGCCCCCGTTGCTAGACTTGAGTCCATTCGCATTCTTCTTGCTTATGCCAATCACCATGACATTACTCTCTATCAAATGGATATTAAAAGTGCTTTCCTAAATGGTGAAATTGAGGAGGAAGTATTTGTGAAACAACCTCCCGGATTTGTGAATCCTAAAAAGCCTAATCATGTTTACAAGTTGCATAAAGCTCTTTATGGCCTTAAACAAGCTCCTAGGGCTTGGTACAAATGCTTGACTAGCTTTCTTCTTGAAAAAGGATTTGAGATTGGAAAAATAGACTCAACGCTATTCACGAAAAGGGTTGATGGTGAACTATTTGTGTGCCAAATATATGTTGATGATATTATCTTTGGTTCAACTAACCCTCATTTTAGCGAGAAGTTTGGAAAGCTCATGTCGGAGAAGTATGAGATGTCCATGATGAGTGAACTCAAATTCTTCCTTGGGTTGCAAATCAAGCAATCTAAGGAGGGTACCTTTGTCTCACAAACAAAGTACACCAAGGATCTCTTCAAGAAGTTCAACATGCAAGAAAGCAAAGGTATGAGAACCACCATGCCTACAAGTGGACATAATGACTTGACAAAAGATGGAGAACCTGTTGATCAAAAGGTTTACCGATCTATGATTGGTTCTCTACTATATCTCTGTGCTTCTCGTCCTGACATAATGTTGAGTGTATGCATGTGTGCTCGATATCAAGCAGCCACTAAAGAATGTCATCTTAAAGCTGTTAAAAGAATTGTGAGATATTTGATACACACACCAAACTTTGGCATTTGGTATCCTAAGAGGGCCTCTTTCGATCTTGTTGGCTATTCCGACTCGGACTATGCCGGTGACAGGGTTGATAGAAAGTCAACTTCGGGTACGTGTCAATTTCTTGGTCGATCCCTTGTATCTTGGTCCTCCAAGAAACAAAATTCGATATCATTATCTCTCGCCAAGCAGAATATATTGCTGCTGGTTCATGTTGTGCTCGGTTGCTATGGATGACACAAACGCTTAAGGATTATGGGATACATGTGAGACATGTTCCTTTGCTTTGTGACAATGAGAGTGCGATTAAGATTGGACACAATCCAAAGGCAACACTCTCGCACGAAACATATTGAAGTTCGTCACCATTTTATTCGTGATCACATTGCCAAGGGTGACATCAATCTTAAGCATGTTCGTACTGACAAACAACTTGCAGATATCTTTACAAAACCACTTGATGAGAAAGTGTTTTGTCACTTAAGGAGTGAGTTGAACATCATTGATGCTTCAAACTTGGAGTGAAAACTCCATTGATGCATGCAAGGCATGAGCCTAATTGACTAATCCTTGATATTTCTCTTATGATGATGATCATATGTCTTGGACACATTTGCCTCCTTGTATTGCATCTAACTCCTTGCAGGTACTTGGATGATCTACATTCCACAAGATTACCACACACTCAAATCTTGAGTAATCTTGTCATTGACCAAGTATCTAGCCCTTTGGGATGTTGAGTTCAAGGAACAAAATTCCACATATCCTTTTTGACACCTTATACATCTAGTATTTCACTCTTGTCATCTTGGATATCTTTGAGTATTTCCTTGCTTGCCTAACCCATGTAGGAAGATGAACTACACAAGTTGAAATGGTGCTCCAACTTCACATTCTATGAGCACCTACATCAAGTTCACCTACATGAACAAAGCAACAACAAGCCCAAGGTATGTTTTTCACATCTTTAAGGAGCTTTGCTCAAAGTCATGAGTACAAGTAGCTTCATAAGATGTGATCACATCAAATGCTTAATCGAAAAATGGCAACCCCATTTTGAGCTTAAATGATGAGTATGACCTATGATCAAATGTCCTCATTTGACTCCTAAGTCAATATACTCAAACATAGGTGACTTTGTCGCCGACCTCTATCTAGATGAAGTACATATGTTTTGGAGTTTTTCTATTTTCTCTTATGTTCTCTCATTGAGTTTTCTTCTTAAAAAAAATTCATCTAGGAATTCTTTTTTATTTCTATTCTTCTGTCTTTGTGAATATCCTTTTGGCTCTGATCAATTCCTTGAAAATCTTTTACAAATTCATTGCAAATCCTTTGAAACATTCCTTGCAAAGTGAGCTGAATTATTTCTGTATTTCCTTGGAATTAAACTCGGCGTCACCGACTTAAATATTTCGGTCTGACCGAAAAGGATCTGTCCTAAGTCCATGACTTTCGGACTCACCGATCCATATGAACTCGGTGTCACCGATTTATTTTCTCCAGGATATCATCTTCTGCAGCTCCACTCAATGATTCTCTATGCATGTTTCTTATTGCCCAGTTGTGATTCTTAAGGATCCCACTTCTTTCCTTTCATATTTCCTAACCTTCCTAGTTGCTGTCCTTTTCGGCACTTGATGTCAAAGGGGGAGAAGACTTAGGGGGAGAAGAGAAGATTTAGGGGGAGAAGAAGAGCAATCTTATCTTAAGGGGGAGAGAATCACATCAAAGCTTTGCCGTGTTCCACATTGGATATTACATTTGGCATCATTCTTTTGATTTTGCTTTTTCCTCAAAGGAAGAGGAATCTCCACAATTGATATCTTATGGAAAGCAAAATCTCTCAGAGTTCATTGAAAATCTTTTAGTTTCAGGAGACATGTTTGCTGATTCAAGCTTGTGCTCAATATGAGACACTCTTTATACATGTCATCCCTGGCTTGGTACTCTTGATGTTCTTGCAGTTGGTTGAAGAAATACTCTTGTGTTATCTAACCTTGTTTTCTCAAGTCTATTTCTTCAGGTACAATGCCAACGAACCTCAAGGTAAGTGTATGCACCGTGCAGAATGTGCATGATGGTGACTTGCCTGTAAATACTTGTTTGCAAGAAATCACCATGCACATATGCATTATCACTCACTTCTTTTCATCTGCTCTGATGCATATAGCCAAGCTGCATGTAGCACATCTTGCTTTTCTCTCTTGTGTGCTTGTGGTAGTCCAAAACCATAATTTATGAAAATCTTGCACACTTGTAGGGGGAGCCTGTGTACTACATGTTTGTCAAAGCATTAGTGATAATTCTGTCTTTCTTTCAATAAGCTTTGATGTCTTATTTTGTGTGTTGCCATCAATTACCAAAAAGGGGGAGATTGAAAGCACATTTGCTCCCTGGGTGGTTTTGGTAATTAATGACAACATACTTTGTGGTTGGACTAATGCTTTTATCAAGTATGTTTCAGAAAGTTCAATCACATTGGCATGGCAAAAGGATCAAGAGGTGGACCCTCAAATGCTAAGGCAAGCATTGGCAAAAGCTCAAGACTCCATTTTTGGTTTAGTGATCCAAGATCACATTGAGTCTATAGGAAAGCCAATACTATTAAAAGGGATGAGGTCATGATGATGATCTGTTGCTCAAAGTGCTTAGTGATACATCTCCTAAACTATCGCAACTCTCACCGCCATATACACTCATAAGTAATCTCGGTCCCACCGATTTCCTAAACTCACCACACCGAGATGAACCACCTCAGCCATATAGCCAAACCCTAGAAATCTCGGATTTTCCGATTACAACTCGGTCTCACGAAACTTGAGTTGCCAAGCTTCTATAACCTTCTGTCATCAAATCGGTGTCACCGAGATGATGAAGTCGGTCCCACCGAGATTGGCAAGCTCATGTCTTTACACGAATCGGACTCACCGAGATTGTATTTTCGGTCCCACCGAAAATCCCAACGTTCACATGATTTGAACTTTCGGTCTCACCGAGTTGTCAACTTCGGTCTGACCGAGATTGGTCAAATGTGTGTAACGGTTAGATTTTGTGTGGAGGCTATAAATACCCCTCCACCCCCTCTTCATTCGTGGAGAGAGCCATCAGAAAGTACTACCACTCCTACCTTACATTTCTGAGAAGAGAACTACCTACCCTTGTGTTGAGATCAAGTTGCTCCACTCCCACCATATGAAGCTTGATCTCTAGCCTTCCCAAGTTGCTTTCCACTCAATCCTTTCTTCCACCACAGCCAAATCAGTGAGGAGAGTTGAGTGTTGGGGAGATTATCATTTGAAGCACAAGAGCAAGGAGTTCATCATCATCAACACCATCTATTACCTTTTGGAGGGTGGTGCCTCCTAGATTGGTTAGGTGTCGCTTGGGAGCCTCCGTCGAGATGTGGAGTTGAACCAAGAAGTTTGTAAGGGCAAGGAGATCGCCTACTTCGTGAAGATCTACCCCGAGTAAGGCTAGCCCTCCGTGGGCGTATGCCATGATGGCATAGACAAGGTTGCTTCTTCGTGGACCCTTCGTGGGTGGAGCCCTCCGTGGACTCTCGCAGCCGTTACCCTCCGTGGGTTGAAGTCTCCATCAACGTGGATTGACGATAGCACCACCTATCGGAACCACGAGAAAAATCTCCGTGTCTCCAAATTGCGTTTGATCTTCTCCACTTCTCTTTACTACTTGTGCAATTTACTTTCCGCTGCCCATACTCTAGAATTGCATGTGTAGTATGCTACTTGACTTGTGTGATATGCAAAATCTGCCAAAAACTTGTCTTTGTCAAAAGGCATAATTTTTATCTTGTCGAGTAGTCTAATCACCCCCCCTCTAGACACTCTCACCTTCTTGCATCCTACAGCAATCCAGGAGACTTGGAGTGGACGTCAAGGAAGCAACGAGGCAGCCACGAGGCAGGGAGGCGCGCCCACGGGGGGTAGACGTGCCCCCCACCCTTGTGGGCCCCTCGTGGCTCCCCTGACCGACTTCTTTCGCGTATATATACTCATATACCCTGAAAACATCCGAGAGGACCATGAAACCCTATTTCCAAAACCGCAACCTTCTGTACCCGTGAGATCCCATCTTGGGGCCTTTTCCAGCGCTCCGTCGTAGGGGGAATTGATCACGGAGGGCTTCTACATCAACACAATAGCCTCTCCAATGAAGTGTGAGTAGTTTACCACATACCTTCGGGTCCATAGTTATTAGCTAGATGGCTTCTTCTCTGTCTTTGATTCTCAATACAAAGTTCTCCTCGATCTTCTTGGAGATCTATTCGATGTAATACTTTTTGCTGTGTGTTTGTCGAGATCCGATGAATTGTGGGTTTATGATAAAGATTATCTATGAACAATATTTGAATCTCCTCTGAATTCATTTATGTATGATTTGTTATCTTTGCAAGTCTCTTCGAATTATCAGTTTGGTTTGTCCTACTAGATTGATCTTTATTGCAATGGGAGAAGTGCTTAGCTTTGGGTTCAATCTTGCGGTGTGCTTTCCCAAAGGATGTTAGGGCAGCAAGGCACGTATTGTATTGTTGCCATTGAGGATAAAAAGATGGGGTTTATATCATATTTCTTGAGTTTATCCCTCTACATCATGCCATCTTGCCTAATGCGTCACTCTGTTCTTATGAACTTAATACTCTAGATGCATGCTGGATAGCGGTCGATGTGTGGAGTAATAGTAGTAGATGCAGAATCGTTTCGATCTACTTGTCACGGACGTGATGCCTATATACATGATCATGCCTAGATATTCTCATAACTATGCACTTTTCTATCAATTGCTCGACAGTAATTTGTTCACCCACCATAATACTTATGCTATCTTGAGAGAAGCCACTAGTGAAACCTATGGCCCCCGGGTCTATTTTCCATCATATAAGTTTCCGATCTATTTTATTTTGCAATCTTTACTTTCCAATCTATATCATAAAAATACCAAAAATATTTATCTTATTATCTCTATCAGATCTCACTTTTGCAAGTGGCCGTGAAGGGATTGACAACCGTTTATCGCGTTGGTTGCAAGGTTCTTATTTGTTTGTGCAGGTACGAGGGATTTGAGTGTAGCCTCCTACTGGATTGATACCTTGGTTCTCAAAAACTAAGGGAAATACTTATGTTACTTTGCTACATCACCCTTTCCTCTTCAAGGGAAAACCAACGCATGCTCAAGAGGTAGCAAGAAGGATTTCTGGCGCCGTTTCCGGGGAGTCTACGCACAAGTCAAGACATACCAAGTACCCATCACAAACTCTTATCCCTCGCATTACATTATTTGCCATTTGCCTCTTGTTTTCCTCTCCCCCACTTCACCCTTGCCATTTTATTCGCCCTTTTCCCGTTTGCCTCTTTTTCGCTTGCCTCTTGTCTGCTTGTGTGTTGGATTATTTGTCACGATGGCTAAAGATAATACTAAATTGTGTGATTTTTTCCAATACCAACAACAATGATTTTCTTAGCACTCCGATTGTTCCTATTACCGATGCTAAATCTTGCGAAATTAATGCTGCTTTGTTGAATCTTGTCATGAAAGGTCAATTCTTTGGCCTTCCTAGTGAAGATGCCGCTACACATCTAAACAACTTTGTTGATTTGTGTGATATGCAAAAGAAGAGAGATGTGGATAATGATATTGTTAAATTGAAGCTATTTCCGTTTTCACTTAGAGATCGTGCTAAAACTTGGTTTTCATCTTTGCCTAAAAATAGTATTGATTCATGGAATAAGTGCAAAGATGCTTTTATCTCTAAGTATTTTCCTCCCGCTAAGGTCATCTCTCTTAGAAACGATATAATGAATTTTAAGCAACTTGATCATGAACATGTTGCACAAGCTTGGGAGAGAATGAAATTAATGATACGTAATTGCCCTACACATGGTTTGAATATATGGATGATTATACAAAAAAATTATGCCGAGATTGAATTTTGCTTCTAGAAATATTTTATATTCGGACGCGGGAGGCACTTTTATGGAAATCACTTTAGGATAAGCTACTAAACTCCTAGATAATATTGTGATTAATTATTCTCAATGGCACACCGAAAGATCTACTAGTAAAAAGGTTCGTGCGATAGAAGGGATTAATGTTTTGAGTGGAAAGATGGATGAACTTATGAAATCGTTTGCTAATAAGAGTGTTTCCTCTGATCTTAATGATATGCCTTTATCCACTTTGATTGAAAATCATAATGAATCTATGGATGTGAATTTTGTTGGTAGGAACAATTTTGGTAACAACGGTTATAGAGGAAACTTTAATCCTAGGCCGTTCCCTAGTAATTCCTCTAAAAATTATGGTAATTCCTACGACAACTCTTATGGAAATTTTAATAAGTTGCCCTCTGATTTTGAGATTAGTGTTAAAGAGTTTATGATTTCTCAAAAGAATTTCAATGCTTTGCTTGAAGAAAAACTGCCTAAGATTGATGAGTTGGCTAGGAACGTGGATAGAATTTCTCTTGATGTTGATTCTTTGAAACTTAGATCTATTCCACCTAAGCATGATATCAATGATTACCTCAAGGCCATGATAATTTCCATTGATGAGTGCAAAGAAAGAACCGGTAGAATGCGTGCAAAAAAAGATTGCTTTGTAAAAGCGAGTTCATCTAGTTTTCATGATAATATGGATGAAGACGTAAAAGTGATTGATGTGTCTCCTATTAAATCTTTGTTTTGCAATATGAATCTTGATAATGATAGGACTAGAGATGAGTCAACTTTAGTTAAGAGGTGTCCCAATGATTCGGAGTTTTTAGATCTTGATGCAAAAATTTGTAAAAGTGGGATTGAGGAGGTCAAAACTTTACATAGCAATTGAAGGAAATATGCCCTAGAGGCAATAATAAAGTTATTATTTATTTCCTTATTTCATGATAAATGTTTATTATTCGTGCTAGAATTGTATTAACCGGAAACATAATACATGTGTGAATACATAGACAAACATAGTGTCACTAGTATGCCTCTACTTGACTAGCTCGTTAATCAAAGATGGTTAAGTTTTCTAACCATAGACATGAGTTGTCATTTGATTAACGGGATCACATCATTAGGAGAATGATGTGATTGACATGACCCATTCCGTTAGCCTAGCACTTGATCGTTTAGTATGTTGCTATTGCTTTCTTCATGACTTATACATGTTCCTGTAACTATGAGATTATGCAACTCCCATTTACCGGAGGAACACTTTGGTGCTACCGAACGTCACAACGTAATCGGGTGATTATAAAGGAGCACTACAGGTGTCTCCAAAGGTACATGTTGGGTTGGCGATTTCGAGATTAGGTTTTGTCACTCCGATTGCCGGAGAGGTATCTCTGGGCCCTCTCGGTAATGCACATCACTATAAGCCTTGCAAGCAATGTGACTAATGAGTTAGTTGCGGGATGATGCATTACGTAACGAGTACAGAGACTTGCCAGTAACGAGATTGAACTAGGTATTGAGATACCGACGATCAAATCTCGGGCAAGTAACATACCGATGACAAAGGGAACAACTTATGTTGTTATGCGGTTTGACCGATAAAGATCTTCGTAGAATATGTGGGAGCCAATATGAGCATCCAGGTTCCGCTATTGGTTATTGACCGAGAATAGTTCTAGGTCATGTCTACATTGTTCTCGAACCCGTAGGGTCCGCATGCTTAAGGTTTCGATGACAGTTATATTATGAGTTTATGAGTTTTGATGTACCGAAGGAGTTCGGAGTGCCGGATGAGATCGGGGACATGACGAGGAGTCTCTAAATGGTCGAGACATAAAGATCGATATATTGGACGACTATATTCGGAGTTCGGAAAGGTTTCGAGTGATTCGGGTATTTTTCGGAGTACCGGAGAGTTACGTGAATTCGCCGGGGAGTATATGGGCCTTATTGGGCCATACGGGAATAGAGGAGAGAGGCCAAAAGGAAGGAGGCGTGCGCCCCCCCACTAGTCCGAATTGGACAAGGGGCGCAGCCCCCTTTTCCTTCTTCCTCTCCCCCTCTTTCCCCTTCTCCTACTCCAACAAGGAAGGAGGGAGTCCTACTCCCGGTGGGAGTAGGACTCCCCTTGGCGCGCCCCTCCTAGGCCGGCCGCCCCTTCCCCCCTTGCTCCTTTATATACGGGGGCAGGGGGGCACCTCTAGGCACAACAACAATTGATCCCTTGGATCTCTTAGCCGTGTGCGGTGCCCCCCTCCACCATAATCCACCTCGATAATATCGTAGCGGTGCTTAGGCGAAGTCCTGCGTCGGTAGTAAATCAAGATCGTCACCATGCCATCGTGCTGACGGAACTCTCCCTCGACACTCGGCTGGATCGGAGTTCGAGGGACGTCATCGTGCTGAACGTGTGCTAGAACTCGGAGGTGCCGTAGTTTCGGTGCTTGATCGATCGGGCCATGAAGACGTACGACTACATCAACCACGTTGTTCTAACACTTCCGCTTACGGTCTACGAGGGTACGTGGACAACACTCTCCCCTCTCGTTGCTATGCATCACCATGATCTTGTGTGTGCGTAGGAAAATTTTGAAATTACTACGTTCCCCAACAGTGGCATCCGAGCCTAGGTTTTATGTGTTGATGTTATATGCACGAGTAGAACACAAGTGAGTTGTGGGCGATACAAGTCATACTGCTTACCAGCATGTGATACTTTGGTACAACGGTATTGTTGGATGAAGCGGCCCGGACCGACATTACGCGTACGCTTACGCGAGACTGGTTTTACCGCCGTGCTTTGCACACAGGTGACTAGCGGGTGTCAGTTTCTCCAACTTTAGTTGAACCAAGTGTGGCTACGCCCGGTCCTTGCGAAGGTTAAAACATCACTAACTTGAGGAACTATCGTTGTGGTTTTGATGCGTAGGTAAGAATGGTTCTTGCTCAGCCCGTAGCAGCCACGTAAAATTTGCAACAACAAAGTAGAGGACGTCTAACTTGTTTTTGCAGGGCATGTTGTGATGTGATATGGTCAAGACGTGATGCTATATTTTATTGTATGAGATGATCATGTTTTGTAACCGGTTATCGGCAATCGGCAGAGCCATATGGTTGTCGCTTTATTGTATGAAATGCAACGCTCGTAATTGCTTTACTTTATCACTAAGCGGTAGCGATAGTCGAGAAGCAATAGATGGCGTAACGACAACGATGCTACGATGGAGATCAAGGTGTCGCGCCGGTGATTTATGGTGATCACGACGGTGCTTGGAGATGGAGATCACAAGCACAAGATGATGATGGCCATATCATATCACTTATATTGATTGCATGTGATGTTTATCCTTTATGCGTCTTATCTTGCTTTGATTGATGGTAGCATTTTTAGATGATCTCTCACTAAAATTATCAAGAAGTGTTCTCCCTGAGTATGCACCGTTGCAAAAGTTCTTCGTGCTGAGACACCACGTGATGATCAGGTGTGATAGGCTCTACGTTCAAATACAACGGGTGCAAAACAGTTGCACACACGGAATACTCAGGTTAAACTTGACGAGCCTAGCATATAACAGATATGGCCTCGGAACATGGAGACCGAAAGGTCGAGCGTGAATCATATAGTAGATATGATCAACATATTGATGTTCACCGTTGAAACTGCTCCATCTCACGTGACGATCGGACATGGTGTAGTTGATATGAATCACGTAATCACTTAGAGGATTAGAGGGATGTCTATCTAAGTGGGAGTTCTTAAGTAATATGATTAATTGAACTTAAATTTATCATGAACTTAGTACCTGATAGTATTTTGCAAATTATGTTATAGATCAATAGCTCGCGTTGTTATTTTCATATGTTTATTTTGATATGTTCCTAGAGAAAACTGTGTTGAAAGATGTTAGTAGCAATGATGCGGATTGGATCCGTGATCTGAGGTTTATCCTCATTGCTGCACAGAAGAATTATGTCCTTGATGCACCACTAGGTGACAAACCTATTGCAGGAGCAGATACAGACGTTATGAACGTTTGGCTAGCTCAATATAATGACTACCTGATAGTTTAGTGCACCATGATTAACGGCTTAGAATCGGGACTTCAAAGATGTTTTGAACGTCATGGACCATATGACATGTTCCAGGAATTGAACTTAATATTTCAAGCAAATACCTGAGTTGTGAGATATGAAGTCTCCAACAAGTTCTATAGCTAAAAGATGGAGGAGAATCGCTCAACTAGTGAGCATGTGCTCAGATTGTCTGGGTACTTCAATCGCTTGAATCAAGTGGGAGTTAATCTTCCGATAAGATAGTGATTGATGAATTCTCTAGTCACCATCACTAAGTTACTAGAACTTCGTGATGAACTATAGTATGCAAGGGATGACGAAAACGATTCCCGAGCTCTTCGTGATGTTGAAATCGACGAAGGTAGAAATCAAGAAAGAGCATCAAGTGTTGATGATTGACAATACCACTAGTTTCAAGAAAAGGGCAAAGGAAAGAAAGGAAACTTCAAGTAGAATGGCAAACAAGTTGTCACTCCCGTGAAGAAGACCAAAGCTGGACCAAAGCCTGAAACCGAGTGCTTACACTTTGCAAAGGAAATGGTCATTTGAAGCGGAAATTCCTAATATTTGGTGGATAAGAAGGATGGCAAAGTGAACAAGGGTATATTTGATATACAGAGTTATTGATGTGTGCCTTACTAGTGTTTATAGTAGCCCCAGTATTTGATACTTGTTCGGTTGCTAAGATTAGTAACTCAAACAGAGTTACTGAGAATAAACAAAGACTAGTTGAAGGGAAGTGACGATGAGTGTTGGAAGTAGTTCTAAGATTGATATGATCATCATCGCACACTCCCTATACTTTCGGGATTAGTGTTAAACCTAAATAAATGTTATTTGGCGTTTGCGTTGAGCATGAATATGATTTGATCATGTTTATCGCAATACGTTTATTCATTTAAAATCAGAGAATAACTATTGTTCTGTTTACATGAATAAAACCTTCAAATGGTCATACACCCAATGAAAATAGTTTGTTGGATCTCGATCATAGTGATACACATATTCATAATATTGATGCCAAAAGATGCAAAGTTAATAATGATAGTGCAACTTATTTGTGGCACTGCCGTTTGGGTCATATCAGTGTAAAGTGCATGAAGAAACTCCATAAAGATGGATTTTCGGAATCACTTGGTTATGAATCATTTGATGCTTGCGAACCGTGACTTTTGGGCAAGATGACTAAAACTCCGTTCTCCGGAACAACGGAACGAGCTACTGACTTATTGGAAATAATACATACCGATGTAGGCGATCCAATGAGTGTTGATGCTCGTGGCAAGTATCATTATTTTCTGACCTTCACAAGATGATTTGAGCAGATATGGGTATATCTACTTGATGAAACATAAGTCTGAAATAATTGAAAGGTTCAAAGAATTTTAGAGTGAAGTGGAAAAATCATCGTAACAAGAAAATAAAGTTTCTGCGATCTGATCGCGGAGACGAATATTTGAGTTACGAGTTTGGTCTTCATATAAAACAATGTGGAATAGTTTCACAGCTCACGCCACCTGGAACACCATAATGTAATGGTGTGTCCGAATGCTGTAATCGTACTTTACTAGATATGGTGCGATCTATGATGTCCCTTATCAGTTTACCACTATCATTTTGGGGTTATGCATTAGAGACAGCTGCATTCGCGTTTAATAGGGCACCATCTAAATCCGTTGAGATGGCACCGTTGGTTTAGAAGTAAACCTAAGTTGTCGTTTCTTAAAGTTTGGAGTTGCGATGCTTATATGAAAAAGGTTTTCAACCTGATAAGCTCGAACCCAAATCGGAAAAGTGCGTCTTCATAGAATACCCAAACGAAACTGTTGGGTAATCCTTCTCCGAAGGCAAAACATTCGTTGCTAAGAATGGATCCTTTCTAGAGAAGGAGTTTCTCTCAAAAGAAGTGAGTGGGAGCAAAGTAGAACTTGATGAGGTAATTGTACCTGCTCCCTTATTGGAAAGTAGTTCATCACAAGAACCGGTTCCTGTGACAACTACACCAATCAGCGAGGAAGCTAATGATAATGATCATGAAACTTCAGATCAAGTTACTACCAAACCTCGTAGGTCTTCCAGAGTACGGTCCGCACCAGAGTGGTACGGTAATCCTGTTCTGAAAGTCATGTTACTAGGCCATGATAAACCTACGAACTATGAGGAAGCGATGATGAGCCCAGATTCCATAAAATGGTGGAGGCCATGAAATCGAGATAGGATCCATGTATGAGAACAAAGTGTGGACTTTGGTGGAGTTGCCGATGATCGGCAAGCCATATTGTATAAATGGATCTTCAAGAGGAAGATGATGTCGATAGTAGTGTTACTATCTACAAAGCTAGACTTGTCGAAAAAAAAGGTTTTTGACAAAGTTCAAGGTGTTGAATACAATGAGATTTTCTCACTCGTATCGATGCTTAAGTCTGTCTGTTAGCAATTGCCACATTTTATGAAATCTGGGAAAAGGATGTCAAAACTGCATTCCTTAATGAATTTATTAAAGAAGAGTTGTATATGATGCAACCAGAAGGTTTTGTCAATCCTAAAGGTGCTAACAAAGTGTGCAAGCTCCAGCGATCCATTTATGTACTGGTGCAAGCCTCTCGGAGTTGGAATATACGCTTTGATGAGTTGATCAAAGCATATGGTTTTTACAGACTTACGGTGAAGCCTGTATTTACAAGAAAGTTAGTGGGAGCACTACAACATTTCCGATAAGTATATGTGAATGACATATTGTTGATCGGAAATAATGTAGAATATTCTGCAAAGCATAAAGGAGTGTTAGAAAGGAGTTCTTTAAAAGAAAGACCTCAGTAAAGCTACTTACATATTGAGCATCAAGATCTATTGAGATAGCTAAAGACGCTTGATAAGATTTTCAATGAGTACATACCTTGACAAGATTTTGAAGTAGTTCAAAATGAAACAGTCAAAGAAAGAGTTCTTGCCTGTGTTGCAAAGGTATGAAATTGAGTAAGACTCAAATCCCGACCACGACAGAAAATAGAAAGAGAATGAAAGTCATTCCCTATGCATTAGTCATAGGTTCTATAAAAGTATGCCATGCTATGGACCGGACCTATTGTATACTCTGCCCTGGTTTGGCAAGGGAGTACAATTTTGATCTAAGAGTAGATCATCGGACAATGTCAAGAATATCCTTAGTGAGGACTAAGGAAATATTTCTCGATAATGGAAGTGATAAAAGATCTCGTCGTAAAAAGTTACAACGATGCAAGCTTTTACACCAATCCAAATGACTCTAAGTCTCAATCTGGATACATATTGAAAGTGGGAGCAATTAGCTAGAGTAGCTCCGTGCAGAGCATTGTGGACATAGAATATTTGCAAAATACAAACGGCTCTAAATGTGACAGACCCGTTGACTAAGCTTCTCTCACGGGCAAAACATGATCACACCTTAGTAATCTTTGGGTGTTAATCACACAGCGATGTGAACAAGATTATTGACTCTAGTAAACCCTTTGGGTGTTGGTCACATGACGATGTGAACTATGGGTGTTAATCATATACAGATATGAATATTGGTGTTAAATCACATGGCGATGTGAACTAGATTATTGACTCTAGTGCAAGTGGGAGACTGAAGGAAATATGCCCTAGAGGCAATAATAAAATTATTATTTATTTCCTTATTTCATGATAAATGTTTATTATTCAAGCTAGAATTGTATTAACTGGAAACATAATACATGTGTGAATACATAGACAAACATAGTGTCACTAGTATGCCTCTACTTGACCAGCTCGTTAACCAAAGATGGTTAAGTTTCCTAACCATAGACATGAGTTGTCATTTGATTAACGGGATCACATCATTAGGAGAATGATGTGATTGACATGACCCATTCCGTTAGCCTAGCACTTGATCGTTTAGTATGTTGCTATTGCTTTCTTCATGACTTATACATGTTCCTAACTATGAGATTATGCAACTCCGTTTACGGAGGAACACTTTGGGTGCTACCAAACGTCACAAAGTAACTGGGTGATTATAAAGGAGCACTACAGGTGTCTCCAAAGGTACATGTTGGGTTGGCGTATTTTGAGATTAGGTTTTGTCACTCCGATTGTCGGAGAGGTATCTCTGGGCCCTCTCGGTAATGCACATCACTATAAGCCTTGCAAGCAATGTGACTAATGAGTTAGTTGCGGGATGATGCATTACGTAACGAGTAAAGAGACTTGCCGGTAACGAGATTGAACTAGGTATTGAGATACCGACGATCAAATCTCGGGCAAGTAACATACCGATGACAAAGGGAACAACGTATACTGTTATGCGGTTTGACCGATAAAGATCTTCGTAGAATATGTGGGAGCCAATATGAGCATCCAGGTTCCGCTATTGGTTATTGACCGAGAATAGTTCTAGGTCATGTCTACATTGTTCTCGAACCCGTAGGGTCCGCACGCTTAATGTTTCGATGACAGTTATATTATGAGTTTATGAGTTTTGATGTATCGAAGGAGTTCGAGTCCGGATGAGATCGGGACATGATGAGGAGTCTCAAATGGTCGAGACGTAAAGATCAATATATTGGACGACTATATTCGAGTTCGGAAAGGTTCCGAGTGATTCGGGTATTTTTCGGAGTACCGGAGAGTTACGGGAATTCGCCGGGGAGTATATGGGCCTTATTGGGCCATACGGGAATAGAGGAGAGAGGCAAAAAGGAAGGAGGCGTGCACCCCCCCCTTTGGTCCGAATTGGACAAGGGGCGCAGCCCCCTTTTCGTTCTTCCTCTCCCCTTCTTTCCCCTTCTCCTACTCCAACAAGGAAGGTGGGAGTAGGACTCCCCTTGGCGCGCCCCTCCTAGGGCGGCCGCCCCCTCCCCCCTTGCTCCTTTATATACGGGGGCAGGGGGGCACCTCTAGGCACAACAACAATTGATCCCTTGGATCTCTTAGACGTGTGCGGTGCCCCCCTCCACCATAATCCACCTCGATAATATCGTAGCGGTGCTTAGGCGAAGTCCTGCGTCGGTAGTACATCAAGATCGTCACCACGCCGTCGTGCTGACGGAACTCTCCCTCGACACTCGGCTGGATCGAAGTTCGAGGGACGTCATCGAGCTGAACGTGTGCTAGAACTCGGAGGTGCCGTAGTTTCGGTGCTTGATCGGTCGGGCCGTGAAGACGTACGACTACATCAACCGCGTTGTTCTAACGCTTCCGCTTACGGTCTACGAGGGTACGTGGACAATACTCTCCCCTCTCGTTGCTATGCATCACCATGATCTTGTGTGTGCGTAGGAAAAATTTGAAATTACTACATTCCCCAACAGCAATGAACCCACTATTTTAGATTTCAAGGAATTTAATTACGATAATTGTTCTTTAATAGATTTTATTTCCTTGTTGCAATCCATGTTAAATTCTCCTCATGCTTATAGTCAAAATAAAGCTTTTACTAAACATATCATTGATGCTTTAATGCAATCTTATGAAGAAAAACTTGAATTAGAAGTTTTTATCCCTAGAAAACTTTATGATGAGTGGGAACCTACTATTACAATTAAAATTAAAGATCATGAATGCTATGCTTTGTGTGATTTGGGTGCTAGTGTTTCCACGATCCCAAAAACTTTGTGTGATGTGTTAGGTTTCCGTGAATTTGATGATTGCTCTTTAAACTTGCACCTTGCGGATTCCACCATTAAGAAACCTATGGGAAGGATTAATGATGTTATTATTGTTGCAAATAGGAATTATGTGCCCGTAGATTTTATTGTTCTTGATATAGATTGCAACCCTTCATGTCCTATTATTCTTGGTGGACCTTTCCTTAGAACGATTGGTGCAATTATTGATATGAAAGAAGGAAATATTAGATTCCAATTTCCATGAAGGAAAGGCATGGAACACTTTCCTAGGAATAAAATAAAATTACCTTATGAAATCTATTATGAGATCCACCTATGAGTTGAATGCCAAAGATGGCAATACTTAGATCTATTCTCGCTTTTATGCCTAGCTAGGGCTGTTAAACGATAGCGCTTGTTAGGAGGCAACCCTATTCAAGAATTCATCCGATTAACCAGTTAACTTGCCGATTAATCCCTACTCGTAGGGTCTCCGAGTAGCCTATAAACCGATAAATCGTCCGATTAATTGATTAAATGGCCGGTTAACTTGCCGATTAGCCGATTAATCCCCTACTCACCAGCCAACCGAGCAGCTACCAGTTAACGATTTCCTCAGCAACGGGAGGCAGCCCAATTTTATTTTTGTTCTTTGCTTTTTGTTACTGTTTAGTAATAAATAATACATTTAGCCTATGGTTAGATGTGGTTTTATGTTTTAGTTAGTGTTTGTGCCAAGTAAAACCTATAGGATCATCTTGGGTGATAGTTAATTTGATCTTGCTGAAAAACAGAAACTTTTGCACGCACGAGAATAATTTTCATAAATCGCATAAAAATGATTTTCAGTTGATTATTTTTTCAGAAGATTAATAAACAAATTATCTAGGACTTCCTATTTTGGGAGAATTTTTGGGGTTCCAGAAGTATTCTAAAGTTACATATTTCTACAGACTGTTCTGTTTTTGATAGATTCTGTTTTTCGTGTGTTGTTTGCTTATTTTGATGAATCTATGGCTAGTATCGGGGGCTATGAACCATAGATAAGTTGGAATACAGTAGGTTTAACACCAATATAAATAAAGAATGAGCTCGTTACAGTACCTTAAAGTAGTGGTTTGTTTTATTTTGCTAACGGAGCTCACGAGATTTTCTGTTGAGTTTTGTGTTGTGAAGTTTTTAAGTTTTTGGGTAAAGGTTTGATGGATTATGGAATAAGGAGTGGCAAGAGCCTAAGCTTGGGGATTCCCAAGGCACCCCAAGGTAAAATTCAAGGACAACCAAAAGCTTAAGCTTGGGGATGCCCCGGAATGCATCCGGGGCATCCCCTCTTTCGTCTTCGTCCATCGGTAACTTTACTTGATGCTATATTTTTATTCACCACATGATATGTGTTTTGCTTGGAGCGTCTTGTATGATTTGAGTCTTTGCTCTTTAGTTTACCACAATCATCCTTGTTGTACACATCATTTGGGAGAGACACACATGAATCGGAATTTATTAGAATACTCTATGTGCTTCACTTATATCTTTTGAGCTAGATAATTTTGCTCTAGTACTTCACTTATATCTTTTTAGAGCACGGCGGTGGTTTTATTTTATAGAAATTATTGATCTCTCATGCTTCACTTATATTATTTTGAGAGTCCTTGAGAACAGCATGATAATTTTCTTGGGTTATAAATTTAGTCCTAGGGCGTGTTCGGTAGCTCTCCACAGCCTCAAAATCCTCAACTCCATAGCCCAAAATCAGCAGCCAGCTTCTCAGTTAAAATCCCGGAGTTACAAATTGTTCGGTAGAGTAGCTCCTTGTTCTGGTCGTTGAAACAGGCCGCCAGCCACCTAGCTATGAGAAATAGCAGCTCGGGAGGGCCCAACCAGGCGTGACAACCCATCTAGGCATGGGAAGCCTGCTCTGGCGAACGAACGAACCGATAACTGCCTTGGCGGTGGCACATACTTGTAATATTTGCTACAAACGAATGAACCAGTAACTCACTTGGCGGTGGCACTCACATGTAATTCTTGGCAACTCCTGCTTCGTTGTTTTGGAGGAGCTTGAGTTTGCCAGCTCTGCGACTCCGCGAAAATTGCACTACAAGTTTCGCCAGCTTCTCTCGCTCATAACCAGGATTTGGATCGTTCGCTGCACTCCTCACGTGGAGTTGAGGAGTTGAGAAGCGGGAGGGCTCCCGAACACACCCCTAATATGATGTGCATCCAAGTTGGGTATAATAAAAACTTTCATATAGAGTGCATTAAATACTATGATAAATTTGATACTTGATAATTGCTTTGAGGTATAAAGGTGGTAATATTAGAGTCATGCTAGTTGGGTAATTATGAAATTGAGAAATACTTGTGTTAAAGTTGTCAAGTCCCGTAGCATGGACGTATGGTGGGCATTGTGTGACAATTTTGAAGCATGGGGTGTTCTTTGATTGCCTTCCTTATGAGTGGAGGTCAGGATCGCGCGATGGATAACTCCTACCAACCCTTCCCCTAGGAGCATGCGTAGTAGTACTTTGCTTCGAGGGCTAATAAACTTTTGCAATAAGTATTTGAGTTCTTTATGACTAATGCGAGTCCATGGATTGTACGCACTCTTACCCTTCCGCAATTTGCTAGCCTCTACGGTACCGTGCATTGCCCTTTCTCACCTTGAGAGTTTCTCCTTTTTTGTTTTCTCACATAATCCCTATCATCATACTCTACTCCACCCATAGTGCTATGTCCATGGCTTACGCTCATGTATTGCGTGAGGGTTGAAAAGGCTGAAGCGCGTTAAAAAGTATGAACCATTTGCTTGGCTGAAACCGGGGTTGTGCATGATGGGAGCATTTTGTCTGACGAAAATGAAGCATGGCCAAACTATATGATTTTGTAGGGATAAGCTTTCTTTGGCTATGTTATTTTGATAAGATATAAACTGCTTGGTTAGCATGCTTGAAGTATTACTATTTGTATGTCAATATTAATCTTTTATCTTGAATCTTTTGGATCTGAACATTCATGCCACAATAAAGAGAATTACATTGAGAATTATGTTAGGTAGCATTCCACATAAAAAATTCTGTTTTTATCATTTACCTACTCGAGGACGAGCAGGAATTAAGCTTGGGGATGCTTGATACGTCTCCAACGTATCTATAATTTTTGATTGTTCCACGCTATTATATTATCTGTTTTGGATGTTTAATGGGCTTTACTATGCACTTTTATATTATTTTTGGGACTAACCTATTAACTGGAGGCCCAGTGCAAATTGCTGTTTTTTTGCCTATTTCGGTGTTTCGCAGAAAAGGAATATCAAATGGAGTCCAAATGGAATGAAACCTTCGGGAGAGTCATTTTTGGATCAAAAGCAATCCAGGAGACTTGGAATGGACGTCAAGGAAGCAACGAGGTGGCCACGAGGCAGGGAGGCGCGCCCCCACCCTCGTGGGCCCCTCATGGCTCCCCTGATCGACTTCTTTCGCCCTATATATACTCATATACCCTGAAAACATCCAAGAGCACCACGAAACCCTATTTCCACCGCCGCAACCTTCTGTACCCGTGAGATCCCATCTTGGGGCCTTTTCCGGCGCTCCGCCCGAGGGGGAATCGACCACAGAGGGCTTCTACATCAACACCATAGCCTCTCCGATGAAGTGTGAGTAGTTTACCACAGACCTTCGGGTCCATAGTTATTAGCTAGATGGCTTCTTATCTCTCTTTGATTCTCAATGCAAAGTTCTCCTCGATCTTCTTGGAGATCTATTTGATGTAATACTTTTTGCAGTGTGTTTGTCGAGATTCGATGAATTGTGGGTTTATGATAAAGATTATCTATGAACAATATTTGAATCTCCTAATCCTTTATGTATTATTTGTTATCTTAGCAAGTCTCTTCGAATTATCAGTTCGGTTTGGCCTACTAGATTGATCTTTTTTGCAATGGGAGAAGTGCTTAGCTTTGGGTTCAATCTTGCGGTGTCCTTTCCCAGTGACAGCAGGGGCAGCAAGGCACGTATTGTATTGTTGCCATCAAGGATAAAAAGATGGGGTTTATATCATATTGCTTGAGTTTATCCCTCTACGTCATGTCATCTTGCCTAATGCGTTACTCTGTTCTTATGAACTTAATACTCTAGATGCATGCTGGATAGCGGTCGATGTGTGGAGTAATAGTAGTAGATGCAGAATCGTTTTGATCTACTTGTCACAGACGTGATGCCTATATACATGATCATGCCTAGATATTCTCATAACTATGCACTTTTCTATCAATTGCTTGACAGTAATTTGTTCACCCACCGTAATACTTATGCTATCTTGAGAGAAACCACTAGTGAAACCTATGGCCCCCGGGTCTATTTTCCATCATATAAGTTTTCGATCTATTTTATTTTGCAATCTTTACTTTCCAATCTATATCATTAAAATTCCAAAAATATTTATCTTATTATCTCTATCAGATCTCACTTTTGCAAGTGGCCGTGAAGGGATTGACAACCCCTTTATCGCGTTGGTTGGAAGGTTCTTATTTGGTTGTGCAGGTACAAGGGATTTGAGTGTAGCCTCCTACTGGATTGATACCTTGGTTCTCAAAAACTGAGGGAAATACTTACGTTACTTTGCTGCATCACCCTTTCCTCTTCAAGGGAAAACCAACGCATGCTCAAGAGGTATTAGGGAGACTATCATTTGAAGCACAAGAGAAAGGAGTTCATCATCAACACACCATCTATTACCTTTTGGAGAGTGGCGTCTCCTAGATTGGTTAGGTGTCACTTGGGAGCCTCCGTCAAGATTGTGGAGTTGAACCAAGGAGTTTGTACGGGCAAGGAGATCGCCTACTTCGTGAAGATCTACCCTAGTGAGGCAAGTCCTTCGTGGGCGATGGCCATGGTGGGATAGACAAGGTTGCTTGTTCGTGGACCCTTCATGGGTGGAGCCCTCCGTGGACTCGCGCAACTGTTACCCTTCGTGGGTTGAAGTCTCCATCAACGTGGATGTACGATAGCACCACCTATCGGAACCATGGATAAAAAATCTTCGTGTCTCCAATTGTGTTTGCACTCTCCAATCCCATCCCTTTACATTCTTGCAATTTGCATGCTTTACTTTCCGCTGCTCATATACTCTTGTCATGCTTGCTTGATATGTATTGTGAATGTTTAAACTTGTGCTTAAACTCCACCTCAACTTGAAGAACTTAAAAATTGCTACTTTTCTTGGTTGAGAGTCTATTCACCCCCTCTATACACCTCTTCTCGATCATTTCAATTGGTATCAGAGCATTGGTCTCCATTGCTTTGGTTTAATCACCATTGGAGGAAGATGGATGAGTCTACATTGGGGAGTCTTAGACGTAGAGTGCCTATACTTGATCGAGAGTACTTTCATGAGTGGAAAAATGAGATGCTTGAGATTTTGAATGAATATCATTGGAGCAAGTACATTACCAACCCTTGTGCTCACTTTGTTGATCCTTTGCATCCCACTCCCGATGAGGATCTTGAGGTGATTCGTAATCTTAGAACTATCAATCTTATCACTAGAGGATTACCTAGAAACTTGATTGCTAGCTTGCCTAATCTTGATTGTGCCTACACCATTTTGAGATTTCTTGAGGAAAGATTTCCAAACCATTCCTTGCAAAATCTAGATGAGATTCTTCATAAGTCAATTGCCTTGAATTAAATGAGTACTAGTGATCCTAAGTTTGATGATTGTCTGTTTGAGCTTCGTGACCTTATGCGTGCCAAAGGAGATGTTGGAATCATTAGCAATATCATCTACGAAGCCATTGGATTTCATAAAGATGATTATTGTCATGATCATTTATCTAATGAATCACTCTCTCTAGGAATTGATCCATCACATGATGAGTTGAACATGGATACTATGATGAGGATGATGATAGTGACTATGATCTTGATGATGCAATGAGACACTTTGGTCTTATGGCTAATCTTCACGGCTACATGGCAGGAGGAAAGGAATGGGTCCTTGATAGTGGATGTACCGATCATATGACCGGAGACAAGGATATGTTTTGTGAGCTTGCTGAAAATTACGGCCCTCGAAAGTATGTCACTTTTGGTGAGAACTCAAAGGGTAAGGTGGTTGGCCTCGGTAAGGTGGCCATCTCACATGATAGCTCCATACAAAATGTCATGCTCGTTGAATCTCTTGGCTATAATTTACTTTCTATATCTAGACTTGCTGATTTCGGTTTCAATGTCCTATTTACTGAAGTAGATTGCCAAGTGTTTCGAAGAGATAATCATAAAATGGTTGACTTCACTAAAAAGGCTCAACCTAGAACTTGCTGAATTGCTAAATCCTCTAAAGGCTGGTCGTGGCATAGAAGGTTAGGTCATGTGGGCATGCGAAATCTTGATAAGCTTATTAAAGGTGATCATATCCTTGGAATAAAAGATGTTATATTTGACAAGGATAGACTTTGTAGTGCTTGTCAAGCAGGAAAGCAGGTTGGAGGAAGCCACCCCGTGAAGAATATCATGACCGCGAGAAGACCGCTCGAGCTACTTCATATGGATCTCTTTGGTCCCAATGCCTACAAAAGTCTCGATGGAAACTCATTTGGTCAACGGAACAGAGTTCAAGAACGCAAATGTGGATTCCTTCCTTGACGAAGAAGGGATTTCAGACGAGTTCTTGGCAATGTACACGCCTCAACAAAGTGGAGTTGTTGAGAGGAAGAACCGGACTTCTATTGAGATGGCAAGAATGATGCTTAATGAGTACAAGACACAAAACACTTTTGGGCGGAAGTGGTTGAGACAACTTGTCATGCAACAAATCGCTTATATCATCACAAGCTACTCGGCAAGACGACATACGAACTCCTCACTGGTAACAAACCCCAAGTTGGATACTTTCGAGTATTCGGCTCAAAGTGCTACATTCTTGATAAGCATCGTCGTTCTAAATTTGCTCCCAAATCTCATGAAGGTTTCCTACTTGGTTATGGCTCAAACTCTCACACTTACCGTGTCTACAACAATTTCACCCGAAAGTTTGAAGAGATGGTAGACGTGAAGTTTGATGAATCTAACGGCTCACAAGTAGAGCAATTCCCAATTTATGTAGGAGACAAAGACCCTTCGGAAGCAATCCAAGACTTGTCTATTGGCAAGATCTGTCCAACGAAGGTGAAGGAGAGTACCTCGTCCGTCCAAGTGGAAGCTTCTGCCTCACGACAAGGTGAACCAAGAGTTGATACGGAAGCATCCACAAGTGGGACACACCAAGATGAAGAAAACGAGGAAGTACACCAAGATGAACCTCATCAATCTCCTTCTCTACCATGACAAGAGAACGACAACGTTAACAATGAAGAAGGCCAAGAAGAAGAACAAGATGATGAAGAAGATGTTCCACCCCGACCAAAACAAAAGCTCTCACGAGTCCGAGCAAGAGTCGCCAGAGACCATCCCGTCGAGCAAATCTACAATGATATCCAAACCGGGAGAATCACTCGCTCTAAAACTAGTTTGGCTGATTTTTGTGAACATTATTCATTCATCTCTAGCATTGAACCCATGAAGGTTGAAGAAGCATTGGAAGATCTGGATTGGATGAATGCCATGCATGAAGAGGTACACAACTTTGAGAGAAACCAAGTGTGGACATTGGTCGAGAAGCCCAACAACAACCACAACATCATCGGTACCAAATGGGTGTTTCGCAACAAGCAAGATGAAGATGGACAAGTAGTTCGCAACAAAGCACGTCTCGTAGCCCAAGGGTACACTCAAGTCGAACGTATGGACTATGGTGAGACATATGCCCCCGTTGCTAGACTTGAGTCCATTCGCATATTACTTGCCTATGCTAATCACCATGATATCACCTTGTACCAAATGGACATTAAAAGTGCTTTTCTAAATGGTGAAATTGAGGAGGAATTTTATGTTAAACAACCTCCCGGCTTTATTAATCCTAAGAACCCGATCATGTGTACAAACTTCACAAAGCTCTTTATGGTCTCAAACAAGCTCCTAGAGCGTGGTATAAATGCTTGACCAAGTTTCTTATTGAAAAAGGCTTTGAGATCGGAAAAATTGATTCTACTCTCTTCACTAAAAGGGTTAATGGAGAATTATTTGTGTGCCAAATTTTTGTTGATGATATTATATTTGGTTTAACTAACCCTCATTTTAGTGAGAAGTTTGGAAAGCTAATGTCGTAGAAGTTTGAGATGTCCATGATGAGTGAACCCAAATTCTTTCTTGGTTTGCAAATCAAGCAAACTAAGGAAGGTACCTTTGTCTCTCAAACAAAGTACACCAAGGACTTATTCAAAAAGTTTAATATGCAAGAATGCAAAGGTATGAATACACCCATGCCTACTAGTGGACATCTTGATTTGACTAAAGATGGTGAACCTGTTATATCTATGTGCCTCCCGTCCTAATGTTATGCTAAGTGTGTGCATGTGCGCACGATATCAAGCAGCCCCTAAAGAATGTCATCTTAAGGCTGTGAAAAGGATAGTGAGATACTTAATACATACACCAAATTTTGGCATTTGGTATCCAAAGAGGTCTTCTTTTGATCTTGTTGGCTACTCCGATTCGGACTATGCCGGAGACAAGGTCGATAGAAAGTCCACTTCGAGTACTTGTCAATTTCTTGGCAGATCTCTTGTGTCTTGGTCCTCCAAGAAATAAAACTCGGCATCCTTATCCACCGCTGAAGCGGGATACATTGCCGCCAGTTCATGTTGTGCTCAATTACTTTGGATGACCCAAACTCTTAAAGATTATGGGATATATGTGAAACATGTTCCATTACTTTGTGACAATGAAAGTGCTATTAAGATTGCTCACAATCCCGTGCAACATTCTCAAACTAAGCATATTGAGGTTCTTCATCATTTCATTCGAGATCATGTTGCTAAAGGAGACATTGACCTTAAGCATGTTCGTACCGATAAGCAATTGGTGGATATATTCACCAAACTGCTTGATGAGAAAGTATTTTGCTGGTTGAGAGGTGAATTGAACATCACTGATGCTTCAAACCTGGAGTAGGAACTCCATTTGGATACATGCAAGGCATGGGCCTATGACTAATCCTTGACATTTCTCTTATGATGATAATCATATGTCTTGGATATATTTGCACCCTTGCATGTTATCTAACCCTTGTAGGTACTTGGATGAATCTAAATCTATGAGATTGCAACTCACTCACATCTTGAGCAATCTCTACATCACCAAGTCTCTACAATACGGTGGTTGAAGACAAGGAAGCATGAAACCCTTCAAACATATCCATTGACAATTTATATATATCAAATTTCTTTTGGTATCATATTTCATGATTGACACTTTGGATACACAAGTGCTCCTCCCTGCAAAACTAACTCATGCAGGTAGATGAACTCCAATTACAAGTGGTGCTCCCAATGAACTACATCAACCTTGAGCATCCCACACAAGTTCAAGTACATGATCAAGATCAACACCACCACCCAAGGTACGTTACTCCATCTTAGAGAAGCTTTACCCCAAGTCATGGGTCAAAGCAGCTCAACAAGATGTGAATACATCAAAATGCTTAAACGAAAAATGGCAACCCCATTTTGAGCTTAAACAATGAGTACGACCTATGATCAAGTGTTTTTACTTGACTCCTAAGTCAATATACTCTAACATAGGTGACTTTGTCGCCGACCAATTCTAGATGAAGTTCTATAGTGTTCTTGCATTTGTCTCTTGCATATTTGCTTCCCTTCGTAATTCATCTAGATCTCTCTTCTTTTTAATTTTTGTTCTGCATTCCCTGCATCCTATTCATTGCAAATCCTTTAGTTAATTCCCTGCAAATCCTCGTGAGATCTTATTTGCTTAGTGAGCTGAGATGACAAGTGCTTTATCTCTGTTAACTCGGACACACCGGTTTGTCTTTTTCGGTCAAACTGAATCACCTCGGTGCCACCGAAGACAACAACTCGGTGTTACCGATTTAAAATGCTGAGGAGACACCTTGTCATTTACATCCTGCACATTTTGTTCCATCTCCACTCGATGATTCTTATCCTCTACCAGCACCTTATTTTTCCCTGCTACTTTGCTATGTGACTCAAGGACCAAACCTATTTTGACTCACACTCCAGAAGACCCCTTCTTGGAAATTGATGTCAAAGGGGGAGAGAGAGCTCACATCAAAGCTTAATCATATAAAAAAGGGGAAAGAGAGATAAATAATCACATCAAAGAGAGACCCCAGATGCTTGGTATTCAAAGAGGAGAGAAGTCACATGTCTTTAGAGGGGAAAGACATGTTCATGTTGTTTGTGTGTTTGCTTTGCTCTGATTTTCTATTCCTTGTCCTCTCCCAGTATTCCATATAAGATTCAGGGGGAGCAAGACATCTAAGGGAAGGAAATCTTTGAATTCATTGCATATCTTTACCTTTGGGGACATGTCTACACTCAAATAGAGTACCTAGTACTCACTCTCTACATGCCATCCCAATCTTGGTACTCTTGTGGTTTGCTGCTCTTGCTCTGTTTAGTGGATGTTTCTGTGTTGTCTAACCTTGTTTACTCAGGTTCATCTCTTCCAAAGCTAGCTCAAGACCACAAGGTAAGTATATGCATCACACTCATGTGCATGAGGATCTCTTGCTGATGTACATATTGTTTGCAAGAAGGACTCATGAGCATGAAGGTACATTTCCTATATTCACACCGTCTGCTCTGATGCATATAACCAAGATACATGTAACTCATTGCTTGCTCTGTCATGATTACGCACTCACATGCTCTTATGTTCCATATTTACATGATTGCATACATGTAGGGGGAGCCTATGCATGTTACATATCCTTCCAAAGCTTTACCTGCCTTTCTCAATATATTTATCTAAAGCTTTGATGTATGTTGTCATCAATTGCCAAAAAGGAGGAGATTGAAAGCACAAGTGCTCCCTGGGTGATTTTGGTAATTAATGTCAACATATCTCTTGTTGTACTAATACTTTTATCTAGTATATTTCAGATAAGTCCAATAGTGCAAGGGCATGTACAGGAGGATGTGGAACCCCTTCAAGATGCTAAGGACAAAGGATTGGCTCAAGCTCAAAGCTCAGGACTCCACATTTTCTATTTCAGTGATCCAAGATCACATTGAGTCCATAGGAAAGCCAATACTACTAAAAGGGGATAAGGTGTTGCTTAATGGCTTGCTTGCTCAAAGTGCTTAGTGATATCCTCCAAAGCCTTCAACCACTTTCTCATATCCACATATGTCCCATACCAAAAGTCAAACTCAGCCCCATCGATTTGATCTATTCGGTGCCACCGAGTTCACTTGACATTGCCACTGCCAGAAACCCTAATCAATTCAGTCTCACTGATGGGATCTCAGTCTCACCAAGATGGGCTTGCAAACTCTCTGTTGCCTATTGCAATAATTTCGGTCTCACCGAGATATGCAATCGGTCCCACCAAGTTTGCCTGACCAACTCTTTGTTGTGCTTATTACCAAAATCGGTCCCACCGAGTTTGGGTAATCGGTTAAACCGAGATGAGGTTTTACCCTAACCCTAGCACATTGGTCCTACCGAGTTGATCATATCGGTCCCACTGAAATGCCTAACAGTCACATTATGAACTAAATCAGTCTGACCAAGTTTTCTGATTTGGTCTCAGCGACTTTGGTAAATTGTGTGTAACGGTTAGATTTTGTGTGGAGGCTATATATACCCCTCCACCCTCTCTTCATTCTTGGAGAAAGCCATCAGAACCTGTCTACACTTCCAACATTCATTTTCTGAGAGAGAACCACCTACTCATGTGTTGAGGTCAAGATATTTCATTCCAACCACATAAATCTTGATCTCTAGCCTTCCCCAAGTTGCTTTCCACTCAAATCATCTTTCCACTAAATCCAATCCTATGAGAGAGAGTTGAGTTTTGGGGAGACTATCATTTTAAGCACAAGAGTAAGGAGTTCATCATCAACACACCATCTATTACCTTTTGGAGAGTGGTGTCTCCTAGATTGGTTAGGTGTCACTTGGGAGCCTCCGTCAAGATTGTGGAGTTGAACCAAGGAGTTTGTACGGGCCAGGAGATCGCCTACTTTGTGAAGATCCACCCTAGTGAGGCAAGTCCTTCGTGGGTGATGGACATGGTGGGATAGACAAGGTTGCCTCTTCGTGGACCCTTCGTGGGTGGAGCCCTCCATGGACTCGCGCAGCCGTTACCCTTCGTGGGTTGAAGTATCCATCAACGTGGATGTACGATAGCACCACCTATAGGAACCACGGATAAAAAATCTTCGTGTCTCCAATTGCGTTTGCACTCTCCAATCCCATCCTTTTACATTCTTGCAATTTGCATGCTTTACTTTCCGCTGCTCATATACTCTTGTCATGCTTGCTTGATATGTATTGTGAATTTTTAAACTTGTGCTTAAACTCCACCTCAACTTGAAGAACTTAAAAATTGCTAATTTTCTTGGTTGAGAGTCTATTCACCCCCCTCTAGACACCTCTTCTCGATCCTTTCAGGAGAAAAAAATCAAAGAGAAAGAATCATTATGTTTTACGATATGGAGCCGCCACCTCATGTTCTTAATTGGGAGGTCTGATCTGGAGTCTAATTGGGGCTCTAGAGAGGGGACTTCAATGTCGTCATCATCATCAATCATCCTCCATCAACAATTCCATGATGCACACCATAGGGAGTGTGTAATTCCTTCATAGGCTTGCTATACGGTGATGGGTTGGATGAGATTTGTCATGTAATCAAGTCAATTTGTTGGGGCTTGATCCCTAGTATCCATTGTGTTCTAGGATTGATGTTGCCATGACTTTGCTATGCTTAATGCTTGTCAATAGGGTCCGAGTGCCATGATTTTGGATCTGAATCCTTTATGTTTTCATGAATATACTTGTGTTCTTGATCCTATCTTGCAAGTTGTATGCACCTATTACGCGTTATGGTCCGCATACCCCCAAGGCGATAATAATTGTGATTCTTTCCGTTGATTACCGTAGTATGAGGAGTTCATGTATTCACTATGTGTTAATGCTTTGTTTCAGCTCTCTATTAAAAGGAGGACTTAATACCCCTTAGATCTCCTTATGGACCCCGCTACCATGGGAGGATAGGACAAAAGATGTCATACAAGTTCTTTTTATAAGCAAGTATATGACTATATACGAAATACATGCCTACATTACATTGATGAATTGGAACTATTGTGTGTTGCCCTAGGTTGTGATTGTTATATGATGAATGTCATCCAACACAAATATCCATCACTTATCCAATGCCTATGTCTTTCACATATTGATCTTTGTTAAGTTACTTTCGTTCCTGCTGCTATTACAATCACTACAAAGCTGCTACAGTTACTATTACAGTTACTACTGTACTATTACCGCCGCTGTCAAATTATCATATTATTGTGCTAAATACTTTAATGCAGATATTTAGTTCTCCAGATGTGCTTGAATTGACAACTCAACTGCTAATACTTGCAAATATTCTTTGTCTCCTCTTGTGTCGAATCGATAAATTTGGGTGAAATACTGCCCTCGAAGACCGTTGCGATCCCTATACTTGTGGGTTATGAAGACCTTTTTCTGGCACCGTTGGCTGGGAGCATAGCTCTACTTGTTGAGTCACTTGGGAATTATATCTATTGATCACTATGAAGAATCTGAAAGACGCTAAGACCAAGATTGTACCCTCTAAGACGAGGGGAGGTAAGGAACTGCCATCTAGCTCCGCACTTGATTCACCATCTGTTTTGAGTAGGCTTGCGACACCACCACCTGTTATTCATTCTGATATGTCGCAAGTAATTGATGATCCTACTTTTTCTATAAGTGGAACGTATGGTGATGCTAATACGTTGCTTGATAATGTTGTGCCACTAGGTGAGTTTCTTGATGAACAACTTGCTAAAGCTAAAGAACTTGAAATGCTGAAAATTATGATTCACCTATTATGCCTTGTTGGAAATATGCCCTAGAGGCAATAATAAAAGTATTATTATATTTCAATGTTCATGATAATTGTCTTTTGTTCATGCTATAACTGTATTATCCGGAAATCGTAATACACGTGTGAACACTTAGACCCCAATATGTCCCTAGTGAGCCTCTAGTTGACTAGCCCGTTGTGATCAATAGATAGTCATGGTTTCCTGACTATGGACATTGGATGTCGTTGATAACGGGATCACATCATTAGGAGAATGATGTGATGGACAAGACCCAATCCTAAGCATAGCATAAAAGATCGTATAGTTCGTTTGCTAGAGCTTTGCCAATGTCAAGTATCTCTTCCTTCGACCATGAGATCGTGTAACTCCGGTTACCGTAGGAGTGCCTTGGGTGTATCAAACGTCACAACGTAATCGGGTGACTATAAAGGTGCATTACGGTATCTCCGAAAGTATCTGTTGGGTTGACACGGATCGAGATCGGATTTGTCACTCCGTATGACGGAGAGGTATCTCTGGGCCCACTCGAAATGCATCATCATAATGAGCTCAAGTTGACCAAGGTGTTGGCCACGGATCATGCATTACGGATCTGAGTAAAGTGACTTGCCGTAACGAGACCAACAAGGTATTGGGATACCGACGATCGAGTCTCGGGCAAGTAACGCACCGATTGACAAAGGGAATTGCATACGAGGTTTGATCGAATCCTCGACATCGTGGTTCAACCGATGAAATCATCGAGGAGCATGTGGGAGCCAACATGGGTATCTGCACCCGCTGTTGGTTATTGCCCGAGAGTCGTCTCGGTCATGTCTGCGTGTCTCCCGAACCCGTAGGGTCTACACACTTAAGGTTCGGTGGCGCTTAGGGTTAGTAGGAAGTCAAGTATGTGACTACCGAATGTTGTTCGAGTCCGGATGAGATCCCGGATGTCACGAGGAGTTTGAATGGTCCGGAGGTAAAGAATAATATATAGGAAGTGGTATTTCGCCATCGGGAAAGTTTCGGGTCTCCGTGAATGTACCGGGACCACCGGAAGGGTCCTGGGTCCACCGGTGGGGCCACCTATCCGGAGGGCCCCATGGGCTGAAGTGGGAGGAACCAGCCCATAGTGGGCTGGTGCGCCTCAGGCCCACCCATGCCTAGGGTTGAAACCCTAGGGGTGGGGCGCCCACTTGGCTTGGGGGCACTCCACCCCCTTGGCCGCCGCCCCTTGGAGATTGGATCTCCAGGCCAGCCTCCCAGGGGCCTATATAAAGGGGGAGGGAGGGGGGCTGCTGTACCCATCTCCAAGGCGCAGCCCTCCCTCCCAACACCTCTCCTCCTCCGTAAGTGCTTGGCGAAGCCTGCCGAGTCTTGCTTCTCCACCATCACCATGCCGTCGTCTTGCGGGTGGAGCTGTCTTCCTCAACCTCTCCTTCCTCCTTGCTGGATCAAGACGGAGGAGACGTCACTCGTCCCGTACGTGTGTTGAACGCGGAGGTGCTGTCCGTTCAGCACTTGGACATCGGTGATTTGAATCACGTTCGAGTACGACTCCATCATCACCTTGCAAGCTTCCGCACGTGATCTACAAGTGGTATGTAGATGCAATCTCTCTCCCTAGACTCGTTGCTTAGATGAACTCATAGATGGATCTTGGTGAAACCGTAGGAAAAATTTTAATTTTTTGCAACGTTCCCCAACAGTGGCATCATGAGCTAGGTCTATGCGTAGTTCTCTAATGCACGAGTAGAACACAATTTGTTGTGGGCGTGGATCTTGTCATCTTACTTGCCTCTACTAGTCTTTTCTTGCTCAACGGTATTGTGGGATGAAGCGGCCGGACCAACCTTACACGTGCGCTTCGTGAGACCGGTTCCACCGATGACATGCACTAGTTGCATAAGGTGGCTGGCGGTGTCTGCTCTCCCACTTTAGTTGGAGCGGATTCGATGAACAAGGCCCTTATGAAGGGTAAATAGAAGTTGACAAAATCACGTTATGGTGATTCGTAGGTAAGAGAACGTTCTTGCTAGAACCCAATCGCAGCCACGTAAAAGATGCAACAACAATTAGAGGACGTCTAACTTGTTTTTGCAGCAATTGATCATGTGATGTGATATGGCCAGAAGTTGTGATGAATGATGAATTGTGATGTATGAGATCATGTTCTTGTAATAGGATTCACGACTTGCATGTCGATGAGTATGACAACCGGCAGGAGCCATAGGAGTTGTCTTTATTTTTGTATGACCTGCGTGTCATTGAAGAACGCCATGTAAACTACTTTACTTCATTGCTAAACGCGTTAGTCATAGAAGTAGAAGTAGTCGTTGGCGTGACAACTTCATGAAGACACGATGATGGAGATCGTGATGATGGAGATCATGGTGTCAAGCGGTGACAAGATGATCATGGAGCCCAAGATGGAGATCAATGGAGCTTTTATGATATTGGCCATATCATGTCACAACTATATAATTGCATGTGATGTTTATTATGTTTATGCATCTTGTTTACTTAGGACGACGGTAGTAAATAAGATGATCCTTACAAAATTTCAAGAAGTGTTCTCCCTAATCGTGCACCGTTACTACGGTTAAATAAACTTCTAAGCACCACGTGATGATCGGGTGTGATGGATTCTTACGTTCACATACAACGGGTGTAAGACAGTTTTACACAATAAAACACTTAGGGTTAACTTGATGAGCCTAGCATGTGCGGACATGGCCTCGAACACGGAGACCGAAAGGTCGAACACGAGTCGTATGGAAGATACGATCAACATGAAGATGTTCACCGACGATGACTAGTCCGTCTCACGTGATGATCGGACACGGGCTAGTCAACTCGGATCGTGTAACACTTAGATGACTAGAGGATGTCTAATCTAAGTGGGAGTTCATAATTTTGATTAGAACTTTATTATCATGAACTTAGTCTAAAACCTTTGCAAATATGTCTTGTAGATCAATGGCCAACGCTAATGTCAACATGAACTTCAACGCGTTCCTAGAGAAACCAAGCTGAAAGATGATGGCAAGAACTATACGGATTGGGTCCTAACCCGAGGATCATCCTCATAGCTGCGAGAAAGCAATATGTCCTAGAAGGACCGCTAGGTGACGCCTCTGTCCCGAGAGAACCAAGGCGTTATGAACGCTTGGCAAGCTCGTCTTGATGATTACTCCCTCGTTCGATGCGGCATGCTTTACAGACTTAGAACCGGGCTCCAAAAGCGTTTTGAGCACCACGGAGCATATGAGATGTTCAAGAGCTGAAACTAGTTTTCCAAGCTCATGCCCGGTCGAGAGATGTGATGTCTCGACAAGTTCTACAGATTGTAAGATGGAGGAAAACAGTTCACGGTGAGCACATCCTCAAGATGTCCAGGTTGCACAACCGTATGACCCAAATGAACATTAACCTCCCGGATGAGGCGGTCATTGACAGAATCCTCTAGTCGCTCCCACCAAGCTACAAGAGCTTTGTGATGAACTACAACATGCGGGGATGGTAAAGACCATTCTGAAGTGTTCTCGATCTGAAGTCAGCAGAGGCTGAAATCAAGAAAGAACATCAAGTGTTGATGGTCAATAAGACCACTAAGTTCAAGAAGGGCAAGGGTAAGAAGAACTTCAAGAAGGACGGCAAAGATGTTGCCGCGCCGGTAAGCCGCTTGCGGGAAGAAGTCAAAGAATGGACCCAAGCCCGAGACCGAGTGCTTTTATTGCAAGGGAAGGGTCCTTTGAAGCGGAACTGCCCCAAATACTTAGCGGATAAGAAGGCCGGCAACACCAAAGGTATATTTGATATACATGTAATTGATGTGTAGCTTACCAAGATCGTAGTAACTCCCGGTATTTGATACCGTGTCGTTGCTCATATTTGTAACTCACAGCAGGAGCTGCGGAATAAACGGAGACCGGCGAAGGGCGAGGTGACGATCGCGGCGTCGGGAATGGTTCCGAGGTCGATGTGATCGCCGTCGCACGCTGCCTCTACATTTACCTCACGGGATTAGTTTTGAACCTTAATAATTGTTATTTAGTGCCATGTTTGAGCATGAACATTGTATCTGGATCTCGTTTATACGAGATGGCTACTCATTTAAGTCTCGAGAATAATGGTTGTTCGATTTATATGGGAGATATGTTTTATGGTCATGCTCCGATGGTCAATGGTTTATTCTTAATGAATCTCGGCGTAATATTACACATGTTCATAGTGTGGATGCCAAAAGATGTAAAGTTGATAACGATAGTCCCACATACTTGTGTACTCGCCGTCTTGGTCACATTGGTGTCAAGCGCATGAAGAAGCTCCATGCTGATGGACTTTTAGAGTCTCTTGATTATGAATCGTTTGACACATGCGAACCTTGCCTCTTAGGCAAAATGACCAAGACTCCGTTCTCCGGAACAATGGAGCGAGCAACCAACTTGTTGGAAATCATACATACCGATGTGTGCGGTCCAATGAGCGTTGAGGCTCGCGGAGGATATCGTTATGTTCTCACTCTCACTGATGACTTAAGTAGATATGGGTATGTTTACTTAATGAAACACAAGTCCGAGACCTTTGAAAAGTTCAAGGAATTTCAGAGTGAGGTGGAGAATCAACGTGACCGAAAGATAAAGATCCTGCGATCAGATCGTGGAGGAGAATACTTAAGTCACGAATTTGGTACACACTTAAGGAAATGTGGAATCGTTTCACAACTCACGCCGCCTGGAACACCTCAGCGAAACGGTGTGTCCGAATGTCGTAACCACACTCTATTGGATATGGTGCGGTCTATGATGTCTCTTACCGATTTACCGCTATCATTTTGGGGATACGCTCTAGAGACAGCTACATTCACTTTAAATAGGGCACCGTCTAAATCCGTTGAGACGACACCGTATGAATTATGGTTTGGGAAGAAACCTAAGCTGTCGTTTCTAAAAGTTTGGGGATGCGATGCTTATGTCAAGAAACTTCAACCTGAAAAGCTCGAACCCAAGTCGGAAAAATGCGTATTCATAGGATACCCTAAGGAAACTGTCGGGTATACCTTCTACTTAAGATCCGAAGGCAAGATTTTTGTTGCTAAGAACGGATGCTTTCTGGAAAAAGAGTTTCTCTCGAAAGAAGTAAGTGGGAGGAAAGTAGAACTCGATGAAGTACTACCTCTCGAACGGGAAAGTGGTGCAACGCAGAAACCGTTCTGTGATGCCCACACAAACCAAGAGGAAAACAATGATGATGATCAAGGTACTTCGGATCAAGTTACTACTGAACTTCGAAGGTCCACGAGGACACGTTCCGCACTAGAGTGGTACGGCAACCCTGTCATGGAAATCATGTTGTTAGACAACAATGAACCTTCGAACTATGAAGAAGCGATGGCGGGCCGTTCCAACAAATGGCTTGAAGCCATGAAATCCGAGATAGAATCCATGTATGAAAACAAAGTATGGACTTTGACAGACTTGCCCGATGATCGGCGAGCAATAGAAAACAAATGGATTTTTAAGAAGAAGGCGGACGCGGATGGTAATGTTACCATCTATAAAGCTCGACTTGTCGCTAAGGGTTATCGACAAGTTCAAGGGATTGACTATGACGAGACATTCTCTCCCGTAGCGAAGCTCAAGTCCGTCCGAATCATGTTAGCTTGCCGCATACTATGATTATGAGATATGGCAGATGGACGTCAAAACGGCATTCCTTAACGGACATCTTAAGGAAGAGCTGTATATGATGCAGCGGAAGGTTTTGTCGATCCTCGAATGCTAACAAAGTATGCAAGCTCCAATGATCCATTTATGGACTGGTGCAAGCATCTCGGAGTTGGAACATTCGCTTTGATGAGATGATCAAAGCGTTTGGGTTTATCTTGAGACTTATGGAGAAGCCTGCGTTTACAAGAAAGTGAGTGGGAGCTCAGTAGCATTTCTCCTATTATATGTAGATGACATACTCTTGATGGGAAATGATACAAAACTTCGGACAACATTAAGGCCTACTTGAATAAGTGTTTTTCAATGAAGGACCTTGGAGAAGCTGCTTATATATTAGGCATCAAAATCTATAGAGATAGATCGAGGCGCCTCATAGGTCTTTCACAAAGCACATACCTTGATAAGATTTTGAAGAGGTTCAAAATGGATCAGTCAAGAAGGGTTCTTGCCTATGTTACAAGGTGTGAGATTGAGCTCGGCTTAGTCACCCACCACGGCAAAAGATAAAGAAGAGATGAGTGTCATCCCTATGCTTCAGCCATAGGATCTATTATGTATGCCATGTTGTGTACTGGACCGATGTAAACCTTGCCGTAAGTTTGGTTGCAAGATACCAAAGTAATCCCGGCAAGGAACACCGGACAGCGGTCAAGAATATCCTGAAGTACTGAAAAGGACAAAGGACATGTTTCTCGTTTATAGAGGAGACGAAGAGCTCGTCAGAAGGGTTACGTCGACGCTAGCTTCGACTCGAGATCTGATGACTCTAAGTCACAAACCGGATACATGTATATGTTGAATGGTGGAGTAGTAGTGGTGCAGCTGCAAGCGAAGCGTCGTGGCGGGATCTACGTGTGAAGCGGAGTACATGGCAGCCTCGGAGGCAGCGCATGAAGCGATTTGGGTGAAGGAGTTCATCACCGACCTAGGAGTCATACCCAATGCGTCGGGGCCAATCAAACTCTTCTGTGACAACACCGGAGCTATTGCCCTTGCCAAGGAGCCTGTGTTTCACAAGAAGACCGAGCACATCAAGCGTCGTTTCAACTCCATCCGTGAAAATGTTCAAGATGGAGACATAGAGATGTGCAAAGTGCACACGGATCTGAATGTCGCAGATCCGTTGACTAAACCTCTCTCGCGTGCAAAACATGATCAACACCAGAACTCTATGGGTGTTCGATTCATCACAATGTAACTAGATTGGTGACTCTAGTGCAAGTGGGAGACTGTTGGGAATATGCCCTAGAGGCAATAATAAAAGTATTATTATATTTCAATGTTCATGATAATTGTCTTTTGTTCATGCTATAACTGTATTATCCAGAAATCGTAATACACGTGTGAACACTTAGACCCCAATATGTCCCTAGTGAGCCTCTAGTTGACTAGCCCGTTGTGATCAATAGATAGTCATGGTTTCCTGACTATGGACATTGGATGTTGTTGATAACGGGATCACATCATTAGGAGAATGATGTGATGGACAAGACCCAATCCTAAGCATAGCATAAAAGATCGTATAGTTCGTTTGCTAGAGCTTTGCCAATGTCAAGTATCTCTTCCTTCGACCATGAGATCGTGTAACTCCCGGTTACCGTAGGAGTGCCTTGGGTGTATCAAACGTCACAACGTAACTGGGTGACTATAAAGGTGCATTACAGGTATCTCCGAAAGTATCTGTTGGGTTGACACGGATCGAGACTGGGATTTGTCACTCCGAATGACGGAGAGGTATCTCTGGGCCCACTCGGTAATGCATCATCATAATGAGCTCAAGTTGACCAAGGTGTTGGCCACAGGATCATGCATTCTGATGCGAGTAAAGTGACTTGCCGTAACGAGACCGAACAAGGTATTGGGATACCGACGATCGAGTCTCGGGCAAGTAACGCATCGATTGACAAAGGAATTGCATACGTGGTTTGATCGAATCCTCGACATCGTGGTTCAACCGATGAAATCATCAAGGAGCATGTAGGAGCCAACATGGTTATCCAGGACCCGCTGTTGGTTATTGCCCGAGAGTCGTCTCGGTCATGTCTGCGTGTCTCCGAACCCGTAGGGTCTACACACTTAAGGTTCGGTGGCGCTAGGGTTAGTAGGAAGTCAAGTATGTGACTACCGAATGTTGTTAGGAGTCCGGATGAGATCCGGACGTCACGAGGAGTTCGGAATGGTCCGGAGGTAAAGAATAATATATAGGAAGTGGTATTTGACCATCGGAAAGTTTGGGGTCTCCGGTAATGTCTGGGACCACCGGAAGGGTCCCGGGGTCCACCGTGGGGCCACCTATCCCGGAGGGCCCCATGGGCTGAAGTGGGAGGAACCAGCCCATAGTGGGCTGGTGTGCCCCTAGGCCCACCTAGCGCCTAGGGTTGAAACCCTAGGGGTGGGGCGCCCACTTGGCTTGGGGGCACTCCACCCCTTGGCCGCCGCCCCCCTTGGAGATTGGATCTCTAGGGGCCGGCCTCCCCACCAGGGGGCCTATATAAAGGGGGAGGGAGGGGGCTGCTGTACCCATCTCCAAGGCGCAGCCCTTCCCCTCCCCAACACCTCTCCTCCTCCGTAAGTGCTTGGCGAAGCCTGCCGAGATCTTGCTTCTCCACCATCACCACGCCGTCGTCTTTGCCGGTGGAGCTGTCTTCCTCAACCTCTCCTTCCTCCTTGCTGGATCAAGGCGGAGGAGACGTCACTCGTCCCGTCACGTGTGTTGAGCGCGAGGTGCTGTCCGTTCAGCACTTGGACATCGGTGATTTGAATCACGTTCGAGTACGACTCCATCATCACCTTGCAAGCTTCCGCACGCGATCTACAAGTGGTATGTAGATGCAATCTCTCTCCCTAGACTCGTTGCTTAGATGAACTCATAGATGGATCTTGGTGAAACCGTAGGAAAATTTTTAATTTTCTGCAACGTTCCCCGACATGCCTAGCTCTCCTACTAGAGTTTAAATACCTGATGGTTATTTTATGGATGGGGAGATAGCTAGAGAATTTATTGCCTATAATGATAGAGATGATGTTAATAAATTACTTAGTAAGCTAAAAAAAATCTATGATGGAGAAGATGAAATATGATCCTAAGTTTGCTACTTCTCCTATCTTTTTCACTGATAATGATTATGAATTCTCTGTAGATCCTGAGTTAATTACTTCAGTTGAATCTGATCCTTTTCATAGTTATGAAACTGAAACTGTTGTGGCACACCTTACTAAATTAAATGATATAGCCACCCTATTTGCTCATGAGGAAAAAAATTGCTACTACTATATTCTTAAGCTGTTTCCTTTCTCAATAAAGGGTGATGCTAAGGAATGGTTTAATACTCTTTCTCCTGGTTGTGTACGTAGTCCCTAGGATATGATTTACTAGTTATCTAGAAAATATTTTCCTACTCATAAGAAACGAGTTAACTTACAGGAAATATTTACTATGTGCAAATTAAAGAAGAGAATATCCCTCAAGCTTGGGGAGGCTTCTCCAATTACTTAATGCTTTGCCTGATCATCCTGTTAAGAAAAATAAAATACTTGATATCTTTTATAATGGACTAAACGATGCTTCCACGGACAACCAAGATAGTTCTGCTGGTTCTGTTTACAGGGAATGAACTGCTAGACGGGTTGAAGAACTATTGAATAATATATTGAGAAATGATAATGATTGGACACTTCCTGAACCACCACCTAAGACAACTTTGAAGAAGAGAGGTTCTATTCCTCAGTCCTGAAGATATTCACACTACTGCAGGATGCTGCTAACGCGGCACTACAAGCAGAGACCCTTCAACAAAACTGTGTGTGATGCATTAATCGCAAATGGTGATGTAATAAAACCGTAAAAATGATACAAAACATTTGCGATGGCAGAGACATCAAACACGATTCAGATTATAGTTGTGTGTGTGTGATGTGTGACAAACAGTTGTTCCATACGAACTGTTTGCGATAAGTATACCAACATAAGCGGCCAACCAGACGAAGGTGTGTGTGATATACGACATACAATTCACTCGGATGAATTGTTTTTCATTAGGCAACAGAACAAAAACGGTCAGCTAGATCATGGTGTGTGCGATAGACGACATATAGTTCACTTGGATGAACTGTTTGTGATGAGACAAGACAACATAAACGGTTAGCCCGATCAAGGTGTGTGCGATAGATGGCATACAACTCACTCAAATGAACTGTTTGTGATGGGCAAAACAACATAAACGGGTTAATTTAATAAGATGCGTGTGATACGCGGCAAACAAGTTAGTAATTAGAAATGTGTGGGAAGTCCGATAACAATGCAGATGCTTCCTGTTAACAAGCCGTGTGTGTGTTGTGGGCAAATGCATGCCGTTATACAATTGTCATTGATTTATGAAATTGTTACCGATGGGTTCCCTTGTTTAGTCCGTGAGCGATGTGATTTGCTCTGTCCGCACAACATCTATGCTCTGTCTACCAAACATCAACATATACTTAGAAGAAAATGTTTGCATAACCAAATTAAACATATAGTTACATAAGTGACTACACACATAACATTTGCACACACCAAAGTAAACAATTACATGCATACTAAACTAGGAGAAACGAGCATCTCATCATCTACTTCTTGTTGTCATGACACTTGTGGTTGCTCTGCTTCCGGCCGGATCCCTGGTCGTTTTGGGGAAGGAGGCACTTCCACATGTCAACGATCCGCTTGTACATCTTGTAGCTCTTGTATGCCTCCTTGGCCACGTACATGACATGAGTTGTGTCGAGTTTCTCCATCCAGGCCGAGTGCCAGGCACGCTTGTCCTTGTTGCAGGAATCCTTCACTTCTCTATAGTAGGGGTCTATGATGACCTTGGCGAGGTGAGCCAGTGAGTCCTTTTCATCCTTCTTGCTGCCCAGATCTTGTATTGGCCCCGGATGTCGACAAGATTCTAGCAGGCAATGCCTGAATTCTTGAGCACCTTTACATCGTTGGTGATGTCCACCGTAGCGAACATGTAGTGGGGGTTGTTGACAAACCTGGCAAAATGCTTTCAAGGCTTGTGGCCAGGCATTAGTGGTAGACGAGGACATGATTGCGCATGCACATCTAGGCGACGGCGACCTTGTGACAAGACTCGGCACGAGCGTGGGTGTACTCGAGGTCGAACCCGACCACCTTGTACTTTTCCGCAGCAAGCAATAGCTCGATGGGATTGACCGTTTTATGAGGCAGGTGCCACATCAAAGTCGTGAATTGGTTGTTTAAAAAATTACACAACCCTTTCATACATGCATGTTTGGGCCACATGCAGCCGGTGGTTGTCCTAGGACATTCACTCGCGTGTGATGCTTTCTGTGGGCCTGCGAGATCGTCGTCCATCACTTTGACCTACAGCCAGAGATGTTAATTTGACCAACAAGCTAGGATGATTCTTTTTTGTTTGTTTTACGATAGGAGTATATAGTACGCATCAAACAGGTGGGAGGGGACCAACATATATACTACATACGCATCATGAACACCTCACTCCGTGTGGGGACTTTCTGGTTTACGAGGCAGGTGCCACATCAAAGTTGTGCATTGGCTAGCTATTCAAACATCACACAACAACTCTTTAGGCAACATGCATGCAGGCAATGGTTATTGTAGGACACTCACTTGTGTGTGCCGCTTCCATCTGTGGGCCCGCGAGGTCGTCGTCCATGCATGCATCACTTTGACCTACATCGATCGAGAGAGGTTAATTTGACCATCAAGGAGGATTCTTTTTGGTGTGTGTTAAAGTAGGAGTATATAGTGAAGGAAATATGCCCTAGAGCCAATAATAAATTTATTATTTATTTCCTTAATTCATGATAAATGTTTATTATTCATGCTAAAATTGTATTAACTGGAAACTTAGTACATGTGTGAATACATAGACAAAACTTATAGTCCCTAGTATGCCTCTACTTGACTAGCTCATTAATCAAAGATGGTTATGTTTCCTAACCATAGACATGTGTTTTAATTTGATGAACAGGATCACATCATTAGGAAAATGATGTGATGGACATGACCCATCCGTTAGCTTAGCATTATGATCGTTACAGTTTCATTGCTACTGCTCTCTTCATGACTTATACATGTTCCTCAGACTATGAGATTATGCAACTACCGAATACTGGAGGAACACTTTGTGTTCTACCAAACATCACAACGTAAATGGGTGATTATAAAGGTGCTCTACAGGTGTCTCCGAAGGTGTTTGTTGGGTTGGCATAGATCGAGATTAGGATTTGTCACTCCGTGTTTCGGAGAGGTATCTCTGGGCCCTCTCGGTAATGCTCATCACTATAAGCCTTGCAAGCATTGTGACTAATGAGTTAGTTGTGGGATGAAGTATTACGGAACGAATAAAGGGACTTGCCGGTAACAAGATTTAACTAGGTATTGAGACACCGATGATCGAATCTCGGGGAAGTAACATACCGATGACAAAGGGAACAACGTATGTTGTTATGCGGTTTGACCGATAAAGGTCTTCGTAGAATATGTAGGAGCCAATATGAGCATCCAGGTTCCACTATTGGTTATTTACCAGAGATGTGTCTCGGTCATGTCTACATAGTTCTCGAACCCGTAGGGTCCGCACACTTAACGTTCGATGACGATATGTATTATGAGTTATGTGTTTTTGATGACCGAAGTTTGTTCGGAGTCCCGGATGGGATTACGGACGTGACAACGAGTCTCTAAATGGTCGAGACATAAAGATTGATATATTGGACGACTATATTCGGACACCGAAAATTTTCCAGAGAAGTTTTGGATAAATTCGGAGTGCCGGAGGGTTACCGGACCCCCCTGGGGGTAGTAATGGGCCTCGATGGGCCTTAGTGGAAAGAGAGGAGGGGTGCAGGAGGGCTGGCCGCACCCCCCCTTGAGTCTGAATAGGACAAGGGAAGGGGGGCGGCGCCCCCCTTTCCTTCTCCTCTCCTTCCTTCCCCCTCTCTCCTTCTTGGTGGAAACCTACTAGGACTTGGAGTCCTAGTAGGATTCCCCCTTTTTGGGGCGCACCAAGGAGGGCTGGCTGGCCTCCCCTCCCTCCTTTATATATGGGGGCAAGGGGGCACCCTAGAACACACAAATTGATCTTTTAGCCATGTGTGGTGCCCCCCTCCACAGTTACACACCTCGATCATACCGTTGCAGAGCTTAGGCCAAGCCCCGCGCCGGTAGCATCATCATCACAGTCACCATGCCGTCGTGCTGACGGAACTCACCCTCGGCCTCAACTGGATCAAGAGTACAAGGGACGTCATCGAGCTGAACGTGTGCTGAATGCGGATGTGCCGTACATTCGGTACTTGGATCGGTCAGATCGTGAAGACATACGACTACATCAACTACGTTGTCATAACGCTTCCGCTTTCGGTCTATGAGGGTACATGGACACACTCTCCCCCTCGTTGCAATGCATCACCTAGATAGATCTTGCATGATCGTAGGAATTTTTTTTGAAATTACCATGTTCCCCAACATATAGTACGCGTCAAAGAGGGGGAAGGGGACCAGCATATACTACACCTCATGAACCTCGCTCCGTGTGGGACTTTACGGTTTTTTAGGCAGGTGCCACATCAAAGTTGTGCATTTTGGGTATTCAAACATCACAACCACATACACCTCCATACATATGTTTGGCCCACATGCAAGCGATGGCGGTTGTCCTTTGGCACTCAGTCACGCGGTTAACGGCGATATCAATGCTTTCCATATATGTCCCCGCTTGGTCCATCTCACTTTGATCGACAATGAGAGAGGTTAATTTGACTTAGGAGGTGATTAATTTTTTGTTTGTATTACAATATATAGGTCATCCTATGAGATTACATAATATAGTTTGAGCGCATGCATGTGTACGCATGAATCCCTCCCAACGGATCGAAGTGAGGGGCAGCACACGGCGCGTCATGAACCGATCTTGCTCAGTGTGGGGACTGTACAATTTTTTACACAGGCACCACATCAATGTTGTGCATGGTATTCAAACATGCATGCATCACCTCCATACAGATATATGTTTGGGACACATGCATGCAGTGGTTGTCTATGGACAGTGCCCTTCCTCACGTGGTTATCAGCGACAAGCCTATATATTCGTGGGCCCGCGTGGATGTCCATGATCACTTTGACCGACAACGAGAGAGGTTACCATGGTAGATTCTTCTTCTTTGGTTCGTGTTACCGTAGTATTGGTCATGGTGAGATTCCAGACCTAAGTTTGAGCACACACGTAGGTACACATGAATCTCCGTCACCAGCTTGAAGTGGGGTGATGTACATACTACGCATCGTGAACCCTCACTCCGTGTGGGGATTTTCTGGTTCCAAAGCACGGTGCCACATCAAAGTTGTGCATTGGTTATTCAAACATCACAACACACTCCATACATATATGTTAGGCCACATGTAGGTAGTGGTTGTCTTTAGGTACTACTCCCTTGCATGGTTATCAACGATCTAGCCCATCTGAACCTCCGTGGGCTACTTCGCACTTCCTGAACCTCCGTGGTGTTGGGTATGTCTGGTTAATTTGCGAGGCACATGTGCCACATCAAAGTTGTGAATTGGGTATTTAAATATCATAGCACCCTTTTCATACATATAGTTGGGATACCCGCATGTGGTTCGTATGTGGTCTCACCCATCTCGCGCCACATGCACACATTTGTGGGCCCGCACACGGTCCACCTTTGACTGGAAGCAAAAGGGGGACGGAGTTTTACCATGATGGACTCCTATAGGTTTAGTGTTACGCAGGGTGATATGTTAGACCTAGCTATTTGGGGGCATGCATCATATCTAGGATTCCCCTCCCGCTGACACGAAGTGGGGGGAGACTAGCAATACTCTGCGCTTTGTGAGACAACTGGCACATCAAAGTTGTGCATTGGGTATTTGAACATCAAACCACCCTTTTCATACATATTTTTGGTCCACATGCAAGTGTGTTTGTGTTCTGACCCTTTCCCGTGTTATTTTTGCCAAATTTATAAACAGTAGACAGGTCGGATGACGCAACACACACGGTTCCCTCAGACTACTCATGTGCCACGCCCGTGCCCCTGTCACTCACATCAGCACAGTACATTGGGCACCATGAGACTTCCCTCGCAATCTCAAAAATATCTACCCCACCTGGATGGTTTTTTCAGTTTGATACGATTATTATGTTTTGACATGTGCGTCATTTGTTGCCCCCGCTCCTACCTAAATCGCTCAAAAATATCTACCCGCATGGAGGGGTTTTCTGTGTGATAGCACACAGTTATTACATTTGGACCGTGTGTGATGTTGTTTGCTTCCCCTCCCACTTGCATCCCTCAAAAATATCTAGCCGTCTGGAGGGTTTTTCTATTTGATAATACACGGTTATTATGTTTCAACCATGTGTGATGTCTGTTGTTCCCGCTCCTGCCTGCATCCCCTCGAAAATATCAACCCGGCTGGAGGGTTTTTCTGTTTGATAGCACACAGTTGTTATTTTAGGACCGTGTGCGATGTTTGTTGCTCGATCCCTTCATCCAATTTTTCAATAGCCCCAACATTTTACTCCTTCCTAGTAAAATTTTCAGTACATGCATCATTTCCTCAAACACCACTTTGCCCCCCTCCACACCCCCAAAACTCTGTGCGCGCGTGCACACACACACCACCACCACCCCTCCCTCGCTCGAAACCCTAGCAAGGTCGCTGCCATCGCCACTGCAAGGCCTCCATTGTCAACATCTACCGGTTTTCCTGTGCAACTTACCCACCGATCTCCATACCCTAGCCGCCCTGAGTTTCTTAGAGGAAGACTGCCAAACGCCCCCTTTCCCATAGATCCCCATCCCCCACTCCAAAGTGATGCAGCCTAAGCTCGGCTAGGCTTCCCGTGGAGCTCGAGGAGCGAATGGCCCAAAAGAGGTATATCACGGCCTCTTTGCCCAACATCGCCCAAGTGACCGCCGAGGAAGCTCACGACATTACTGGCCGCAGGCTCTCAATCAGGTGGCTAGAGTATGCTGGTATGTCACGGACGCCGGCTATGACATCGAGGTCGCCGATAGTGATGGCCTGACGCGGGCTATGTCATAGGTTAAGTGTCCCACCCGCAACCCTTGGGTTCAACCACTGTCGGTGTCATCCATGTCCCCGCCGTTGATCTCCTCTGGCTTGCTGTCAATAATTTGCCATCCTACATCGCCAACAAGCCCCTTTTGTCATTTCTAAAGGACACATTCTGCGACGCTGGCTTGGGATCCTCAGCTGCCAAGTCAGACCTCATCTACATCGACCACGAGGAGGGCACCCTATCCGGTTCTTCCAATGGGAAAGAGCCCGTATGCGACATCAGGGAGGGCACCCTACAGTCGTACTCTTCTAAGGGGAAGGAGCCCATCTACGACAACATGGAGTGCACCCAGAGTCCGAGCTCTTGATATCTACTACACAACCTTCTTCTTGTAGACTCGTGTTGGGCCTCCAAGCGCAGAGTTCTGTAGGACAGTAGCAAATTTCCCTCAAGTGGATGACCTAAGGTTTGTCAATCCGTGGGAGGTGTAGGATGAAGATGGTCTCTCTCAAACAACCCTGCAACCAAATAACAAAGAGTCTCTTGTGTCCCCAACACACCCAATACAATGGTAAATTGTATAGGTGCACTAGTTTGGCGAAGAGATGGTGATACAAGTGCAATATGGATGGTAGATATAGGTTTTTGTAATCTGAAAATATAAAAACAGCAAGGTAGCAAGTGGTAAAAGTGAGCGAAAACGGTATTGCAAAGCTTAAAAACAACGCCTAGGGTTCATACTTTCACTAGTGCAAGCTCTCTCAACAATAATAACATAATTGGATCATATAACAATCCCTCAACATGCAACAAAGAGTCACTCCAAAGTCACTAATAGCGGAGAACAAACAAAGAGATTATTGTAGGGTACGAAACCACCTCAAAGTTATTCCTTCCGATCAATCCATTGGTCTATTCCTATAAGTGTCACAAACAGCCCTAGAGTTCGTAGTAAAATAACACCTTAAGACACACATCAACCAAAACCCTAATGTCACCTAGATACTCCAATGTCACCACAAGTATCTGCGGGTTTGATTATACGATGTGCATCACACAATCTCAGATTCATCTATTCAACCAACACAAAGAACTTCAAAGAGTGCCCCAAAGTTTCTACTGGAGAGTCAAGATGAAAAGGTGTGCCAACCCCTATGCATAAGTTCACAAGGTCACCGAACCCGAAAGTTGATCACCAAAACATACATCAAGTGGATCATGAGAATATCCCATTGTCACCACACATAAGCACATGCAAGACATACATCAAGTGTTCTTGAAAGTGCTAGTTATCGACTAGAGGGGAGGTGAATAGGCGATTTTTATGAAAGTCTTCAAAACACGGTGGCTTTGAAGACAAACAAGTAATAGAACCTATATGATATGCAGCGGAATGTAAACTACACTAGACTAGCAATAGTCAAGCAGACAATAGAGTGGAAGCACGAAGACTAACTGCAGCTAGGTAGACGGGATCAGAAAGGAAGACAGTATGAAGCCAAACAGATATAAGTCTTCGCACAATGAAGTCAAATGACTTGAGTAGGCAAGCAATGACTTCACAGAGACAAACTAAAAAGCAAGAAGAGTAAGGGATAGAACCAGTTGCTTGACGAAGATAAGGATTTGGTAGACCAGTTCCAGTTGCTGTGATAACTGTACGTCTGGTTAGGGAGGCTGAGATTGAACTCAGAAGACCGTGTTCTCACCTTATTCCCTTTGAGCTAAGGACACCCAGTCCTCGCTCAATCACTCTGGTAATTCTTCAAGGTAGACTTCCAAACCTTCATAGACTACGTTCACCGGCAATCCACAATGACTCCTGGATGCTCAGAACGCGACGCCTAACTGGCTGGAGGATTGACAGTCCTCAAGTGTAACAAGTCTTCAGATCACGCGGACAGAAAGACTTCAGTGATGCCTAACACTCTTTGGCTCTGGGTGTTTTGGGCTTAGTCCTCGCAAGGAACTCTCTCTCAAATGCTTCGGAGGTGGGTTGCTCTCTAATGACAAAAGTCATGCACTAACTCTGAGCAGCCACCAATTTATGGTGTAGGGGGTGGGCTATTTATAGCCAAGTGGTAACCCGATGATTTTTCCGAAATGACCCTGGGTCACTAAGGAACCGACACGTGTCTATGTCGGATTTCAAACACACGTGGCAGCTTGACTTGGGCTACAAGCAAAGTTGACTCATCCAGCTCTGGATAAGATTTTCTCTCATTGTCTTTGCTCGAAGACATAGGATTTGGTTGAATCACATTAGTTACTCTGAGTTTGTTCACTTGGACCCCACTTAACAGTACGGTGGTTCCTATGACTCAATAAATAATAAAGGAAACAATGAAACAACTATGTCTTCGCATTCCATAGTCTTCAAGTGAATATCTTCACACATCATAATCTTTATCGTGAATGTCTTCACGAACCACCATTGTCTTTAGTGTCTTCACACATTTTTAGGGGTCATCTCTGGTAGGTAAACCAAATCAATGAGGGACTACTACCTGTGTTATCCTGCAATTCTCACAAACACATTTGTCCCTCAACCACGTTTGTCGTCAATACTCTAAAACCAACTAGGGTTGGCACTAGATGCACTTACAATCTCCCCCTTTTTGGTTATTGATGACAAACTGGTTGAAGTTTTCAACGGGGATAAAAGTATGTGAAAGTTCAGGGTTATAAGCATTGTCTTCATAGATTAGAAGAGGCTCCCCCTGAAGATGTGCATATAAGTAGTTTGCTTTTAAATGCTAATGCACATCGCAGGTTTTGCTTTGTGGAGACCATCTTCAATCATGAAGACAATTCATCATGCATATATGAAAGTAATGAAGATAATGATATGCATAATGAAAAATAGACGCCTGCAGGATGACTTCATGCGGAATTTATCATCGCATCACAAAGTAGCAGCATAAGTAGCAGATGACCATCAAGTTTAAGTGTTACAACTCAAAAACCAAACAGTTTCAAAACGAGAGTTGCAAGCACTTAGCAAAAATAAGGCAACTACCCCATATGGACCCGCTTGAAGACTACCAACCTCATATGCTTCTCCCCCTTTTGTCAGTAAGGACCAAAAAGGTTTGAAGACATAGAGTTTCTACGCCTTCCCAGGTGGAGATGATGTTGGAGCAGCAGGATCGGTGTTGGAGTTGGGTGGTGCAAACGGGCTTGGTGCAGCATCTTGACACAGTGAAGCTAATGCTGGTGAAGTGGCATCGTCTTCTTGTTCATCGACGACTCTCGCAACAACAGTTGCAGCTGAAGATGAGTACTCAGAATCTTCAATAGACGGTGTTCGACGCCAACTTGCAGATTGCGGTGGCCTGGAGTAAAACTTGAATCTCTCAGTGAAGCCATCTTCGCGAAGATCATCTTTAGAGCAGAGCAATGTAAGGCTCTTCCAGGACTGCCGACAGGCTTCATGTGCAACGAAGGAGTTCTTGGTGGCCAGGTTTCGAATGCGACTGACGTCCACCAGAAGACTCTGCATTTGGAATTTTAGCCATTCATGGTGCTTATCCTGCTTCTGATGCAAAGATACCAGAAGCTCACGGTCGTTGAGGACACGTGGTCGCTTCCTAGGCCTTTGAGCAATTGTGCCGGCAGTGGCTTCAGTATTGGCGCGATGCGGCATACTCAGGTTGCCAGTCAGGGGATAGTCAGGAGTAGCAGAGTTTGGTCTGTGAATGCCTTCAATAGGTTGAGTGAAGCTTTGATATTCAACATTCTGAAGATAGAGTGGCTTCTTTGCTGGATTAGAGTAGATGGCTTCATAGGACATGCCAACTTCAGGAATGAATGCGACATGATTGCATGCTGAAGGTTGATAGTCAACAGTGGAATGAAGCTTCATCAGGCGCATAATCCAGGGAGCATAAAACTTCAAGACAAATAGATCAATTCCAGAAGCAACAAGCTGGCGGATGAAGAAATCCTGATTATTGAATCTGATGTCATTGACTATATAGAAGACCAATGCCTTCATGGCACCTTCGAGTTTAGCTTCAGAAGAGTTGCCTTTGGTAGGCCATAGAGTACGCCTCAGAATGTGATATACTGTGCGGGGTAAGTACTCTAGGTCTTTAACAAAGAACTCTTTTGGGTATTCAGTGTCTTGGGGCAATGGCTTCATCAAGCTCAGCATCTGGCTCATGTTGGGCTCTGGCTTCTGAAAGATGCTCTGTAGTTCATTTTGATAGAGCTGAGAACCTGGTTCATACAACTCACTAGGAGTGGGTAAGGAAGTAAGCTCAATGATGTCCTAAGCTTTGGCTTCATGATGAACATCACATGTCATCCACTCAAGGATCCAAGTCTTCTGATCCCTGTTGTAGCCACGAATGTGCAAGGTAGCGTAGAACTACAACAGAAGATCTTTGTTCCAGTGCTCCTTGTCAGTCACAAATGATAGCAACCCAGCATCTCTGAAACAGTCAAGGGCCTCTTCAAGGCATGGCAGCCCAGCAACAGCATCACAATCCAGACGCTTATGAGGAAAAATCTAGTCTTGGTTGTATAAGATGTAAGGGTAATAGCTTCATTGCTGACGGCTCCTAAACCTGTCAAAGGAGATCTTGGGATTCGTCTATGGGTTCTTGGTGCTGTCAAAGAATGTGTTGTGCTCTCTGAAGCTGAGCACACTGAGTGAGCCATGTGTTGTTGCAGCACTAGGAAGCCTTGGCAGTCTTGGCTTTGGCTTCAAAGTTTGAGGCCTCTGCTCCACATGATAATCATATTGTGGCCTTGGAGCAGTGGGTGGAACCATTATAGGCCATCTGACAGTTACCAACTCACCTTGATAGAATGCGCGTTCCATGGTATGAGGCCTTGGTGAAGGAACGGCGTCATCAGAAGTGATTGGCTGCTCAATGTTGTCAGTTGCTGCATTGGCTTCGGGCTCCACATTTTCAGCCATGACAGTGTCATTGGCTTCAGTGGTGTTGTTGGTGGCAGCCACATTGGTTTCAACCTCCATCTCTTCAGCGACTGGAGGGTCTGGCACAAGCATATTCTCGGCTTGTATGACTGGATCACTAGCAGGGGGAGTAGCTTCTCTCTCTTCTTCTTTTTCTTCATCGGTTGATGCAGCCGGAATGTCTTCAGCAGGTTTGGCTTTAGACTCATGAGCAGCCACAGAGGGGATGGCATCAGGGAACACTTGACGTGCTACTGAGCCAGTCGGTTGCACATCCTCTTTTGGTATGCTTGACATGGATGCCTGAGACCTGGGACCTTTGCGAAGCCTCCGGGAGGAAGGCGACGCCTTTGGTGAAGGGATTGTGAAATCAAAGTCGTCAGGACTTTCTTGCTGAGTCTCAAGCACCGGAGTGGTGACTTGAGTTGGAGGAGTGCGCAGAATAGCTTCATCATCCATTGGCATATCTTGAGTGATTGGCGTCATGGGACGAGGAGTCAGAGGACGGCCAATACTGATTAATTCACTGCTCGTTGGAGCAGGCGATGATACCATGGGATTTGGTTCGATCTGAGGAAGGACTTCATCATCATTCACATTGTCTTCACGACCAATGTCTTCAACTGCGTTGGGGTTAGAGTTGGAACTTCTTCATTTTTTGGAGCCTCTGTGGAAGCAGGATCATTGATCACGAGGCGGCGCTCGCGGTTGGTAGAGGCAGGGAGAGCGACAGAGATTGGTTCAACAATGAGGGGCTCTGGGGCGGTAGCACACTCTTTTCTTGAAGACTTTGAAGCCTTTGACTTCAATTTCTTCTTGGAGGGAGTAGTGTCAGGAGCTTCTTGAAGCTTTCTCTTCCTGGCTTCAGCCTCAACTTGCCTTGTCTTCTTCTTCTCAGAAGCTGCTAAGGGGACCTTTGGCTTCGAGCCAGTCATGCTAGTAGGGAAGACAATGCTTGGTTGTCCTTTCCTTGGAGCGTTGGGATTAGCTTCAACAAGCTTCTTGTTTTTCTTGGCAACCATCTTGGGGTCGATGCCAGGACGCCCAAGAGCCTTTCTCTTTTCAGCTTCATTGTGTGCTTGCACACATTTCTGTGCATAGTACTCATGCGCTCGCGTGAGCCTTTGGCTTCTTCACGCTTCTTGTTGAATTCTGCCTTGAGGTCTTGCATCATCTTCTTGAAGATTTGCGCATTAGCCACGCTGAGCTTGTCCATGTGCTTCTTGAAGTGCGCCTTCTCATAATCAATCTTGTTCTTGAGCTCGGCAATTTTTTGAGCCAAGGCAAGTTCATTTGCAATGGCTCTGTAAAAGGTGACGCTGATGTCCACTGGCAGCTGTAGATCATCAAGGTTGATGCTTTAGTCCTCAAACCATTCATCAATGAAGTTGTTCAGAATATCAACATCGAATAGAGGCAGGGCCTTGAAGATGTCAGTCTCCTATTTGCTCTTGATCAACTATTCTAGAGCATCATCTGCAAGATCTTCATCACTTGACAGATCAATGGTGTTTTCTTCATTACGCAGAATGGTAGTAGGAGTGAGTGCTTGCCCAGAGACCTTCTTGGGCTTTGGCTTCTTGGTCCTCTTGGAGATGCGGGACAGATCTTCAAATTGCACACTAGTTTCAGGAGGTGCAGTATTCAATGGCTTCTTCGATGAAGCTTTTGGAGCAGCAACAATAGAGGGCTTTGAATCTTTTGACTTCTTCTTCTGCTTCGGTGGTGCGGGAGCATCTTCAGAGTCTGCATCTTCAGCAGATTGCTCCACTGTGGCCCTCTGGGCAGCAATGTGAGATAGAAGCCCATCAAAGTTAGTGAAGAGGCCAATTCTGTTCTCATTGGCTTCACGGGTGCCATTAGACCTTGGAGCTGACGGACCAGGGTTGAAGTCGAGTCCGAACTCCTTCTTGCTCTTTGTGGCAGACCCCTTGGCAAATTGGAAGTTGCTGTTGGGGAACGTTGTAGAAAAAAATAAATTCTACGCTTCACCAAGATCAATCTATGGAGTCATCTAGCAACGAGATAGAGGAGTGCATCTACATACCCTTGTAGATCGCGCGGAAGCGTTCAAGACAACGGGGTTGAGGGAGTCGTACTCGTTGTGATCCAAATCACCGATGATCCTAGTGCCGAACGGACGGCACCTCCGCGTTCAACACACGTACGGTTGGGGAGACGTCTCCTCCTTCTTGATCCAGCAAGGGGGAGGGAGAGGTTGATGGAGATCCAGCAGCACGACGGCGTGGTGGTGGAAGCAGCGGCGATCTCGGCAGGGCTTCGCCAAGCACTACGAGAGGGAGAGGTGTTGCAGAGGGAGAGGGAGGCGCCAGGGACTTGGGTGCGGCTGCCCTCCCTCCCCCCTCTTTATATAGGGGCCAGGGGGCGCCGGCCCCCTAGAGATTGGATCTCAAGGGGGGGCGGCCAAGGGGGGTGGCTTGCCCCCAAGCCAAGTGGGGCGCCCCTACCCCTAGGGTTTCCAACCCTAGGCGCAGGGGGGCCCAAGGGGGGCGCACCAGCCCACCAAGGGCTGGTTCCCCTTCCCACTTCAGCCCATGGGGCCCTCCGGGATAGGTGGCCCCACCCGGTGGACCCCCGGGACCCTTCCGGTGGTCCTGGTACAATACCGGTGATTCCCGAAACTTTCCCGATGGCCGAAACTGGACCTCCTATAAATAATTCTTCACCTCCGGACCATTCCGGAACTCGTCGTGACGTCCGGGATCTCATCCGGGACTCCAAACAACTTTTGGGTTACCGCATACTAGTATCTCTACAACCCTAGCGTCACCGAACCTTAAGTGTGTAGACCCTACGGGTTCGGGAGACATGCAGACATGACCGAGACGACTCTCCGGCCAATAACCAACAGCAGGATCTAGATACCCATGTTGGCTCCCACATGTTCCACGATGATCTCATCGAATGAACCACAATGTCGAGGATTCAAGTAATCCCGTATACAATTCCCTTTGTCAATCGGTATGTTACTTGCCCGAGATTCGATCGTCGGTATCCTAATACCTCGTTCAATCTCGTTACCGGCAAGTCACTTTACTCGTACCGTAATGCATGATCCCGTGACCAACCACTTAGTCACATTGAGCTCATTATGATGATGCATTACCGAGTGGGCCCAAAGATACCTCTCCGTCATACGGAGTGATAAATCCCAGTCTCGATCCGTGTCAACTCAACAGATACTTTTGGAGATACATGTAGTATACCTTTATAGTCACCCAATTACGTTGTGACGTTTGGTACACCCAAAGAACTCCTACGGCATCCGGGAGTTACACGATCTCATGGTCTAAGGAAATGATACTTGACATTGGAAAAGCTCTAGCAAACGAACTACACGATCTTGTGCTATGCTTAGGATTGGGTCTTGTCCATCACATCATTCTCCCAATGATGTGATCCCGTTATCAATGACATCCAATGTCCATGTTCAGGAAACTGTGACCATCTATTGATAAACGAGCTAGTCAACTAGAGGCTCACTAGGGACATGTTGTGGTCTATGTATTCACACATGTATTACGATTTCCGGATAACACAATTATAGCATGAATAAAAGACAATTATCATGAACGAGGAAATATAATAATAACCATTTTATTATTGCCTCTAGGGCATATTTCCAACAGTCTCCCACTTGCACTAGAGTCAATAATCTAGTTACATTGTGATGAATCAAACACCCATAGAGTTCTGGTGTTGATCATGTTTTGCTCGCGGAAGAGGTTTAGTCAACGGATCTGCGACATTCAGATCCGTATGCACTTTGCAAATATCTATGTCTCCATCTTGAACATTTGCATGAATGGAGTTGAAGCGACGCTTGATGTGCCTGGTCTTCTTGTGAAACCTGGGCTCCTTGGCAAGGGCAATAGCTCTAGTGTTGTCACAGAAGAGTGTTATCGGCCCCGACGCATTAGGTATGACTCCTAGGTCGGTGATGAACTCCTTCACCCATATTGCTTCATGCGCTGCCTCCGAGGCTGCCATGTACTCCACTTCACATGTAGATCCAGCCACCACGCTTTGCTTGCAACTGCACCAGCATACTGCCCCACCATTCAAAATATACACGTATCCTGTTTGTGACTTAGAGTCATCCAGATCTGTGTCAAAGCTAGCGTCGACGTAACCCTTTACGACGAGCTCTTCGTCACCTCCATATACGAGAAACATATCCTTAGTCCTTTTCAGGTACTTCAGGATATTCTTGACCGCTGTCCAGTGTTCCATGCCGGGATTACTTTGGTACCTTCCTACCAAACTTATGGCAAGGTTTACATCAGGTCTGGTACACAGCACGGCGTACATGATAGACCCTATGGCTGAGGCATAGGGGACGACACTCATTTTTTCTCTATCTTCTACCATGGTCGGACATTGAGTCGAGCTCAATTTCACACCTTGCAACATAGGCAAGAACCCCTTCTTGGACTGATCCATATTGAACTTCTTCAATATCTTATCAAGATATGTGCTTTGTGAAAGACCTATGAGGCGTCTCGATCTATCTCTATAGATCTTGATGCCTAATATGTAAGCAGCTTCTCCAAGGTCCTTCATTGAAAAACACTTATTCAAGTAGGCCTTAATGCTGTCCAAAAGTTCTATATCATTTCCCATCAAAAGTATGTCATCCACATATAATATGAGAAATGCTACAGAGCTCGCACTCACTTTCTTGTAAACGCAGGCTTCTCCATAAGTCTGCATAAACCCAAACGCTTTGATCATTTCATTAAAGCAAATGTTCCAACTCCGAGATGCTTGCACCAGCCCATAGATGGAGCGCTAGAGCTTGCATACCTTGTTAGCATTTTTAGGATCGACAAAACCCTCCGGCTGCATCATATACAGTTCTTCCTTAAGATGACCGTTAAGGAATGCCGTTTTGACGTCCATTTGCCATATCTCATAATCATAGTATGCGGCAATTGTTAACATGATTCGGACGGACTTCAGCTTCGCTACGGGAGAGAAAGTCTCATCGTAGTCAACCCCTTGAACTTGTAGATAACCCTTAGCGACAAGTCGAGCTTTATAGATGGTAAGATTACCATCCGCGTCCGTCTTCTTCTTAAAGATCCATTTGTTTTCTATCGCTCGCCGATCATCGGGCAAGTCTGTCAAAGTCCATACTTTGTTTTCATCCATGGATCCTATCTCGGATTGCATGGCTTCAAGCCATTTGCTGGAATCTGGGACCGCCATTGCTTCTTCATAGTTCGAAGGTTCACCGTTGTCTAACAACATGATTTCCAGGACAGGGTTGCCATACCACTCTGGTGTGGAACGTGTCCTCGTGGACCTATGAAGTTCAGTAGTAACTTGATCTGAAGTACCTTGATCATCATCATTAGTTTCCTCTCTTGTTAGTGCAGGCACCACAAGAACATCTTCCTCAGCTGCGCTACTTTCAAGAGGTAGTACTTCATCAAGTTCCACTTTCCTCCCACTTACTTCTTTCGAGAGAAACTCTTTCTCCAGAAAGGACCCATTCTTGGCAACAAAGATCTTGCCTTCAGATCTGAGGTAGAAGGTATACCCAATGGTTTCTTTAGGGTATCCTATGAAGACACATTTTTCCGACTTGGGTTCAAGCTTTTGAGGTTGAAGTTTCTTGACATAAGCATCGCATCCCCAAACTTTTATAAACGACAGCTTAGGTTTCTTCCCAAACCATAATTCATACGGTGTCGTCTCAACGGATTTAGACGGTGCCCTATTTAAAGTGAATGTAGCTGTCTCTAGAGCGTATCCCCAAAATGATAGCGGTAAATCGGTGAGTGACATTATAGATCGCACCATATCCAATAGAGTGCGATTACGACGTTCGGACACACCGTTACGCTGAGGTGTTCCAGGCGGCGTGAGTTGTGAAACGATTCCACATTTCCTTAAGTGCGTACCAAATTCGTGACTTAAATATTCTCCCCCACGATCTGATCGTAAGAACTTTATCTTTTGGTCACGTTGATTCTCTACCTCATTCTGAAATTCCTTGAACTTTCAAAGGTCTCAGACTTGTGTTTCATCAAGTAGACATACCCATATCTACTCAAGTCGTCAGTGAGAGTGAGAACATAACGATATCCTCCACGAGCCTCAACGCTCATTGGACCGCACACATCAATATGTATGATTTCCAATAAGTTGGTTGCTCGCTCCATTATTCCGGAGAACGGAGTCTTGGTCATTTTGCCCATAAGGCATGGTTCGCATGTGTCAAATGATTCGTAATCAAGAGACCCCAAAAGTCCATCAGCATGGAGCTTCTTCATGCGTTTGACACCAATGTGAGCATGGCGGCAGTGCCACAAGTATGTGGGACTATCGTTATCAACTTTACATCTTTTGGTATTCACACTATGAATATGTGTAACATCACGTTCGAGATTCATTAAGAATAAACCATTGACCAGCGGGGCATGACCATAAAACATATCTCTCATATAAATAGAACAACCATTATTCTCGGATTTAAATGAGTAGCCATCTCGCATTAAACGAGATCCAGATACAATGTTCATGCTCAAAGCTGGTACTAAATAACAATTATTGAGGTTTAAAACTAATCCCGTAGGTAAATGCAGAGGTAGCGTGCCGACGGCGATCACATCGACCCTGGAACCATTCCCGACGTGCATCGTCACCTCGTCCTTCGCCAGTCTCCGCTTATTCCACAGCTCCTGCTTTGAGTTACAAATATGAGCAACTGCACCGGTATCAAATTCCCAGGAGCTACTACGAGTACTAGTAAGGTACACATCAATTACATGTATATCACATATACCTTTGGTGTTGCCGGCCTTCTTGTCCGCTAAGTATTTAGGGCAGTTCCGCTTTCAGTGTCCCTTTCCCTTGCAATAAAAGCACTCAGTCTCAGGCTTGGGTCCATTCTTTGGCCTCTTCCCGGCAGCTAGCTTACCGAGCGCGGCAACTCCCTTGCCGTCCTTCTTGAAGTTCTTCTTACCCTTGCCTTTCTTGAAACTAGTGGTTTTATTGACCATCAACACTTGATGTTCCTTTTTGATTTCCACCTCTGCTGATTTCAGCATTGAAAATACTTCAGGAATAGTTTTCACCATCCCCTGCATATTGTAGTTCATCACAAAGCTCTTGTAGCTAGGTGGGAGCGACTGAAGGATTCTGTCAATGATCGCCTCGTCCAGGAGGTTAATTTCTAGCTGGGACAAGCGGTTGTGCAACCCAGACATTTTGAGCATGTGCTCACTGACAGAACTATTTTCCTCCATCTTACAACTGTAGAACTTGTCGGAGACTTCATATCTCTCGACCCGGGCATGAGCTTGGAAAACCATTTTCAGCTCTTCGAACATCTTATATGCTCCGTGTTGCTCAAAACGCTTTTGGAGCCCCGGTTCTAAGCTTTAAAGCATGCCTCACTGAACGAGGGAGTAATCATCAACACGTGACTGCCAAGCGTTCATAACGTCTTGGTTCTCTGGGATGGGTGCTTCACCTAGCGGTCCTTCTAGGACATATGCTTTCTTGGCAGCTATGAGGATGATCCTCAGGTTCCGGACCCAGTCCGAATAGTTGCTGCCATCATCTTTCAGCTTGGTTTTCTCTAAGAACGCGTTGAAGTTGAGGTTGACATGTGCGTTGGCCCTTTGATCTACAAGACATTTTGCAAAGGTTTTTAGACTAAGTTCATGATAATTAAGTTCATCTAATCAAATTATTTAATGAACTCCCACTCAGATTAGACATCACTCTAGTCATCTAAGTGATACATGATCCGACTCGACTAGACCGTGTCCGATCATCACGTGAGACAGACTAGTCATCATCGGTGAACATCTCCATGTTGATCGTATCTTCCATACGACTCATGTTCGACCTTTCGGTCTCTTGTGTTCCGAGGCCATGTCTGTACATTCTAGGCTTGTCAAGTCAACCTAAGTGTTTTGCATGTGTAAATCTGTCTTACACCCGTTGTATGTGAACGTTAGAATCTATCACACCCGATCATCACGTGGTGCTTCGAAACAACGAACTTTCGCAACGGCGCACAGTTAGGGGGAACACTTTCTTGAAATTATTATAAGGGATCATCTTATTTACTACCGTCGTACTAAGAAAATAAGAAGCAAAACATGATAAACATCACATGCAATCAAATAGTGACATGGTATGGCCAATATCATATTGCTCCTATGATCTCCATCTTCAGGGCGCCATGATCATCTTCGTCACCGGCATGACACCATGATCTCCATCATCATGATCTCCATCATCGTGTCTTCATGAAGTTGTCATGCCAATGATTACTTATACTTCTATGGCTAACGTGTTTAGCAATAAAGTAAAGTAATTTACATGGTGTTATTCAATGACACGCAGGTCATACAAAAATAAAGACAACTCCTATGGCTCCTGCCGGTTGTCATACTCATCGACATGCAAGTCGTGATTCCTATTACAAGAACATGATCAATCTCATACATCTCATATATCATTCATCACATCCTTTTGGCCATATCACATCACAAGGCATATGCTGCAAAAACAAGTTAGACGTCCTCTAATTGTTGTTGCATGCTTTTACGTGGCTTCTATAGGTTTCTAGCAAGAACGTTTCTTACCTACGTAAAACCACAACGTGATATGCCAATTTCTATTTACCCTTCATAAGGACCCTTTTCATCGAATCCGCTCCAACTAAAGTGGGAGAGACAGACACCCGCTAGCCACCTTATGCAACTAGTGCATGTCGACCGGCGGAACTGCCTCACGTAAGCGCACGTAAGGTCGGTCCGGGCCGCTTCATCCCACGATGCCGCCGAAGCAAGATAAGACTAGTAGTGGCAAGAAAATTAACAACATCTACGCCCACAACAAGTTTGTGTTCTACTCGTGCATAGAAACTACGCATAAACCTGGCTCTGATACCACTGTTGGGGAACGTTGTAGAAAAAAAAATTCTACGCTTCACCAAGATCAATCTATGGAGTCATCTAGCAACGAGATAGAGGAGTGCATCTACATACCCTTGTAGATCGTGTGGAAGCGTTCAAGACAACGGGGTTGAGGGAGCCATACTCGTTGTGATCCAAATCACCGATGATCCTAGTGCCGAACGGACGGCACCTCCGCGTTGAACACACGTACGGTTGGGAAGACGTCTCCTCCTTCTTGATCCAGCAAGGGGGAGGGAGAGGTTGATGGAGATCCAGCAGCACGACGGCGTGGTGGTGGAAGCAGCGGCGATCTCGGTAGGGCTCCGCCAAGCTCTACGAGAGGGAGAGGTGTTGCAGAGGGAGAGGGAGGCGCCAGGGACTTGGGTGCGGCTGCCCTCCCTCCCCCCTCTTTATATAGGGGCCAGGGGAGCACCGTCCCCCTAGAGACTGGATCTCAAGGGGGGCGGCCAAGGGGGGTGGCTTGCCCCCCAAGCCAAGTGGGGCGCCCCCACCCCTAGGGTTTCCAACCCTAGGTGCTTGGGGGGGGGGGGCACCAGCGAACTAGGGGCTGGTTCTCCTTCCCACTTCAGCCCATGGGGCCCTCCGGGATAGGTGGCCCCACCCGGTGGACCCCCGGGACCCTTCCGGTGGTCCCGGTACAATACCGGTGACTCCCGAAACTTTCCCGATGGCCGAAATTGGACTTCCTATATACAATCATTCACCTCCGGACCATTCCGGAACTCCTCGTGACGTCCGGGATCTCATCCGGGACTCCGAACAACTTTCGGGCTACCGCATACTAGTATCTCTACAACCCTAGCGTCACCGAACCTTAAGTGTGTAGACCCTACGGGTTCGGGAGACATGCAGACATGACCGAGACGACTCTCCGGCCAATAACAAACAGCGGTATCTAGATACCCATGTTGTCTCCCACATGTTCCATGATGATCTCATCGAATGAACCACGATGTCGAGGATTCAAGTAATCCCGTATACAATTCCCTTTGTCAATCGGTACGTTACTTTCCCGAGATTCGATCGTCGGTATCCTAATACTTCGTTCAATCTCGTTACCGGCAAGTCACTTTACTCGTACCGTAGTGCATGATCCCGTGACCAACCACTTAGTCACATTGAGCTCCTTATGATGATGCATTACCGAGTGGGCCCAGAGATACCTCTCCGTCATATGGAGTGACAAATCCCAGTCTCGATCCGTGTCAACTCAACAGATACTTTCGGAGATACATGTAGTATACCTTTATAGTCACCCAGTTACGTTGTGACGTTTGGTACACCCAAAGCACTCCTACGGCATCGGGAGTTACACGATCTCATGGTCTAAGAAATGATACTTGACATTGGAAAAGCTCTAGCAAACGAACTACACGATCTTGCGCTATGCTTAGGATTGGGTCTTGTCCATCACATCATTCTCCCAATGATGTGATCCCGTTATCAATGACATCCAATGTCCATGGTCAGGAAACCGTGACCATCTATTGATAAACGAGCTAGTCAACTAGAGGCTCACTTGGGAAAAAGTTGGACTCATGGAGCAAACCTTCGATGGTGTGCCGAAGCAGAGCTTTCTGATGGTCAGGGATGAAGCGGTTCACCTCTATAATGGCCAAGAAGTCATGACGGAGCGGCAGCACTGGACTGACCACCATCTTATCTCTGACCAACCGATCTTCAGGCCCCAGCTCAATGGTCATGCCCTGAGGCAGGTACAGGACGACATTGACGGGGTAGTTCGCCATGGAAGAGCTCAGTGAGGGGGCGATGGGAGCGGAGGGAATGACAGGTGAAAGAGAGGGAGGCGTATCGGCAGGGGTATTTTGCCTCTTGGGAACCCAAATGCCACGACCCTGCCTCCGCTTGACCCAACAAGAAGATGCCACATGGCTAGGGTCACCACATGATCTGCATCAGATGGTACTAGTGATTTTACGGCCAGTCATGGGGCCGGGGTGGGTGAGGGGAAGGGAATCCTTAAAATCACTCTGGTTGATAGGATGCCGCTGGTTGATATTGAGTGGAGAGGACCGAGATAAGTTGCCACGATTATTATGAGAAGAATCTGCCGAAATTGATTTATCCATTGTTTCAGACGGCAATAAATCACACTGTCCAGGCGGCCTCCTAGCAGGGATGGGCCGGTGATCAGACTTCTTCTTGGGGGCCCATTTAAGGGAAATAACCTGGGCTCCCCAACAATCTCCAGAGAAGTGTCCCAGCCAACCACAAGAAACACACCACTTTAGCCCTGGGCAGTTATAATAAAAATGATTGGAAGAGTTGCATGTCGTGCATGTTTTGATGATCGAAAGGCTAGCCTCATTGTCGTATCGGTCACAATTTTGAGTGTCTCCATGCACTCCCAGATTGGTAGCCATGCATTGACAAGGTGCCTCAAAGCAATTATCACAAGGTTTTCCCGGACAATCATTTGATAGATGGCCCACAATGTCGCATATAGAACAAATACATAACCGCCCATAGATATAATCTAGTGTTGGTATGGAAGAGAGGGACCAAATGGTAGCAATGTGCGTAACGGAGTATCCAAACCGAAGTTGGTCCAAAATGTGATAGATCATAAATGTTGGAATGGAATCCCAATAAGATTGCTTAAAAGACTGACCTTCAAATCTCAGAGTAGACGGGGTGGGACGGTCGCCCACCAGGTTACAAGAAATTGTGCCCTGACAAACTGTATCCGTTAATAAATGCTGATTCTCCTGAAATGCCGTTGGCTCATTAAGCTGATGAATCGACCAAAATCCCCAAAGGAAAGACCCATCGCAGATTCGGATCCGTTAGTATCATTAATATCATTAAGACCATTAACTGCCTGTCCCAAGTTACCAAAATTTAGATTAGTGGCCGGAATGGACGTGGTGGTCATCGGCGGTAAGGATTCCGGCAGACCTTGGGGGGCCGAAGATGGCCCTCTGTCATGCGTATTATGGGCAGAGTCCAGATTCAAATGGCTATGAGGCCTTAAAAAGTCCAGAGAAGACCTGATAGCAACAGGTGAACGTCTAGCAATCTCATGCACATTCTCATCAGAGTGCCAAAAGTTGTCAATGGAAGCAGTGCCATGATCCCTGGCTCGAAAGAGCTGAAAGTGACAAATAAAATCTGGCCAGATGCGATCTTTGAGGTGGTATATGAAGTGACACCGAAAACCGAAAACGTTGATCACTTAGGGTTTGAACATTGAAGCCCGAAGATAAGCCTCCAATACAACATTGCAATGCCAAACCAACTGATTCCTCCGATAGAACGAAGGAGGCCGAAGAGAAGTAGACAACCAAGAAAAACTTCTTGGTACCATGGCCAGGGGAGAAATGAACCGTAGAGCCAAAACATCGACGCACCTGATCCGCAACCGCTAGGCCGGGGTTGAAGTCCCAATGCAGAAGACCCTCCATTGAAGTTGCCGGCCAAGATCTCCATTAGGGTAGTGGGAGAGCAGGTGGAGAGGAGAGGAGAGCCAAGATCTCCATCAATATGACATTAATATTGAACGACATTAGGGATTGGTATCTTTGGTTTTGTGGACTCGGTTGTGAGAGATACGGTAGTGGGCACGACATTTGAGCTAGATGAGGATGATGAGAACCAGGGCACCATTGTTTCTTTTGTTCTTCAAGATGCGGCTATCAATATGCGCCAAACTAGTTTTGGGCCCCAAGTATGGTTGCTTTATATTGGTTTTCCGCATGATTACCAGACTTCTCATTATATCCATAAGTCTGTGGACAAGTTTGGTGAGCTTATCACTTGGAATAATCCTAGAGGCGACAGGAAGTTTGTGTTGATCAAAGCTTGTGTTCTCAGTTTGCGTCGGGTGCCCAAAAGCTTTGTTATGCATCAGTTGGGTGGCGAGCACCGCTGCTGGACCGTCTGTGTCATAATTTTGCGCAGCAGCGACTGGAATGCTCATATCCCTGATGTGCCGCCAGCTGACATAGATCCGCCTCCGGCTGATGGAATCCCCCACCCCTTGTTCGGAGAAGGCCTCACTGCGGAGCAGATGTACCAAGCACAACTGCACAACTGGCTTGCGTAGAATGCTGCGCCAAATCAAGCAGATGATGCACCACAGCACAATGAGGTGCAAGGACATGATGTTCACTTTCACGCTGGTTGGGGTGCTTGGCCACCGTCTCCGCCACCGCTCAGATAACTTTCGTGCATGGTCGATCATCAAGGGTTGCAGAGTTCAGGATGGGATCTTACCTCCTAACAATCTTCGTGATAGTCCAGTGCGACTTGGAATGATTCCTTTCTCGCATATGACAGCTCGACTCGGTCAAACAATCTCAGACTCTTATATGTTGGTGCCAAGCAACATCTTTCATGCTCTGACAGTGGGTGAAAGTTCCGCTGCGTCTGAAAACATGATTGTCAATAGCCCGACTCCTTCTGCGGCCCTGGAAATTCATGTCTCTCTGTCTGCTACTGGTCTGCAGTTTTCTATGTCTGCACAGGGTGACATTGTCAATTCCATGCTGATTCATACAGGTTTCCCCACTATCAGACTTAATTCCTTACTCAGGTCTGCAATTATGCCCATTGTTGCTGCATATGGCCCATGGAGTTCGGGTTTTGGTCTTAGGGAGGAAAGAGTGGACTTTCATGTTGCCATCTCTGAGGAGGAGGGGATTTTCTCTGTTACTGAAGCTACAAAAACTGTCACGTTGCATAACTCTGCTTCTGCCAATGTTGAACAGTTGAGCATGGACACGATCTTCGCGTTACCTACACCGGTCAATGAGGCTGAGACTGACAATGTTTTTGGCTCTGCACTGAATATCGATCCGCCTCTGCTGCTCTCGGATCAGGTCACTACTACGGACAACCCCTTGGTGCTGCCTACTGGCCCCATGGTGCCACCGCTCTCTGATGTTGAGCCCGACCATGAGCCCTCTTTGGTTACTCGTCATGGCAAAGCTCCAGTGCCTGAATCCTCGGTCAACCTTCGTAGGAGTGCCCGCAAGAACAAGTATGATGGTTTTAAAGTGCCACCAATCACATATACTAAAGTCAGAGCTTCCAAGGTGAAACCCAGGGTCGTTCCTTCTGCTACAGCTGCTGTCACAATAACTGAAGTTTCAGAGGATACTACTATGCCACCTCCAACCCCAGTTCCAGTTATTCACCATGTTGTCCACATCATGTGCGGAATCCCAGCTGCTGAGCGCTCCGAGGAGGAACTCCTGGCAAGCAAGGATGCAGGATCATCTTCTGATGTTGCCTAAACCCCTTCTTTATAATTTTTATGCCTCTTTTGCTTAGTTGGAATGTTCTGTGTTGGAATGTACGCGGGCTGAACTCTGAAGACAAACAATTAGCGCTTTCTAATGCCATCACTCTAGTGGTTGTGCGGTTATATGCTTGCAGGAAACGAAAAAATCTTCTTTTGATAATGCTTTTATTAAGTCATGTTGCCCACGAAGATTTGATAAGTATCATTTCATCCCTTCTAGAGGGGCTTCGGGCGGAATTGCAACTATATGGAACAGTGCTGTTTTCACAGCTACTACTGTGGCCTCCGAAGAGTTTGGGCTCGTTACTCGCTTTCACTCCACCCAGTCGGCCTAAACATGGACTTTAGTGAATGTTTACGGGCCTTGTCAAGGTGCTCCCGCAATAACTTCATTGCATGGCTATATTCACTAGATATTTCTGCTAATGAAGACTGGCTCCTGTGCGGAGACTTTAATTTCATCAGAGGGCCCGAAAATCGTAACAAACCAGGTGGTCATTTTGGCGACATGATAACCTTTAATGATTTCATCAGATCTCATGCCACTTAAGGGCAGAGCTTACACTTGGAGCAACATGCAAACTGATCCTCTCCTCGAGCAACTCGATTGGTTCTTCACTAGTAATCATTGGACCACCTCATACCCAAACACTATTGTTAAACCCTTTGGCAGGCCGGTATCTGATCACATTCCTTGTGTCATGACTATTGAAACAAAGATACCTCGCTCCAAGTTGTTCAGATTTGAGTCTTATTGGATACATCACCCAGGATTTCTAGATATGGTCAAGAGGCCCTGGGCCAAACCTGTTCACTCTACAAATATGGCGTCCATTATGTCCAAAAAACTTAAGCACTTGCGGCATGAACTCAAGATCTGGAGCAAGAACATCTCTAAGCTATCTATTGCTATCGAAAATACTAATAAGGCCCTACTTGAAATTGATGGCTTGGAAAACATGCGACCTCTCGCAATACCCAAAGCCAATTTCAGAGCAATTCTCAAGAAACATCTACTCAGGCTTCTTACATATCAAAGGCAATACTGGAAGAAGCGTTGCACAATTCGTTGGGTCCAGTTCGGTGATGAAAATTCAAAAAAAATTCAAGCAATGGCGTCAGAGAGATATCGCAGAAACAATATACCCTCCCTCACAACTGATTCTGGGTTTTGTGCAGAGGACCACGCAAGGAAGGAAGCAATCATTTTTCAGACCTTCAAAGATCGACTTGGCACTAAAACCAATCATGATATGAAGTTTGACTTTCCCAGAATCATCAAAAAATAGATGGCCTTGATGACCTGACGGTTCCCTTCATAGTGGATGAGATAGACCATGTGATCAAAACGATGCCGGCCGATCGTGCTCCGGGCCCTGATGGATTTACTGGTATATTCCTTAAAACTTGTTGGGAGGTGATCAAGGAGGACTTTTACAAGCTTTGTAACCAGTTTTTTGAGGGCAATCTGAACATAGAGAGCATTAATGAAGGCCTAATCACTCTCATTCCAAAAGATAATGCACCTTCAACAATTAATGAGTATCGACCGATCACTCTTCTTAATTGTTGTCTCAAGGTAATAACTAAGCTGCTGGCCAACTGTTTACAACGAATTATCCTCAAAATTGTGCACCGCAATCAATATGGTTTCCTCAAGGGGCGCACGATCCAAGATTGTCTTGCCTGGGCATTCGAATACATTTATCAATGCCAAGCCTCCAAGAAAGAGATTATACTACTTAAACTGGATTTTGCTAAAGCCTTCGACACTATTGATCATGATGCCATGATTGAGATCATGCGCAACATGGGCTTCAATGAAAAGTGGCTTGGCTGGATAAAGTGCATCTTTGCCTCGGGAAAATCAACTGTCCTTCTTAATGGAGTTCCTGGCCGACAGTTTCATTGCAAATGTGGTGTTCGCCAAGGTGATCCCTTGTCCCCCCCCCTCATTTTTGTCCTAGCCGTGGATCTACTTCAAGCTGCAATTAATGATGCTTTCGCTAGAGATCTCATCAAGTTACCCTTCCCATGCAATACCCAAAAGGACTACCCTTTTATTCAATATGCGGACGACACGATCCTTGCTATGCCGGCTTGCCCCGACCAGGATACAATCATCAAAGGCATTTTGTCCGATTATGCCACTTCTATTGGCTTAAAAATAAACTTCCACAAATCCACACTGGTACCGATCAACTGTGATGAAACTTTATGCATCAATCTGGCGAATATTTTTGGATGTGATGTGGGAAAGATGCCATTTACGTACCTCGGCCTACCCATGGGGACCACTAAACCATCCATACACGATCTCATGCCGCTGGTCTGTAGGCTAGAAAGGAGGTTATCGGCAACACTGAATATGATATCCTATGGTGGCAAGCTCTCTCTGCTAAACTCAGTCATCACCTCACTTCTTATTTTCGCTATGTGCACACTCAAACTACCAGCTGGAATTGTTGAACTCTTGGACAAGATACGATGAAAATGCCTGTGGACAAAGAAAACGGATCAAGGGGACAAATGCAATTCCCTAGCTGCATGGGATATGGTCTGCAAGCCAAAAAGATGTGGTGGTCTTGGGGTTCTAAACTTGAAAATCCAAAATGAGGCCCTTCTACTCAAGTTTCTCCATAAGTTTTATAATCATGAGGATCTGCCCTGGGTGGAGCTGATTTGGAATTCTTACTATACCTCCCGGATACCCCACACCACAGATCTTTGTGGCTCCTTTTGGTGGAGAGATGTTTCAAAGCTAATGCCTATTTATAGAGGAATCACACAGGTGAATGTGCACAATGGTGCAACCACGCTATTCTGGAAAGATTTGTGGCTAGATGAGATTTTAGCTGAAACCCACCCACACGCCTTCTCTTTTGCAAAAGATGAAGACATCTCTGTTGCTGCATTTCTTGGAACCACCAGCTTGCAAGAAACATTTCATCTACCCTTGTCTGAACAGGCCCATGCAGAGACCAGAGATTTACAACTCTTGACCTCGGACGTTCAACTTGAAGATCATCTAGAACATGATGAATGGATATATACCTGGGGTTCCAAATTCTATGCGGACAACAAATTCTATGACTTCTACTTCAGAGATATTCAGGCTCATCCTGCATTCTCATGGCTTTGGAAATCAAAAACCATGATGAAACTCAAAGTTTTTGGGTGGATCCTACTCTCGGACAGGCTGAACACCAGAAACATGTTGAAGCGCAGACATTATAACATTGGTAACATGTTTGACTGTCTGCTTTGCCCTACATGCAAGGATGAAACGGTGGAACACCTTTTCTTTCAATGTCCCTTTAGTTTGCTCTGTTGGGCCAAAATTGGAATGCAAGGGACCTCTTCAGGTAATAGATTGGACTGGGTGGAAACGGCTAAAACTTCTTGGAACAGACCCTTATTTGTGGAGATCTTACTTCAATCTGCTTGGAGCATTTGGAAAGAAAGGAACAACAAACATTTCAGAGGAATAACCCCTTCCACAAGCTCCTGGCTTTCTAGACTGCGAGAAGACTTAGCTCTCCTAACCTATAGGGTGGGAGATAAGAATAAACCTTTTTTACTTTCCTTTTTACAAACCTTGTAATAAAAACCCTCAGTATAGTTCCAACCCCCCCTCTTCCACCCACAAAGTGGGATGGATATGTAATATTACACTCATGCATAGCTGCTGATTCATTTAATTAATTTGCAGTAGGAGCCTCTCCTACTGTTTGAAGGTTCAAAAAAAACTAGAGGCTCACTAGGGACATGTTGTGGTCTATGTATTCACACATGTATTACGATTTCCGGATAACACAATTATAGCATGAATAAAAGACAATTATCATGGATGAGGAAATATAATAATAACCATTTTATTATTGCCTCTAGGGCATATTTCCAACAACGCTTGAAGAGCTCATCATCACGACACCATCGAAGAGATGATGGGTCGGCATTGTCTGGCTGAGGTCCTCGGACCATGCATGGATAGAACTCCTGAGCAATAGCTTCAGGCTTTGTCTTTGGTGGCAAGTTCTTGTAAAGAATATCGCCCCACGGGCGTTTAATGGCGTTCTTCTCAACATACTCAGGCGTAACAAAGTTATACTTGAAGCACTGCTCAGCCCAATATATTCGGATCCATTGGATTATGTTCTTGCGCTGAGTATAGCTTTCTTCAGGATCAGATTTGTAAAGCTCATTCAGATCTGGGGGCAAGTCCAGTGCAGTATTGCCACGGCATTGCCTTCCGCCTTTCCTTGCAGATTTTTCAGTGGCCATAGGATTCAAATGAATAGGCTTCAGAACAGTGAAAGGCTTCCGACGACTTGTCAGACAAGAACTGGCTTCAGGAGATTCAATGTGTCGCTGTAAGAATTCTGCAAATGAATGCAGACTATGAGAACCAAGGGATTCTCCCACGGGCATGTAACTGTGACAACATTAGAGATGCGAGGGAAGGGGAAGAGGTCATATGCATTCTCAGAAGATTTTGAAGATAAATCAGTTAGAAGACATTGACCTCACAGTGCGAAGACATTCACTTATTTGAAGTGAGTTGGTTCCAGATTTGTATGAATCCAAGAATAGGTACACGTGAGGAATCTAACTAGTTGTGAAGCATAAGTGAACATACTATGCAAGATATGGGATTCAGAAAAATAAAGATCTAGATTTGGAAGTGCAAAAACCACTTTTGGGAGAAGTGGACGGATTTGACAGATTGAAAAAGCAGTAAAAAGCGAGTTTTATTTACCACTGAGGAACTGCTAGACGGGGCAGAACGGATGCCAAGCAGTCCAATCTCCTATGCCCTAACTTGGCGACGAAAGACACCTATGGCGGCGGCGGAGAAGACGAGGTCTACAGCAGGCGTGAGGATGGCGTCGATGAAGTCGCGACAGCTAATCGCTTCGTCTCTGGTGTCAACTCGAGCTAGCGGTAGCGCTAGGGTTTGAGCGAGATGGCAAGGTGGAAGAGGAGATAATGACCGCGCTGGTGCGTATTTATAAGGAGGAGGGCAGTGCAGCACAATTACGCAAGTGCCCCTAGCAGTTCACATCTGATGGACACGTGGCATGCATGCAACTTATCAGGAGTTGAACCATGTTCCCATGCATTCCTGGATTGTCGGGTGGTCGTTCCGGCTTCTCCAGTATTCAAGCAAAAAATAAGGCATTGAAAACAATTTTAAATGTGTGTCTCTATATCTTCAGCTGATAAGGACACAGTAAAGATATTCTACACGTGTCAACAGAATGTATATGACTATACAGAAAGAATTTGAGGGAGTAGCATAGATGGGGTCAGGGTCCGATCACATTCACTTAGGTCAGACAAATAGCAACTTGAAGACATAGCTATAAGTGAATGTTGTAGAGGACAGAACACATATGTAGTACTGAAGATAAATCAACATTGCGAAGATATAGATCTTGAAGACAAATCAATGTTGAAGACAATCCAAATGTGAAGATAACACAATCATGACGCCAAATGAAAATCTTCAAGAAAAGTGTGGTGGTGGCGTTACCCATTGTATAGGAAGTATTAGACCCATACACGATGCACAATTATCATGGCACTCTGAAGTCAAATTCCATATTAACGTATTGACACTCAGAGGGTAAGTCTTAATTGATTGAAGAAATACGTTACTTTGTGTGTTGCACATCTAAGTCATCAACATGCATAAGCGTTAGGATGTGTGTCCATTCACTAGACATTTGAGGATTCTAATATATTTAGCTCACACCGCAGCTTGCAAAACCTTTTCTCATCCAAGGGCTTTGTAAGATATATGCCAGTTGCTCTTCAGTGTTGACGTGAATGATATCAATATCTTCCTTGATGGCATGATCTCTGAGAAAGTGATGACGAATCTCAATGTGCTTTGTCTTCGAGTGCTGAACTGGACTCTTGGCAATCTTGATGGCGCTTTCATTGTCAAAGAAGAGTGGCACATTCTTCATGTTGATGCCATAATCCTTGAGAGTTTGCTTCATCCAGAGAAGCTGAGCACAACAAGATCCAGCAGCAATGTATTCAGATTCAGAAGTGGAGAGAGATACACAATTCTGCTTCTTTGAAGACCAACAGACAAGATATCGTCTAATAAAGTGACATGTGCCTGATGTAGACTTGCGATCAACTTTGTCACCAGCATATCAACATCTGAGTATCCAACTAGATCAAATGATGAGCCCTTTGGATACCATAATCCTAGTGTTGGGGTGCGAGCCAAATATTGAAGAATTCGCTTCATACAAGGTGATGCGATTCCTTTTGTACCGCTTGGAATCGGGCACACATGCAAACGCTAAGCATAATATCAGGCCTAGATGCACATAAGTATAGTAAAGAACCAATCATGGAGCGGTATACCTTTTGATCAAACTCTTTACCATTGTCGTCAGGGCCAAGATGGCTTTTGGTTGGCATTGATGTCGTGTACCCTTTGCAGTCTTGCATTCCAAACTTTTTCAGACAATCTTTGAGATATTTTTCTTGTGATATGAAGATGCCATTGCGCTGTTGACAGATTTGAAGTCCAAGGAAGAACTTTAGCTCTCCCATCATGTACATCTAATATTGATCTTGCATCATGTATCCAAACTCATCGCTGTATCTCTTATCAGTGCAGCCGAAGATAATGTCATCCACATATATTTGGCACACATACAGTTCACCATCATATGTGTTTGTGAAGAGAGTGGGATCTAGAGAACCAGGTTCGAAGCCTTTGCTCTTCAGGAATTCTTTGAGTGTGTCATACCAAGCGCGAGGTGCTTGTTTGAGGCCATACAGTGCCTTTTTGAGCTTGTACACCATATCAGGATGCTTTGAGCAACATACACTTCTTCTATTTTGCCATTGAGAAAGGCACTCTTCACATCCGTTTGGTATAGAAGAATGTTGTGATGGTTAGCATAGGATAGCAGTATGCGAATGGCTTCAAGCCTAGCCACAGGAGCAAAGGTTTCATCAAAGTCAATTCCTTCCACTTGTGTGTAACCTTGAGTGATGAGGTGAGCTTTGTTTCTGACAACTTGTCCAAGTTCATCTTGCTTGTTGTGATACATCCATTTCGTGCCGATGATATTGTGCTTGCGAGGATCAGGACGTTTGACAAGCTCCCAGACATTATTCAGCTCAAACTGTTGAAGCTCTTCTTGCATAGCTTGAATCCATTCAGGTTCCATGAAGGCTTCTTCAACTTTCTTGGGTTCAGATATAGAGACAAAGGCAAAGTGACCACAGAAGTTTGCCAGTTGCGTAGCTCTTGATCGAGTGAGAGGACCCGGTGCATTGATGCTATCGATTATCTTCTCAATTTGGACTTTATTTGCAACTCGAGGATGAACTGGACAAAGATTTTGATCAGACTGAGTATTGCCTTCATCTTCAGGATTTGCGTCAGGCTGGGCAATGTCTTCGGGTTGATTAGGTGCAGAAATGATGATCTCATCCTCAGCCTGTTCCCTTGTGGGTATGATTTCTCCAGTACCCATTAGCCTGATAGCTTCGCCTGGTGTAGCTTCATCTAGCACATTTGGCAGGTGCTTTCATTGTGAGCCATTAGCTTCATCGAACCGCACATCTATAGTTTCAACCACTTTGTAGTGAAAGAGGTTGAAGACTTTGTAGGTGTGCGAATCCTTTCCGTAACCAATCATAAAACATTCATGTGCTTTCGGTGCGAATTTAGAAGTGTGATGTGGATCCTTGATCCAGCACCTAGCACCAAAGACTTTGAAGTAGCTGACTTTTGGCTTCTTACTAGTCAGAAGTTCATAAGATGTCTTCTTGACGAACTTGTGAAGATAAACTCTGTTGATGATATGGCATGAAGTATCAATGGCTTCGGGTCAGAATTTTCTTGGAGTCTTGTATTCATCGAGCATCGTGCGTGCCATCTCAATGAGCATTCTATTCTTGCGCTCCATGATTCCACTTTGCTGAGGTGTGTATGGAGCAGAGAACTCATGGGTGATGCCCAAGGTATCAAGATAAGTGTTGAGGCCAACGTTCTTGAACTCATTGCCATTGTCACTTTGTATGTGCTTGATCTTGACGCCATAATTCGCCATGGCTCGATTTGCGAAGCAACTGAAGACATCCTGCACTTCAGTCTTAAAGAGAATTATGTGTACCCAGGTGTATCTCGAATAATTATCAACAATAACAAAGCCATAGGGATGTGCAGTGGTAGTAAGGGTTGAGTAGTGAGTAGGGCCAAATAAGTCCATGTGAAGCAACTCAAAGGTACGTGAGGTAGTCATGATTGTCTTCGAGGTATGCTTGGCTCTAGTCATCTTCTCAGCTCCACAAGCACCACATAGATGATCCTTATTGAACTTGACACCCTCGATACCAATGATGTGCTTCTTCTTCGCGAGCGTGTGCAAGTTCCTCATGCCCGCATGTCCTAGCCGTCGATGCCACAGCCAGCACTCTGAAGCCTTTGCTAGAAGACATATGGCAAGCTGTGGTCCTGCTGAGAAATCTACCATATACAGATCACCTCTTCAATAGCCTTCGAAGACTAGAGATTTGTCAGATTCCATTAGCACAAGACAAAGATATTTTCCAAATATTACAATCATGTTTAGATCACAGAGCATTGACACAAACATTGAGTTGTATCCAAGGGATTCAACAAGCATCACTTTATCCGTGTGCTGATCCTTTGAGATAGCAACTCTACCAAGACCTAATACCTTGCTTTTACCAGTGTCAGCGAATGTGATGTGGCTTTTAGTAGATGGATGTAGGGTTGAATCCATGAGAAGACTTCAATCACCAGTCATGTGATTGGTGCAGCCGTTGTCCATGATCCATTCAGTGGCTTTCAGAGTTGTACCCTATAGTGCAGTTAGCGGGATAGGCTTCACCAAGAGTATTGTGAAGCAGAAACATGTAGCAAACAAGCATATTATCAAAGTTTAGATTCTGGTTAGGCATGATAGGATGCTCGTCAAGGAACCTTGGGACGAAATGCATGTATAAGACCATTGGAGCATTTCATCTTGCGTCCGACAAGATGTTTTACGTCTCCAGCATTGGCGTCAGAAGTCTTTGATTTCCGGCTGGAGACCTTTCCCTGCAAGAGAAGTTAATTCTTCTTAACCACCCACATCTTCAGGGGTGGCTTAGAAGCAATGATTCTAAGTGCGGCATCTGAGAACTTTGGCTTGGGAGCCCTAGCAAATAGCTTCGCAGGAGAAGAATAGTACTCATATGAACATGCAGAAAAGTTCTTAGTTTTGTGAACATAGCGGTTAGAGGAAACACGCTCATATTCATGAGTCTCATAATGGTTCTCCTGCAAAACATTGGCGTTAGGGTGACCACGAGTGGTGCTCTTCTGTATGAAGCCTTTGGGCCATATGATGCCTTTGGTCTAGGATTTGTCTTCTTCCCAGGTGGTGTCATGACGTCATTCACGGGAAGCTTCTGAAGACAACTTTTGGGCACCCAGATCTTCTTTAAGGGTGGCCCGTTCGTGTCATCTTCACTAGAGGTTTGGAAATAGGCATCGCGTGAGTTTACCTTGGAACCACGTGCCATGAAGCAGTAGGTTGGAGCAGAGTCGTCCTCATCATCAGCTTCAGCTTCGACGTCGTGACCATTGTCTTCAGTGTTGAAGATGGACTTGGCAACGGAAGCTGAAGCCAGAGCCAGGCTTGCCACGCCTAAATCAGACTCCTCCTGAGACTCCACCTCCGCCTCCTCAGAAGTAGACTCCTCCTCTGAATCCATCTCCTTGGCAATAAATTCACGAGCCTTGCTTGATGAGGTCTTCTTGTGAGATGAGGACTTTGACGAAGACTTTGAAGAAGATTTTGACAACTTCTCTTTCTTGTCATCAGAATCATATTCCTTGCTCTTCTTCTTCTTCTTTGATTCCTTATTCCACTGAGGACACTCAGAGATGTAGTGGTCTATCTTCTTGCATTTCTGGCAAGTTCTCTTCTTGTAGTCACATGATGAAGCCCCATCGTTCTTTGAGCTAGATCTTGAAGACTTGCTGAAATGATTCTTCTTGGAGAACTTCTGAAACTTCCTCAAAAGCATTGCAAGCTCTTTCCCAAGATCTTTAGGATGACCAGAACTACAGTCGGATTCTTCTTCAGATGAGGAAACAACCATTGCCTTCAAGGCACGGGTTTGGCCATAGTTGGGGCCATGGATATCACGCTTCTTAGATAGCTGGTGTTGAGCCTCTCAAGTATATCAGACGGATCGAGATCTTTGAAGTTAGGACATTCTTGTATCATCAGGGCTAAGGTGTCAAATGAGATGTTAAGTGATCTCAGGAGCTTCTTCACGATCTCATGCTTGGTGATCTCAGTGGTGCTAAGAGCACGAAGCTCATTGGTGATGTCAGTCAGACGATCGAACATGAGCTGGACATTCTCATTGTCATTTCTCTTGAAGCGGTTGAAGAGATTGCGAAGAACATCAATCCTTGACTCTCTCTGAGTTGATACGCCTTTATTGACCTCAGACAGCCAGTCCCATACTAGCTTTGCAGTTTCCAGTGCACTCCCACGGCCATACTGCCCTTTGGTCAAATGACCACAGACTTTGTTCTTGGCGGTTGAGTCCAGTTGCACGAACCTCTTGACATCAGCAGCGGTGACACCTTCACCGACCTTGGGAACGCCAGTCTTGACGACATACCAGAGGTCGACATAAGTGGCTTCAAGATGCATATGCATCTTATTCTTCCAGTAGGGGTAATCAGTGCCATCGAAGACTGGGCACGCATTGGAGACCTTGATTACCCGTGCAGTCGACATAGTTAAAACTCAAGGTGGTTAAACCGAATCACATAGAACAAGGGAGTACCTTGCTCTGATTCCAATTGAAAGTGCTAGTTATCGACTAGAGGGGGGGGTGAATAGGTAATTTTTATGAAAGTCTTCAAAACATGGTGGCTTTGAAGACAAACAAGTAACATAACCTATATGATATGCGGTGGAATGTAAACTACACTAGACTAACATTAGTCAAGCAGACAATACAGTGGAAGCAGGAAGACTAACTGCAGCTAGGTAGATAGGATCAAAAAGGAAGACAGTATGAAGCCAAACAGATATAAGTCATTGCACAGTGAAGCCAAATGAATTGAGCAGGCAAGCAATGTCTTCGAAGACAAACTAAAAAGTAAGAAGAGTAAGGGATAGAACCAGTTGCTTGGTGAAGACAAGGATTTGGTAGACTAGTTCCAGTTGCTGTGACAACTGTACATCTAGTTAGGGAGGCTGAGATTGAACTCAGAAAACCGCGTCTTCACCTCATTCCCCTTGAGCTAAGGACACCCAGTCCTCGCCCAATCTCTCTGGTAAGTCTTCAAGGTAGACATCCAAACCTTCACAGATGTTCACCGGCAATCCACAATGACTCTTGGATGCTCAGAATGCGACGCCTAACCGGCTGGATGATTCACAGTCCTCAAGTGTAACAAGTCTTCAAATCACGCAGACAGAAAGACTTTAGTGATGCCTAACACTCTTTAGCTCTGGGTGTTTTGGGCATAGTCCTCGCAAGGATCTCTCTCTCAAATGCTTCGGAGGTGGGTTGCTCTCAAACGACAATAGCCGTGCACTAACTCTGAGCAGCCACCAATTTATGGTGTAGGGGGTGGGCTATTTATAGCCAAGTGGCAACCCGACCTGATTTGTCTGAAATGACCCTGGTCACTAAGGAACCGACATGTGTTTAACGGTCGGGTTTCAAACACACACGGCAACTTGACTTGGGCTACAAGCAAAGCTAACTCATCCAGCTCTAGATAAGATTTGCTCTCATTGTCTTCGCTCGAAGACATAGGATTTGGTTGAGCATCACATCAATCACTTTGATTTTGTTCACTTGGACCCCACTTAACAGTATGGTGGTTCCTATGACTCATTAAAGAAGAAAGGAAACAACAAAATAGCTATGTCTTCGCATTCCATAGTCTTCCAGTGAATATCTTCACATGTCATAATCTTCATAGTGAATGTCTTCACGAACCACCATTGTCTTCAATGTCTTCACACATTTTTAGGAGTCATCTCTGGTAGGTAAACCGAATCAATGAGGGACTACTACATGTGTTATCCTGCAATTATCACAAACACATTAGTCCCTCAACCGCGTTTGTCGTTAATACTCCAAAACCAACCAGGGGTTGCACTAGATGCACTTAAAGTTCTCAAATCCTTAAAGACTCAATCGAATAAGATAACTTCAAAGGGAAAACTCAATCCATTACAAGAAGGTAGAGGGGGAGAAAAATCATATGATCCAACTATAATAGCAAAGCTTGTGATACATCAAGATCGTGCCATATCAAGAACATGAGAGAGAGAGAGAGATAAAAGACATAGCTACTAGTACATACCCTCAACCCCGAGAGTGAACTACTCCCTCCTCATCATGGAGACCGCCATGATGATGAAGATGGCCATGGTGATGGATCCCCTCTCCATCAGGGTGCCGGAACAGGGTCCCGATTGGTTTTTGGTGGATACAGAGGCTTGCGGCGGTGGAACTCCCGATCTAGGTTCTGTTCTGGAAGTTTGGGGATATATAAGAGGTGTTGGCATCGGGAACAAGTCAGGGGGTCCCCGAGTCAGCCACGAGGTAGGGGGCGTGCCCTCCACCCTCGTGGTTGACTCAGAACTCTTCTGATCCATCTCCGATGATCTGTGAGCTTCTTCTGGTCCAAAAATAATCCCCGTAAATTTTCAGGTCAACTGGACCCCGTTTGATATTCCTTTTCTACAAAACTCAAAAACAAGGAAAAAACTGGTACTAGGCTCTAGGTTAATAGGTTAGTCCCAAAAATCATATAAAATAGCATATAAATGCATATAAAACATCCAGAACAGATAATATAATAACATGGAACAATCAAAAATTATAAATACGTTGGACACGTGTCAAGCATCCCCAAGCTTAATTCCTGCTCGTCCTCGAGTAGGTAAATGATAAAAATAGAATTTTTGATATGGAATGCTACCTAACATATTTATCAATGTAATTTTCTTCATTATGGCATGAATATTCAGATCCATAAGATTGAAAACAAAAGTTTAATATAGACATCAAAATGATAATACTTCAAGCATACTAATAAGGCAATTATGTCTTCTTAAAATAACAAGGCCAAAGAAAGCTCATCCCTAGAAAATCATATAGTCTGGCTATGCTCCATCTTCATCACACAAATTACTCAAATCATGCACAACCCCGATGACAAGCCAAGCAATTGATTCATACTTTTGATGTTCTCAAACTTTTTCAACTTTCACGCAATACATTAGCGTGAGCCATGGACATAGCACTATAGGTGGAATAGAATATGGTGGTTGTGGAGAAGACAAAAATAAGGAGATGGTCTCACATCAACTAAGCTTATCAACGGGCTATGGAGATGCCCATCAATAGATATCAATGTGAGTGAGTAAGGATTGCCATGCAACAGATGCACTAGAGCTATAATTTTATGAAAGCTGAAAAAGAAACTAAGTGTGTGTGCATCCAACTTGCTTGCTCATGAAGACCTAGGGCATTTGAGGAAGCCCATCGTTGGAATATACAAGCCAAGTTGTATAATGAAAAATTCCCACTAGTATATGAAAGTGACAACATAGGAGACTCTCTATCATGAAGATCATGGTGCTACTTTGAAGCACAAGTGTGGTAAAAGGATAGTAGCATTGCCCCTTCTCTCTTTTTCTCTCATTTTTTTTTGTTTTTTTGGGCCTTCTCTCTTTTTTTGGCCTCTTTTTATTTTTTTATTTTTCGTCCAGGGTCTCATCCCAACTTGTGGGGGAATCATAGTCTCCATCATCCTTTCCTCACTCGGACAATGCTCTAATAATTAATGAAGATCATCACACTTTTATTTACTTACAACTCGAGAATTACAACTCGAAACTTAGAACAAAATATGACTCTATATGAATGCCTCCGGCGGTGTACCGGGATGTGCAATGAATCAAGAGTGACATGTATGAAAGAATTATGAACTGTGGCTTTTCCATAAATACGATGTCAACTACATGATCATGCAAAGCAATATGACAATGATGAAGCATGTCACAATAAACAGAATGGTGGAAAGTTGCATGGCAATATATCTCGCAATGGCTATGGAAATTCCATAATAGGTAGGTATGGTGGCTGTTTTGAGGAAGGTATATGGTGGGTGTAAGGTATCGGCGAAGGTTGCACGACACTAGAGAGGCTAGCAATGGTGGAAGGGTGAGAGTGCATATAATCCATGGACTCAACATTAGTCATAAAGAACTCACATACTTATTGCAAAAATCTATTAGTCATCAAAACAAAGTACTACGTGCATGCTCCTAGGGGGATAGATTGGTAGGAAAAGACCATTGCTCGTCCCCGACTGCCACTCATAAGGAACACAATCAATAAATACCTCATGCTCCATGTCGGTGTCAAAACCGGCGGATCTCGGGTAGGGGGTCCCGAACTGCGCATCTAGGCGTATGGTAACAGGAGACAAGGGACACGATGTCTTTACCCAGGTTCGGGCCCTCTCGGTGGAGGTAAAACCCTACTCCTGCTTGATTAATATTGATGATATGGGTAGTACAAGAGTAGATCTACCACGAGATCAGAGAGGCTAAACCCTAGAAGCTAGCCTATGGTATGATTGTTGTTCGACCTACGGACTAAAACCCTCCGGTTTATATAGACACCGGCGAGGGCTAGGGTTACACAAAGTCGGTTACAATGGTAGGAGATCTACATATCCGTATTGCCAAGCTTGCCTTCCACGCCAAGGAAAGTCCCATCCGGACACGGGAGGAAGTCTTCAATCTTGTATCTTCATAGTCTTGGAGTCCGGCCAAAGATGATAGTTCGGCTATCCGGACACCCCCTATCGGATTTCGGGTTCCGGCAGACCCTTGAGGTTCGAACACTGGGGTGCGCGCGGAGATTCAACCCTCTACCGTCTCGCTCCTCGCCGGACCGCTAGGACCTAAACTACTAAAATGAACAGCACAAGGGACACAAGATTTATATCGTTCAAAGCCACCATTGTGGTGTAATACCCTACTCCAGTGTGTGGTGTGGTGGATTGCCTCTTGGGCTGATGATGAACAATACAAGGAAGAACAGCCTCGTGAGGGTCTGTTCTTGGTTGGTGCTACTTGGTCCTGGCCTTGGGTTCTTGATATCAGATGCCTCTACCCCGGGGGTGGCTAGTCCTATTTATAGGCAAAGGCCCTGGGCCTCTTCCCAAATATTGAGCGGGAAGGGCGCAAACAATTGGCCATTTTGAAGGGGAACATCGGGTACACTTATCCTGACTAAAGTTGGTCCTCGCCTGCCAAAGGCTCTGGTGATGACGCCGGCTTGGGCTCCACAATGACTCCCTTCCAGCCGTTGGGCTGGTCTTGGTCTTGTTGCACCAAAATGGACGCCTTTGCTTGATACTCTCGCCTGCGCTTGCTCCCTTAGCACCAAAGGGGAAAGGAGGACACTGCGTGGGCTGGCGCCCGACTGGCGCCCTTGGTCGTCATGGGCACCTCGTGAGTTACCCTGGCTTGAACTCTCCGCCTCCTCATGAGCCAGCCTGACGAGGCCGTGCCTGAGGAAGCTCCTTGTCGTCCGCCCCGCGAGGCTCGGCCCCTCGCGAGGGTCTTGAGCTCGCGTTGATGAAGATGGGCCGTGCTGGGCCTCCTTTGAGCCACGCCGCAGGCCGCAGGTAGGCAAGTCTGGTGACCCCCATTCCCAGAACGTCGATAGTAGCCCCCGGGCCCACGGTGCGCCCGAATTTGGCTGAGCAGAGATGCGAAAGGGCAAGTGCGAAGCGTCGCGGGCCCTAACAGCCCGCGGCCTTGGGCGCCCTGTGGCGGTTGATTGGACATGTGCGCCTCTGCAACCGCGCGAGTTGATAAAAGAGCGGCATCTTCCTTGCTTCCTCCTATTGCTGCTCAGATCCCCTTTCTTGCGCCTCTCTTCCCTGTTCCCAAAATCTTCAGATCTACTCCGCCTGAGTGCCCTAGCCAGCCATGGCGCCTTGCCAAGCCCCGGCCGGAGCTTGGTACTCGCCTGCCTTGGACCCGCAAAATGTGTCAGGGGCGAGCCTTGCCCTGGTGCGCCGGATGGCGGAGGCGCAGGGCGTCGACGGAACGAGGGCGTTCAAGGCCGGCTCATCCGTCCCTGAGGGTCGAGGGAGCACCTTCTATCCGCTCTTCGTGAGCGCCGTCATCGCTGGTCCGGTGCCTCCCTTTTTCGAGTTCTTCTTCTCTGTCCTTCGCCACTACAATATTCAAGCTCTGCACCTCCATCCCAACTCCGTCCTCCTTCTGGCAATCTTCGCCTACTATTGTGAGGCTCACGTAGGGTGGCCTTGCTACGCCACTACTTCTCCCTCCGAACCTCCCGTGGTTCCGCCTCCGCGTGCACGAGCTTCATCGCATACGGTGGTGCCATCGCCATTTCAAACCCTGGGAAGAGGATTGAGGGCTTTAGGAGCAAGTGGGTCTTGGTGGATGCTGGGCGCATCCATCCTCGGCTGATCCTGCCCACGGAGCACCCCGCGAGCTCCGACGACTGGTCCCGAGTGGAGCTTCGGATCCTGCTTGCCGGTGTTGGAGAAGATGGACGCAGATCCGAGGCCGCCCAGCATGGCGGTGGCGAAGCTGACCGGTGCGTCGCTGCTGAGGGAGTTCCTGCAGCATCAACTAGCTCCGCTCCGTCAGTACTCGCTTCCGATGTGGAGGCCTCACTCAAGCTCCATGATCTTGGCTGACGAGGATCTGGCGGCGGTCCTTCAGTCCTTGGTTGGGGGTGACGTGGCGAGGCTGGAGGGCGCTCCTACGCCCCTGTTCCTTCGCGAGGATTGGGAGCAGGTAGTGGGGGCCATGCCTGTCTTCAACGGGGACGGGCCCGTACCCGTGGAGGCTCCGGAGGACCTGGTGGACGTGTGTTCCGACGACTCCAGCGAAGAGAAGGAAGAAGGGGAGCAGGAAGAGGGGGTTGACTCAGAGGCGGAGTCAAGAGCTCCTCCCCTTCGGCGCGGGTCCCACACTCTCTGCCTTCCCTAGAGCGACGACGACGAGGATGAGGTGAGCAGGGTGGCAGGAGCCTGCCTTTGATCCCGAAGAAGGACCGGACTAGGCTGGTCCCCACGGGTCTGCCCCGGCCCCAGGGTGATCCGCAGGCGCTCCCCCTGCTCCCGAGCCCCTTGAAGCCGACCCTTGCAGCCGGCTCTCGGGCTTTAAGTTCGGCTGGAGGCTGCTCGAGTCCACCAGCGACGACCTGTAAGTGCTTGCTTCCCGTCTTGATTATTGCTCTGTCGACGAGATCTGATGTCCATGTCCTTCGGCCAGGATGGCACCCGCGGCGAAGAAGCTGAAGGGAGCACCTGAGGTCACATCCGTGGCAGTGCCTCTTCCCGAGAAAGAAGGTGATCATGACGCACAGGCCTCTCCTGCCCGGGCGTCCTCGCGAGGCCAGCCGAGCCAGTGGGCGAAGCTCAGCCCCTTGACCCAGGCGACTCCCGAGGTGCCCTTGCTTGACGTTGCCTCCACTGTCGTCGTGGCGTCGCTGGTTCCACCACAAGGCATAGTGGTCACACAGCCGTCTTCTCCTCCTACTCCACCGATCCGCCGCTTCTCCGAGTACTGCTTCGATCGCGCCCGGATGGACCGCCGCTGCAGATCTTCGGCGCCGACACCCGTCTGATGGCCGGGCGCTTGGAGCTGGCTTCTGGCTGGATTCGCTCCGATGCTTCAATACGGGCGGCGCTGGTCCAGGCCTCGACGGCTTGCGACGAGGAGAAACAGGCCGTCCGTGAGGTGAAGGTTTCCCGTGATGCTGCCCTGGGGGAGGCAGCTAGCTTCCAAGGTCGCTGTGAGACGCTGGAGTGCGAACTGAAGGGCCTGCAGAACCAGCTTGCCGAGGAGGCCCGCCTTCGCCAAGAGCAGGAGGAACGCATGAAGGTTCGCGAGGCGGCCATCAAGGACCTGAAGACCAAGCTCAAGAGGCGCCGTGGCCACCTGGGCGTGATGGAGCAAGAGCTGGAGGCGAGAAAGGTTGAGCTGGAAGGCAAGGCCCGGGTTCTCGCCAAGGATCGCGTGGCCTTCGCGGATATGGAAGAGAAGGCTCGCATTTCGCTGAAGACGCTTTACGAGAGCGGCCTTGAGAGCCCGCTGGCCGGCGAGGAGGATGGCCCCGCCAAGCTGCTTCCTTTCCTGGTTCGCGCCCTTAACAATGTCACCCTTGGCCTTGGCCCTACGGCAGAGGCCGAGGCACTCGTCTTGTCTTCTGCAGCGCTGACGCGGGTCTTCACCCACATCTATCTTCACGACCCCAACATCGACCTCGACAGCCCATCGAGCTGAGCGGCGGCGGCGGCGCCGCCGCTCGAGAGGCCGTGAAGGGTCGCGCATGAGGCTCACTGGGAAGTTCCGGCCTTCAAGATTAGGCCAAGCGAGCGCCTGTTAGCCCTCTTTGCTCCACAAGGCGAACCTGCTCCACGTGGCTCCTCCGCCGACAAGTGACTCTGTCTTGGCTCCCGTCTTGTTTTTAATTCCTGCGCATCAGAGAGGCGTTAAAACTTATGTTTGATGTTGTGATAACAGCATGGACTGTAATATTTGCTTTTGAATTCCCTGAAATTTGCATTATTCCTTCCTGCTTGCTTATGTTCTACGCCGCAGAGCCTGCCCCACAGATACTCAGCTGCCCTGCTGGCCCCGACCGAAACCAGGACGGACCAAGGAGTGAGGGGCTACGTGACAAGTTAGGATCCCGAGTCGCGATGCCTGTGAGTCCCCTTGGCGCCGAATGCAAGGTGGAGGCGAGATGTGGGTGGATTTGTCGTTCTACGTCTGCAGAGCCCGGTCCCGCGCATACCCAACCGCCATTAGCCTTTCGGAACTAAGGGGTGAGGGGCTACGTGACCAGTTAGGCTCCTGAGTCATGATGCTCAGGAGTCCCCCTTGATGCTCAATCGGCCTTCGTACCTTGGCTTCGCTCGGGGAGGGACGTGCGACAAACCAGGCCCGAGGAGGCCTGGCCAGGTGGGGTGCGTCTGGGTGAGACCCAAGCGCAGCCCCCGTGCCCAGCCCCTTCGCGCGGCACTCCGGAGGGGAGGCGTTGCGACAAGGCCGACATCGAGCCGGGCCCACGAGGTTGATGCGCCCGAGGCCACCTCGCTTGTTTATCACCAGCGAAGCATAGCGCTTCAGATGCATACGGGCATAGCCGCCCTCGGCGAAGTCGCCATCCAAATACAGAGCATGGTGCTTCCACTGGTACGTGGGAGGGGGCTCCCCTCCGGGAGGAGCCCCCGGGGCGTATACAGCCCCACCCTGACACGTGACTAGCACGATAGGGCTGGACGAGGTGTATCTGGGCACCCGTGAGCCAGCGCGGGACTCACGGGGCCCTACCTCAAGGCGGGTTGCGCCTGGCTCTGGGCCTTATCTTGGAGTGTGTTCCTGCAAGTTTGGCTAGATGCCGATGCTCTATGTCTTCGGGTCCCGGCTCTCGGGCTGGTCTCAGTCGTCGCTGGCATGCCAGGTCGCGATGCCATGGACAAGACCAGAGGGTGAGGGCCGGAGAGCCGGTAGGAGCCCCGAGTCGTGATGCTCAGGCACCCCCCCTTTAACGTGCAAGCTGGGTTAGATGTAGCAACTCTACATCCTCGGGTCCCGGCTCTCGGGCTGGTCTCAGCCGTCGCTGGCAAGCCAGGTCGCGATGCCATGGACAAGACCAGAGGGTGAGGGACGGAGAGCCGGTAGGAGCCCTGAGTCGCGATGCTCAGGCACCCCCCCCTTTAACGTGCAAGCTGGGTTAGATGACGAAACTGGTCTCAGCCGTCGCTGGCAAGCCAGGTCGCGATGCCATGGACAAGACCAGAGGGTGAGGGCCGGAGAGCCGGTAGGAGCCCTGAGTCGCGATGCTCAGGCACCCCCCTTTAACGTGCAAGATTCTGTCACCCCGAAAAAGGCACCAAATAACAAGCATGGTGGAGCGAAAGCATAGTCCTAAGAAAAACGCAAGAAGGATACATGCCGCTGGGACAGGCCTGAGCGGCTTGGGGATGATGCAGCCCGAGGGGTGGCCCCAATAAGGTGAGCCAAGGACATGAAATAAAAGGGATACATGCCGCAGGGACGGACCCACGCGGCCTGGGAATAATGCGGCCCTGAAGGCGCTCCCAGCCGGAAATGAAACTTAAAAGATGTCACCTGATGACGTTGGGGATGAAGGGGTGTTGGTGTAGCAGACTCGGTGGGCTGCGGGAGCCGATCCTCACAAGCCCCCAGGCCCAGGGGCCTCGGGAGGCTCGGGAGGCGCTAGCCGCTCCTCGCGGGCCATCTCCATCTCCGCCAGGGCTGCAGCGTGCCTAACCTCTTGAGCCTCCAGGATGGCCCTCGTGAGACGCTGGTGCGCAGCAGCCGCGTTCGGCAGGCCGTAAGGCATGCACACGTAGCTGTGGGGCGGACCCTCGCAACGTCCCACTCGTGAGGGCCAGAGGCGCTCTTGAGACGCAGCTCGGTTGAGCCCTGGTATGTCGATGCAGACGTGCAGCCCACCATCCTCGCCTGGATGGGGGGCCACAACGGGTAGGCGGCGGTTGCCTCTCATGACCCTTGACTCCTGAATGGCCTTGCTGACGAACTCCTAAGGGTTTGGCCTTCCTTGCCTTGCTCCTTCTTGAGGGAAACATGCTTCGAAGCACGCCTCCATGTGGTGCCCAAGCGCCTCCCTCGTGACCTCGGTGAGGTCGGCGGCCCTCCAGGGGAGAGCCCCCGAGCCCTGCCTGAGGAGGGCGCCGGGCACGCTTCCCTATGCGATGGAAGGTGGCTCCTCCTGGCCAGGCGCGGGCCCTGAGGGGCCTGCCTCCTGAGGTGCCGGGCCTGTCGATGTCTTCTTCTTGGGTGTGGCCTCGGAAGGCCTCCTGCTGCTGCGGTCTGGGTCTTCTAGTGATGCGGCCTGAAAGGCTCGCTCCAGGGAGCACACTGCGTCTCTCTCTTCGCAGGGCACTGTGATGACCCCACCGCTTCCTGGCATCTTGAGGACGTTGTAGCCGTTGTGGGTTACGACCATGAACTTGGCCAGCGCCGGGTACCCGAGGATGGCGTTGTACGGCAGGCGAATGTGGGCGACGTCGAAGTCGATGAGCTCGGTGCCATAGTTTTCGCGGGCCCCGAAGGTGACAGGAAGGCGGACCTGCCCGATCGGGACCGTGGAGCCGTCGGTGACTCCGGAGAAGGGCTTGGTCGGCTAAAGCTGACTGTAAGGCACTTGAAGATTGTTGAATGTTTCCACGGACTGGACGTTGAGCCCTGCCCCACCGTCGATGAGGGTCTTGGTGACTAGCACGTTGCTGATGATTGGGGAACAAAGCATCGGGAGGACTCTGGCTGTGGCCGCGCACTTGAGCTGATCCGCTGAGCTGAACATTATGGCGCACGCCGACCACCTGAGAGGGCGCACGGCCTCGAGCTTCGGGAGGACTACATTCACTTCGCGGGCGAACTGCTTGAAGATGCGCTGAGAGGCTGGGGCTTGAGCTCCGCCCAGGATGCAGGCGATTGCACACGGTTCCCGAAGCCCCCAGCCCCTCGTCCCCGATGACGGTCTTCATTTCTCCTTAGCTCTGGCAGCTGGGAGGCTCTGCGTTCCTTTGCGGGCGATCCTCGCGAGGCTGATCCCTCCAGCCTCCCTCGCGAGGCGGGTCCTACCAGCGGTCCTCGCGAGGTTGGTCGCGCCACCCTTGGCGCGGGCCGCGGTCTTCCCAGCGTCCTGCATTCCTTCCTCCTCCCCGTCCGTAGCCCCGGTCGCTGCGCTCGGGGCATCTGCCGACCCTTCCTTCGCGCACGGCCCAGAGCTCTTGGCATTCATTTATGTTGTGGGTGTGGAGGTCGTGGTACACGCAGTACCGACTGCCCTTGGAGGATTCGGGCTGATCTCTGCCCCGCTTGGTGTCTGGCTCGGCCGCGAGCACGGCGGCCCCCTTGCGCTTCACGTCCTTGGCCTTGGGCTTCTTCTCTTTGGTGTCCGTGGCAGGCAGCTCGAGGAGGGAGAGGCGCCCCTCCTCAGCCCTGGCGCACTTGGTCGCCATGTTGAACAACTCCAGGGAGGTGCACATATCTTCATGCATCGCCAGCTCCTCCTTCATTTTGACGTCGCGCACACCGTCGGAGAAGGCAGAGATGATGGCCTCCTCCGTTACCCTGGGGATCTTGAGGCGAGCATTGTTGAAGCGCTCGATATACTTCTGCAGGGTTTCCCCTGGCTGCTGCTTGATGCGGCGCGGTGGCCAGTCGCAAGTACCTTGGAAGTTGGCGATGAAGTGGGTGCGCATCTCGTCCCAGGAAGAGATCGTGCCTGGGGGGGCAGCACAGGGTCTTGACGTGCTGGAGCAGGGAGCGCTCGAGCAGCTTCTCGTGGGCGAGGGACTTCTTGGCAGCTCTGCTCTTGCCGTGCTGGCGCCTAGCGGAGCGGGTGTCGCCCAGGGGTCGCATGCCTCAGAGCCAGGGCGCCTTCTTGAGGAGGAGGTGGCTGAGGCGCCCCAGGAGCTTCATCGCCCGCGCAGGGCGGGGTGCGGTGCAGCGAGAAGGCCGGTGCGGGGGCGCCTCCAGCGGCGCGGACGAGCTCAGCGACTTGGTCGAGCCATTCGTCGTAGACGTTGTCGATGGGGCGGTAGCGCAGGAGCTCGTTTGCCGCGATGAGCACAGCTCAGGCCTCCATGGCCGCGCGGGGCGCGCGTGACGAAGAACCAGCGGGGGTGAGCGAGGGCGTGGCGGTGCGGCCGTCCCGCCTCATGGACGGGTGCTGGGACGATGCTTGTTGCTCGTTCCCCGCCGGGCCGGTGGCGGCGTTGACGGCAGGTGACGGGGAACCACGAGGGCGCCCGCCGACGGGAGCCGTCTGGGCGACATGGGAGGCGAGGGCGGCTCGGCGCTCGGCGCGAGCCCGACGAGCGTCAGACATGGTTGCGGTGGTCGGGGAAGAACGAGGCGACGGAAGGCAGATTCCGGCGCACCCCTACCTGGCGCGCCAAATGTCGGATTTCGGGTTCCGGCAGACCCTTGAGGTTCGAATACTGGGGTGCGCGCGGAGATTCAACCCTCTACCGTCTCGCTCCTCGCCGGACCGCTAGGACCTAAACTACTAAAATGAACAGCACAAGGGACACAAGATTTATACTAGTTCAGGCCACCATTGTGGTGTAATACCCTACTCCAGTGTGTGGTGTGGTGGATTGCCTCTTGGGCTGATGATGAACAATACAAGGAAGAACAGCCTCGCGAGGGTCTATTCTTGGTTGGTGCTACTTGGTTCTGGCTCTTGGGTTCTCGATATCAGATGCCTCTACCCCGGGGGTGGCTAGTCCTATTTATAGGCAAAGGCCCTGGGCCTCTTCCCAAATATTGAGCGGGAAGGGCGCCAACAATTGGCCATTTTGAAGGGGAACATCGGGTACACTTATCCTGACTAAAGTTGGTCCTCGCCTGCCAAAGGCTCTGGTGATGACGCCGGCTTGGGCTCCACAATGACTCCCTTCCAGCCGTTGGGCTGGTTTTGGTCTTGTTGCACCGAAATGGACGCCTTTGCTTCATACTCTCGCCTGCGCTTGCTCCCTTAGCACCAAAGGGGAAAGGAGGACACTGCGCGGGCTGGTGCCCGACTGGCGCCCTTGGTCGTCATGGCTTGCGTCATGGGCACCTCGTGAGGTACCCTGCCTTGAACTCTCCGCCTCCTCATGAGCCCAGCTGACGAGGCCGTGCTCGAGGAAGCTCCTTGTCGTCCGCCCATGAGGCTCCCTCGCGAGGGTCTTGAGCTCGCGTTGATGAAGATGGGCTGTGCTGGGCCTCCTTTGAGCCATGCCGCAGGCCGCAGGCAGGCAAGTCTGGGGACCCCCGTTCCCAGAACGCCGACACCCCCTAGTCCAGGACTCCCTCAGTAGCCCCTGAACCAGGCTTCAATGACGACGAGTCCGGCGTGCATATTGTCTTCGGCATTGCAAGGCGGGTTCCTCCTCCGAATTCTTCATAGAAGACTTTGAACACGAGGATAGTGTCCGGCTCTGCAAAACAAGTTCCACATACCACCGTAGAGAGAATAATATTTACAGAAATTCAAGCTGCTAATGAATTTCATGGCGTGACATCACACCACGGCCAAGCCTTTATTCGAATCGTTTTTACTGTTCCACCTCAACGCGTTTAGCGAAGCGGTTTCCTTGGCACGTCGTGTCAAAGCAGAGATCGTGTCCCCTTATTCCGGGATTCTCATCAATACGGGCGTGGGTAACCCAACCGTGCCCATTGGTGTAAGTGCATCTAGTGCCCCTTAGTGATTTTGGTGTATTGAAGACTTATAGGTTAAGTAACTGATGTGTTTGTGAGTGTACACAGGTCTATAAGTCTATGAGGAGTTTGATATTTACAGAGAAAGTCGACCCCTAAAAATGAAGTTCTTCGACTGAAGACTTTGAAAGTGAAGAAATTGGTGTGACCTTGAAGACTTGATAATCATTCGAGGAATATGAAGCGTGAAGACTTTTGTTTTCGTAGTTTCATTTTCTCTTTCTTGGGTCATAGGAAACACCGTACTGTTAAAGGGGGTCGAGGAAATACTAAGGAAAATTTTCCATGTGATGCTCAACTCAAAATCCTACACCTACCAATCCCTTCGAGTGAAGCCATTGGAAATCTCATACTGATTCACCAAATTCATCAAGGATGTGAGACGCAGTTCTTCTATTCACCGAGGACTTTGCTCGATCGAGGAGTTAGGAATTCGCCAAAGTCTGAATTGTCTACATAGTGAGGAACATGATAGCCCCGAGGAATTTGAGAGTCAAATTTCCGACCGTTCTTTGTCTTCTTGCCGGCTGTCCCAAAATATCTTATCCACCTAACGGTCATATCATTGAAGGGCATTTATGTCTTATCATGTCGGGCTGCTCCCGGGCTATAAATAGCCGCCCCTACAACCACTAGTTGGTTGGCTGCTCCGAAGAACTTGACACTTGTCATTTGAGAGCAACCCATCCTCCGAGGACTTTGAGCGAAAATCATCAAGTGAGGAAAATCCAAAACCAAACCCCACAAACCCAAAGTGATTGAGCATCATCAAGAAATTGATCTGCGTGGATCCGGCGCTTATTACCTTTGAAGATCTGTGCTTCTTCAGACGGTTAGGCGTCAAGGTCTAGAGCATCCAAGAGAAATTGTGGATCGCCGAGTGACCAAGTCTGTGAAGGTTTGGAAGTCACTGAAGACTTACCACGAGTGATTGGACGAGGCTGCGTGGTCTTAGTTCAAGGAGAATACGGTGAGGACTGGGTGTCTGAGTTGCGGCTCGAGAGGCGGGTGTCCGGACTATGTGTCCTCGAGTTTAAATACTCGGCCGCTCCAACCAGACGTATAACCGAGACAGCAGTTGGGCTGGTCTACCAAATCATTGTCTTCACCAACTGCTGGGTTCTATTTCCTCAACTCTTCCATTTCCTCATTACATGTTGCATGTTGTTCATATCTGTGCTTGAAGACTTTGGTGAAGAATTTCACAAATTCCTCGCCCAATTTCTTCATCTGTTTGTCTTCATCTTGTTATCCTGTGTTTACGCTTTCCGTACTCTGCTTTTAGTCTTCATTTCATCATGCCGACTATGTGTGTATCCAGTTATGTTTACTTACGAGTACATATTCATTGCAAGTAGTTCTTCGCTAAGGAATTTCCTCACCAGCAAATTCCTCGGTGAAGAATTCATAAAATCGCCTATTCACCCCCCCTCTAGTCGATATAACGCACTTTCAATTGGTATCAGAGCAAGGTACTCCCTTGTTCTGTGTGATTTTGGTTTAACCGCCTGGAGTTTTAGTTATGTTGACCGCAGGTATGAAGAAAGTGACATGCCCTATCTTTGACGGTCATGACTATCCCAAGTGGAAGGACATGATGAAGAAGCGCCTCATGGCAAAGAACAGCGAGCTGTGGACCGTCACTGAGATTGGTCTTACTGATATATGCAAGATGGCGAATGCCGATGATATTCGCAAGTACACTCGATTTGATATCATAGCGAAGGATATCATCTGCTCCTGCCTATCCAGAGACCAATTCGGGCGAATTATGCATCTTGGCAATTCGAAGCTCATCTGGGACCGAATCTCTGATGTCTATGAAGGTCATCAAACTGGTCATGATCCCTGGTTTGAGGACTTCAAGGAATCTCTCAAAACGATGACTTTCGAGCCAGAATCATCATCTTCTGCATCTTGTCTTATGGCAAACGGTGCTGAGGTAACTGAATGCTCCTCATCCGAGTCTTGTAATGTCAACTCGATAATGAGGAGTCTGACAATGATGAATCTGATGATGACATTGAATCCTGCTATACTAAACTCATTTGCGTTGCCACTAAACAACAAACGGTTTTAGAACAAACTCAAGATATGCTAGAAAGAAGTGATAATATGTTGCGCAAAGAAATGGATCGATCAAAAGCATTGGGTGAATGTCTTGGAGAATTCACTCCAAGTTTGACGCCTTCAAGATCAACATAATACCCTCTTGACTGATCACGAGAAGCTTTCTCTTGAAGCTCTTCAAAGAAAGGAAGATCTTGAAAAGCTAAGAGTGTGTTATGAAGATCTTCAGAAGGAGCGTGATTCATTACTAGCTCAACAAATCAGCACTTCTCAGGAAGAATTTGTTCCTCCATGCTTAAAGTGCATTGAACGTGAATCTGCTAATTCTTCACCTGAATGTTCAAATGCTTCAAATATTACAAATTCTTCATCTGCCTCTGCTATCACTAATTCCTCATCTGAGGACATTGCTAGTATCACTGACAGTGCAGGGCTGAAGGAATTGTACATGACAGGCATGTACAAAAGCCTCAAAGGGCATCAGACACTTTGTGATGTGCTCAAAAAGCAGATCCTCAACATAAACCCTAGGAAAGAGGGTATTGCCTTTGAGAGGAAACTCAATGCCGATGGAACATATTGGAAGCCTGAGCAGTATCCCAAAACCTCATGGGTGGCTGCAAAGGGACCTCCAGTTGATCCATCTAACTTATCTGGCTTTACATGTGAATCTCCTCATTCTTCCGATGAGTCATTTGACTCAACTATAAACTGTTCAAAAATCGAATGGTGAAGTATTTGCTAGATATGTTGGCACTAATCTGCAGAACGGTTCCCCTATGAAGAAAATCTGGGTTCCCAAAAGTTGTGTTGAAAGTCTTCAGGTGAATGTCCTCATGACACCACCTGTGAAGAACAGGAACCCCAGATCAAATTCTTCATATGGACCAAATTCTTCACGAGGATCAAATTCCTCAACTGGATCAAAGTCCTCATATGATTATCATCGTGCTAACAACTCTGTCTCGCAGGGTAGAGCTAAGGGCTATGAATATGTGCATTATTCTTCAAACCATTATGTTCATAAGTCCTCGAAGAATTACTCTGCTTATTCATATGCATACCCTAACCCCTCTCATGCTAAGCGAAATGGTTTGGCATCTTTGCCACCTTTCTCACATGGTGCTCGCAGGATGATGAACTCTTTGCCACCCCTTCAGATGTGGGTGGTGAAGAAAAAGAACTAATCTCTTCTGCAGGTCAGTCTCCGGCGTGCTCTAACGTCTCAAGAATTTCTTGGGACGACAAAATGCACGAAAGGGCGCAGTGAATCATGATGAAATGAACCTTCATTTCACATGTCCTCATCTTTATATAACTGTTTCTCGCTTGATGAAATTCATCGATGAACTTGATGTCATATTCTTCATCGATGAAGCATATGAGATTGTAAGCTACACTAATTCATCTGCAGGATGATCAACCCAAAACCACCGAATGGGACCTCGATAGTGGATGTACAAATCACATGACTGGTGACAAGAATCTATTGATGGATGCTCCCTTATCACCTTCACCTCTAAAGCATATCATCTTTGGCCGACAAAGGAAAAAGTCGTATTGGGTCTTGGTAAGGTTGCTATCTCTAAGGATAAGCACATGGACAAAGTCATGCTTGTTGAGTCCTTAGGATACAATCTCATGTCGATCTCAATGCTTTGTGATCTTGATATGGTTGTTGTCTTTGGCAAATATCGCTGTGTTGTGATTATGGAAGCTGACAATTCCAAAGTCTTCGAAGGCTTTAGGAGAGGAGATCTGTATATTGTTGATTTCTCTACAGGACCACAACCAGCCGTGTGTTTACTAGCAAAAGCTTCAGAAGGCTGGCTATGGCATCGATGACTTGGTCATGCAGGCATGAGGAATTTGAACACGCTTGCAAAGAAGAAGCATGTCATTGGCATTGAGAATGTCAAATTCCTCAAGGATCACTTATGCGGAGCATGTGAAGCCGGAAAAATGACCAAGGCCAAGCACCCAGCGAAGACCATCATGACCACTACCCGTCCATTCGAATTGCTTCACATGGACCTCTTCGGACCTAACCATTATTCAACAGTCACTAATGATGCATCTTTATATGGTTTTGTCATTGTCTTCAAACAATTTTCCTCGAGGGCTTCAACCAACTTTGGTGTGAAGATCAAGCATATCAGAAGGGACAATGGAACTGAGTTCAAGAATTGTGGTCTTGATGCCTATCTTGATGAACTTGGTATTACTCATGAATTATCTGCTCCCTATACTCCTCAGCAGAATGGCGTCGTGGAGCGCAAGAACAGAACTCTTGTTGAGATGGCTCGCACTATGCTTGATGAATACAAAGCGCCTCGGCGTTTGGATTGATGCAATTGATCTTGCCACATCATCAACAGAGTATATCTTCACAAATTCTTCAAGAAGACGCCTATGAACTCCTCAACGACAAGAAACCCAATGTGAGTTATTTCAAAGTCTTGATTGCTAAATGTTGGATTAGAGATCCTCACCACAACTCTAAATTTGCACCGAAAGCACATGAAGGTTTTATGCTTGGTTACGGAAGGACTCGCACACCTATAGAGTCTTCAACATTGTTCTTCACAAGATTGTTGACCTTTGTAGATGTGTGGTTCGATGAAACTAATGGCTCGCAAAGAGAGCACCTACCTTCATGTTAGATGAACCAGCACCGAGGATGCTATCAAGCTCAAGGCAACCGAGGATGTTATTCCTCTTGAAGAATCTGTGAAGAATTCATTCCTGTTCGTGAAGAACATCGATCGATGCACTGAAGAACATGATGAGGAAAATGGTCTTTGAAGAAAATGCTGATCAAAATCCTCGGCCGACAACCCACTCATCCACGCATTGCAAAAGAAGTGCAAGTGGAGAAGATCATCGATGACATTAGCGCACCAGGTCCTCTCACACGCTCAAAGCCTCACACTTATCTAACTTTTGTGGGCACTATGCTTTTGTTTCTATCTCAGAGCCCACTAAGGTAGATGAAGCATTTCGAGCCGAGTGGATTCAGGTTATGCAAGAAGAATTACATCGATTCGAGTTGAACAATGTCCGGAATTGGTCAATCGCCTGGATCCTCGTAAGCATAATATCATTGGCACAAAGTGGATCTACCGCAACAAGCAAGATGAAAATGGCCTTGTGGTGAGGAATAAGGCACGACTAGTAGCTCAAGGCTACACACAGGTTGAAGGAATTGATTTCGATGAAACTTTTGCACTGTTGCTAGACTTGAGGCTATTCGCATTTTACTTGCTTATGCTAACCATCATGATATCATCTTATATCAAATGGATGTGAAAAGTGCATTCCTCAATGGTAAGCTTGAGGAAGAAGTATATGTTGCTCAACCCCGTGTTTTGAAGATCCCAAGAATCGACAAAGTCTTGAGACTCAATAAGGCTCTCTATGGCCTCAAGCAAGCCCCTCGGCGTGGTATGACACATTGAAGGAATTCTTCGTGAAGAATGGCTTCACACCGGTTCACTTGACCCTACTCTTTTTACTAAATCATATGATGGTGAACTGTTTGTGTGCCAAATATATGTTGATGATATTATCTTTGGCTGTACTAACCAACGATATAGTGATGAATTTGCCTATATGATGAGTGAAGAATATCAAATGTCTATGATGGGAGAGTTGAAATTCTTCTTAGGTCTTCAAATTAAATCGGCAGCAGAATGGCATATTCATATCTCGGAGAAATACCTCAAAGATGTCTTGAGGAAATTCGCATGCAAGATTGCAAAGGCGTCAAAATTCCTATGCCCACAAATGGCCATCTATGCAATCGATGAAAATGGTATTGACTTGATCACAAGGTATACCGCTCCATGATTGGTTCTTTATTGTACTTATGTGCATCTAGGCGGATATAATGCTTAGTGTTTGCATGTGTGCCCGATTTCAAGCTGCACCAAGGAATCACACCATAAGGCTGTGAAGCATATTCTTCGATATCTAGCTCACACACCAACACTAGGATTATGGTACCCCAAGGGCTCTGCTTTTGATCTCATTGGATATTCGACTCGACTATCTTTGGTGATCGTGTGGACCGCAAGTCAACATCGGCACTTGTCATTTCCTCGGACGATCTTTGGCTGTTGGTCCTCGAAGAAAGCAGAATCTGCGTATCACCGCTTCTGCTGAAGCTGAATACATTGCTGCTGGCTCATGTTGTGCTCAACTGCTTTGGATGAAGCAAACCCTCAAGGACTATGGCGTCAACGTGAAGAATGTGCCTCTCCTCTGCGACAATGAGAGTGCCATCAAGATTGCTCACAACCCAGTTCAGCACTCGAAGACTAAGCACATCCAGATTCGTCATCATTTTCTTCGTGATCATGTGTTGAAGGCGATATCTCCATCGAGCATGTGAAGATCAAGAACAGCTAGCTGATATCTTCACTAAGCCCTTGGATGAGAAGAGATTTAGCAAGTTGTGGTGTGAGCTAAATATCTTAGAATCTTGAATGTTCTTTGAAAAGGACACACATCCTAACCCTTATGCGAGAATTGATGACTTAGATGTGCAACACATGAAGAAACATTTTCTTCAATCAATGAAGAATAACACTCTAAGTGTGAAGAAATTAATGAAGAATTTGATTCCCGAACCCTACAACAATTATGCGCGTGTCTGAAATCATCATTCTTATCTGATGAGCTACGCCACCACAAAAGTTGAAAATCTTCAATTTGAGTTTTTCCTCATTTTGAAATTCCTCGCTTTTCAAATTCTTCAACTTTGCAAAATCTTCAATGACTCCGTTGTTTTTCTTCATTGGTTATATACATATGTGAGTTTATGTCCTCTCAAATTCACTTATTGCTAATTCTTCAAGTTGTGATTTCTGCTAAGTGAATGTGATCGGACCCTTCCCCCTCTATGCTATACTCAACCCAATCTATTCACAAATTCTTCATGTGCGTTCTGATTGAAACTCATTCAAAGTCTTCACTGTGTCCTTGACAGCTGAAGAAATTGCGAACGAAATTTTTAAACAAATCTTATCCAGATTTTCGGTTTTACCGCTCAAACCGTTCTGCTCCCCACGATACATTAGTTTAATCACCCACGATCTTACACGATCTCATTTGCACAGTACATGGGTGACACATGTCGCGTGAAGGAGAAAGGGCAGGGGCATGTTCGTCCCAAAATCTTCGGGCGAAAAGTTTTTGATGGCTATAAATACCCTCTCCCTTCCTTACTTCATTTACTCCGCTCGTTGCTGTCTCTCTCGAGCTCTCCTCAAACCCTAGTGCCGCCGCTTCTTCATCGCCGTCGTGAGGAAGAGCTTCACCGCCTCGACCTCGTCGCCGTCGTACTTTCGCCCGGCGCGAAATCTTCACTCCACCGCCGCCGTAGCCGTCTCCCTCTGCCATGTTAGGGCGTGGGAGATCTAACGTGATTTAACTTCACTACAGTCCATTCTGTTAAATCGTGTTCTTGATTCGGGTAATTAAAATCACTTTTATTACTCACTTTGATTCTCAAATCTTTACGAAAATCTTCAAAGGTGTTTTTGGTCTTCAAATCTTCACATATGAACACCTCACACACTATATGCTCTTGATTTATCTCTCTAAGCATTCATTTCTTCAAGATTCCTCAATTGTGCGGATTTTCAATCAGACAACTCTAGAACCTAAGACAAACGCTTAGTGAAATTCCTCAAGGCTCAACTGGTCAAATTCCTCAAACTTGTTCCTTTTGAAAAATCTTACGAGAACGATATGACCTCTCCAAATTCCTCGCACCTACAATCTGTTCACAGTACTCATGTCCGCTCTTTGAATCACTAGGTTCTCATCAACTTAACTCATTTGCAGCGTTCCTCGAAGAAAAACTGCATACTTCTTGAGTGCTCTATAGTTCAAATTCCTCATCTGAAGAAAATGGCGTAAGGCAAGAGACCGAGAAGGGAGGAAAGAAACCGGAGGTCATGACCGCTTTGAGATCCCTGATGAAATATACAAAGACTACTGCACACCTGATGAATCCAAGTTTGGCAAGGAGACCAAAAATCAGCGCAAAGTGCGCATACAGAGGATAGAAAGAAGATGGGCACGAGAATGGAGGGAATATCGCTATGTTACTCCCAAGTACATGAGGAAATTCGCCTTAAATCCTCCATGCCCAAGAGCTCCTTTGGCACCTGGCCAAGTCGCTGATCCCACCAGCATCAAGCGTGGTGAAGACTTTCCTGAAGAATGGTCTAGGCGCCAAGCCAAACTGGCAAGACAGGCCAAGGAGGCAGTGAGGAGATTCAATGAGGATTCTGCTGCTGGTGCCGCTGAGCCCTCGGTCAAGCCGAGGAAATCAATGCCGAAGAAGCCTGCTCGCAAGCCAAGTTCTTCACCATCAGCGCCCTCACGGCAAATTCCTCAGACTGCTGCTGCCCATTCAAAATCCTCAGCAGCTCCCTCCAAGTCCTCAACTCTTGTGCATCTTGCTACCTGTCAAAGGACTCAGGGATTCTCGATTGCTTCTGGTGTCTCAGCAAGTTCCTCAGCTGCACCAATGTCCTCATCAGCCCCACCTCGCTGAAGACAAAAGCAACAATCGGGCGCGTCCTCGGCCAAGTCCAAAGAAGAAACAGTTGCATTCAACGTGCCCTCGATGATGAAGCTTCGATGAAGAACTTGCGAAAATCATCGAGACAGATGACCAAGGCCGCTAGAGCCAAAAGAACAAATGTGCCTCTGCTTCGGATCCGAAGAAGATCCTTGACTTCATCGACCTATGGCATCGGGATCCAAACACTCCCATACCGGATCCGCCATCGACTCTGGTCAAAGTCATATCTTGAACCATTTCATTCTTTGAAGAGAAATGGAAATTTGAAAAGGCTCGTGAATTAAAGAGAACACAAGCGAGAAAGGAGAAGCTTCTGAGGAAGAACATCGTCAACTTGACTCCTGAAGAACTTCTAAAAGCTCAATCTGAAATCCAAGCACTCAGCAAGGATTTCGATGCGTACAATGCTGATTGGCAAGGAGCCAAGGTGAGATTCAATCAATTTGACAAAGAAAATGACAACTGCCGCAGCTCCATCGCAACAAGAAAATCCTCGGTCAAGACTCTGCTCACCTGCTGAAGAACATGCCAAGATCGCTGATGACTTTCAGCATCTTGATGAAAATACAAGTTCCAGGGCTGATGTCTCCATTCCACCACCAAGAAATTCCTGGGCATCCACTAGTGGTGCGCTGAAGAAATCAAGAGATCGAGGCAATCGCACGATTCTTACCAAGAAACTATACCACGTCCTCGGCTCCTCCTGCACCAACACCAACTCCAATTCTTCCTACGCCTATGAAGTGAAGAAGACAAAGGCTGCGAGCGAGCTGCAGTGAAGAAGCGGAAGGCATCAGCTGCGTCAAATTCTTTGGCTGCGAAGAAAATGAAGCCAATGACCAGCTCGATTGAAAATCCTATTGATGCCATTCCCATTTCCTCCATGTCGTCTAAGAAATTGTTCCTTATGGAGAAGATTACACGATCCCAAGCGGATCGATGAAGAAAATCAATCTGCTGCTGCCTCGTAACAGCTTGATGAAGAAATTGAAGTGGAAGCATTCCCTTCACCGCCAGTCATTTCCTCACCCATGCCTCAGTTCACAGCTGAAGAGGCTGGTGTTGAGGAAATTGAAAAAGAAGATGAAGACGTGGATATTGGGTGCACTACACCAGTGATGAACGATGACTTTTGGGAAAGTCAGCATCCCAATACTCCTCTCTTCATTCCGATTCTTCAAGTTCCTCAGTCCCCGGCTACAACTGTTCAAATGGGCTCTGAAGAAACTCATCCCACATCGTCTGTTAATGAAGAAATTCCAGCCACTAGCGCTGAAGAACCCACTGCTGATCCCCAGATTGCACAAGAAGAGGAACCAGAAATTCCTCAGCCTGAAGAACCTGAGATCGCGATTCCTGAGGTTGTCTTTGCAAATCACGATATTCCTCTGCCCAAACCAAGAATCCGTTCTCTAGCAAGCAAAAATTCAAGGCTGAAGACTTCTTTTACGAGCATGTGTTCTTCATCGCTTATAATCCATATGACTCTGCTCGCATGAGGAAAAGACGCTTCTGGACTCCTACTCAAGCAAACTTTTATTCCTCAGTGCTATTTGACAAGGACAAGATCTTCGACCATGAGCATATTCCTCATGTGGATATGGAATCATTGCCATGCTTCGAGCCAGTCCTCAGGGTTATTCACGATGCAGGGCTGCTGAATTTCTGCACTGATATCTGTGACTGGAATGAAGAACTCATTCTTCAGTTCTATGCCACCCTGCACATCACCGGAGATGCTGAAGATATCAATTCATGGGTGCTGGATTGGATGACGGAAAATACTCATTACAAGGCACCAGCAACTGAATTGCTTCGTGTCCTTCCTCTTGATCCTCCCCATGAATCTGCACGTTGTATCTACAATGATCGCGAACTGTCTGATCACTTTATGCAAGTGCTCATGAAGCCTTTGAAGCCAGGACAGGCCCCTCGAACCAAATTCCTCGTCAAGGAATTACTGTATGTGCCTCGGACTGTCTATAGAATCTTGACGAAGACAATGAGTCCCATCAAAGGCCACGACTCAAATGAAGAAGATGTCGTTGGCATCATGAAGAACATGCTTTTCAATATCATTCATGGCGTTCCTGTCAATTTCCATGATTTCTTCATGAGGACTCTGGCAAATGTTGCAATGTCACCTTTTGAGCTGAAGCCATATGCGCCCTGGATTATGAGATTCATAAGGGCAAGATCTTCACTGAATTATAAGGCTGACACTCTGAACCATGGCAGCTACTTGCTGCCCATTGAAGTCCTCAAGCGACCAGTTTCATCATCTAATGATAAGGGCAAGGCAGCAGCTGTGATTGATGAAGGCATTCGTCCATTGGATGGTCAATTCCGTCTAGCTACATGTTACTCCACCAATGACGATTCTGCAACACATGACACCGCCAAGAAATACCTCACCAAGCAAAAGCCTCAAGCAACGACACCGTGGTGATGACTGATCGTGAGTTACTCCTCGGTCTTCATCGGAAGGTTGAACGAATCGAAATGGGTGAAGCGTCAATTTGCTGCAATTCTTCACAACATGACCTCAACGCATAATGCAGTGAAGAAAAATCAGTACTACCTTCATGAAACCCTCAACCGCACCTGGGATGTCCTTAATCATGTATATTCTACTGAAGAATTGAAGACTATGGGTCTCCAAGAAGCTTTTGACTGGTCTGCACCACCTCCGAAGAAATTCAAGAGAGTCAAAGTTCCCGATCTGGTGGCCAACTCTTATTCTTCATCGCCTGAAACTGATGAACATGAAGATTTGGACGACACTGCGGCAGGCCCTACGTCAACAACTAACCCGACAATCTTGGCGCTCCTCCATCAACTTGAAAATCTTGAGGCGTTAGTCCTCGGTTTGATCCTTTTGGTCATTTGATGACAAAGGGGGAGAAATCTGAGTTAGTCTTCAAGCGGGTTTATATTATGGGCGTTTTTATTAAGTTACAACTCTCGTTCTTCCGCAACTTTTATAGGATCGAGTTGTAATCTTAAATCCGATGGTGCCTTGATACTTTTGGTCGTGCTTTGATACGTTTGATGCTCTGATGCTTTTGAAGCACTAAGCTCTGAAAGTGATATTTGAGCTCTGAAACTTTTGATGTGATATTCTGCATGCTTATTCCTAGTCAATATTATTGCACGCATGCTGAATCTCATCAGGCACCATATTTGATCATGCATTTCAAATTCTTCATATTATATATCAAATGCGTGTATGAATTACAAGATATAGGGGGAGATCTCCATGATTCAACTCTTCAAATGTGCATTGCCTCAAAAGCAAATTCCTCATTATGCACATATTCAGGGGGAGTTCTTCTATATCTTGCAATCAAATTCCTCATATTAGTATTTACACTCCATATGTTTATCCCCGTTGAAAACTTAACCTATGTTGTCATCAATCACCAAAAGGGGGGAGATTGTAAGTGCATCTAGTGCCCCTTAGTGATTTTGGTGTATTGAAGACTTATAGGTTAAGTAACTGATGTGTTTGTGAGTGTACACAGGTCTATAAGTCTATGAGGAGTTTGATATTTACAGAGAAAGTCGACCCCTAAAAATGAAGTTCTTCGATCAAGACTTTGATACTCAAGACTTTCTGAAGACTTTGAAAGTGAAGAAATTGGTGTGACCTTGAAGACTTGATAATCATTCGAGGAATATGAAGCGTGAAGACTTTTGTTTTCGTAGTTTCATTTTCTCTTTCTTGAGTCATAGGAAACACCGTCTTCGTTAAAGGGGTCGAGGAAATACTAAGGAAAAATTTCCATGTGATGCTCAACTCAAAATCCTACACCTACCAATCCTTCGAGTGAAGCCATTGAAATCTCATACAGCTTCAGTCAAATTCATCGGTGATGAGACGCAGTTCTTCCATTCATGAGGACTTTGCTCGATCGAGGAGTTAGGAATTCGCCAGTCGAATTGCCTACACAGTGAGGAACATGATAGCCCTGAGGAATTTGAGAGTCAAATTTCCGACCGTTCTTTGTCTTCTTGCGGCTGTCCCAAAATATCTTATCCACCTAACGGTCATATCATTGAAGGGCATTTATGTCTTATCATGTCGGGCTGCTCCCAGCTATAAATAGCCGCCCCCTACAACCACTAGTTGGTTGGCTGCTCCGAGAGAACTTGACACTTGTCATTTGAGAGCAACCCATCCTCCGAGGACTTTGAGCGAAAATCATCAAGTGAGGAAAATCCAAAACCAAACCCCCACAAACCCAAAGTGATTGAGCATCACTGAAGAAATTGATCCTGCGTGGATCCGACACTTGTTACCTTTGAAGACTGTGCTTCTTCCAGATGGTTAGGCGTCAAGGTCTAGAGCATCCAAGAGAAATTGTGGATCGCCAAGTGACCAAGTCTGTGAAGGTTTGGAAGTCACCTGAAGACTTACCACGAGTGATTGGACGAGGCCTGCGTGGTCTTAGTTCAAGGAGAATACGGTGAGGACTGGGTGTCCTGAGTTGCGGCTCGTAGACGGGTGTCCGGACTGTGTGTCTTCGAGTTTAAATACTCACCGCTCCAACCAGACGCATAACCGAGACAGCAGTTGGAACTGGTCTACCAAATCATTGTCTTCACCAACCGCTGGTTCTATTTCCTCAACTCTTCCATTTCCTCATTCTCGTGTTGCATGTTGTTCATATCTGTGCTTGAAGACTTTGATCAAGACTTTCACAAATTCCTCGCCCAATTTCTTCACCTGTTTGTCTTCATCTTGTTATCCTGTGTTTACGCTTTCCGTACTCTGTTTTTAGTCTTCATTTCATCATGCTGACTATGTGTGTATCCAGTTATGTTTACTTCTGAGTACATATTCCGCTGCAAGTAGTTCTTCGCTAAGGAATTTCCTCACCAGCAAATTCCTCAGTGAAGAATTCATAAAAATCGCCTATTCACCCCCCCTCTATCAAAGGCGAGTCCCAAACGGCCACGGGGAGGGCTCTTGGTATTCAACCTCTTTATAACAAGACCAAGGCCTGCTCCTTTCTTTCAATCTCAATCGAATCCGCCCCTCGCCTCGAGTTCCAACACCCAAAGCTCCAGATTCAGGCGCTTCGGACCTTCGATAATGTCCGGCTCTGACCTGCGAGGCCGGTGGGTGCCTTCTTCCGTCACGGAAGAAGTCGTGCTAAAGCTGAGAAACACCGGGTATCTAACCGGCAAAATTTCGCATAGGCTGCCTGCCCAAGGGCAGGTTATTCCTACTCCCGAGCCTGGTGAGAGCGTGGTGTTCGTGTCTCACTTCCTTCGGGGTTTAGGCTTCCCGACGGACCCCTTAGTGAGGGGGCTCATGTTTTATTATGGGCTGGAATTCCACGACTTGGATCAAGAGTCCATCCTCCACATCTCATCGTTCATTGTCGATGCGAAGCCTTCCTCCGCATTACCCCTCACTTCGGATTGTGGCTCAAGACCTTCAAAGTGGAGCCGAAGATGATCAAGGGGCAGCAAACAGAGTGCAGAGGGGCTGTTATAAGCAAAAATGCCGACGCTCCCTGGCCCGAGGGCTCTTTTCAAGATGTGCTCAATTTATGGCAACAGGAGTGGTTTTACATCACCACTCCCAGGGGCACCAAATGGGTGGCACCACCTGCTTTCCGCCTGGGTCCTCCATAGTGGCTGGCGTCATGGGTCAACAAAGGGCTCGACTGGGGTCTGTCCAAGGACGTTCCTCTGCTGCAGGGCCGTATTCGAGACCTCCAAGAGAGAGAGATCAATCTGGTCGTAGTGGCGCAGGTCATGCTGATTCGGCGCCTTCTGCCCTGCAAACGTTGCCCCCTCCTCCTGTGGGAATTTAATCCGGAGGGACCACGAGCTCTCCAACACTTCATGGGCGCGACACCCGTGGAGATGTATAAATTGTTCTTCGGATCACAAGAGATGTGTCCGGACTTGACCGAGGACGCAGGCCTGAGCTGCAATCGCCCGGATACTCAAGTGAGTAGCCCTGTGCCCGGACACGCTATCCGTACATTTATCATAAACTTGCCCTTTAAAGAGTTGTCCCTTGAACAGGAGTGGATAGCGAAAGCAAAACTAATAAGGTGTCCGGCCCCCCTCCCTGAGACCACGCCGGATCCTGTGTTAACCAAGATGCTGGAGGCTGCGCCTTTGGAAGAGGGAAAAGGGGGGAACAAGGAGGCTACTACCTCCGCGAAGGAGGCTTTCAAGGAAGGGGGGATTGAGAATCCCTCCCTCTAGGGGGAGAAGAGGACCGCTTCTAAAGATCCGGAGGCCAAGGCCTCAAAGCGGGGGAAGAAATCTTCATCAGAGGGTCCTGCGCTAGGAGAAGCCCCGGCCGCACTACTTCCCCAAGGGAATCAGCCCTCCAGCGAGCCGTAAGTAGAAAGGAGAGTTTTGTAATAAGGGACATCCCTGTTTTTATTTCTGATGATAACCGAAGTCTTACCTTGTAGTTTGGATCTCAGCCCTTCTTAGCAGAGCTCATCTTCGGAGGATCTTCGTCCGGAGATGATGGAGAGCGAAACGCCTCCATCTTCCGCACCATCATGCGGGGCGGACGACCCTGAGGTGTCGTCACGGAGGGTTTTCCCGAGTCCGGCGGGGCCGGGAGGTCCGGCACCAGCTGGTGTACGATCGGAGGAGCTGAAGGATCTGCTCGGGTGAGCGTCTATTTCAGAAGATCACCGTGCGCTAATGGGTATGGTGATTGAAAGGATTTCATCCGCTGAGAGCGGATTGCATGAAGCCGTCGAACTTACTGACGGGGTTTGAGGTACGTGAAAATGATATACCTTCTAATAGTTTTGCATATAGAATGCGCCCTGTATAGATAGTAGCCCCTGAGACTCGATGCGTTGTCGAGAGTGACAGCGCGCCGAGGATCATAATCTCAGTTGTAATATATCGCCTGTCCTATATAGGTGGTGGAGCGTCCGGTGGCTAGCTGGACTGATCAATTTGCCGAACTGAAGCGGCAACTTGACATGGCGGATGCGTACATCGCGCTTGTCAATAAGCGGCTTGACGAGTCACAAGGTATGCAACTTCTCCGCGGACACCTGGTAAGGGAGCTTGACGCCCATGCCTTACCACATGTATGCTTTATGCAGATGGTGCCGCTGCTATGGAGAACCTTCGGGCGGAGCTAGCCCGAGTCAAGGAGCAAGCCAGAAAAAGTGATGCGGCTGCCTTGAGGGTGGCCGAAGAGCTAAAAGCCGAACAGGCTGCTCACTGCCGAAGCAGGGGGAAATGGCCGAGATGGCCGGGAAGTTGAAGAATGCTACCGACCGCTGCGAGTTTCTTGAAAAAGAACGTCAAGCAGAGCAAGAGGACCTGAAGAAGGCCAGCGCCGAAGCCAAGGATGCCCGCTCTGCGATGAGAGCTATAAAGGAGGAGCTATGTCAAGCCGGGGATATCGCGGTTGGAAAGCCCTTTCTGCTGCGGAGGAAGTTCACGGATCCGAAGTATGCTTAGTTGGGCCAGCTGTGGGGTGCGAAGGATGCCTATCTGGATTTGGCGGCGAGTGCCGCAGACGCGGTCGCACACTTCTGAGGCCAAAAGGATCACGGGATGGAAGAGCTTTTTTGGTCGCAGTTCCATAGTCCAGAGCGTCTGCTTCCATTGACCGATCGTTTGGCTGAATGGGCTGAGCTGAATAGGTTGTCCGGACTAGCCATGAAGGATGTCGTGGCTCATTTGTGGCCGAAAGGGCCCGAGCCGAAGAGTTATTTTGGCTTGGTGCGGCAATTCCTTGGTGCGGTGCCGCATATCGATGCAATGAAGCGGTCGGCATGCATAGAGGGTGCGCGGATGGCTCTTGCCCGTGTCAAAACATACTGGGCAGAGATGGAGGCCACCGAAGTTGCATCCCGGGATTTGGACAGAAGTCGAGTACCTGCCGAGCACTATTTTGAGGAAGTCCTGCAGGGCGCTCGTTTAATAGAGACGCAGTGCTCGAAGGATATTATGTTCAAATGACATGTATGATTTGTGAAACGATGTTTCAATATAATATAAGGGCATTTTATACTTGTGCGTTCAAGTATTGAGCTACCTCCTGTGCGGCCGTTAATGTATATGTGTATATAACCCGAAGATGGCGGTCTTGACTTACACGCACATAGTGCGGGGGTGTTTGCAAAAAAAGCGCATTTTCACACTTAATCCAACATCTTGGTCCTGTGAAGGAGGTGATAGCGTAGCAAACTAGGCAACCGGACTATAGTGCTTTATCACTTTCACTTAGCCATAGGGGTTCGATGGTGGGGCTACTATATAGCCCCTAAGGGCACCGCGCTCTCCGAATTCGAGGCGCGCATGTGCCTGACCGGGAAACGGTCCTTCCTTAATGCGGAGGAATTCTAAACATTCCGGTGGGTCATCGAGTGGTTGACCAGTCTCACGCTATATCATGACAGTCAATTTTCGGCTTTCTCTACTGAGGTGCTCACCAGGCCGAACCGGGGCACAATCGCAGTAGTCCTCATGGTGCCGCGTTAGCCGATAGAGCGGAACGTAAGGCAGCAAAACAGAGGAGCCGGGCAAACCCAACATTTGACCAAAGACATGATTCGGAGCTGATGCATATAAGGCCTAACTCGAGACGTCGAACACTCCCTAAGGTATTCGGTCTTTATGAAAACGGGCGTAACAATGCCCTAAGCCCCTAGTGTCCAGTGCAGCGCAAAAATTTCGACGCGCCGATGCCAAAACGCCACCTCCTCCTCGGTTATAGCAAGAAACCGGGGATGTGTAACAGCAAGAGACAAAAAAAGGTTTACGCAGGTCTTAATCAAAAGAATCCTTGCAACGGGTCCTCGCTGCACGCTGCGCAGTGTCTCCGTTGTGCCGTATCCGGACGGGTATAGCACGCGCTCATCTGTAAAAGAGAGGAACTTAGTTGGAAAAAAAGATCGTGCGAAAAATGCATTTTAAAATAAACAGAGTATGATTCAAAAAATGAATAGAATTGAGCTTTATTGTCTCTTGTTGTACATGCGTGGAGCCCCTTGTAAGGGGGTACGCAGCTAGTAGGCCCCTTGTTTATTTATGCCGGACTCGCCTAACCGTGTCCGGGGTCTGAATGACCTGTTTAGGTGCTTTGATCAGCAAAGCCGGGTTAGTGCGTGGCTGTCAAGGCAGTCTCACGTTCTTCCGTATTCGAGGAACACTCGAAGTTTCCCTTTAATGTGATGATGCCGCGTGGACCGGGCATTTTAAGTGTAAGAGATGCGTAATGCGGTACTGCGTTAAAGCGGGCGAAAGCTTCGCGTCCAATAGTGCTTGATAGCTACTTTTAAATGGGGCGATGTGGAAGACTAACTTTTCGCGATAGAAGTTGTCGAATGAGCCGAACACAACTTCTAGTAGTAGAGAGCCCGTACAATGGGCATATGGGCCTGGCATCACTCCTTTAAAGGAAGTGTTGCTATGGCGAATTTTGGTTGGGTCTATCCCCATTCTACGGATTGTGCCCTAATATAGCTGGTTTAGATCACTGCCACCGTCCATTAGGACTTGTGTAAATTGTAGTCCGTCGATTATAGGATCTAATATCAAAGCAGTCCATCCTGCGTTCCGGATACTTCCAGAGTAGTCCTGATGGTCGAAGGTGATTGGTTTTGACATCCAGTGTCGGGATTCCGCTGGTGGGACCGTGCGGCGCGAATTTCAGTCGGCGCCGCTCTGTTTTTCCCTTTTGTCACTTGAAGTGAGTTTACTGTTTTGACCTCTTGTGGGAAATTCTTTTGTTTTCCGGTGCTCTGCTTGTGGGGTTCGTCATTGTCCTCACTTGGTGTGTCGAGCCCCTTGTGTTCGGCGTTAAGTCGGCCGGACTGTTTGAAGACCCAACAATTTCGGTGGGTATGGTTTGCAGGCTTCCCGGGGGTATTGTGGATTTGGCATATCTTGTCCAAGATTTTGTTTAGGTTGGATAGCTCATCGTTGTTGTCCTTAAGAGGCAGTTTTTGGTTGTTCTGCCGAGAGCGTTTGAATCCGGCGTTGACTGTCGTGCTCTTCGGACTGTTTCCCTTGGTCCGGCGCTGGTCCTTGTTGCGTCGTGGTTTCCCATTTTTCCATCCCTGACCTCGGATGTACTTGGGTCGCTGGTGCTGCATCTTGCCAGCCAGCTATCCTCTCCCGCGCAAAAGCGGGTCATGAGGCTTGTTAGTGCGGCCATTGTTCTCGGCTTTTCTTGGCCAAGGTGTCTGGCAAGCCATTCATTTCGGACGTTGTGTTTGAAAGCTGCTAAGGCTTCGGCGTCTGGACAGTCGACTATTTGGTTCTTTTTGGTGAGGAACCTGTTCCAGAATTTGCGGGTTGACTCTCCGGGCTGTTGAGTTATGTGACTTAAATCATCTACATCCGGAGGGCGGACATAAGTCCCCTGAAAATTTGCCCGAAACGCATCCTCGAGCTCTTCCCAACTTCCAATGGTATTTTCTGGGAGGCTTTTGAGCCAATGCCGAGCTGGCCATTTGAGCTTGAGAGGTAAGTATTTTATGGCATGGAGGTCATCTCCTCTAGCCATGTGTATGTGCAGGATATAATCCTCAATCCAGACTCCAGGGTCTGTTGTTCCGTCATATGCCTCTATGTTTACGGGCTTGAATCCTGCTGGAAATTCATGATCCAGCACCTCATTGGTGAAACATAGGGGGTGTGCGGCGCCCCTGTATTTGGGTGTGCCGTGATGTTCGAATACTCGACGTGTTGCATTGCTTTCTAGAGCTTTCTTTCTTGGCCCATAGATAGACCTGACTGGGCCATCCTTTTGGTGTGGATCCTTATGCGAATCGCGTGCCGGCTTGTGTGCGGCGCCGCTTGCCGCTCTATGTTTACCATGTGGTCGTCTATCCGACCGGGCAGCCTTTTTGTTCTTTGATTATGGGAGCTCTACGGCCTCCTCGTCAAATTCGGGCAGTAGTTTGCGCTTCGGGTAGCTCTTTGTCTCGCGACTATCGCCGTATTTGTCTGCGGTGTTGAGTACTTTGCTCCATCTCATTCTGAGTGTGTCTTCCGCTGTTTTGAGCTTTCGCTTCTGCTTCTTCAGACTACGTGCAGTGGCGATGAGCCTTTTGTGGAGGTTCTTCTGCTCCAACGATGTGTCCGGCGTGAGATCGTCTGGACTGTTGTCTTCGCCGGGGACGGTTTGTTTATCCAAGTTATCCTGTTCGAATGGTTGCTCGAGGGCATGTTCGTTGTCCACCAGTTCGCCCTGCTCTATGGCTGGGTCTGTATGGGTGCTATCTTTGTTGAGGCGGGACTTTGAGCGGCGCTTACGTCGCCGTTTTGACTGCTTTTCGAGGGAATTATCCTTCGCAGCGTCACGTTGTTCCTCGTTATCGCTTCCATTAGGTGTATCCACCATATATACATCGAGAGTTGAGGTGGCCTTCCAGTGCCCTGTAGGCGCTGGTTCTTGGTCATCTCCAGCATCGTCGTCCATATCATTGATGTCTTCGGAGTCGAAGTCGAGCATGTCAGTTAAATCATCGATAGTGGCTACAAAGTGGGTGGTGGGTGGGCGTTGAATTTCTTCATCGTCCGTGTCCCAACCTTCCTGACCATAGTCCGGCCAGGGCTCTCCTGATAAAGAGAGAGACTTTAGCAAGTTCAGGATGTCGCCGAAGGCTGAGTGCTGAAAGATGTCCGCGGCAGTGAACTCCATAACAGGCGTCCAACCGGATTCGATTGGCAGGGGCGCGGAAGGTTCGGAATCCAGAGAGGAGTCCGGCACTTTGGAGTCACGAGCTTTGTAAAGGACAGGGATGGTATTCGGCTCTATCGCCGCAGAGGTAGCAGCCCCCGAGGCGGTGTCCAGCCACCCTTTCTCGGTCGGCGCAGTCGGCTCCGAGCTAAGGGTCGGAGCGGACACTTGTGTGGCCTCCAGGGCACTATCCGGCAGCAGAGCTAGATCATGCCCACGTGACAGTGCGGCGCGCTTGGCTATGGCTCGAACCCATCGAAGATCAAGTCTCCGCGGACGTCAGCCGTATAGTTCAAACTTCCAAATCTGACCTGATGTCCAGGGGCGTAGCTTTCAATCTGCTCTAGATGGCCAAGTGAGTTGGCCTGCAGTGCAAAGCCGCTGAATACGAAGATCTGTCCGGGGAGAAAAGTCTCACCCTGGACCGCGTCGTTGTTGATGACCGAAGGAGCCATCGGGCCTAAAGGTGATGATACAGAGGAACTCTCAATGAAAGCACCAATGTCGGTGTCAAAACCGGCGGATCTCGGGTAGGGGGTCCCGAACTGTGCGTCTAGGCGGATGGTAACAGGAGACAAGGGACACGATGTTTTTACCCAGGTTGGCCCTCTCGGTGGAGTACTTCTGCTAGATTAATATAGATGATATGGGTAGTACAAGAGTAGATCTACCACGAGATCAGAGAGGCTAAACCCTAGAAGCTAGCCTATGGTATTATTGTTGTTCGTCCTACGGACTAAAACCCTCCGGTTTATATAGACACCGGAGAGGGCTAGGGTTACACAGAGTCGGTTACAATGGTAGGAGATCTACATATCCGTATCGCCAAGCTTGCCTTCCACGCCAAGGAAAGTCCCATCCGGACACGGGACGAAGTCTTCAATCTTGTATCTTCATAGTCTTGGAGTCCGGCCAAAGATGATAGTTCGGCTATCCGGACACCCCCTAGTCCAGGACTCCCTCACTCCAACTTCGTTACATAACGGTTCACCATACGTGCATGCTACGGGAATCAAAAACCTCAACCCAAGTATTTCTCAAATTCACAATTACTCCACTAGCATGACTCTAATATCATCATCTTCATATCTCAAAACAATCATAAGGAATCAAACTTCTCATAGTATTCAATGCACTTTATATGAAAGTTTTTATTATATCCCTCTTGGATGCCCATCATATTAGTACTAAATTCATAACCTAAGCAAATTACCATGCTGTTTAAGAGACTCTCAAAATAATATAAGTGAAGCATGAGAGTTCATTAATTTCTTCAAAATAAAACCATCAATGTGCTCTAAAAATATATAAGTGAAGGACTAGAGCAAATGACAAACTACTCCAAAAGATATAAGTGAAGATCAATGAGTAGTCAAATAATTGTGTAACTATGTGAAGACTCTCTAACATTTAAGAATTTCAGATCTTGGGATATTATTCAAACAGCAAGCAAAACAAAATAAATTAAAATGACATTGCAAGGATAGCACACATCATGTGAAGAAGCAAAAACTTAGGCTCAAGCAAAACTCACCGATAGTTGTTGAAGAAGAAAGGTGGGATGCCAACCGGGGCATCCCCAAGCTTAGATGCTTGAGACTTCTTCAAATATTAATTAGGGATGCCTTGGGCATCCCCAAGATTGAGCTTTTGTGTCTCCTTAGTTCCTTTTATATCATGGTTTCCCTAAATCTCAAAAACTTCATACACACAAAACTCAACAAGAACTCGTGAGATAAGTTAGTTAAATCAATGCAATAACCTTATCATTCTCTACTATAGAAAATAAGTAAAATTATTATTTTATATTACATACTAAATGCCTCTGCATATTTAACACTCCTATCCTCAAATAGAATCATTAAACAAGCAAACATATGCAGACAATGCAAACATAACAGCAATCTATCTAAACAGGATAGTTTGTAAAGAATGCAAGAGGAATCATACTTACCTAACTGCAAAAATTCTAAAAAATTACCACACTGTAGAAAATTTGTTGTTACTCATTGTGTCAAAATTTCAAGATTTTATCATGTTCTGAGTATTCACCAATATTCAAAACATAACAGCAAACTTTTTGATTTCAAGAATTTATGCCTTTGGTTTGCAGATTGGAAAGACAACTGACTCCCACCATTGCGATGATGTCATATGGTGGCAAGCTATCCTAGTTGAATGCTTCGGTCACATCTCTTCTGGTGTTTGCCATGTGCACTCTAAAATTCCCTCCCAAGCTCATTGAGATCCTTGATAAGATTAGGCGTAGATGCCTCTGGACCAAGAAACCCGAACATGGTGAAAAATGCAACTCTTTGGCTGCTTGGGATTTGGTCTGTCGACCCAAGAAAAATGGAGGCTTAGGGGTGATCAACTTGAGAATCCACAATGAGGCCTTGCTACTAAAATTCCTTCACAAATTCTTTAACAGATATGATGTGCCTTGGGTCAACCTTATCTGGGAAAATCACTATGCTGGCAAAATTCCACACGCTATGGACCCCGTTGGTTCGTTCTAGTGGAAGGACATTCTCAAGCTGACCCCCATCTACCGAGGAATCTCTCGGGTTCAGCTGGTGGATGGCACATCCACCCTCTTTTGGAAAGATCTCTGGAGAGAGGAAGTACTACAAATCTCGCACCCTTGTGCCTTCTCGTTTGCCATGCAAGAGGATCCGTTGGCCGCTGAAGCAATGGCCACTACGGACATGCATGCAACCTTTCACCTTCCTGTCTCACCCCGGGCTCTTGCTGAGATCCAGGATATCCAATCACAACCAACATGGATCTCTCCATCGACATCTCTGCATGATGTTTGGCACTATTCCTGGGGATCCACGCTCTACAAACCAAGGGACTACTACAACAACTATTTTAGGGACGGGGTGACGCATCAGGCTTCAGTCAACTTTGGAAATCTAAATGCACTATGAAAATCAAAGTTTTTGGTTGGCTCCTGTTTCATGATAGACTCAACACACGCTAACATGTTGAAGAGGAGGCACTATAATATTGGCAACAACTTCAATTGTGTCCTCTGCAACCAACACATTGAGGAGACTATTGATCACATGATCTTCTCCTTCCCTTTTAGTCAGAGCTGCTGGGCTAGACTAAACATGGCTTGGCCAACATTCCTTTGCCGCCCCGATCTTCTTTCAAACCACTAAGGATGCCTGGCCGAACCCATTCTTCTATGAAACAGTCTTGACCGCGGCATGGAGTATTTGGAAGGAGAGAAATAACAAACACTTCAGAGGGCTGGCTCCCAGTGTTGACTCTTGGCTCAAATGATTCAAGGAAGATTTGTCTTTACTGCAGCATAGGGTTAAGGCAGCACATAGAGCTGCTCTGATCAACTTTTGTACTTCTGTTGTATAGCCTCCTCCTCTATTTTGAACTAGTTGGGCATCCACACCTTAGGTGTGGTTTGCAGTATGATGTAAAGTAAAGTAGTTGATATGTCTATGTAAACCTCCCATTTATATAGATATATGAAGATAAACAGTAGGGGTTTTTCCCCCACTGTCATTTTGTCAAAAAAAAACTTGACTTTTAAAACAGCAACGTATAGACTTGTAAAATAAGCATGATAAAGGCTATACTTGACTTTTTTATTGAACTAAAAGATATAAAACATGTCTCTAAATAGCACCAAGAAAATAAAAACAAAAGAAAATGACGCTCCAAGCAAAACACATATCATGTGGTGAATAAAAATATAGCTCCAAGTAAAGTTACCGATGAACAAAGACAAAAGAGGGGATGCCATCCGGGGCATCCCCAAGCTTAGGCTCTTGGTTATACTTTAATATTACCTTGGGGTGCCTTGGGAATCCCCAAGCTTAGGCTCTTGCCACTCCTTATTCCGTAGTCCATTGAAACTTCACCCAAAACTTGAAAACTTCACAACACAAAGCTCAACAGAAAACTCGTAAGCTCCGTTAGTATAAGAAAATAAATCACCACTTAGGTACTGTTGTGAACTCATTCTAAATTCATATTGGTGTTGTATCTACTGTATTCCAACTTTTCCATGGTTAATACCCTCCGATACTACTCATGGATTCATCAAAATAAGCAAACAACACAACAAAAACAGAATCTGTTAAAAACATAACAGTCTGTAGTAATCTGGAAACTTTCCATACTTCTGTAACTCCAAAAATTCTGAATAATTGGGACAATCTATGAAATTTGTATATCAATATTGTGTAAAAATTTCAGATCAAAACCACGTTCCAGTGAATTTTCAAATTTCCTGGACTGAGCGCAAAAGTTTCTGTTTTTGCACAGAATCAAGTCAACTATCATCCACACTATCCCAAAGGCTTTGCTTGGCACTTTATTGAAACAAAAGCTATAAAATATGATTAATGCAGTAGCTTAATCATGTGGACACACAAAAACAGTAGGTAATGGTGTTGGGTTGTCTCCCAACAAGCACTTTTCTTCAATGCCTTTCTAGCTAGGCATGATGATTTTAGTGATGCTCACATAAAGATAAGAATTGAAACATAATGAGAGCATCATGAAGCATATGACTAGCACATTTAAGTCTAACCTACTTCCTATGCATATGGATTTTGTGAGCAAACAACTTATGGGAACAAGAATCAACTAGCATCGGAAAGCAAAACAAGCATAACTTCAAAACTTTAAGCACATAGAGAGGAAACTTGATGTTATTGCAATTCCTACAAGCATATATTCCTCCCTCATAATAATTTTCAGTACCATCATGAATGAATTCAAAAATATAACTATCACATAAAGCACTCTTTTCATGATGCATAAGCATAGAATTTTAATTACTCTCTACATAAGAAAAAATCTTCTCATGAATAGTTGTGGGAGCAAACTCAACAAAATAACTATCATGTGAGGCATAATCCAATTGAAAATTAAAATCAAGATGACAAGTTTCATGGTTACCTTTATTCTTTATAGCATACATGTCATCTCAATAATCATCATAGATAGCAACTTCGTTCTCATAATCAATTGGAACCTCTTCCGAAATAGTGGATTCATCACTAAATAAAGTCTTGACCTCTCCAAATCCACTTTTATAATTATCACAATAAGATTCAACACCCTTCAAAATAGTGGGATCATTACTTCCTAAAGTTGACACTCTTACAAACCCACTTTCATCAATATAATCATCATAAATAGGAGACATGCTTTCATCATAATAAATATTCTCATCAAAACTTGGGGGACTAAAAATATCATCTTCATTAAACATAGCACCCCCAAGCTTGTATCCTTGCATATCATTAGCATCATGGATATTCAAAGAATTCATACTAACAACATTGCAATCATGGTCATCATACAAAATTTTTATGCCAAACATTTTATTGCATTCTTCCTCTAGCAATTGAGCACAATTATCGGAATCCTTATTTTCACGAAAGACAATAAAAAGATGAAGCATATGAGGCAACCTCAAGTCCATTTTTTTGTAGTTTTCTTTTATAAACTAAACTAGTGATAAAACAAGAAACTAAAAGATTTGATTGCAAGATCCAAAGATATACCTTCAAGCACTAACCTCCCCAGCAACGACACCAGAAAATAGCTTGATGTCTACTACACAACCTTCTTCTTGTAGACTCGTGTTGGGCCTCCAAGCGCAGAGTTTTGTAGGACAGTAGCAGATTTCCCTCAAGTGGATAACCTAAGGTTTATCAATCCGTGGGAGGCGTAGGATGAAGATGGTCTCTCTCAAACAACCCTGCAACCAAATAACAAAGAGCCTCTTATGTCCCCAACACACCCAATACAATGGTAAATTCTATAGGTGCACTAGTTCGGCGAAGACATGGTGATACAAGTGCAATATGGACGGTAGATATAGGTTTTTGTAATATGAAAATATAGAAACAACAAGGTAGCAAGTGGTAAAAGTGAGTGAAAACGGTATTGCAATGCTTAGAAACAAGGCATAGGGTTCATACTTTCACTAGTGCAAGTACTCTCAACAATAATAACATAATTGGATCATATAAAAATCCCTCATCATGCAACAAAGAGTCACTCCAAAGTCACTAATAGCGGAGAACAAACGAAGAGATTATTGTAGGGTAGGAAACCACCTCAAAGTTATTCTTTCTGATCAATCCATTGGGCTATTCCTATAAGTGTCACAAACAACCCTAGAGTTCGTAGTAAAATAACACCTTAAGACACACATCAACCAAAACCCTAATGTCACCTAGATACTCCAACGTCACCACAAGTATCCGCGGGTTTGATTATATGATATGCATCACACAATCTCAGATTCTTCTATTCAACCAACACAAAGAACTTCAAATAGTGCCCAAAAGTTTCTACCGGAGAGTCAAGACGAAAACATGTGCCAACCCCTATGCATAAGTTCACAAGGTCACTGAACCCCCAAGTTGATCACCAAAACATACATCAAGTGGATCACGTGAATATCCCATTGTCACCACAGATAAGCACATGCAAGACATACATCAAGTGTTCTCAAATACTTAAAGACTCAATCCGATGAGATAACTTCAAAGAGAAAACTCAATCCATCACAAGAAGGTAGAGGGGGAGAAACATCATATGATCCAACCATATAGCAAAGCTCGCGATACATCAAGATTGTGCCATATCAAGAACACGAGAGAGAGAGAGAGAGAGAGAGAGAGAGAGAGAGAGATCAAACACATAGCTATTGGTACATACCCTCAGCCCCGAGGGTGAACTACTCCCTCCTCATCATGGAGATTGCCGGGATGATGAAGATGGCCACGGGTGATGGATCCCCCCTCCGGCAGGGTGCCGGAACAGGGCCCCGATTGGTTTTTGGTGGCTACATAGGCTTGTGGCGGCGGAACTCCCGATCTAGGTTCTGTTTTGGAAGTTTGGGGATATATAAGAGGTGTTGGCGTCGGGAACAAGTCAGGGGGGGTCCCCGAGTCAACCACGAGATAGGGGGGTGCGCCCAGGGGGTACGGCGCGCCCTCCACCCTCGTGGTTGACTCGGGACTCTTTTGGTCCATCTCCGATGCTCCGTGGGCTTCTTCTGGTCCAAAAATAATCTCCGTAAATTTTCAGGTCAATTGGACTCCGTTTGATATTCCTTTTCTGCGAAACTCAAAAACAAGGAAAAAATTGAAACTGGCACTGGGCTCTAGGTTAATAGGTTAGTCCTGAAAATCATATAAAATGGCATATAAATGCATATAAAACATCCAAAACAGATAATATAATAGCATGGAACAATCAAAAATTATAGATACATTGGAGACGTATCAACTCTTCCCATGGGAATGGGCCCATCTGTGACAAGTAAGGAAACCCATGATTTGTTTTGATGTGCCTCTTCATAGGGGGAACCCATGATTTGGTTTGTCGGGCCCCTTTTGTAGTGTAGTGAGAATGTGTCCAGTTTTAATTGCTATATTTGGTTGTTTGTTGTATGCCTTGTTTATTTCAGTTATTCACAATGTGATGCTCTAAATGTGCAAATGTTTATTGTGCAGCACAATTTCATCAATACCAGTTTCAACAATACCAATAGGAATGACTATATCTGCTTGCTGTTAAGCCTGTTATAGTTAGCATATGCCTCTTTAACGTTTTTTGGTTGTTCGGTTGTTTGTAGTTAGCATATGTCCAGTTTCAATTGCTATCTTTGGTTGTTTGTAGTATGCCTTGTTTGATTTCAGTTATTCACAAAGTGATGTTCTATATGTGCAAGTATGAACTGTGCAGTTCAATTTCATCAATACCGGTTTCAACAATACCAATATGATGACTATATTTGGTTGTTGTTAAGCCTGTTGTAGCGAGCATATGCCTCTTTTAATGTTTTTTGGTTGTTTGTTTGTTTGTAGTTAGCATATGTCCAGTCTCAGTTGATATCTTTGGTTGTTCATAGTATGCCTTGTTTATTTCGGTTATTCACAATGTGATGTTCTATATGTGCAAGTACGAACTGTGCAGTTCAATTTCATCAATACCAGTTTCAACAATACCACTATGAATGACTACGTTTGGTTGTTGTTAAGCATAATGTAGTTAACACGCCTTTACATTTTTATTTAACAATAACTAGTGTACTTAGAACTACACAATACCAGTTTGAATGACTATATTTGCTTGTTGTTAAATGTTAGGCATGTTGCAGTTAACACGCCTTTCCACTACTTGTTTTTCTTAACTAGCATGCTTAAACCTGCACACTGAAGCTATCATTTGGAGATTATGTTGTTTACCATTGATATATCTGGTTGATGTTTAGTCTGTTGTGCTTAACATGCCTTTTGATGTACTTACACAGGACAATATTGGGAACGACTGCTGTTTTCCATCGAGGTTAGTTTCATCCCATGGCTTATATATACTCACTGTTTAGGATATCCGCAGCTAGTACCATATAGGCCGAGGGCTAATAAGGGGTTAATTGGTGAATTAGACATTTAACTGAATATATCTGTAACCCATTTATCGATAGGTTAACTAGGGCCATATCTACTATATCTGAGGCTACATAGCAACATGCATTATACTGAATATCTAAATATGCATTCCTAGGATACATAGAAACAAGGAAGAGTGTTACCTTAATGTTCTGATGATGTCTAGATACACATAGAAGAGCAGCAGCAACAACAACAACAACAACAACAATACAACAGCAGTTAACTGTAGTTAATCGGCCGATATTTCTAACAATGTAATAAACTCCCTCCACCCCATAATATAAGATGTTAATTCATCCAATATGTGAGTATATTGGATGTAGTAAGATCTTATATAATGGTAGGGAGGGAGTGTTGTACTACATCATGGTGCAATTGCTGCTTAGCTTCTAATATTAACCTGGTGCTTTTAGGTACTTTATGCCATTGGTAAAGATCCGCGCTTCGACCCTTTTTGCATAAGGGGCAATGAGATGTTCATGAACCAGCATCAAGTGTGGAAACTGATAAAGATTGTTAGTAAAATGGGTCAAAATAAGGCAATTAAACTATTTGTTTACAGTTATCCATGACAACAGTGAACTGCAGGATGGTAAGTAAGAACTCTGTAGCCTTCTTTTTACTGCCCATAATGATTTGTGTTAGATGACAATATCCGAATCCTTTTTCCTTTGCAGTGGTTCCCGAAGCAGTTTACTCAAGATTGCCTCTCAAACTACATGATTGGTGGGCATGCAAAGGATAAAATATTTCTACCAGAACTCGGTGACTATCTTGATGTCCTCATGAAGACAGTGAAGGATGGGTGGTGGACCATCATAAGGGGTTGGACTAGAGTCGTGCGTGCCTTCTGCATGGAGGAGGGCACAATATGGGCACTCCACTTCACCTTGTTCAGCAACCAGAATATCTTTCGCATCTTTCTTCACCTTCTTCAATAGTACAAGTATACAACCCTGGTTCATCATTCTTTATTTGGTGCTTATGTAATTCTTTTTTATGTAATTCTTGAACATATGTACCTATGAATCAAATAATGCATTGGTTGTGGAACCTAATGGATATGAATAATTTATAGCCTACTTTCAAATTCAAATTTGGTACAATTTTAAATAGCAGCAATTAAATTAGGGTGAAAATATGCTTTGCATGTCATTATGGCGCACACGGTCTATAAAGCACAACGTGTGTGATATACATCATAATCCGACATGGTTCATAGAGAGGAAGCATGTGTAACCATGCACACAGTTGTTGTTTGCAAAGTGTGTGTGGTGTAATACGATGGTACAAACGGTGGGAGCAAACTAAATGTTTGTGGCAGTCGCCTTATCATACATGCTTTACAATCATGAACTATTTCTGATGTCTTACGCATCGTAAATGCTGCACCACAAAATAGCATGTGCCATAGTTATCCTGTACGACACGGGTACAACGGTCTGATGTTTCATAATCCTATCTGACACTCGTATGATGATTAGCTAATCTTCTTAATTATATATCGCATACGGTTTGGGAGAAGTGGATGTGCGCGATTGTTTGCTTATCATACACGTTCTATACTCGTGAACTATTTGTGATGGGGCACGCATCATAAACGTAGCACCACAGATATTGTCTGCGATGGTAATGCGAGCATAAACAAGTATCAAGGATGGAGCATTTGGGATATTCGACATATCACAAACAGTTGTCTGAAGACTCACGTTTGGGATAGATGTCGGCATCGCATACGCTTAGTTATGCAAAACATATGCATTGATGCTCCTTATCTCCGACGGTTTCTGGGTCGTGTGAGAAGGACCCCCCTATCTCGCACACAGGCAAGGCGGCAGTTTAAAATGTCATCGCGGAAAGGGGTTAAAACCGTTTGTATAGCAGCTCGATGTACTAGTGGCACATGGCAAAGAAATCTATGAAAGAAAAGGGTATTAAATCTGAAGATATTAAGAATTTACCACCTATTGAAGAAATATATGGGCTCGACACCCCGACACAGGTAGTAGAGGTAAATTCACTTATAAGATTCGATGAAGGTGATATTCCTTATAATAAATCTGCTAGCCAATGCGTGGATGAATTTGATAATTACATCATTAAGTAGGAACATTTTAATATGTATGTTAGCAAGCAATTGAAACATAATGCTGTCATGATTGATCGTTTAAGTGATTTGATGTTTAGAATTGCTAATAATGTTAAGGGTTTAAGTAAGCATTCGTCCATGGTTCATACTCAGCCAAAACAAGTTGCTAAGTCACAAAATGATTTGCTTAATGAGATGAATAATAAAATGAATGATCATGTTGTTAGGGTAATGACTAGAGGAGGTAAAACGACTCAGGATCCTCTATATCCTGAAGGTCATCCTAAGATAATTGAGAAAGATTCTGAGAAAGTTAATAATGATGTGCCTGCTAGTTCATCTAAGAAGAAAAAGAAGCAGAAAAATGATAGAACTTTGCATGCTTCTAGTGAACCTGTGATAAAAAAAACTTCTCAGAATTATAATGATGTTTCTATTTCTAATGCTGAGACACAATCTGGTAATGAACATTCCCCTTATGATGATGATAATGATAATGATAATGATGTTCATGATGATGCTCAACCAGATAAGGGTAAAGAACCTGATAATGATGTAGAAATAGAACACGTTGTTGATCTTGATAACCCGCCTCCTAAGAATAAAAGATACAATAAAAGTGATTTCATTGCTAGGAAACATGGTAAGGAAAGAGAGTCATGGGTTCAAAAATCTCTATGCCCTTTCCAACTAAACCTCCGAGAATAAGGATGAGGAAGATTTTGAGCGCTTTGTTGAAATACTTAGGCCTATTTTCTTGCGTACTCGTTTGACTGATATATTGAAAATGCCTCCATATGCTAAATACATGAAAGATATTGTCACAAATAAAAGAAAGATAACTAAAGCTAAAATTTCCACCATGCTTGCAAATTATTCTTTTAAGGGTGGAGTACCTAAGAAGTTAGGAGATCCAGGCATACCCACTATATCATTCTCCATTAAAAGTAGTTATGTGAAAACTGCCATATGTGATTTAGGAGCCGGTGCAGTGTTATGTGTTTCTCTTTATACAGAAGACTTGATTTTAATAAACTCACATCTACTGAAGTTTGTTTGCAAATGGATGATAAATCAACTGCTATACCTATTGGAATTTGCGAGGATGTGCTTGTCATAGTTGCAAACGTTTATCTTAACACACTTTGTTTTACTTGATATGCCCGAGGACGACAACATGTCGATTATCCTTGGTCGATGAATGCAACAAAAGCAAGGTTACTTTTCATGTCAATGGTAATGAGCATACGATTTATTTTCAAAGAAACAAAGGTCTGTGAGAGGTATCAATTGTATTGAAAAAGTTTTGACAATCACTATTGGAGGATTGAAATTCCCTCTTCCTACAGTCAAAAACAAATATGAAACTCTTATTGTTGGGGAGATGCATATCCCCATTGAGGTAACTTAGTATTATACGAAGATTCCTCGGTTTCATGTTTCTCAAAAATAGTTTGTTAATAAGACTTGATCAACCTTATTAATGGATTCTTTTTTAGGAGCATGTGGTCGATGAATTTAGTAAGCACAACCTACCGTGCCTACCTTTTGCTCTCTGTTATTTAAAGTTAATAAAGTAAAAATGCCATGATTATCCTATTTTCTAAATTTCCCATGCAATAAAAAATGTGCCAAAAATAGAAGTCCACGAAATCACCTGAAAATTTAGTATGATTTTTTTCCTGTAATATTTGAGAATTTTTGGCACCGAACACACCCCAGGGGGATGCACGTGTGAGCCACAAGCTCACAGGGCACACCTACCCCCTTGCGTACGCCTAGTGGGCTTGTGGGTCCCACTAGGACCCCCCTCATTTATCCCAACCGCCCACTGCCTTCTTCCACCTAGTTTTTCTCATTTTTGTTTTTCTCATTTGTTAATTTGCTTTCTTCGGAAAAAACTAAAAACTCCAAAAATATTTCAGTGTGTTCCTCTAAAATTCTTTTCTTTTCTTTGAGTTGTCAAAAGGAGAAGACCACGATGAAAATGTTGAGTGGATCTCATATGCTTTATTGTTGATCTAACAAAGAGCCTACATTACCTTGTCTTCTCCTTTGAATAAAATGTTTGCAGATTCCAGCTTAGTCCGTGGCACACTTGCACTATTATTATTTTCACATCATTCACTCATGCAAGTGAAAGGAAATAATGGCGATGATTTGATGAAGTGATTGTGGTGAAGGAAAGCTGGTATGAACTCTTCTTGTTTTTGTTTTTGTAAATATGTTTAGCTCGGTCGATCTTTATCCAGCATATTATGAGTAAGCATGTTTGTGATGACAATTAGAGATTATAGTTGCTCATGCCATGCTTAAATATCTAGGAGTGGATAATGATTTATCTTGAGTGTCAACATGCATTAAAATGGTTGTGATGTAGTATGTTAGTATGGTATCCTCCTCTGAACAATTCATGTGGCTTGACTTGCCACATGTTCACACATGTAGTTGATTCAAAACCAACATAGCCTCCATGATATTTATGTTCATGGTGTTTATATCCTACTCATGCTCGTGTTCAATGTTAATTATTCTCAATGCATGATTATTACTATTTTCGCTCTCTAGTTGGTCGCTTCTCAGTCTATTTTCTAGCCTTTGCATGTACTAAGCGGGAATGCTGCTTGTGCATCCAAATCCTTGAAACCAAAGTTGTTCCAGATGAGTCCACTATGTCTACCTATATGCGGTATTACTCTACCGTTCCAAGTAAATTTGCGTTGCCACCTCTAATCATTCAAATAAGCATATGTTTTGTGTGCTCGTACCGCTCATGAAGCGACAGGGGGCGGTCAGTATCTTCCATGCTAAGCGGGTTATTCTCATGATGGGTGTTTATTCATCTATCATTGCATGAGAGAGGCTGGTAATTGGGATGCCCAGTCCCCTAATCAAAATGAAACAAATTATAATGAAACAAACTCCCCCAGAAAGTTGTTTGTATGGAGGGCACCCGAGGATTCGGCTAGACATGACTTGTGCTTGTATGGTGGATGGGGAGTAAACTTTATCTTTCCGCTTGGGAACCGCCGATAATGTGCTTAGCATGGAAGATATTGAAAATTCTCGATCACGACGTTGACAGGAAAGGCATGCTTCTCAAAATTGTATTCATCTCTGTTTTAAGCTTCGAGTTCTTGCACCTCTGCAAATCCCTACTTCCCTCCGCGAAGGGCCTATCTATTTACTTTTATGTTATTTTACTTTTACAGTTGAGTCATCACCTTCTCATTTAAACACCAATTCGGAGAGCACTATTGTCATTATTATGCATTGAGTATCGTTAATGTTGGGTGTGACATGACTGGATCTCTTCTACCGTGAATTACAATATTTAGTCGCTACTTGCACTTCAAAGGTGCTCTGCATTTATGTTTTGCGGTCTTAGAAAGGGCTAGCAAGATACCATATTATCATATTATATCATGATTGTTTTGACAAAGTGTTGGCATCCGAGATATCTTATTATCACTCGCTAGTTGGTTATGTTATTGTCATGAGTAAATATGAGACCTAAGTGTTATCATTCATATGGTTAGTTCATAATCTTTGTTGAAAACTTGAACACTAGTTAAGCATATATGCAGCAACAAGAACAAAAAGAGTTTGTAAAAGTTTTATTTATCACTTTCAGTTGGTCAATTGAATTGCTTGAGGACAAGCAATGAGTTAAGCTTGGGGGAGCTGATACGTCCCAAATGTATCTACTTTTCCAAACACTCTTGCTCTTGTTTTGGACTCTAATTTGCATTATTTGAATGGAAGTAACCTGGACTAACGTTGTTTTCAGCAGAATTGCCATGGTGTTGTTTTAGTGCAGAAATAAAAGTTCTCGGATTGAGCTGAAAATTTACGGAGAATATTTTCAAAATATATAAAAATTATTGGCGAAGAGAACTACCAGAGGGGGGCCACCCAGGAGACACAAGCTTAGGGGGTGCGCCCCCTAGGATTGTGGGCCCCTGGAGACTCTAGTTTCCCTAATTACAACTCCATAAATACCTATTCATGGAGAAAAAATCAGAGAAAAAGAATCATCGCGTTTAACAATACAGAGCCACCGCCATCTCCTGTTCTTCATCGATGTTGGGGAACGTGCATTGGAAAACAAAAAAAATCTACGCACACGCAAGATCTATCCATGGAGATGCATAGCAACAAGAGGGGAGCGTGTATCTACTTAGCCTCATAGACTGTAAGTGGAAGTGTTTAGTAACGCGATTGATGTAGTCGAACTTCTTTGCGATCCAACCGACCAAGTACCAAACGTACGGCACCTCTGCGTTCAGCACACGTTCAGCTCGGTGACGTCCTCGTCTTCCTGATCCAGCAAGACGGCAAAGTAGTGGATGAGTTCCGGCAGCACAACGGCGTGGTGACGGTGGTGGTGATGCAATCTCTGCAGGGCTTCGTCTAAGCACTACGAAAATATGACCGGGGGACAAAATTGTGGAGGGGGGGTGCCGCACACGGCTAAGAGATTGTCGTGGTTATTTGTGGCGCCCCCTTCCCACATATATATAGGTGGGGGTAGGGAGGAGCAGCCAGGGAGGTGCCCCAAGTGGGGCTGAATCCCACTTGGGGTCCTACCCCTTGCCCCCCCCCTTGCCTTTCTAGGTGAGCGGGGAAAGGCAGGGGAGGGTGCCTCCCTTTCCTTTCTCCCATGTGGAGGGGAAGGCAGGAGGCGCTAGCCCTCCCCCTTTCCTTCCCTAGGGCTGGCGGCCAGGGAGAGGGGAGCGCCAGCACCCTCGTGGGCTGGTCTGTCTCTCCTCTTGGCCCATAGACCTCTCGGGGTGTCCGAAAACCCCTTCCGGGGACCCGATGACTACCCAGTGCACTCCGAAACTCTACCGGTGTCTTAATATCATCGTCCTATATATCGATCTTTACCTCCGGAGCTCCTCACCATGTCCGTGATCTCATCTGGGACTCCAAACAACATTCGGTCACCAAAACATATAACTCATATAACACTATATCATCAAGGAACATTAAGCATGCAGACCCTACGGGTTCGAGAACTATGTAGACATGACCGAGACACCTCTCCGGTCAATAACCAATAGCAAAACCTGGATGCCCATATTGGTTCCTACATATTCTATGAAGATCTTTATTGGTCAAACCGTTATGACAACATACATGATTCCCTTTGTCTGTCAGTATGTTACTTGCCCGAGATTCAGTCGTAGGTATCTTCATACCTAGTTCAATCTCGTTACCGGCAAGTCTCTTAACTCGTTCGGTAATACATCATCTTGCAATTAACTCCTTAGTGACTTTGCTTGCAAGGCTTCTTATGATGTGTATTACCGAGAGGGCCCAGAGATACCTCTCCGATACTCGTAGTGACAAATCCTAATCTAGATCTATGCCAACTCAACAAATACTTTCGGAGATACCTGCAGAGCATCTTTATGACCACCCAGTTACGTTGTAATGTTTGATAGCACACAAGATATTCCTCCGGTATCCGGGAGTTGCATAATCTCATAGTCGAAGGAACATGTATTTAACATTCAAGAAAGCAGTAGCAATAAACTGAACGATCATATGCTAAGCTAACGGATGGATCTTATCCATCCCATCATTCTCCTAATGATGTGATCCCGTTATCAAATGACAACACATGTCTATGGTTAGGAAACCTTAACCATCTTTAATCAGCGAGCTAGTCTAGTAGAGGCTTACAAGGGACATGTGATACGTCTCCAACGTATCTATAATTTTTCATTGTTCCATGCTATTATATTATTTGTTTTCGATGTTTAATGGGCTTTAATATGCTCTTTTATATTATTTTTAGGAATAACCTACTAACCAAGGGCCCAGTGCCAGTTTCTATTTTTTTTGCCTATTTTAGAGTTTTGCATAAAAGGAATACCAAACGGAATGAAACCTTAGCGAAGATCTTTCTTGGACCAAAAGCAAACTAGAAGACTTGGAGCTGAAGTCGGAGATGCAACGAGGAGGCCACGAGGCAGGAGGGCGCGACCAAGGGGGTAGGCGTGCCCCCAGCCTCGTGGGCCCCTCATAGCTCCCCTGACCTAGTTCCTTCGCCTATATATACTCTTATACCCTAAAAACATCAGGGGGGAGCCATGAAACCACTTTTCCACCACCGCACCCTTCTGTACCTGTGAGATCCCATCTAGGGACCTTTTCCGGCGTCCTGCCGGAGGTGGATTCGATCACGGAGGGCTTCTACATCAACACTATTACCCTTCCGATGAAGCATGAGTAGTTTACCACAGACCTTCGGGTCCATAGTTATTAGCTAGTTGGCTTCTTCTCTCTCTTTGATTCTCAATACCATGTTCTCCTCGATGTTCTTGGAGATCTATTCGATGTAATATTCTTTTGCGGTGTGTTTGCCGAGATCTGATGGATTGTGGATTTATGATCAAGATTATCTATGAATATTATTTGGTTCTTCTGTGTATTCTTATATGCATGATTTGATATCTTTGCAAGTCTCTTTGAATTATCGGTTTAGTTTGGCCTACTAGATTGATACTTCTTGCAATGGGAGAAGTGCTTAGCTTTGGGTTCAATCTTGCGGTGTCCTTTCCCAGTGACAGTAGGGGAAGCAAGGCACGTACTGTATTATTGCCATCGAGGATAACAAGATGGGGTTTTCATCATATTGCTTGAGTTAATTCCTCTACATCATGTCATTTTTGCTAAATGCATTACTCCTTTCTTATGAACTTAATACTCTAGATGCATGCTGGATAGCGGTCGATGTGTGGAGTAATAGTAGTAGATGCAGGCAGGAGTCGGTCTACTTGACACGGTTGTGATGCCTATGTTCATGATCATTGCCTTAGATGTCGTCATAACTATGCGCTTTTCTATCAATTGCTCGGCAGTAATTCGTTCGCCCACCGTAATATTTGCTATCTTGAGAGAAACCACTAGTGAAACCTATGGCCCCGGGGTCTCTTTTCCATTATATTGAATCTCGTTTACATCTTGCTAGTTTCCGATCTAGTATTTTGCAATCTTTACTTTCCAATCTATAAACCAAAAATACCAAAAATATTTACTTTACTGTTTATCTATCTCTATCAGATCTCACTTTTGCGAGTGACCGTGAAGGGATTGACAACCCCTTTATTGCGTTGGTTGCAAGTTCTTGATTGTTTGTGCAGGTATTTGGTGACTTGTGCATCATCTCCTACTGGATTGATACCTTGGTTCTCAAAACTGAGGGAAATACTTACGCTACTTTTTTGCATCACCCTTTCATCTTCAAGGGAAATCAACGCAAGCTCAAGAGATAGCAAGAAGGATTTCTGGCGTCGTTGCCGCGGAGATCTACGTCAAGTCAAGCCATACCAAGTACCCATTATAAACTCTTCTCCCTTGCATTACATTATTCGCATTCGCCTCTTGTTTTCCTCCCCCGACCTCTAAAATGATTTTCGAAAAGATTTGCCTTTTCTTCGCCCTTCTTCCGTTCGATCTTTTGTTCGCTTGTGTTACCATGTGCCTTCTTTTTGCTTGCATCTTTGCTTGCTAAAAGTCTATGGACCCCCATCCACTTGCTAATCTCTTTAAGAGATCCAATTATGATGAACCAACCTCTTGTGATTTGAGTGCACTAGATTATCTTTATGAGGTTTTGTATGAAATTCGTGAATCTGAAAATTGTCATGAAGAAATTTATGAAGAGATTCACGATAGCTCCTTGAATAAAAAGCATGATTGCAATGATTTTACTATAAATTCTATTGATGTAAATTGTGCTAATAATATGCAAAACCCTAAGCTTGGGGATGCTAGTTTTGCTATGTCCACTACTTGTTGCAATGATCATGATTGGGGTGATTCTTCTTATGATCTTGAAATTTTATTTAAGCCCCATGATGAATATGAGATTGATAATAATGTTTGCAATAATATTGAAAGTGGGTTTGGAAGAGTGTTAACTTTAGATCCCACATATTTGGAGAATGTTCAATCTTATGAAATTTTTGAGAAAAGTGGGTTTGGAGAGGTCATGACTTTAGTTAATGTTAATCCCACTATTTTGGAAGTGCCAACTTCACATGCATGTGGATCGTGTTGAGAATATGTTTTGTGATAGCTATATTGTTGAATTTGCTTATGATCCTACATATAATTATTATGAGAGAGGAAAATATGGTTATATAAATTTTCATGTTGGTAAATTACCTCTCTTCATGTTGAGATTGATATCGTCTCTTTCTTCTTCCTTGCATATGCTAGTTTGCTTATAAAATGCATATGCATAGGAATTATGTTAGGCTTATATGTGTTTGTCACGTGTTTTATGATGCTCTCTTTGTGCATCAATTCTTGTCTTTCATGTGAGCATCATTGAAATCTCAAAGCCTAGCTTAATGGCTTTAAACAATAGCGTTTGTTGGGAGGCAACCCAATTTTATTTTTGTTATTTGCTTTTTGCTCCTGTTTAGTAATAAATAATCTACCTAGCATCTGGTTAAATGTGGTTTTATGTTTTAATTAGTGTTTGTGCCAAGTAGAACCTTTCGGAAGACTTGGGTGAAAGTTAATGCGATCTTGCTGTAAAAAACAGAAACTTTGCGCTCACGAGAATAGCTGTCATTTTTTATAGAAGAGTGCTTTTAAGTTGATTATTTTTTTAAAAAGATTAATAGACAAATTCCTCACGTTCACCAATTTATTTTAGAATTTTTGGAGTTACATAAGTATTTGAGAGTTATAGATTACTACATATTGTTCTATTTTTGACAGATTCTGTTTTTCGCGTGTTGTTTGCTTATTTTGATGCATCTATGAGTAGTATCGGGGGGTATGAACCATAGAGAAGTTGGAATACAGTAGATTTTACACCAATATAAATAAATAATGAGTTCACAACAGTACCTTAAAGTGGTGATTTATTTTCTTATACTAACGGAGCTCATGAGATTTTCTGTTGAAGTTTTGTGTTGTGAAATTTTCAAGTTTTGGGTAGGGACTTGATTGACTTCGGAATAAGGAGTGGCAAGAGCCTAAGCTTGGGGATTCCCAAGGCACCCCAAGATAAAATTCAAGGACAACCAAAAGCCTAAGCTTGGGGATGCCCCGGAAGGCATCCCTTCTTTCGTCTTCGTCCATCGGTAACTTTACTTGATGCTATATTTTTATTCACCACATGATATGTGTTTTGTTTGGAGCGTCTGTATGATTTGAGTATTTGCTCTTTAGTTTACCACAATCATCCTTGCTGTACACACCTTTTGGGAGAGACACACATGAATAGGAATTTATTAGAACACTCTATGTGCTTCACTTATATCTTTTGAGCTAGATAATTTTGCTCTAGTACTTCACTTATATCTTTTTAGAGCAAGGCGGTCGTTTTATTTTATAGAAATTATTGATCTCTCATGATTCACTTATATTATTTTGGGAGTCCTTGAGAACAGCATGGTAATTTTCTTGGGTTGTAAATTTAGTCCTAATATGATGGGCATCCAAGTTGGGTATAATAAAAACTTCATATAGAGTGCATTAAATACTATGATAAATTTGATGGTGGTAATATTAGAGTCATGCTAGTTGGGTAATTATGAAATTGAGAAATACTTGTGTTAAAGTTGGCAAGTCCCGTAGCATGCACGTATGGTGGACATTGTGTGACAAATTTGAAGCATGGGGTGTTCTTTGATTGCCTTCCTTATGAGTGGAGGTCGGGATCGCGCGATGGTTAACTCCTACCAACCCTTCCCCTAGGAGCATGCATAGTAGTACTTTGCTTCGAGGGATAATAAACTTTTGCAATAAGTATCTGAGTTCTTTATGACTAATGTGAGTCCATGGATTATACGCACTCTTACCCTTCCGCAATTTGCTAGCCTCTACGGTACCGTTCATTGCCCTTTCTCACCTTGAGAGTCGGTGCAAACTTCGTCGGTGCATCCAAACCCCGTGATAAGTATCACACATAAACCTCCTTATATCTTCCTCAAAACAGCCACCATACCTACCTATTATGGCATTTCCATAGCCATTTCGAGATATATTGCCATGCAACTTTCCACCGTTCCATTTATTATGACACGCTCCATCATTGTCATATTGCTTTGCATGATCATGTAGTTGACATCGTATTTGTGGCAAAGCCACTGTTCATATTTTTCATACATGTCACTCTTGATTCATTGCACATCTCGGTACACCACCGGAGGCATTCACATAGGGTCATATTTTGTCCTAAGTATTGAGTTGTAATTCTCGAGTTGTAAGTAAATAAAAGTGTGATGATCGTCATTATTAGAGCATTGTCCCATGTGAGGAAAGGATGATGGAGACTATGATTCCTCAACAAGTCGGGATGAGACTCCAGACAAAAAAAAGAGGCCATAAAAAAAGGCCCAAATAAAAAATGAGAGAAAAAGAGAGAAGGGACAATGTTACTATCCTTTTTCCACACTTGTGCTTCAAAGTAGCAGCATGGTCTTCATGATAGAGAGTCTCCTATGTTGTCACTTTCATATACTAGTGGGAATTTTCATTATAGAACTTGGATTGTATATTCCAATGATGGACTTCCTCAACGTGCCCTAGGTCTTCGTGAGCAAGCAAGTTGGATGCACACCCACTTAGTTTCTTTTTGAGCTTTCATACACTTATAGCTCTAGTGCATCCATTGCATTTCAATCCCTACTCACTCACATTGATATCTATTGATGGGCATCACCATAGCCCGTTGATACGCCTAGTTGATGTGAGACTATCTTCTCCTTTTTGTCTTCTCCACAACCACCATTCTATTCCACCCATAGTGCTATGTCCATGGCTCACGCTCATGTATTGTGTGAAGATTGAAAAAGTTTGAGAACATCACATGTATGAAACAATTACTTGGCTTGTCATCGGGGTTGTGCATGATTAAATATTTTGTGTGATGAAGATAGAGCATAGCCAGACTATATGATTTTGTAGGGATAGCTTTCTTTGGCCATGTTATTTTGAGAAGACATGATTCTTTGTTAGTATGCTTGAAGTACTATTATTTTTATGTCAATATTAAACTTTTGTCTTGAATCTTTCGAACATTGATGCCACAATAAAGAAAATTACATGGATAAATATGTTAGGTAGCATTCCACATCAAAAATTCTGTTTTTATCATTTTCCTACTCGAGGACGAGCAGGAATAGCTCGGGGATGCTTGATACATCTCCAACGTATCTATAATTTTTTATTGTTCCATGATATTATATTATCTGTTTTGGATATTTAATGGGCTTTAATATGCTCTTTTATATTATTTTTGGGACTAACCTGTTAACCGAGGGCCTAGTGCCAGTTCTGTTTTTTGCCTATTTTAGAGTTTTACAGAAAAAGAATACCAAACGGAGTCCAAACGGAATGAAACCTTCGTGATGATCTTTCTTGGACCAAAAGAAAACCAGAAGACTTGGAGATAAAGTCGAAGATGCAACGAGGAGGCCACGAGGCGGGAGTGCGCCCCCCCCCCACCCTCGTGGGCCCCTCGTAGCTCCCATGACCTAGTTCCTTCGCCTATATATATATATACTCTTATACCCTAAAAACATCAGGGGGAGCCACGAAACCAATTTTCCACCGCCGCAACCTTCTGTACCCGTGAGATCCTATCTAGGGACCTTTTCCGGTGTCCTGCCGGAGGGGGATTCGATCACGGAGGGCTTCTACATCAACACCATTACCTCTCCGATGAAGCGTGAGTAGTTTACCACAGACCATCGGGTCCATAGTTATTAGCTAGTTGGCTTCTTCTCTCTCTTTGATTCTCAATAGCATGTTCTCCTTGATGTTCTTGGAGATCTATTCGATGTAATATTCTTTTGTGGTGTGTTTGCTGAGATCCGATGAATTGTGGATTTATGATCAAGATTATCTATGAATATTATTTGGTTCTTCTCTGAATTCTTATATGCATGATTTTATATCTTTGCAAGTCTCTTCGAATTATCGGTTTAGTTTGGCCTACTAGATTGATCTTTCTTGCAATTGGAGAAGTGCTTAGCTTTGGGTTCAATCTTGCGGTGTCCTTTCCCAATGATAGTAGGGCAGCCAGGCACGTATTGTACTGTTGCCATTGAGGATAACAAGATGGGGTTTTCATCATATTGCTTGAGTTAGTTCCTCTACATCATGTCATCTTTCTTAATGTGTTACTCCGTTCTTATGAACTTAATACTCTAGATGCATGCTGGATAGCGGTCTATGTGTGGAGTAGTAGTAGTAGTAGATGAAGGCAGGAGTTGGTCTACTTGACACGGTTGTGATGCCTATGTTCATGATCATTGCCTTAGATGTCATCATAACTATGCGCTTTTCTATCAATTGCTCGGCAGTAATTCATTCACCCACCGTAATATTTGCTATCTTGAGAGAAGCCACTAGTGAAACCTATGGCCCCCGGGTCTCTTTTCCATTATATTGAATCTCGTTTACATCTTTGCTAGTTTCCGATCTACTATTTTGCAATCTTTACTTTCCAATCTATAAACCAAAAATACCAAAAATATTTACTTTATCATTTATCTATCTCTATCAGATCTCACTTTTGCGAATGACCGTGAAGGGATTGACAACCCCTTTATCGCGTTGGTTGCAAGTTCTTGATTGTTTGTGCAGGTATTTGGTGACTTGTGCGTCGTCTCCTACTGGATTGATACCTTGGTTCTCAAAACTGAGGGAAATACTTACGCTACTTTGCTGCATCACCATTTCCTCTTCAAGGGAAAACAAATGCAAGCTCAAGTGGTAGCAACATGGTATTTGTTTATGTATTCACACATGTATTTAAGTTTCCGATCAATACAATTCTAGCATGAATAATGAAGCTTTATCATGAATAAGGAAATATAAAATAACAACTTTATTATTGCCTCTAGGGAAGATTTCCTTCAGTCTCCCATTTGCACTAGAGTCAATAATCTAGATTACATTGTAATGAATCTAACACCCATGGAGTCTTGGTGCTGATCATGTTTTGCTCGTGGAAGAGGCTTAGTCAACGGGTCTGCTACATTTAGATGCGTATGTATTTTGCAAATCTCTATGTCTCCATCCTTGACCTTTTCACGAATGGAGTTGAAGCATCTCTTGATGTGTTTGGTTCTCTTGTGAAACCTGGATTCCTTCGCCAAGGCAATTGCTCCACTATTGTCACAAAAGATTTTCATTGGACCCAATGCACTGGGTATTACACCTAGATCGGATATGAACTCCTTCATCCAGACTCCTTCATGCGCTGCTTCCGAAACAGCTATGTACTCCGCTTCACACGTAGATCCCGCCACGGCGCTCTGCTTGGAACTGCACCAATTGACAGCTCCACCATTCAATATAAGTATGTATTCGGTTTGTGACTTAGAGTCATCGAGATCAGTGTCGAAGCTAGCATCAACGTAACCATTTATGATGAGCTCTTTGTCACCTCCATAAATGAGAAACATATCCTTAGTCCTTTTTAGGTACTTTAGGATGTTCTTGACTGTTGTCCAGTGATCCACTCCTGGATTACTTTGGTACCTCCCAGCCAAACTTACGGCAAGGCACACATCAGGTCTGGTACACAGCATAGCATACATGATAGAACCTATGGCTAAGGCATAGGGAATGACTTTCATTTTCTCTCTATCTTCTGCAGTGGTCGGGCTTTGAGTCTGACTCAATTTCACACCTTGTAACATAGGAGAACCCTTTCTTTGACTGATCCATTTTGAAGTTCTTTAAAACTTTATCAAGATATGTGCTTTGTGAAAGTCCTATTAAGCGTCTAGATCTATCCCTATAGATCTTGATGCCCAATATATAAGCAGCTTCACCGAGGTCTTTCATTGAAAAATTCTTATTCAAATATCCTTTTGTGCTATCCAGAAATTCTATATCATTTCCAATCAATAATATGTCATCCGCATATAATATCAGAAGTGCTACAAAGAGCTCCCACTCACTTTCTTGTAAATACAGGCTTCACCGTAAGTCTGTATAAAACCATATGCTTTGATCACCTCATCAAAGCATATTCCAACTTCGAGATGCTTGCACCAGTCCATAGATGGATCACTGGAGCTTGCACACTTTGTTAGCACCTTTAGGATCGACAAAACCTTCTGGTTGCATCATATACAACTCTTCTTTAAGAAATCCATTAAGGAATACAATTTTTACATCCATTTGCCAGATTTCATAATCATAAAATGCGGCAATTGCTAACATGATTCAGACAGACTTAAGCATCGGTACGAGTGAGAAAGTCTCATCATAGTCAACTCCTTGAACTTGTCGAAAACCTTTCGTGACAAGTCGGGCTTTGTAGACAGTAACATTACCATCAGCGTTAGTCTTCTTCTTGAAGATCCATTTATTTTCTAAGGCTTGTCGATCATCGGTAAAGTCCACCAAAGTTCATACTTTGTTCTCATACATGGATCCTATCTCAGATTTCGTGGCCTCAAGACATTTATCAGAATCTGGGCTCATCATAGCTTCTTCATAGTTCGTAGGTTCACCTTGGTCTAGTAACATGACTTCCAGGACAGGATTACCGTACCACTCTCGTGCGGAATGTGTTCTGGTTGACCTACGAAGTTTAGTAGTAACTTGATATGAAGTTTCATGATCATCATCATTAGCTTCCTCTCTAGTTGGTGTAGGCATCACGGGAACAATTTTCTATGATGTGATACATTCCAATTTGAGAGAAGGTACAATTACCTCATCAAGTTCTACTTTCCTTCCACTCACTTCTTTTGAAAGAAACTCCTTCTCTAGAATGGTCCCATTCTTAGCAACAAAGATCCTGCCTTCCGATCTGTGGTAGAAGGTTTACCCAATAGTTTCTTTAGGGTATCCTATGAAGACGCACTTCTCTGATTTAGGTTCGAGCTTATCAGGCTGAAGCCTTTTGACATAAGCGTCACATCCCCAAACTTTAAGAAACGACAACTTAGGTTTCTTGCCAAACCATATTTCATACGGTGTCGTCTCAACAGATTTAGACGGTGCCCTATTTAACATGAATGCGGTTGTCTCTAATGCATAACCCAGAAATGATAGTGGTAAATTGGTAAGAGACATCATAGAACGCACCATATCCAATAAATTACGGTTAGAACATTCAGACACATCATTACGCTATGGTGTTCCAGGTGGCGTGAGTTGTGAAACAATTCCACATTGTTTTAAATGAAGGCCAAACTTGTAACTCAAATATTCGCCTCCGCGATCAGATCATAGAAACTTTATTTTCTTGTTACGATGATTCTCCACTTCATTTAAAAGTCTTTGAACTTTTCAAATGTTTCAGACTTGTGTTTCATCAAGTAGATATACCCATACCTACTCAAATCATCTGTGAAGGTCAGAAAATAATGATACCCGCCACGTGTTTCAACACTCATCGGACCGCATAAATCGGTATGTATTATTTCCAATAACTCTTTAGCTTGCTCCATTTTTCCGAAGGAGTTTTAGTCATCTTTCCCATGAGGCATGGTTCGCAAGTATCAAATGATTCATAATCAACTGAGTCCAAAAGTTCATCCGCATGGAGTTTCTTCATGCGTTTTGCACCAATATGACCTAAACGGCAAAGCCACAAATATGTTGCACTACCATTGTCAACTTTACATCTTTTGGCATCAATATTATGAATATCTGTATCACTACAATCGAGATTCAACAAGAATAGACTGTTCATCAAGGGTGCATGACCATAAAAGATATTATTCATATAAATAGAACAACCATTATTCTCTGGCTTAAATGAATAACCGTCTCGCAATAAACAAGATCCAGATATAATGTTCATGCTCAACACTAGCACCAAATAAAAATTATTGAGGTCTAAAACTAATCCCAAAGGTAGATGTAGAGGTAGCGTGCCGACGGCGATCACATCAACCTTGGAACCATTCCCGACGTGCATCGTCACCTCATCCTTAGCCAATCTTCGTTTATTCCGCAGCTCATGTTTCGAGTTACAAATATGAGCAACCGAACCAGTATCAAATAACCAGGCACTACTACGAGCATTAGTAAGGAACACATCAATAACATGTATGTCAAATATACCTTTGTTCAATTTGCCATCCTTGTTATCTGCCAAATATTTGGGGCAGTTCCGCTTCCATTGTCCATTCCTTTTGCAGTAGAAGCACTCAGTTTCAGGCTTGGGTCTAGCTTTGGGCTTCTTCCCGGGAGTGGCAACTTGCTTGCCATCCTTCTTGAAGTTCCCTTTCTTTCACTTGCCTTTTTTCTTGAAACTAGTGGTCTTGTTAGCCATCAACACTTGATGCTCCTTCCTGATTTCTACCTCCGTGAGCATTGCGAAGAGCTCGGGAATCGTTTTATTCATCCCTTGCGTATTGTATTTCATCACAAAGACTTTGTAGCTTGGTGACAGTGATCGAAGAACTCTATCAATAAAACTATCAACTGGAAGATCAACTCCCAGCTGTGTCAAGTGGTTATGATACCTAGATATTTTGAGTATATGTTCACTAACAAAACTGTTCTCCTCCATCTTGTAGCTATAGAACTTGTTGGAGACTTCATATCTCTCAACCCGGGCATTCGATTGAAATATTAACTTCAACTCTTGGAACATCTCATATGCTCCATGACGTTCAAAACATCTTTGAAGTCCCTGTTCTAAGCCGTAAAGCATGGCACGCTGAACTATAGAGTAGTCATCAGATTGAGCCTGCAAGACGTTCATAACATCTGCAGTAGCTCCTGCAGTAAGTCTGTCACCTAGTGGTGCATCAAGGACATAATTCTTCAGCAATGAGGATAATCCTCAAGTTAAGGACCCGGTCCGTGTAGTTGCTACCATCATCTTTCAACTTAGCTTTCTCTAGGAACGCATTAAAATTTAGGGGAAGGGTAGCTCGGGCCATTGATCTACAACATAGATATGCAGAACTATTAAGACTAAGTTCATGATAAATTAAGTTCAATCAATCAAATTACTAATGAACTCCCACTTAAATAAACATCCCTCAAGTTATCTAAGTGTTACATGATCCAAATCAACTAACCCATGTCCGATCATCACGTGAGATGGGGTAGTCATCAATGGTGAATATCTCTATGTTGATCATATCTACTATATGACTCACGTTCGACCTTTCGGTCTCCAGTGTTCCGAGACCATGTCTGTACATGCTAGGATCGTCAAGTTTAACCCAAGTATTCTGCATGTGCAAAACTGTCTTACACCCGTTGTATGTGAACGTAGAATCTATCACACCCGATCATCACGAGGTGCTTCGAAACGACAAACTTTAGCAACGGTGCATACTCGGGGAGAACACTTTTATCTTGAAATTTAGTGGAGGGATCATCTTATAATGTTACCGTCGTTCTAAGCAAAATAAGATGCATAAAGGATAAACATCACATGCAATCAAAATATGGGACATGATATGGCCATCATCATCTTGTGCTTTTGATCTCCATCTCCAAAGCATCGTCATGATCTCCATCGTCACCGGCTCGACACCTTGATCTCAGGGTCGTCTCACCAATTATTGCTTCTACAACTATTGCTAATGCATAGTGATAAAGTAAGCAATGGTGATTGCATTTTCATACAATAATCAAGAGACAACCCAAAGGCTCCTGCCGGTTGTTGATATGACGAAACATGATCATCTCATACAACAACGTATATCACATCACGTCTTGACCATATCACATCACAATATGCCCTGCACAAACAAGTTAGACATCCTCTACTTTGTTGTTACAAGTTTTATATGGCTGATACGGGCTTCTAGCAAGAACCGTTCTTACCTACGGCAAAAACCACAACGGTGATTTATCTAGTTTGTTGTTTTAACCTTCTTCAAGGACCGGCCGTAGTCAAATTTGATTCAACTAAAGTAGGAGAAACAGACACCCGCCAGCACCTTTATGCAAAACAAGTTGCATGTTTGTCGATGGAACCGCTCTCATGTACGTAGACATGTAAGGTTTGTCCGGGACGCTTCATCCCACGATACCACCGAATCAAAATAAGACGTTCGTGGTAAGCAGTATGACTATCACCGCCCACAACTCTTTGTGTTCTACTCGTGCATATCATCTGCGCATAGACCTGGCTCGGATGCCACTGTTGGGGAACATACCATGGAAAACAAAAAAATTCTACGCACACGCAAGATATATCCATGGAGATGCATAGCAACGAGAGGGGAGAGTGTGTCAACGTACCCTCGTAGACCGTAAGCGGAAGTGTTTAGTAACGCGGTTAATGTAGTCGAACTTCTTTGCGATCCAACCGATCAATTACCGAACGTACGACACCTCCGCGTTCAACACACGTTCAACTCGGTGACGTCCTCACCTTCTTGATCCAGCAAGACGGTGAAGTAGTGGATGAGTTCCCGTAGCATAACAGTGTGGTGACGGTGGTGGTTATGCTATCTCCGCCAGGGCTTCGCCTAAGCAATATGAAAATATGACCGAGGGACAAAACTGTGGAGGGGGCGCCGCACACGGCTAAGAGATTGTCGTGGTTATGTGTGGCGCCCCCTTCCCACATATATATAGGTGGGGGGAGGGAGGAGCAGCCAAGGAGGCACCCCAAGTGGGGCCGAATCCCACTTGGGGTCCTGCCCCTTGACCCCCTCCCTTGCCTTTCTAGGCTAGCGGGGAAAGGCAGGGGAGGGTGCATCCCCTTTCCTTTCTCTGATGTGGAGGGGATGGCAGGAGGGGATACCCCTCCCCTCTATCCTTCCCTAGGGCCGGCAGCCAGGGAGAGGGGCGCGCCAGACCCCTTGTGGGCTGTTGTGTCTCTCCCTTGGCCCATTAGGCCCATAGACCTCCCGGGGGTGTACGGAACCACTTCGAGTGACCCGAGGACTACCCGCTGCACTCCGAATCTCTTCCAGTGTCTTAATATCGTCGTCCTATATATCAATCTTTACCTCCGGACCATTCCGGAGCTCCTGATCATGTCCGTGATCTCATCCGGGACTCCAAACAACATTCGGTCACCAAAACATATAACTCATATAACACTATATCGTCAACAAACATTAAGCGTGCGGACCCTACGGGTTCGAGAACTATGTAGACATGACCGAGACACCTCTCTGGTTAATAAACAAAAGCGGAACCTGGATGCCCATATTGGTTCCTACATATTCTACGAAGATCTTTATCGGTCAAACCGTTATGACAACATACGTAATTCCCTTTGTCTGTCGGTATGTTACTTGCCCGAGATTCGGTCGTCGGTATCTTCATACCTAGTTCAATCTCGTTACCGGCAAGTCTCATTACTCGTTCCATAATACATCATCTTGCAACTAATTCCTTACTCACTTTGCTTGCAAGGCTTCGTACGATGTGTATTACCGAGAGGGCCCAGAGATACCTCTCCGATACTCGAAATGACAAATCATAATCTCGATCTATGCCAACTCAACAAACACTTTCGGAGATACCTGTAGAGCATCTTTATGATCACCCAGTTACATTGTGACGTTTGATAGCACACAAGGTATTCCTCCGGTATCCGGGAGTTGCATAATCTCATAGTCGAAGGAACATGTATTTGACATTCAAGAAAGCAGTAGCAATAAACTAAATGATCATATGCTAAGCTAACGAATGGGTCTTGTCCATCACATCATTCTCCTAGTGATGTGATCTCATTATTAAATGACAACACATGTCTATGGTTAGGAAACCTTAACCATCTTTGATCAATGAGCTAGTCTAGTAGAGGCTTACTAGGGATATGGTATTTGTTTATGTATTCAGACATGTATTTAAGGTTCCGATCAATACAATTCTAGCATGAATAATAAAGCTTATCATGAATAAGGAAATATAAAATAACAACTTTATTAATGCCTCTAGGGCATATTTCCTTCAATCGGGAGGGATGATCTGGAGTCCGTTTTGTTGGGGAACGTAGTAATTTCAAAAAATTTCCTACGCACACGCAAGATCATGGTGATGCATAGCAACGAGAGGGGAGAGTGTTGTCTACATACCCTCGTAGACCGAAGCGGAAGCGATCACAACATAGAGGAAGTAGTCGTACGATCTCCTCGCGATCCGACCGATCCCGGCGCCGTTACTCCGGCGCCCCCGAGTTCTTGACACACGTACAGCTCGATGACGTCCCTCGAACTCCGATCCAGCCGAGTGTCGAGGGAGAGTTCCGTCAGCACGACGGCGTGGTGACGATCTTGATGTTCTACCGGCGCAGAGCTTCGCCTAAGCTTCGCGACGATATGACCGAGGTGGAATATGGTGGAAGGGGGCACCGCACACGGCTAAGGAACGATCCGTAGATCAAACTTGTGTGTTCTAGGGTGCCCCCCTGCCCCCGTATATAAAGGAGCAAGGGGAGGTGCGGCCAGCCCAAGGGAGGCGGCGCGGAGGAGTCCTACTCCCACCGGAGTAGGACTCCCCTTCCTAGTTGGAGTAGGATTGGGGAGGGAAGAGGGAAGGGGCGCCCCTCTCCTTGTCCTATTCGGACTAGGGGAGGGGCGCCTGGCCTGCCCTGGCCGGCCCTTCCTCTTCTCCCTCGTGGCCCACTAAGGCCCAATAGCCCCGGGAGGGTTCCGTAACCCCTGTTCGTAAAATCCCGATTTCACCCGAACCATTCGAACTCCAAATATAGGCTTCCAATATATCAATCTTTATGTCTCGACCATTTCGAGACTCCTCGTCATGTCCGTGATCACATCCGGACTCGAACTTCTTCGGTACATCAAAATACATAAACTCATAATATATCCGTCATCGAAACCTTAAGCGTGCGGACCCTACGGTTCGAGAACAATGTAGACATGACCGAGACACGCCTCTCGGTCAATAACCAATAGCGGGACCTGGATGCCCATATTGGTTCCTACATATTCTACGAAGATCTTTATCGGTCGAGACCGCATAACAACATACGTTGTTCCCTTTGTCATCGGTATGTTACTTGCCCGAGATTCGATCGTCGGTATCCAATACCTAGTTCAATCTCGTTACCGGCAAGTCTCTTTACTCGTTCCGTAATACATCATCTCACAGCTAACTCATTAGCTGTAATGCTTGCAAGGCTTCATGATGTGTATTACCGAGAGGGCCCAGAGATACCTCTCCAGACAATCGGAGTGACAAAACCTAATCTCAAATACGCCAACCCAACATCCGCCTTTGGAGACACTGTAGTACTCCTTTATAATCACCCAATTACGTTGTGACATTTGGTAGCACCCAAAGTGTTCCTCCGGTAAACGGGAGTTGCATAATCTCATAGTTACAGGAACATGTATATGTCATGGATAAAAGCAGTAGCAACATACTAAACGATCGTGTGCTAAGCTAATGGAATGGGTCATGTCAATCAGATCATTCTACTAATGATGTGACCTTGTTAATCAAATAACAACTCTTTGTTCATGGTCAGGAAACATAACCATCTTTGATTAACAAGCTAGTCTAGTAGAGGCACACTAGTGACATATTGTTTTTGTCTATGCATTCACACATGTATCATGTTTCCGGTTAATACAATTCTAGCATGAATGATAAACATTTATCATGAAATAAGGAAATAAATAATAACTTTATTATTGCCTCTAGGGCATATTTCCTTGATCTCCCACTTGCACTAGAGTCAATAATCTAGATTACATAGTAATGATTCTAACACCCATGGAGTCTTGGTGTTGATCATGTTTTGTTCGTGGAAGAGGCTTAGTCAACGGGTCTGCTACATTCAGATCCGTATGTATCTTGCAAATCTCTATGTCTCCCACCTGGACTAAATCCCGGATGGAATTGAAGCTTCTTTTGATGTGCTTGGTCCTCTTGTGAAATCTGGATTCCTTCGCTAAGGCAATTGCTCCAGTATTGTCACAGAAGATTTTCATTGGACCCGATGCACTAGGTATGACACCTAGATCGGATATGAACTCCTTCATCCGCACTCCTTCATTAGCTGCTTCCGAAGCTGCTATGTACTCCGCTTCACATGTAGATCCCGCCACGACGCTTTGTTTAGAACTGCACCAACCGACAGCCCTCCGCTTAGTGTAAATACGATCCGGTCTGCGATTTAGAATCGTCGGATCGGTGTCAAAGCTTGCATCAACGTAACTGTTCACGATGAGCTCTTTGTCACCTCCATATACGAGAAACATATCCTTAGTCCTTTTCGTATTTCAGATGTTCTTGACCACTGTCAAATGATCCACTCTGGATTACTTTGGTACCTCCTGCTAAACTTATAGCAAGGCACACATCAGTCAGTACACAAGATTGCATACATGATAGAGCCTATGGTGAAGCATAGGAACATCTTTCATTTTCTCTCTATCTTCTGCAGTGGTCGGGCATTGAGTCTTACTCAACTTCACACCTTGTAACACAGGCAAGAACCCTTTCTTTGCTTGATCCATTTTGAACTTCTTCAAAATTTTGTCAAGGTATGTGCTTTGTGAAGTCCAATTAAGCGTCTTGATCTATCTCTATAGATCTTAATGCCCAATATGTAAGCAGCTTCATCGAGGTCTTTCATTGAGAAACTCTTATTCAAGTATCCCTTTATGCTATCCAGAAATTCTATATCATTTCCGATCAGCAATATGTCATCTACATATAATATCAGAAATGCTACAGAGCTCCCACTCACTTTCTTGTAAATACAGGCTTCTCCAAAAGTCTCATGAACCCAAATGCTTTGATCACACTATCAAAGCGTTTATTCCAACTCCGAGATGCTTGCACCAATCCATAAATGGATCGCTGGAGCTTGCACACTTTGTTAGCTCCTTTGGATCGATAAAACCTTCGGTTGCATCATATACAACTCTTCTTCCGTAAATCCATTCAGAATGCGTCTTTACATCCATTTGCCAAATTTCATAATCATAAAATGCGCAATTGCTAACATGATTCGGACAGACTTAAGCATCGCTACGGGTGAGAAGGTCTCATCGTAGTCAATCCCTTGAACTTGTCGAAAACCCTTTGCGACAAGTCAAGCTTTGTAGACGATAACATTACCGTCGTCGGTCTTCTTCTTGAAGATCCACTTGTTTTCTATTGCTTGCCGACCCTCGGCAAGTCAACCAAAGTCCATACTTTGTTTTCATACATGGATCCCATCTCGATTTCATGGCCTCAAGCCATTTTGCGAATCTGGGCTCACCATCGCTTCTTCATAGTTCGTAGGTTCATCATGATATAGTAGCATGATTTCCGAACAGGATTACCGTACCACTCAGTGCGGATCTTACTCGTTGATCTACGAGGTTCGTAGAGACTTGATCTCAAGTTTCATGATCAACATCATCAACTTCCTCATTACTTGGTGTAGATCTCTCGAAACCGGTTTCTGCGACAAACTACTTTCAAGTAAGGGAGAAGGTACAATTACCTCATCAAGTTCTACTTTCCTCCCACTCACTTCTTTCGAGAGAAACTCCTTCTCTAGAAAGGATCCATTCTTAACAACAAATGTCTTGCCTTCGGATCTATGATAGAAGGTGTACCCAATGTCTCCTTTGGGTATCCTATGAAGACACATTTCTCGATTTGGGTTCGAGCTTATCGGTTGAAGCTTTTTCACATAAGCATCGCATCCCCAAACTTTAAGAAACGACAACTTTGGTTTCTTGCTAAACCACAGTTCATAAGGTGTCGTCTCAACGGATTTCGACGGTGTTCTATTCAGTGTGAATGCGGCCGTCTCTAGAGCATAACCCCAAAACGATAGCGGTAAATCAGTAAGAGACATCATAGATCGCACCATATCTAGTAAAGTACGATTCGACGTTCGGACACACCATTACATTGTGGTGTTCCGGTGGCGTGAGTTGCTAAACTATTCCGCATTGTTTCAAATGTAGACCAAACTCGTAACTCAAATATTCACCTCCACGATCGATCGTAGAAATTTAATTTTCTTATTACAATGATTTTCAACTTCACTCAAATTCTTTGAACTTTTCAAATGTTTCAGACTTATGTTTCATTAAGTAGATATACCCATATCTGCTTAAATCATCTGTGAAGGTGAGAAAATAACGATATCCGCCACGAGCCTCAACATTCATCGGACCACATACATCTCAGATGTATGATTTCCAACAAATCTGTTGCTCTCTCCATAGTACCGAGAACGGGTTTTGGTCATCTTGCCCATGAGGCACGGTTCATAAGTGCCAAGTGATTCATAATCAAGTGACTCCAAAAGTCCATCAAGATGGAGTTTCTTCATGCGCTTTACACCGATATGACCTAAACGGCAAGCCACAAATAAGTTGCACTATCATTATCAACTCTGCATCTTTTGGTTTCAACATTATGAATATGTGTATCACTACTATCGAGATTCATCAAAATAGACCACTCTTCAAGGGTGCATGACCATAAAAGATATTACTCATATAAATAGAACAACCATTATTCTCGATTTAAATGAATAACCGTCTCGCATCAAACAAGATCCAGATATAATGTTCATGCTCAACGCAGCACCAAATAACAATTATTTAGGTCTAAAACTAATCCCAAGGTAGATGTAGAGGTAGAGTGCCGACCGCGATCACATCGACTTTGGAACCATTTCCCACGCCAGCATCGTCACCTCGTCCTTTGCCGGTGTTCGCTAATCCGTAGTCCTGCTTCGAGTTGCAAATATTAGCAATGTAACCAAGATATCAAATACCAGTGCTCTGCGAGCTCTAGTAAGGTACACATCAATAGCATGTATATCACATATACCTTTGTTCACCTTGCCATCCTTCTTATCCGCCAAATACTTGGGGCAGTTCCGCTTCAAAGACGATCGCTTGCGGTAGAAGCACTCGATTTCAGGTTTAGGGCCGACTTGGGTTTCTTCTCTGAGCGAGAACTTGCTTGCTGTTCTTCTTGAAGTTCCTTCTTCTTCCCTTTGCCTTTCTTCTTGAAACTAGTGGTCTTATTGACCATCAACACTTGATGCTCCTTCTTGATTTCTACCTCCGCAGCCTTTAGCATTGCGAAGAGCTCGGTATAGTCTTTACTAACCCTTGCATATTATAGTTCATCACGAAGCCTTTGTAGCTTGGTGGCGTGATTGAAGAATTCATCAATGACACAATCATCCGGAAGATTAACTCCCAGTTGAGTCAAGTGATTGTATTACCCGGACATTTTGAGTATGTGCTCACCGACGAACTATTCTCCTCCATCTTGCAGCTATAGAACTTATTGGAGACTTCATATCTCTCAATCCGGGCATTCTGTTGGAATATCAACTTCAACTCTGGAACATCTCATATGCTCCATGACGCTCAAAACGTCGTTGAAGTCCCGGTTCTAAGCCGTAAAGCATGGCACATCGAACTATAGAGTAGTCATCGGCTTTGCTCGCGGACGCTCATAACATCCGGTGTTGCTCTGCGGCGAGTCTGGCACCTAGCGGTGCATCCAGGGCGTAACTTTTACGTGCAGCAATGAGGATAATCCTCGAGTTACGGACCCATCCGTGTAGTTGCTACCATCATCTTTCAACTTTGCTTTCTCAAGGAACGCATTAAAATTCAACGGAACAACAGACGAGCCATCTATCTACAATCAAACATAAACAAGCAAGATACTATCAGTACTAAGTTCATGATAAATTTAAGTTCAATTAATCATATTACTTAAGAACTCCCACTTAGACAGACATCCTCTAGTCATCTAAGTGATCACGTGATCCAAATCAACTAAACCATAACCGATCATCACGTGAAATGGAGTAGTTTTCAATGGTGAACATCTTATGTTGATCATATCTACTATATGATTCACGCTCGACCTTTCGGTCTCCGTGTTCCGAGGCCATATCTGCATATGCTAGGCTCGTCAAGTATAACCCGAGTATTCTGCGTGTGCAAAACTGGCTTGCACCCGTTGTAGATGGACGTAGAGCTTATCACACCCGATCATCACGTGGTGTCTGGGCACGACGAACTTTGGCAACGGTGCATACTCAGGGAGAACACTTCTTGGTAATTTAGTGAGAGATCATTTTATAATGCTACCGTCAATCAAAGCAAGATAAGATGCATAAAAGATAAACATCACATGCAAATCAATATAAGTGATATGATATGGTCATCATCATCTTGTGCTTCGTGATCTCCATCTCTGCAGCACCATCATGATCACCATCGTCACCGGCGCGACACCTTGATCTCCATCGTAGCATCGTTGTCGTCTCGCCAATCTTATGCTTCTCGACTATCGCTACCGCTTAGTGATAAAGTAAAGCATTACGAGCGATTGCATTTCATACAATAAAGCGACAACCATATGGCTCCTGCCGATTGCCGATAACCGGTTACAAAACATGATCATCTCATACAATAAAATATAGCATCACGTCTTGACCATATCACATCACAACATGCCCTCGCAAAAACAAGTTAGACGTCCTCTACTTAGTTGTTGAAGATTTTACGTGGCTGCTACGGGCTTAAGCAAGAACCAATCTCACCTCGCATCAAAACCACAACGATACTTTGTCAAATAGACTCGTTTTAACCTTCTCAAGGACCGGGCGAGCCACACTCAGTTCAACTAAAGTGAGAGAGACAGACACCCGCCAATCACCTTTAAGCAACGAGTGCTCGTGGCGATGAAACCAGTCTCGCGTAAGCGTCTGGCGTAATGTCGGTCCGGGCGCTTCATCTCACAATACCGCTGAACCAAAGTATGACATCTTTGGTAGGTAGTATGACTTGTATCGCCCACAACTCACTTGTGTTCTACTCGTGCAAAACATCAAACCATAAAAACCAGGCTCGGATGCCACCGTTGGGGAACGTAGTAATTTCAAAAATTTCCTACGCACACGCAAGATCATGGTGATGCATAGCAACGAGAGGGAGAGTGTTGTCTACGCACCCTCGTGAGACCGGGCGAAGCGATCACAACGTAGAGGAAGTAGTCGACGATCTCCTCGCGATCCGACCGATCCGGCGCCGTTACTCGGCGCCCCAGTTCTTGACACACGTACAGCTCGATGACGTCCCTCGAACTCCGATCCAGCCGAGTGTCGAGGAGAGTTCCACAAGACGACGGCGTGGTGACGATCTTGATGTTCTACGGCAGAGCTTCGCCTAAGCTTCATGACGATATGACCGAGGTGGAATATGGTGGAAGGGGCACCGACACGGCTAAGGAACGATCCGTAGATCAAACTTGTGTGTTCTAGGGTGCCCCCTGCCCCGTATATAAAGGAGCAAGGGGAGGTGCGGCCAGCCCAAGGAGGCGCTGGCGAGGAGTCCTACTCCCACCGAGTAGGACTCCCCCTTCCTAGTTGGAGTAGGATTGGGGGAGGGAAGAGGGAAGGGGCCCCCTCTCCTTGTCCTATTCGGACTAGGGGAGGGGCGCGCCTGCCCCGGCCGCCCTTCCTCTTCTCCCCGTGGCCCACTAAGGCCCAATAGCCCCGGAGGTTCCGGTAACCCCGGTGTTCCTAGAAAATCCCGATTTCACCCGAACCATTCCAACTCAAATATAGGCTTCCAATATATCAATCTTTATGTCTCGACCATTTCGAGACTCCTCGTCATGTCCGTGATCACATCCGGACTCGAACTTCTTTGGTACATCAAAATACATAAACTCATAATATATCCGCGCCGAAACCTTAAGCGTGCGGACCCTACGGTTCGAGAACAATGTAGACATGACCGAGACACGTCTCGGTCAATAACCAATAGCGGGACTGGATGCCCATATTGGTTCCTACATATTCTACGAAGATCTTTATCGGTCGGACCGCATAACAACATATGTTGTTCCTTTGTCATCGGTATGTTACTTGCCGAGATTCGATCGTCGGTATCCAATACCTAGTTCAATCTCGCTACGCAAGTCTCTTTACTCGTTCCGTAATACATCATCTCACAGCTAACTCATTAGCTGTAATGCTTGCAAGGCTTCAAATGTGTATTACCGAGAGGGCCCAGAGATACCTCTCCGACAATCGGAGTGACAAAACCTAATCTCAAATACGCCAACCCAACATCGCCTTTGGAGACACCTGTAGTACTCCTTTATAATCACCCGATTCGTTGTGACGTTTGGTAGCACCAAAGTGTTCCTCCGTAAACGGAGTTGCATAATCTCATAGTTACGAGAACATGTATATGTCATGGATAAAAGCGGTAGCAACATACTAAGCGATCGTGTGCTAAGCTAATGGAATGGGTCATGTCAATCGATCATTCTACTAATGATGTGACCTTGTTAATCAAATAACAACTCTTTGTTCATGGTCAGGAAACATAACCATCTTTGATTAACAAGCTAGTCTAGTAGAGGCACACTAGTGACATATTGTTTTTGTCTATGCATTCACACATGTATCATGTTTCCGGTTAATACAATTCTAGCATGAATGATAAACATTTATCATGAAATAAGGAAATAAATAATAACTTTATTATTGCCTCTAGGGCATATTTCCTTCACGTTTGGGGCTCCGGAGAGGGGGATTTGACGTCGTCGTCATCATCAACCATCCTCCATCAATAATTCCATGATGCTCACCATCGGGAGTGAGTAATTTCTTCGTAGGCTTACTGGACGGTGATGGATTGGATGAGATTTGTCATGTAATCGAGTCAATTTGTTAGGCTTGATACCTAGTATCCACTATGTTCTGAGATTGATGTTGCTATGACTTTGCTCTGCTTAATGCTTGTCACTAGGGCCTGAGTGCCATGATTTCAGATCTGAACCCTTCATGTTTTCATGAATATATTTGAGTTCTTGATCCTGTCTTGCAGTTGTATGCACCTATTACGTGTTATGATCCGCATACCCTGAGGTGACAATAACTAAGATTCTTTCCGGTGATTACCATAGTATGAGGAGTTCATGTATTCACTATGTGTTAATGCTTTGTTCTGGTTCTCTATTAAAAGGAGGCCTTAATATCCCTTAGATTTCCTTATACCCTGTTGCCACAGGAGGGTAGGACAATAGATGTCATGCAAGTTCTTATTATAAGCATGTATGACTATATACGCAATACATGCCTACATTACACCTGGTGAATTGGAGCTATTGTGTGTTGCTCTAGGTTGTGACTGTTATATGATGAATGTCATCCAACACAAATATCCATTACTGATCCAATGCCTACCCTTTTCGCGTATTGATCTTTGCTAAGTTACTTTCGTTGTTGATGCTGTTACAATCACTACAGAACTGCTACTGTTACCGTTACTACTGCTAATGTTATCGCTGCTATCGAATTATCATATTACTGTGCAACTAAATGCTTTGCTGTAGATATTTAGTTCTCCAGGTGTGGTTGAATTGACAACTCAACTGCTGATACTTGCAAATATTCTTTGGCTCCCCTTGTGTCGAATCAACAAATTTGAGTGAAATACTACCCTCAAAGACTGTCGTGATCCCCTATGCTTATGGTTTATGAAAGTGAAGCCCCCGATCCTGGATGTGACGAGGCCAGAGCCTTCAAGCCGCTGATGCAAAGTGAAGCCCCGGGGCTAGATATGGTGAGGAGCCTGGTGGGGCGAAGTGAAGCCCTCGAGCAAAGATGCAGCATGGTCGGAGCCTTCGAGTCGCTAAGGCAAAGTGAAGCCCCAGAGCCTGGATGCGGTGAAGAGCCTTATGGGGCGAATTCAAGCCCCCGAGTCCAGATGCGGCGAGTCCGGAGCCTTCGAGTTGGATGAGGCTTGGTCGTAGTGCGTGAAAGGTCAAGAGAACAAGGCGAACCTGCGACTGTATTTGGTCAAAACATTGGGACAGCAAGTGGACATTTACATGCATAGTTAATGTAATGCTTTTGTCAGGTATAAATTATGAAGTTATTGTACGCCAATGCAAATTATAAGCAATAAAGGAAAACTGGGGACGCCGGTTAGATTTTTTATGTACACCCTAGGCGTTGCCTCAAAGATGTCGATTTTGATGCAGCCCCCGGGTCCAATATTTAGAGAGGTCTCCTTGATGCAACCTCTGAGCTGACTACGGGAAGGTCCACTTTTGTGATGCGGCCCTCGAGTATAGGGTCAAAGAGGTTATTTTGGATGCAGTGTCTAATTCTACCCCAATAAGTTCATTATTTTTTATGCAACCCCGGGTGATGGAGCTAAATATGGCATATCTCAGGTAGGGAGGGCGAACTAAACATCTAGATGCGAGGGTAACAAGGACATGAGGTTATACCTAGGTTCGAGCTCTCTGAAGAGATAGCACCCTATGTCTTGTTTGTGTTTATTACTTTGGGTTGGAGTACAAAGTACAAATGATCTACCCTGAGATTGTTATGTGTTTCCATGAGCCCTACCTCTTGGTTTATTATTGATGTAATTTTGAGACTTTTAGTCCTCTTCCCAAGTTAATACCAAGCAAGGACATGTGTGCCAAAAAGGAGGAGGGGGAACGCTAACCTTTGAAAAACATTTTACATCGTACAACCGATACGAAGAGGTAGTCCGATCCAATTGTTGAATCGTTTGCGGGCGTTTTGAGGGTCCGTGTTGAAGATGCGTTAACTCCTTTGTTTATAGTGGCCCGAGCGAAGCAATTATATAACAAAAGAAAGAACGTTGCATATGTTTAAACGCTCCTGCATTCATACCCAAAATGAAAAGGATGCAGTGTTATCTAAGTGTTTTTTCTTTTTTTTCGTTCGAATATTGCAGTATTAGTCTGTTATCCTCGGTTTTTTTAGAACGTATGTTATCCTCCATTGCACTATCGTTTAACTAGGAACGGGGGCCAAGCCAGATGAAGCAACATCACAAATGACGTTTTTGGTTGACCACATTGAGCCCAACCAGACCAATGCGGAAAGAAATTGGGTTGTTTGGTTGCCGGCATTCACTGTTTGGCCTACATCGCACGGACTTTAAAGCACCTTCCAGCCAGGCCTGCTAGAAACGGCTAAATGCACAATTTTCTAGCGAGCCAGGCTCGGGCGATGCAAGGGAGGGGCACGCAGCGCCGAGATCATGCAACCATGGAGGTGGCGCGAGCTCATGCGCGTCCCCGAAAAATCAGCGGGAAGAATTGGGGTTACCGCCCGCCGATTCGGTTGTATAGCTAGCTTCACCCCACCGCCCAAACTCCCGCCACCATCCCCCCCCCCACCCCTTCGAGCTTTGCCCCTAATGCGGATCGATACCGATGAGCAGGTAAGCGTCGTTTCTTCTCTGGCCAACGGTACAAGGCGGCGCTGACTCGTGTTCTCTTCTCCGGCATGTTCCACACCTCATTTGATGTGCACCGATGGCGTCTGTGAGTTCAATCACCCCCTTCTCTGTACTTATTCTAGCTAGATCTGTGAGCATGTGGTAGGGTTAGATCTATGACCGTTTTCTAGCATTGTACACTATCGGTCTGTGTGAATGTGATGTTCTAGTAGCTGGTGGTGATGGATTTGTAGCATGCTAGTGTTCTATCCATGTCGGCTAGGATCCGTAGCTAGTTGTGATGGATTGATAGCATGCTTGTTGGTGTGTGTCCGTGTTTTGAACTGAATGGTTTTGTAGCATGCATGTTGTTGTGAGGTAATGTGTTGAACTCCATGGATTGACAACATGCTAGGTGTTCATGTGTGGTGCTCATATCGTGTTGTGTTGACTAGAATAGATGGTTTGGTAGTGTTTGTTATGCTTACTGTCTAGTGTGTGCTACGGTTGTAGGACATGAACACGCAAGAATGTACTCAGGTCATTGTCCTCTCCGAGAGCCAGTTCCCGCCATCCTATGTCCAGGACTCCCAGCCTCCCATCGAGGACCAGATGCCTCCTGATTCAGATGTGTTCGACGGTTCTCCTATGGGTCCTTCTTTTGTGCCTATAGCAGCACACTGGTTGTGCCAAATGTTGTTGTTGTTGTTGCACAAAAGGCAGACGTGAAGGCAAATAAGGATGGTAGGGGAAACTCCATGAAATGGTAGCCATTCTTGTCCACGTTCATGCTTAACTAGATGTGTGAGATCATAGTCAGTGGGGTTAGGACCGACAAGGGCTTCAAGAAGGTGCACTTGAACACAGTTGCCAAGAAAGTGTTCGAGTTCTGTGGCCAGAAGGTAACCATCACCCAGGTCTACAACCACCCCAGGAATTGGAGAGCTAGATGAATCCAACTATCCAAACTCAGAGGCCTTAGCATCGCCTCATGGGAGCAAACCACCTGCTCGATCGTTTCACATACCCCTTGTTTAAACATGTCAACCATTGTGATGTCACAACTAACCACGACTTGTTTCTTTCTTAGGACCACCCCAAGGACGTAGAGTTCCTCAAAACACCCATCCAGAACTACACTCAGATGCAACACATTTTCTCCTTTAGGTTGGCAACCGACAAGCATGCCATGGGCTCCGGTGAGCCACTCGGTTCGCCCATGCCTGACTATCCAGACACCCATGAGTCAGAGACCATCGTCCTGATGAAGGTTTTGAGCACATTCATGTGCTTGATAGGAAGAGGAAGAGGGGCAGCTTGATAGAGGACGAGTTGAGCGTCTTCAGCAGCATGACTGAGTCCGTCAAGGAGGTGGAAACCGCCAGAAGGAAGAGCAAGTCAATCGACGTCCACCCTGACCTCTACACTGTCGCCATGGACCAAGGTGGCTTCAGCCCAGAGGCGATGGTTGCTTTGAGCCACCTACTGGACAACAGGGCTCATGGTGTTAGGTTTGTTGCCACTGCAGACGCCCATAGGATGCCCTTGCTCAGGACATGACTGTGTAAGCACTACTACTAGTGTTGTTTCTGATGGTGGTGAGTGCATGCATGATCCTCTACGGTGACGACAATGACGACGAATATTTTGTGATGGATAGGGCTTGGAAACCCTGACCTCTACACTGTCGTCATGGACCAAGGTGGCTTTAGCCCAGAGGCGATGGCTGCTTGAGCCACCTGCTGGACAACAGGGCTCATGGTGTTGGGTTTTGTTGCCATTGCGGACGCCCATAGGGTGCTCTTGCTCAGAACATGGCTGGATAAGCACTACTAGTAGTGTTGTCTCTCATGGTGGTGAGTGCATGCATGATCCTCTACGGTGACGACAATGGCGACAAATATTTTGTGATAGATAGGGCTTGAAAACCATTGATGGTCTATATATTTTAAGGAGGTGGTATATACCAACCCCTCAGGTTGATGGCGAGCTTGCGGTGGTAGGATTATACCGTCTTGTGGATGTGGTGGTAGGATAACACCATAGTAGTGATAAGATGAACTTGTTATACCGTATGATCACGCATGCTTTCTTATGTTGCATGCTCCATTGCCCGTTGCTTAAGGGTTTAAGAGAAGGCAGGCAGCAAAGGATGCTTCCTCCAAGGTCATGCTCAAGCAGACATCCCAGTGGTGAAGTTGCCAAGTCGGATTGACAATTTGGGTTGAAGAATTCATCCAATTCATCGCGATTGCAGTGTTGTTTTATTGATGTGATCGGTGTGATCGTGTACAAGGTGTAGCTAGTAAGCTCACCATATGGAGTACAGTGGAACCACACCTTATTGCATTATGCAACCAAACACTGTGTAGTTGCATCAACCCGGTGAACACCAAACGCCATGTCAAAACTGCTCGCCTAGATGCGGGCAACCAAACAAACTGTAGATGATGTTTCTTTTTCTGTTTTTTTCTCAACCAGACCCAACTAAGATATACACATACAATACAGGCAAAATCGTTGCGGGCAACCAAACGAGTCAAAAGTATCATCAACAGCATGCTGGAGAAGAGTAATGTGGGAAATGCTAGCTTGCGATATGCACGTAGGTAACATAATTGAATACGTGGGCACTCAGCTTTATACATATACACCAGTTTAGTGCTCCGCTCCACTTTTCTGGAACCAATAGTGACCTTAGTTACACCATGACAAAATTATTTCATCACGCTGCACACAATTGTTGCTTATATTTCACAAAAAGGGTCCTGTATGAAGATTGTCAAGAGGAATAAAACACTGAAAACCCACTCATCACTTCTTAAAAGTGTTTCAATTCGACTGGTCAAAATAAGTTGGCTCTTTCTAATGCAGCAAGTCTTTTGGCCTCAAGTCCTAGATTGGGTGGGTCAGCGGAGAGAAGTGGAATGAGAAATGCTCACCATTCAAGTTGGCAGTGGGCTATTTGAGCTATTTCTCTGGTCATAAATTTCTTCAACCTCTCATCCATCATAATGTGGGGCCATCTCCGCCATGATCTCCGTATATGGAAAATGTGATGCTCTGCGAAAGCCCAATTTGCTCCAAAAGCAAACTATGTACATTACCTCCGTAAACTGTACATCAGCATGTGTGATTGCAGAATGTCCTGATAACAAATACAATATTCAGTCTCCTGCTGTATGAAGACGTCAAATAAACGTAAAATTAAGTAGAAATGGCCTCTTGAGGCAGACAAGGACAAAAACAGAACATACACAATCCAATATCACCATTCACCAAGTATTTCTAGTTGTGGCGAATCCAAATTGCAGATATCACACAGGTATATGGCAAAGCAGGTGCTTAATGATGTCAACTAATGGGCTCTCAAGGCTCATTAGTCACCCAAGTTGCTGGTGAAAACAGAAACAACTAATCAAGTCTCAACTCTCAAGGCTCCCAAGAAGTTACAAGAAACCGTGATCACCCTTCACTGCTGGGTACTTTCTTGTATTCAGTGATTTGAATAACAAAGAACACCACGAATCATGATACCTGCGTCAGGTAGACACCGACATGAGCAGCGACTGATTCCTTCACTGGATAGGCCAGTGGTGCAAGTGAGTGGGCCATTTCTACAGATTCAAGTGCAAATAAACGCACCCTACACCTGTCAGCGTGCCCCTGGCTCAGGTTCTACCCCTTGTAAGGATCTCAAACCTTGGGGATCAGGATCTATAGTCTCGTAGATTGAGTTCGAGTTACAGGTCTGCAGCGGACATTTATAGGCTCATGACAATCGACAAATCCACTAACAGAACATCAATTATAGGAACATGGCCTTGTACAAATTATGAGGATACTGCATGTTGGGGTGACTAATGTAGAGCAAAAAAGTCCACCTGGGGATGGAAAAGGATCCCAGGCATCTGCCAGGGGTGAGTCCCTGTCCTGGGTTCCCACAGATCAACCGGACAATTGATTCTGTACAAAGGACCTCACAGGTAGTCTTTTCGGAGTGTCCTTCCCGTCAGATGGCAACCGACTGAAAGCTTGTGATCATGTGGTCTCTGGGAACACAACGATTCTTGGACTGAGGGCACAGCTAGACAGTTCCTCCAACAAGCACCAACCAGTCAAGAAGAGCTAGTCGAACACTGTGTAATCAATGCCACAGCAGCTACTTATATAAGCATAATGGGCTAGCAAGGCCCCATTCCATCACCAGGCAAGCACCTAAAGGGCTGACTCTGCTGACAACGTTACGTGGAGTGCATTCAACCATCAGCAACATCAGTCTGCCAGCACATCTCTCTATTTAAGAACCTGTACTTGTGCTAAAGTAAGGATCAAACATGATCGGATTCTCAGGTAACAGCTAAAGTAATTTATTCTTCACAAAGCAAAAAAGACAAGCGCAACACCATACAATAATCATGTTTTCGCTGAGCTATCTATCAATTTACAATGCTCAGACCAACCAGAATAGACCAAATACCCTTTTTCTCAAAACAAGCGAAAACAACCAAACACAGCCTTGACTAAAAGCAAGGAGGCCATAGTAAAATCATGGTGGCTGCCTATAAAGAAGTAAGCTTCAATAGCAACTCACTCAAAAAGCAGTTATATTTATCTTAGCCAAATAGGCATAAAAAATTTATGCACTTGTTTTGGCTTTGGCTCTGTGTTTTACCCTATGACTCAGCACAATTTGCCTTCCCAAAGACATTCAGCTGATAAGATTTTGTCCAATTTAATACTAATTGACTCACACAAAGATTAAGCACATTTAGAATGAAAAGTAATTTACACGCATTAGATCGTCAAAGCCAACACAAACCACTTTTGAATGAACAATTAACAATATTGAGCAAGTGCAACAAGACGCAGCAGTAAAGGACATGATCGTTATCATTAATTTACAATGGTAATTGTATAGTAAACCAAGATAAGATGAAATTCACTTCACCTTGAAGTGCGACTCTTCAAATGAAACTAGTCAGGAAGACTCAACCGCCTAAAGAATTCAAAAAGATGGAGATTTGATGTCCAGTAGAAGAAAGCTATCACAGGACCATCTCTGATGAACTACAAATTGCAGAAAAGAAATCTGTTCAAAACAAGTAATGGATAATAATATGCAAACAAATATGTACTTTGTATGAATGATTTCACCTTTCCATCTAGTATCAAAAGCTCGCCGTCAACCCATCGAGGATTTTTGAAACCAGCATCTGCAATTCTCCTTTGCCCCTTATACCTAGCAACCTGTGTCATAGCGTAACATAAGATGAGCAGTTTGATGATGAAAAGGTAAAAGCATTATCCTCTCACAGAAAATACCACTCCAAGTTCTCTAGGGATGACCCCCTTATGAGGAAGCTGATAGTGTTTGCCAACTTTCGCACGGAAGACAACCTGGGATGCAAATAAGATCAAATAGGCTTGAGTTAGTAATGGTATCATTACAGAAGAAAATAGAATATCTACTTACGAGTGGACATATATTGATTGCTAAGAAAATTAACTACCATATGTCGACTTCTACAACCTCCATGCTGTTAATATCCACGCCAGCACTTAATTTGAATTTGTGTAGATCATTTTATTATGTGTGGCAATACTCAATTATTATCAGTGCTTATCAGTCAAATATTGCATAACTATTTCAACATCATCAAATATGCATCATCATAAAACTGAAATAACCATCTCCAAGATCAGAATAATTTGAGCAAGGATGACATCAGCAGGAATTAAGGTGTCTTAATCAGCTCTAGTAATCAAACTCTCAATTACTCTACATGACCACATAAATATGAGAGGTCCCACAATGCAACTAAGAAACATAGCAAGGGGATTCGACATGAAAAATTCAGAGTATGGGTGTGCAACTCCAAATATTGAGTATGGTACCCCTAAGAATGTTCTGTAAAACAAAAGGTATTCCACAATTATCCAAGAATGTGCAATGCATGAAAACCCACACTTCTTACCAGAGAGAACTAGTAAATGCGAAAATTAAACATCAATGTAGCCAAAAAATAATGCATTTCCATTGCAAATGGGAAGGACATAAATCAAAGCATAATACCTGACCCGCTGGCACAAGATTGTCCCCAGTCAATTTTGCAGCTTCGACATACTCATAAAACTTAAGATCCGAGTGCTCCTCAGATGAATCATCCTCCTGCCATTGACCGAATTTCCGTTGTAAACTAAGAACTTCTGAGTCAAACCCAGATGCAGTCTCATATAGACCTGCCAAGAAGTACCTTTTCAGCCAATACCAGTAAAAGAGAAACGGCAGATAATGATATCATGAAAAGCTAAGTTGAAGAAATGATTAGGAACATACCACTAAGAGGATCTGATGAGATGGGCATCTGAATACGGCTGAAGTGGGTAACTCCATATAGTTTTGGTTGAACCTTATTATTAAGTTGCTTAATACCAAGTTGTAGTATCTGCAGCAAATAAACTGAGGTGAAAAAAAATTCTTTCTTAATGTGACTTGGGAACACTATTAGAAAATACATGCCCAGTATAAATATATATTTTAGGGCTTAATGAATTAGTCGTATGTTTGTCTTCAAATACTTTGAGGGAAAAAACAAAAGCCATACAAAAACAATTCATAGTGTGTTCATGTCAAAAGGTGCTCGACAGAGATAACTACTTTACTTAACAACCAATAGCCGACTTCAAAAGGCAGATGTTATATGTATTGTGCAGATTTATTTTATTTTTGAATCGATGCACTTCATCATCAAGACAAAAGGTGGTGCATTTTACATAATGTAGTTCACCAATTTGCTAGAAATTTATAAAAAGCACAGTTTGATGTTTTACCAGTTTGTGCAGATTAGCAACATTTAAAGAAAAACTTAAATAGCATAGGAAGTCCATAGTAAATAGTAGGTTCTTTGTTCCAAAGCTATTGCAAAACAGCTCAGTGTTGCAATATTTACCGGTAGTTTCCTGTTGCCCCCAGACAACTTTACACGATCAAACTTGAGATCACCATCCTGCTCAGTGGTACGGAAGCCAACTCGTTTCCTTGGAATTTGTGGAGCCTTTTCTGCAGCTGGCTTGTTACTGGATTGTTCAGTATAGAAGGTAAATGAAAAGCGGTCTCTCTTGTCTAATTTAGCTGGCATGCGTTCAAAAGTTTTAGGTGAGGACTGCGAAGCAAAATCTTTATCATTGTCAACTTCAATTCCAATCGATAACAATGCTTCAATATCACTTTCCTCACCAGACTCGTCATTATTCTCTTCTGCAGAAATTGTTCCTGCTTCTTCATTGTTATCTTCATCGCCAATATCTTGTGAAGATTCATTTCCGATATCAGCTTCATCATTGTCATCATCTTCCTCTGAAATCTGGTCAAATATTTTAATTATATAGTCCTGGTTGATGTTTTCCATAGGCGCTACCTTCAATATTTTGATCCTGGGAATTGGAGTTGAATCATTTGACAAGTTTTTCAAACCAGCTGGACCAGCAGCAACATCACTATCATCGCTATTTTGATCGTCCATGTTTATGCCTTCATCGTGTTCCTCGTGTTTAGCGCCTAAGGAACTGCTAGATATGTTTATATTGTTGAAATCTAGTTTTCCACTCAACATGTTTCGCAACTGGTCTGAATCACTGACATCTGGTTTCAGATGCACTGCCTGGAATAAAAGCTTTATTTTGTTAGAAAATGAGTATGACTACAAAAACTAAGGCTCGCAAATTGTTAGATAGCAATTGTTGTAAGCTTACAGTTTTATACCAAAACTAGGTCAGATCAGGTATAGCAATATTGTCATAGCACAGGACAGCTACACTTGCCAGATACCATATAAATACCAAAGTTCAATATCAACATGTACGGACTAGTGGCCATCAGAAAATTAATAAGCAGCTACGCTGAAAAGGCCATTAACTCAAACTTATGAAGGATGCATATAAAAAGCCTTGCAACCATATAGCAATATCTATGGAAGTCGAAAAATGGTATTTCATGTGCATCAGAAAAATACCAGTGCTTGGATGAACTACAACTACATAACTCGAAGATGCATATACAAAATTATAATGTCTATCAGTACTGGCATCATGATACTCTATAATGATATTGTCATATCAAAAGACAAAGGATGCAATGGTGAGTTTACATGAGCATGAGCAAACACGGTAACTTGGCATTCTACTTATGCAATTTGTGATGAGTGGGAATGAGAAAAAATTTTTCCAGTTGATTATTAATTTACTCTCTTTGAAGTGTCAGTCAGCATACCTGCAGGTTGTATCCTCCATTTGCCTCTGCAAAATAAATTTCGAATATAGGGTAACCATGGCCATCTGAAGCCAGCTGCCTGAACATGCGCGAGAGGGAGTTAAAACCTAAGACTATTTTAGCAAATAAAACACATGTGATACTGATTCATTTCATGGAAAGCCCATTCCATAATAATATTATGAATATTTATTCATTTCTTTATTGCCCCAGAGGGTCCCACCAAAGAACTAATGGATATTGCTATTTCTTTCATGTGGTAAAATAACAATGTCATTCTTAAGAATCCAAGTTCTGTTTCATCAATGGAAAATCATGATTTAACCCAGTTTCTTCACCATAAGCTTACTGATTTGAGTGATTTCACTACCATGTTTTCTATCACCTCAACATCTTAACACATTAATTCAATCAGAAACAAGCATACTCCACTCCTAATTTGGTCTCATTTCTCTAGTAGTAACACTCGCCAAAAATTCCCACTAACATGCAGTCATTCTGTAATGGCATAGACGCCTTCAGAGTGAACACCCTGGAGTAGCTAACCCACCCTATCACTGGGATTTTCTTTTCCATCTCTTTCTCAAAACAACATTAATAGTAATAACAAAACTAAGAACTCAAGTCATCCATAAACATAACGCATGTACAGAAAGTGCACCTAGAAATGATTGATCAAAGAAAATATACACAACTTGCAATATAGGACAAGCAAACTTTGTAGTTTCGACATACCAAACATGAACTTTTGAGTGTCAATAATACATAACCAGAAAAGGCAATACCTGATATCATAACTTTTTGCCACGTATCGACCATGTTCAGCGCTTATACGGATTATAAGACCATATGGATCAGACAAACTTCCAGATATCCCAGACCACCATCCCAACTGCATATGCTCTAAAGGATCAGGTAATGGCATTCTTTTGCACATGTGAAAAAGATACAAAAAGTAGAAAGGATATCCATAAACTAGAGTACAAGGGCTAACAGAAAGTTGGGCCATTTTACAAGGCTATATTTTTATAACACGTGCAAATACTCTTCTTCTCTTCTCATGTGCATTCCAGTTTCCAAAACAAGAGATTCGGGCTTATTAGTTGGTAGCCTGCCACATGACTTTATCCTGCCTGAACTTTAAGCTGCTAGGCTACAGTTATGGCCTTGTGGGACATAATCGCCATGCATAAACAACAGTGCTAACAGTAGAATCAACTAGAAAAGCCACAATGGGGGTACTAACTAAGATGGATAACATGATTACCCTCTTTTAATCCCTTTGTTCAAGAATGCATGGTGTTTTGCTCATGGTCTAGGCAACTGTCTGATATGTGGCATGTGTTTATAGCTAGTGGGCATGTGATGTCATACCATACCATACCTCTTCAGCTTAATTTGGGCTTAATCCAGACTTAACTAAAATGGTACTCCGTATGTGATACTGCATGTTACGTATTTCATAGTTGCTAATTTGTAGTCATAGAGTCTAACAACACAAAAATTAACAGACTGTTGAGCCTTTGTGTTACTAACCAGTCCTGCACCAGCGTGGTCTCTAATATAAGCTGCATCCACATAGCGCTCCTCTTCTATGGCCCTCTGTAAGAGTTAAAACATTAGATAAACGGTGCTCAATTATCAAATTAATATCATACTATCAATCTACTCCTGGTATCATGAATCAAATCAGTTACTCTACTTGAAAGCATTCAGATTGGTTCCTCTTATCTACAGCATAGTTATGGAAACTAGACAGATAGATGGCTCGGTCAGGCTCCCAGTTCATGGTCCCTGGTTGGATCACCGGAGCAGAACTAGTACATGATGAATTGAAGTTATGCACAAAACCCAGAAGGCAAGTTTGCAATTGCTCCATTGTTCAGGACATGGGCTCAAACCACCATCACTTCATCTTTCGTTTCACTATCCAACAATTTATTCCTCCAAGCAGATGCAACAGTTGCCAATTTCTAGACAGCTGTGTGAAAGAATTCCTGCTCAGCCTTGTTGCCGCTGGTTCATAACGGCCCAATACCACAAGTTACAAAATTGAACAGCCTGTCACATCCAGTTGTAACAACACTGATATGAAACAGTGACTGGTGAAAGTTAGACACTGTTACCAGTGGCATTTCAACACCTGACATGGTCTGATATTGCTGATTAAGATGGGGAATGTAAATACAATAGGTGAGAGAAATTTTCGGTGAGAGTATGCCTTGATGGCCCCCATAAATTGGGTTATCTCAGTTATTAGATAAGTTATTAGCTACTGTTTCCATCCAAAGCAGTAAACATGCCAGACATTCATCCCCATGTAGCATAGGACTATTTCACTAGCTATTGACAGGCATCTAAATAGGATATTTTAAAGTAATAATAAAGGAAACAGACATCGCAAGCGAACTAAAATGATCAAAGGTGCCATTTATCATTAACTATACACAGACAAAAGAGCAGATATTTCTGATTTCTTACATGTAACTCAGATATTGCTCTGCCGACAGTATCATTTCTTGATGTAGCAGCAATAGCTAACTTCAGTTTGTGGGCACTCCTATAGTCTTCTCTACACACAGCAGTGCGGAGTTGTAGCTGAAACACAATACACTGCCATCAGGAAATTTGCAATTTGGTAGAAGTAAACGATTAAGAGGAAAAATATCTTAGACAAAAAACACAATATGCACATGGTATATCAGCAATGCGCAAAGAATTAAGTTACGCCCAATATTGCCCATACATTTTTTAATTAGTCATATACAGATATGACACAACCAGCACTCGATGGTTCCAAACAACTCCAGATACAAAAAACTGGCACACCTAATGAAAAACAATTTAAAAACATCGAACATCATATAAAATTGCAAATAAGCTCCTGGCTCTTCTTTATGTTGCCATGAAGCTTAGTAGTGTGATTTCAGAAAGGTAGTCCAAACTGTAACTCATATATGATCATTGCTTCTACCGTAACTTGTAGTCCCAGCTCTACAATAAGAGCATAGGTGTTCTATCAGTCTAAACCGCGGTATGATGCATGTTCTGTAAATCTATTAGATCACTGAGCTTATCAACGGTATGATGCATGCTTTGTGAATCTATTAGACCATTAGGTCTATCAACGGTATGATGCATGCTTTGTGAATCTATTAGACCATTAGGCAACGGTATGATGCATGCTTTGTGAATCTATTAGACCACTGAGCCTATTAACAAAATCGTATACGCATTGCAAACCTTCAATACAAATGTTGACACGGTATCTCCCACATGTTGTTGGCATGGTAACAGATGGCATAGGCCATAAATGGAACATGTTATGGTGCTAAGCTCAAGATATAGCCTACCATCAATGGATTGATCTAACACAACATTAGTAATTTCAACACACGAAAGAATTTTGGCTACTAATTCACATTGATACTAGAGAGAAAAAAATGCGTCGCTCCAAAGAAGCCAGTTTAAGTTTCAGCCTGGCTTCAGTAGTGCTTCAGCTCCCTAAGGAGTAACTTTCCTCGGAACAGTTAATCGCCATCAATTAAGCTTATCAAGTATCCGCATTACATAAATTTCTTCAGAACCTAACTACTTCAAGCTACCAGTTCCTACGATAAGGCAAGTATGGATGGTCTGGCAGAAGAAAGGGGAAATGTGGAATTTGGGCACGGTCCATGGAGACATTTGTAAACGCTCCATGTTGGTAACCACATGTTAATGAAAAATCAATAACGGTGCGTTTTGTGCAAGCCTCATCCATATTCACAAGTAGTCACTGATCAGTGAGAAAAATCAACCTGCAGTTCATCAACAAGGCGCTCGCTCTCCTGGATGAGGGCGAAGTGCTGCTTCCACCTCTCCCAGCTCCACTTCCCTTCTTCCTGCACCACGTCCACCTCCTCACCGTCTTCCTCCACTCCTTGCCCTCGCTCCTCCAGTTCGTGAGAACTCTCCGCTCCCGTCGCGAGACCCGCCTCCTTCGAGGGGTGTGCCGAGGGCCAGTAATTCCCGACGTACTCGCTCCACCGCCGCACGGCGCCCTGGAAGGCGTCGTGGAAGAGAGCGTCCCAGCCTCGGCGTCGCTCGCCGCCTGGGTCCGCGCCGGGGCTGCGCGCGCTGCACCGGAACACCGAGGCGGCGTCGGAGGCGCGGCGAGTGGGCGCGGCGCCCGCCAGGCGGCGGACGCGGAGGAGCCGCTGGCCGCGGTGCGCAGCGAGGAATCGGCTAGGGTTGGGGTCCAGCTGCCGCGAGGACGAGGACGAGGAGGGGAAGGAGGCGGCCGTGGCGGCCAGCGGCGCGCGGGGCGCGGTGTAGACGGACGCCATGGAGGCGGAGTCAGCACGGCCGCGGAGATGGAAGCCGCCGCGCGACGCACCGGACGAATCGTGCTCGTGCGCTCGTGGCGCGTGGTCGGCTTTGTGTTGTCTCCTTTCCTGTGGATTGGGTCGAGGGCGGGCGTAACTGATAAGACTTTCGCGGGGAGCAGACGAACCTCGTGGGGGCCGAACATGACGGGTGGGGGGCGCCCGGCGAGCGAAACTTGTTTGCGGGCCCGGGCTCCGAGTTTTTGCGGCTAGATGTATATACCTCGCTTGTGTCCTCGGAAAATATGCTGTGCCGCTCACAGTGTCGGTACAGAGGACGATGGTTGGTGGGGTCCGGCCACGTTCTTCAAATGTGGGGCTTCTCGAACAGAAAAATTCACTCACGCTATCTGAATTTGAATCAGAGCTCAGTTTGGTACCCGTACTCTAAGCCAACGGGGCGACCCAAACGGACGTCCGCATTTTGTCCGTTTGGGTCGGCCGCCCGCCCAGTGTCCGTCATGTTTTAGATATGGGTCGGCAGTGCATCCAACGCGCCGATTCATATGTGCCGGCGTGGCTGCGTGGCCCCCCTATTTTTTGAATGATTGCATAGTTTGAATTAAAATAAAATCGTTTTGGACCGAATAAAATTGTATAGTTTATTACAAGCCAAATGAAAATAAAAAGGTCTCACATAGCTCTCACATATTTTTGCAAACGAATAAAAGAAGATACATCTATTGGTTGCCAACATTAGCCCACATATGCTCAACCGAATCATTTTGCAGTTGCACATGAGTTTCCCAATCACGCATGTCTTTATGAAATTGGGTGAACTGACAAATGTTGCCGCTACTCCATGCTCAGGCACAACATTCTCACCCTGAAACTGAAACCCTTGATCATACAGACGTTCTGGGTGATCGTCTTCTACGATCATATTATGCATGATCACCCAAGCAGTCATCACCTCCACAGTTTCTGCGTGATCCAGGTATTAGCAGGATACCGAACGATGCCCCATCGAGACTGCAAAACACCAAAGGCACGCTCGACATCCTTCCTAGCACTCTCTTGCTCTTGGCAAATCTTTTCCTCTTCTCTCCAACAGGGTTGGGTATTGTCTTACAATAGTGGTCCACTGAGGATAGATACTGTCACCCAGATAGTATCCTTTGTCGTAGGTGTGGTCATTGACAGTAAAGTTCACCGGTGGTCGTCATTTTGAAAAAGCCTAGCAAACACCGGCGAGCTACCGGAGCACGTTGATATCATTGAGCGATCTGGCCATGCCAAAGAAAGAGTGTCAAATCCAGAGATCATGTGAGACCACGGCCTCAAGTATGACAAAGGCAAGCCCCGACATGGCCCTTATATCGCCCTTGCCAAGCGTATGGGCGGTTCTTCCACTCCCAATGCATGCGTCTATACTACCAAGCATCCCTAGGAAGCCCTCACGCATTCATCGCCAACAAACGGGTTGTATCTTCACAATCGGCTCTCTCAAGTACTCGGGGCCAAACACAAAGAATAACACCTTTGCAGAACTTATACAGGGACTCTAGGCAAGTAGACTCGCTCATACGGACGTATTCGTCAATGAGATCATCGGCACTCAGATGCAAGTATTCGGATGGCGGCGGTGCATTTCGATAAGAGGAAAAACCAATCTTCCCAACGGCATCCTCTTTGCACTCGAAATAGTCATCATAGCCGACCACCCCCTCTCTAATACGGTTGAAAACATGCCTACTCATACGGAAACGGCGGCGGAATTTCTGATGTTTGAACAACGGGTTTGTTATATTAAAGTAGTCCTTTCAAAGAAGGAAATGCCCGCTCTCTTGGTTGCGATTCAACGCCGGAAGGTGGCCCGGAATGGAGCCACGGAACAATGGCCGCTGGCTGTTGAGGTGGTGATGGAACACGGCAGCCAATATCTCCTCCTCGTCATCGGAGCCCGAATCGTCGGAGTCGCAAAGGAAATTGTGAAAAAAGAACTCGTCGGCGGAGTCCATTTTGCACCTTGGCAAACTGTCAAACAGCTTGCGGGCGTCGGCGAAGGAGACAGACAGCAAAGGGAGTCGCGACGCACATGGACCAGCTGCTATTGGGGAACGTAGTAATTTCAAAAAAATTCCTACGCACACGCAAGATCATGGTGATGCATAGCAACGAGAGGGGAGAGTGTTGTCTACGTACCCTCGTGATCAAGCGAAGCGCTGACGCAACGTAGAGGAAGTAGTCGACGTCCTCTCGGTCCAACCGATCCAAGCACCGCACTCGGCACCTCCGAGTTCTTGACACACGTACAACTCGATGACGCACTCGATCTCCGATCCAGCAGAGGCGCGAGGAGGAGTTCATCAAGACGACGGCGTGGTGACGATCTTGATGTTCTCTGTCGCAGGCTTCGCCTAAGCACCGCTACAATATGACCGAGGTGTAATATCGTGGAGGGGCACCGCACACGGCTAAGGAACGATCTCAATGATCAACTTGTTCTGTTTAGGGTGCCCCCTACCCCGTATATAAAGGAGGGAGGGAGGAGGAGGCCGCCCAAGGGGTGGCGCGCCCTAGGGGGCAATCCTACTCCAAGTAGGTTTGGCCCCTCCCTTCCTATTCGGAGTAGGAGAAGGAAGGAAGAGGGGAGGAGAGAAGGAAGGGGCCGCCCCTCCCACCCGGATTGGGCTTGGGGCGCCTCCTTGCTCCTTCTCCTCCCTTCCACTAAGGCCCAATAAGGCCCATATACTTACGGGGTTCCAGAACCTCCGAGTCTCCTAGATATTCCCAAACTCTCCGGAACCTTTCCTGTCCAAATATATCCGTCCAATATATCAATCTTTATGTCTCGACCATTTCGAGACTCCTCGTCATGTTCGTGATCACATCCGGACTCAACAACCTTCGTACATCAAAATACATAAACTCATAATATAACATCATCGAAACCTTAAGCGTGCGGACCCTACGGTTCGAGAACAATGTAGACATGACCGAGACACGCCTCCGGTCAATAACCAATAGCGGGACTCGGATGCCCATATTGGTTCCTACATATTCTACGAAGATCTTTATCGGTCAAACCGCACAACAACATACGTTGTTCCTTTGTCATCGGTATGTTACTTGCCCGAGATTTGATCGTGGTGTCCAATACCTAGTTCAATCTCGTTACGGCAAGTCTCTTTACTCATTCCGTAATACATCATCTCATAACTAACTCATTAGTTACATTCTTGCAAGGCTTAGGTGATGAGTATTACCGAGAGGGCCCAGAGATACCTCTCCGACAATCGGAGTGACAAATCCTAATCTCGAATTATGCCAACTCAACATGTACCTTCTAAACACCTGAGAGCACCTTTATAATCACCCGATTCGTTGTGACGTTTGGTAGCACACAAAGTGTTCTTCCGTAAATGGGAGTTGCACAATCTCATAGTTGCAGGAACTTTGTATAAGTCATGAAGAAAGCAATAGCGAGATACTAAACGATCAAGTGCTAGGCTAATGAATGGGTCATGTCAATCACATCATTCTTCTAATGATGTGATCCCACTAATCAAATGACAACACATGTCTATGGTCGTGAAACATAACCATCTTTGATTAATGAGCTAGTCAAGTAGAGGCATACTAGTGACTATAGTTTTGTCTGTGTATTCACACATGTATTATGTTTCCTGTTAATACAATTCTAGCATGAATAATAAACATTTATCATGATATGAGGAAATAAATAATAACTTTATTATTGCCTCTAGGGCATATTTCCTTCATCTCCCACTTGCACTAGAGTCAATAATCTAGATTACATAGTAATGATTCTAACACCCATGGAGTCTTGGTGCTGATCATGTTTTGCTCGTGAGAGAGGCTTAGTCAACGGATCTGCAACATTCAGATCCGTATGTATCTTGCAAATCTCTATGTCTCCCACCGGACTTGGTCCCGAATGGAATTGAAGCGCCTCTTGATGTGCTTGGTCCTCTTGTGAAATCTGGATTCCTTTGCTAAAGCAATTGCACCAAGATTGTCACGAAAGATCTTCATTGGTCCCGATGCACTAGGTATGACACCTAGATCGGAAATGAACTCCTTCATCCAGACTCCTTCATTTGCTGCTTCAAAAGCAGCTATGTACTCTGCTTCACATGTAGATCCCGCCACGACGCTTTGTTTAGAACTGCACCAACTTACAGCTCCACCGTTTAATATAAATACGTATCCGGTTTGCGATTTAGAATCGTCCGGATCAGTGTCAAAGCTTGCATCGACGTAACCATTTACGACCAGCTCTTTGTCACCTCCATATACGAGAAACATATCCTTAGTCCTTTTCGTATTTCAGATGTTCTTGACCACTGTCCAGATGATCCACTCTGGATTACTTTGGTACCTTCCCGCCAAGCTTATTGCTAAGCATCGTCAGTCCGGTACACAAGATTGCATACATGATAGTGCCTATGGTCAAGCATAGGAGCATTTTTCATTTTCTCTATCTTCTCATTGTGGTCGGGCATTGAGTTCGACTCAACTTCACACCTTGTAGCACGAGCAAGAATCCTTTCTTTGCTCGATCCATTTTGAACTTTTTCAAAATTTTGTCAAGGTATGTGCTTTGTGAAAGTCCTATTAAGCGCCTTGATCTATCTCTATAGATCTTGATGCCTAATATGTAAGCAGCTTCACCGAGGTCTTTCATCGAAAAACTTTTATTCAAGTATCCCTTTATGCTATCCAGAAATTCTATATCATTTCCAATTAATAATATGTCATCAACATATAAAACTAGAAATGCTACTGAGCTCCCACTCACTTTCTTGTAAATACAGCTTCTCCAAAAGTCTCAGATAAAACCATATGCTTTGATCACACTATCAAAACGTTTATTCCAACTCCGAGATGCTTGCACCACCCATAAATGGAACGCTGGAGCTTGCACACTTTGTCAAGACTTTTGGATCAACAAAACCTTCCTACTGCATCATATACAACTATTCTTCTAGAAATCCATTCAAGAATGCGCTCTTGACATCCATTTGCCAAATTTCATAATCATGAAATGCAGCAATAGCCAACATGATTCGGACAGACTTAAGCATCGCTACGGGTGAGAAAGTCTCATCGTAGTCAACCCCTTGAACTTGTCGAAAACCTTTTGCAACAAGTCGAGCTTTATAGACAGTAACATTACCATCAGCGTCGGTCTTCTTCTTAAAGATCCATTTATTCTCAATGGCTTGCCGATCATTGGGCAAGTCAACCAAAGTCCATACTTTGTTTTCATACATGGATCCCATCTCAGATTTCATGGCTTCCACCATTTTGCGGAATCTGGGCTCATCATCGCTTCCTCATAGTTCGTAGGTTCATCATGGTCAAGTAACATGACTTCCGAATAGGATTACCGCACCACTCTGTGCGGATCTTACTCGTAGACCTACGAGGTTCAGCAGATACTTGATCCAAGTTTCAAGATCAATATCATTAGCTTCCTCACTAATTGGTGTAGTTGTCACGGGAACCGGTTCTCGTGATGAACTACCTTCCAATAAGGGAGTAGATACAGTTATCTCATCAAGTTCTACTTTCCTCCCACTCACTTCTTTCGAGAGAAACTCCTTCTCTAGAAAGGATCCATTCTTAGCAACGAATGTCTTGCCTTCGGATATGTGATAGATGAAGGAAATATGCCCTAGAGGCAATAATAAAGTTATTATTTATTTCCTTATTTCATGATAAATGTTTATCATTCATGCTAGAATTGTATTAACCGGAAACATGATACATGTGTGAATGCATAGACAAAACAAGATGTCACTAGTATGCCTCTACTAGACTAGCTTGTTAATCAAAGATGGTTATGTTTCCTACCATGAACAAAGAGTTGTTATTTGATTAACAAGGTCACATCATTAGTAGAATGATCGATTGACATGACCCATTCCATTAGCTTAGCACACGATCGCTTAGTATGTTGCTACCGCTTTTATCCATGGCTTATACATGTTCCTGTAACTATGAGATTATGCAACTCCGCTTACGGAGGAACACTTTGGTGCTACCAAACGTCACAACGAATCGGGTGATTATAAAGGAGTACTACAGTGTCTCCAAAGGCGATGTTGGGTTGGCGATTTCGAGATTAGGTTTTGTCACTCCGATTGCTCGGAGAGGTATCTCTGGGCCTCTCGGTAATGCACATCATCAAGCCTTGCAAGCACTACAACTAATGAGTTAGTTGTGAGATGATGTATTACGGAACGAGTAAAGAGACTTGCGGTAACGAGATTGAACTAGGTATTGGATACCGACGATCGAATCTCTGCAAGTAACATACCGATGACAAAGGAACAACGATGTTGTTATGCGGTCCGACCGATAAAGATCTTCAGAGAATATGTAGGAACCAATATGGGCATCCAGGTCCCGCTGTTGGTTATTGACCATGAATAGTTCTAGGTCATGTCTACATTGTTCTCGAACCGTAGGGTCCGCACGCTTAAAGTTTCGATGATGCTTATTATGAGTTTATGTATTTTGATGTACCAAGAAGTTCGAGTCCCGATGTGATCACGGACATGACGAGGAGTCTCGGAATGGTCGAGACATAAAGATTGATATATTGGAAGCCTATGTTTGGAGTTCGAATGGTTCCGCTAAAACGGAATTTATCGAGTACCGGAGGTTACCGAACCCCGGGAGGTAAATGGGCCTCGATGGGCCTTAGTGGAAAGGAGAAGGGCCAGCCCTAGGTGGTCACAGCCTCCCCCTTCCCTAGTCCTACTAGGACTAGGAGAAGGGCCGCCCCTCTCTCTCTTTCCCTCCGGAATCCTAGTCCAACTAGGATTGGGGGAATCCTACCCCTGAGGGAGTAGGACTCCTTGCGCGCCACCCTTGGCCGCCAGCCCCTCCCCTGCTCCTTTATATCACAGGGCAGGGGGCACCCTAGAACACACAAGTTAGATCTACGGATCGTTCCTTAGCCGTGTGCGGTGCCCCCTCCACCAAATTCCACCTCGGTCATACCGTCGCGAAGCTTAGGCGAAGCCTCGCACGTGAAACATCAAGATCGCCACCACGCCGTCTTGTGACGAACTCTCCTCGACACTCGGCTGGATCGAGTACGAGGGACGCCATCGAGCTGTACGTGTGTCAAGAACTGGGGCGCCGGAGTAACGGCGCCGGATCGGTCGGATCGCGAGGAGAACGTCGACTACTTCCTCTACGCCAGATCGCTTCGCCGGTTCACGAGGGTACGAGACAACACTCTCCCCTCTCGTGCTATACATCACTATGATCTTGCGTGTGCGAGGAAATTTTTGAAATTACTACGCTCCCCAACAAAGGCATCCGAGCCTAGGTTTTTTATGGTTTGATGTTTTGCACGAGTAGAACACAAGTGAGTTGTGGGCGATACAAGTCATACTACCTACCAAAGATGTCATACTTTGGTTCAGCGGTATTGTGAGATGAAGCGCCTGCATCGACATTACGCCAGACGCTTACGCGAGACTGGTTTCACCGCCACGAGCACTCGCTGCTTAAAGGTGACTAGTGGGTGCTGCTCTCTCACTTTAGTTGAACCGAGTGTGGCTACGCCCGGTCCTTGAGAAGGTTAAACGGAGTCTATTTGACGAAGTATCGCTGTGGTTTTGATGCGTAGGTGAGACCGGTTCTTGCTTAAGCCCGTAGCAGCCACGTAAAATTTGCAACAACAAAGTAGAGGACGCCTAACTTGTTTTTGCAGGCATGTTGTGATGTGATATGGTCAAGACGTGATGCTATATTTTATTGTATGAGATGATCATGTTTTGTAACCGGTTATCGGCAATCGGCAGAGCCATATGGTTGTCGCTTATTGTATGCAATGCATCGCTTCGTAATGCTTTACTTTATCACTAAGCGGTAGCGATAGTCGAGAAGCATAAGTTTGGCGAGACGACAACGATGCTACGATGGAGATCAAGGTGTCGCGCCGGTGACGATGGTGATCATGGTGGTGCCGCAAGATGGAGATCATGAAGCACAAGATGATGATGACCATATCATATCACTTATATTGATTTGCATGTGATGTTTATCCTTTTATGCATCTTATCTTGCTTTGATCGACGGTAGCATTATAAGATGATCTCTCACTAAATTATCAAGAAGTGTTCTCCCGAGTATGCACCGTTGCCAAAGTTCGTCGTGCCCAGACACCACGTGATGATCGGGTGTGATAAGTTCTACGTCCATCTACAACGGGTGCAAGCCAGTTTTTGCACACGCAGAATACTCGGGTTATACTTGACGAGCCTAGCATATGCGAGATATGGCCTCGAACACGGAGACCGAAAGGTCGAGCGTGAATCATATAGTAGATATGATCAACATAAGATGTTCACCATTGAAAACTACTCCATTTCACGTGATGATCGGTTATGGTTTAGTTGATTTGGATCACGTGATCACTTAGATGACTAGAGAGATGTTTTTCTAAGTGGGAGTTCTTAAGTAATATGATTAATCGAACTTAAATTTATCATGAACTTAGTACCGATAGTATCTTGCTTGTTTATGTTTGATTGTAGATAGATGGCTCGTGTTGTTGTTCCGTTGAATTTTAATGCGCTCCTTGAGAAAGCAAAGTTGAAAGATGATGGTAGCAATTACACGGATCGGGTCCGTAATTTGAGGATCATCCTCATTGCTGCATGTAAGAGTTACGCCCCGATGCACCGCTAGGTGCCAGTGCTTTGCTAATGCAACCGCAGATGTTATGAACGTCTGGCGAGCAAAGTGATGACTACTCTATAGTTCAAGCAGCCATGCTTTACGGCTTAGAACCGGACTTCAACGACGCTTTGAACGTCATGGAGCATATGAGATGTTCCAGAGTTGAAGTTGATATTCCAATGTAATGCCCGGATTGAGAGATATGAAGTCTCCAATAAGTTCTATAGCTGCAAGATGGAGGAGAATAGTTCATTAGTGAGCATATACTCGTAATGTCCGGGTACTACAATCACTTGACACAATTGGGAGTTAATCTTCCGGATGATTGTGTCATTGATGTAATTCTTCAATCACCGCCACCAAGCTACAAAGGCTTCGTGATGAACTATAATATGCAAGGGTTAGTAAAGACTATACCGAGCTCTTCGCAATGCTAAAGGTCATGGAGGTAGAAATCAAGAAGGAGCATCAAGTGTTGATGGTCAACAAGACCACTAGTTTCAAGAAGAAAGGCAAAGGGAAGAAGAAGGAACTTCAAGAAGAACAAAGCAAGTTGTCGTCAGAGAAGAAACCCAAGTCCGCCCTAAACCTGAAATCGAGTGCTTCTACCGCAAGCGATCGTCATCGAAGCGGAACTGCCCCAAGTATTTGGCGGATAAGAAGGATGGCAAGGTGAACAAAGGTATATGTGATATACATGTTATTGATGTGTACCTTACTAGAGCTCGTAGTAGCACTGGTATTTGATATCGGTTCTTGCTAATATTTGCAACTCAAAGCAGGACTACGGATTAAGCAAACTCGCAAAGGACGAGGTGACGATCGCGCGTGGGAAATGGTTCCAAAGTCGATGTGATCGCGGTCGGCACGCTACCTCTACATCTACCTTCGGATTAGTTTTAGACCTAAATAATTGTTATTTGGTGCCTGCGCTGAGCATGAACATTATATCTGGATCTTGTTTGATGCGAGACGGTTATTCATTTAAATCGAGAGAATAATGGTTGTTCTATTTATATGAGTAATATCTTTATGGTCATGCACCCTTGAGGAGTGGTCTATTTTGATGAATCTCGATAGTAGTGATACACATATTCATAATGTTGAAACCAAAAGATGCAGAGTTGATAATGAAAGTGCAACTTATTTGTGGCACCGCCGCTTAGGTCATATCGGTGTAAAGCGCATGAAGAAACTCCATATCGATGGACTTTTGGAGTCACTTGATTATGAATCACTTGGCACTTATGTAACCGTGCCTCATGGGCAAGATGACTAGAACATCGCTCTCCCAAGACTATGGAGAGAGCAATGACTTGTTGGAAATCATACATACGTATGTATGTGGTCCGATGAATGTTGAGGCTCGTGGCGGATATCGTTATTTTCTCACCTTCACAGATGACTTAAGCAGATATGGGTATATCTACTTAATGAAGCATAAGTCTAAACGCTTGAAAAGTTCAAAGAATTTCAGAGTGAAGTTGAAAATCCTCGTAACAAGAAAATTAAATTTCTACGATCCGATCGTGGAGGTGAATATTTGAGTTACGAGTTTGGTCTACATTTGAAACAATGCGAATAGTTTCAAGAACTCACGCCACCCGAACACCACAACAGTAATGGTGTGTCCGAATGTCGTAATCGTATTTTACTAGATATGGTACGATCTATGATGTCTCTTACAGATTTACCGCTATCGCTTTGGGGTTATGCTCTAGAGACGGCCGCATTCACACCGAATAGAACACCGTCGAAATCCGCTGAGACGACACCTTATGAACTATGGTTTAGCAAGAAACCAAAGTTGTCGCTTTCTTAAAGTTTGGGGATGCGATGCTTATGTGAAAAAGCTTCAACCCGATAAGCTCGAACCCAAATCGGAAAAGTGTGTCTTCATAGGATACCCAAAGGAGACAGTTGGGTACACCTTCTATCACAGATCCAAGGCAAGACATTTGTTGTTAAGAATGGATCCTTTCTAGAGAAGGAGTTTCTCTCGAAAGAAGTGAGTGGGAGGAAAGTGGAACTTGATGAGGTAATTGTACCTTCTCCCTTACTTGAAAGTAGTCCGTCGCAGTAAACCGGTTTCGAGACACCTACACCAAGTAGTGAGGAAGTTGATGATGTTGATCATGAAACTTCGATCAAGTTACTATAGAACCACGAGATCAACCAGAGTAAGATCCGCACTGAGTGGTACGGTAATCCTGTTCGGAAATCATGCTACTAGATCATGATGAACCTACGAACTATGAAGAAGCGATGGTGAGCCCAGATTCCAAAATGGCTTGAGGCCATGAAATCTGAGATGGGATCCATGTATGAAAACAAAGTATGGACTTTGGTCGACTTGCCCGAGGGTCGGCAAGCAATAGAAAACAAGTGGATCTTCAAGAAGAAGACCGACGCCGACGGTAATATTATCGTTTATAAAGCTCGACTTGTCGCAAAGGTTTTCGACAAGTTCAAGGGATTGACTACGATGAGACCTTCTCACCCGTAGCGATGCTTAAGTCCGTCCGAATCATGTTAGCAATTCCTGCATTTTATGATTATGAAATTTGGCAAATGGATGTAAAGACGCATTCCTGAATGGATTTCGAAGAAGAGTTGTATATGATGCAACCGAAGGTTTTATCGATCCAAAGGGAGCTAACAAAGTGTGCAAGCTCCAAATGATCCATCTATGGACCGGTGCAAGCATCTCGAGTTGGAATAAACGCTTTGATAGTGTGATCAAAGCATTTGGGTTTGTATGCACTTTTGGAGAAGCCCAGATTTACAAGAAAGTGAGTGGGAGCTCAGTAGCATTTCGATATTATATGTGGATGACATATTGCTGATCGGAAATGATATAGAATTTCTGGATAGCATAAAGGATACTTGAATAAGAGTTTTTCAATGAAAGACCTCGTGAAGCTGCTTACATATTGGGCATCAAGATCTATAGAGATAGATCAAAACGCTTAATTGACTTTCACAAAGCACATACCTTGACAAGATTTTGAAGAAGTTCAAAATGGATCAAGCAAAGAAAGGGTTCTTGCCTGTGTTGCAAGGTGTGAAGTTGAGTAAGACTCAATGCCCACCACCGCAGAAGATAGAGAGAAAATGAAAGATGTTCCTATGCTTCAGCCATAGGCTCTATCATGTATGCAATGCTGTGTACCGACTGATGTGTGCCTTGCTATAAGCCTAGCAGGAGGTACCAAAGTAATCCAGAGTGGATCATCGACACAGCGTCAAGAACATCCCGAAATACCGAAAAGGACTAAGGATATGTTTCTCGATATGGAGGTGACAAAGAGCTCATCGAACGGTTACGTTGATGCAAGTTTGACATCGATCCGACGATTCTAAATCGCAGACCGGATACGATTTACACTAAACGGAGGAGCCGTCGGTTGGTGCAGTTCTAAACAAAGCGTCGAAGCGGATCTACATGTGAAGCGGAATACATAGCAGCTTCGAAGCAGCTAATGAAGGAGTCTGGATGAAGGAGTTCATATCCCATCTAGGTGTCATACCTAGTGCATCGGGTCCAATGAAAATCTTCGTGACAATATCGAGCAATTGCCTTAGCGAAGGAATCCAGATTTCACAAGAGGACCAAGCACATCAAGAGACGCTTCAATTCCATCCGGACTTAGTCCGTGGGAGACATAGAGATTTGCAAGATACATACGGATCTCGAATGTTGCGCACCCGCTGACTAAGCCTCTTCCACGAGCAAAACATGATCAGCACCAAGACTCCATGGGTGTTAGAATCATTACTATGTAATCTAGATTATTGACTCTAGTGCAAGTGGGAGATCAAGGAAATATGCCCTAGAGGCAATAATAAAGTTATTATTTATTTCCTTATTTCATGATAAATGTTTATCATTCATGCTAGAATTGTATTAACCGGAAACATGATACATGTGTGAATGCATAGACAAAACAAGATGTCACTAGTATGCCTCTACTAGACTAGCTTGTTAATCAAAGATGGTTATGTTTCCCACCATGAACAAAGAGTTGTTATTTGATTAACAAGGTCACATCATTAGTAGAATGATCTGATTGACATGACCCATTCCATTAGCTTAGCACACGATCGCTTAGTATGTTGCTACCGCTTTTATCCATGACTTATACATGTTCCTCGTAACTATGAGATTATGCAACTCCTGCTTACGGAGGAACACTTTGGTGCTACCAAACGCCACAACGTGAATCGGGTGATTATAAAGGAGTACTACAGTGTGTCTCCAAAGGCGATGTTGGGTTGGCGATTTCGAGATTAGGTTTTGTCACTCCGATTGCTCGGAGAGGTATCTCTGGGCCCTCTCGGTAATGCACATCATCAAGCCTTGCAAGCACTACAACTAATGAGTTAGTTGTGAGATGATGTATTACGGAACGAGTAAAGAGACTTGCCGTAACGAGATTGAACTAGGTATTGATACCGACGATCGAATCTCGCAAGTAACATACCGATGACAAAGGAACAACGATGTTGTTATGCGGTCCGACCGATAAAGATCTTCGAGAATATGTAGGAACCAATATGGGCATCCGGTCCCGCTGTTGGTTATTGACCATGAATAGTCTAGGTCATGTCTACATTGTTCTCGAACCGTAGGGTCCGCACGCTTAAAGTTTCGATGATGCTTATTATGAGTTTATGTATTTTGATGTACCAAGAAGTTCGAGTCCCGGATGTGATCACGGACATGACGAGGAGTCTCGAATGGTCGAGACATAAAGATTGATATATTGGAAGCCTATGTTTGGAGTTCGAATGGTTCCGGTAAAACGGAATTTATTTGAGTACCGGAGGTTACCGAACCCCCGGAGGTAAATGGGCCTCGATGGGCCTTAGTGGAAAGGAGAAGGGCCAGCCCTAGGTGGTCACAGCCCCCCTTCCCTAGTCCTACTAGGACTAGGAGAAGGGCCGCCCCTCTCTCTCTTTCCCTCCCGGAATCCTAGTCCAACTAGGATTGGGGGGAATCCTACTCCCGAGGGAGTAGGACTCCTTTGGCGCGCCACCCTTGGCCGCCAGCCCCTCCCCTTGCTCCTTTATATACGGGGCAGGGGGCACCCTAGAACACACAAGTTAGATCTACGGATCGCTCTTTAGCCGTGCGTGCCCCTCCACCAAATTCCACCTCGGTCATACTGTCGCAAGCTTAGGCGAAGCCTCGCTACGGTGAAACATCAAGATCGCTACCACGCCGTCAGGTCGACGGAACTCTCCTCGACACTCGGCTGGATCGGAGTACGAGGGACGCCATCGAGCTGTACGCGTGTCAAGAACTCGGGGCGCCGAGTAACGGCGCCGGATCGGTCGGATCGCGAGGAGAACGACGACTACTTCCTCTACGCTGTGATCGCTCGCTTCGGGTCTACGAGGGTACGTAGACAACACTCTCCCCTCTCGTTGCTATACATCACTATGATCTTGCGTGTGCGTAGGAATATTTTTGAAATTACTACGTTCCCCAACAATAGAAGGTGTACCCAACAGTCTCTTTTGGGTATCCTAAGAAGACACATTTCTCCGATTTGGGTTCGAGCTTATCTGGTTGAAGTTTCTTCACATAAGCATCGCAGCCCCAAACTTTAAGAAACGACAACTTTGGTTTCTTGCCAAACCATAGTTCATAAGGCGCCGCCTCAACGGATTTTGATGGTGCCCTATTTAACGTGAATGCGCCGCCTCTAAAGCATAACCCCAAAATGATTGCATAAATCGGTAAGAGACATCATAGATCGCACTCATATCAAGTAAAGTACGACACGACGCTCGACACACCATTTCGCTGTGGTGTTCTAGGTGGCGGAGTTGCTAAACTATTCCGCATTGTTTCAAATGTAAGCCAAACTCAGAACTCAAATATTGTCCTCCACGATCGATCGAGAAACTTTATTTTCTTGTTACGATGATTTTCTACTTCACTCTGAAATTCTTTGAACTTTTCAAATGTTTCAGATTTATGCTTCATTAAGTAGATATACCCATATCTGCTCAAATCATCTGTGAAGGTGAGAAAATAACGCTATCCGCCACGAGCCTCAACATTCATCGGACCACATACATATGTATGTATGATTTCCAACAAATCTTTTGCTCTCTCCATAGTACCGGATAACGGTGTTTTAGTCATCTTGCCCATGAGGCACGGTTCGCAAGTACCAAGTGATTCATAATCAAGTGATTCCAGAAGTCCATCAGTGTGGAGTTTCTTCATGCGTTTTACACCGATATGACTTAAACGGCAGTGCCACAAATAAGTTGCACTATCATTATCAACTCTGCATCTTTTGGCTTCAACATTATGAATATGTGTATCACCACTATCGAGATTCAATAAAAATATACCACTCTTTAAGGGTGCATGACCATAAAAGATATTACTCATATAAATAGAACAACCATTATTCTCTGATTTAAATGAATAACCGTCTCGCATCAAACAAGATCCAGATATAATGTTCATGCTCAACGCAGCACCAAATAACAATTATTCAGGTCTAAAACTAATCCCGATGGTAGATGTAGAGGTAGAGTGCCGACGGCGATCACATCGACTTTGGAACCGCTTTCCCACGCCAGATCGTCACCTCGCCCTGGCCGCTGCTCGCTTATTCAGTAGTCCTGCTTCGAGTTGCAAATATTAGCAATGTAACCAAGATCAAATACCCAGTGCTACTACGAGCTCTAGTTAGGTACACATCAATAACATGTATATCACATATACCTTTGTTTACTTTGCCATCCTTCTTATCCGCCAAATACTTGGGGCAGTTCCGCTTCCAAAGGACTGTACCGCTTGCAGAGAGAAGCACTCGCCAGTGCTTAGGTCCGACTTGGGTTTCTTCTCTTGAGCAGCAACTTGCTTGCCGCTCTTTTGAAGTTCCCTTCTTCTTCCCTTTGCCCTTCTTCTTGAAACTAGTGGTCTTGTTGACCATCAACACTTGATGCTCCTTCTGATTTCTACCTCCGCTGCTTTCAAAGATCGCCAAGAGCTTGGGAATAGTCTTGTTCATCCCTTGCATATTATAGTTCATCACGAAGCTTTTGTAGCTTGGTGGCGTGATTGAAGAATTCGTCAATGACACTATCATCGTGAAGATTAACTCCCGCTTGAATCAAGTGATTGTTATACCTGCACATTCGAGTATATGTTCACCGACAGTAACCATTCTCCTCCATCTTGCAGCTATAGAACTTATTGGAGACTTCATATCTCTCAATCCGGCATTTGCTTGAAATATTAACTTCAACTCTTGGAACATCTCATATGCTCCATGACGCTCAAAACGCCGTTGAAGACCCGGTTCTAAGCCGTAAAGCATGTCACATCGAACTATAGAGTAGTCATCGCTTTGCTCGCCAGACGTTCTAACGCCGCTCGGTTATCATCAAGAAGAGTTCGCACCCAGCGGTGCTTCCAGACGAACTCTTCTCAGGCAAAGAATGAGGATAATCCTCGTGTTTACGGACCCATCCGTAATTGCTACCATCATCTTTCAACTTTGCTTTCTCAAGGAACGATTAAAATTCAACGGAACAACAAAGACGAGCCATCTATCTACAAACAAACATAGACAAGCAAGATACTATCGGTACTAAGTTCATGATAAATTTAAGTTCAATTAATCATATTACTTAAGAACTCCCACTTAGAAAGACATCTCTAGTTATCTAAGTGATCACGTGATCCAAATCAACTAAACCATAACCGATCATCACGTGAGATGGAGTAGTTTTCAATGGTGAACATCATTATATTGATCATATCTACTATATGATTCACGCCGACCTTTCGGTCTCCACGTGTTCCGAGGCCATATCTCGCATATGCTAGGCTCGCAAGTTTAACTCGAGTATTC